>CM062813.1:85765635-86972921 GCA_031772625.1 Pinus tabuliformis | reverse complement strand
TTATTACCTTTTGGAGAAATTTTGGACAATGCTTGACAGTAGGGATGCAATGACTTTGGATGTCTAAGAATGACATCTAAAGGTGTCTAATGAATGACATCCTAAGGTCTTGATTCCCTACATCAAGCTTTGCCAACATTTCTCCAAAAGGTAATAAGGATGCTTGTTATTAGACAACAAGGATCCTTGGCTATGTGAAGCGTTTGACATTTCGAACCCATGCTTGGAGAGTGCAACACTTGAGGATTGATGTTTGACATGTGTACACCTTGGAGAGAGAGTGCCTGACTCTTTATCTGTATATTGCAATGGCCCTTGGATTTTTTAAGTTTCTAACTTTACTTAAGTTAGAAACCCTCCATGCACTTTATCTGATTTATTCCTACCTACTTGTTATTTTAGTTAACAAGTTATTACAATGTAATATATGAAAATAAACACTAGTGCATCCTCAACATATTATAGATCACAACTAAAGAAACAGAAACAAATACACCATATGACACCATTATTTTTGGACCAATGTCCCTGGAAAAACCCAATGCGGGAAAACCGGTGCAGCTATCTAAGGGTTTTCTTATTAAGCAATATCAAAGTACAATCTGGGTGCCGAAACTAGCCTACCCAACAAAGAATTTCCTTGGCAGTAATACCTCTCTGTTTCAGACAAATCTACTGGCTGAAACCCTAGATAATCCTTCCGGCAGCTACTCAGCACCAATCTACCCCTGAAACCCCAGCATCTGCCCAATCTGGACTGTGTCAGCCTCTCCTAGCCCAAATTTTGCCCTGCATCAGCCTATCTTGGCCTGCGCCAGGCCCAGGAGGCCCTGCGTCAGCTACGCTAGCCCTTCTGGTGCTCTGCGCACCACTTAGCTGCCTTTGCGTGGCCCTACGTGAGCACTAGTTGCTCCCGTGTCTCTCTCTGGCTTCTCTGCTGTTGTCCTGGCGCTATCTCTGATTCTCTACCTCTCCACCAAATTTTGTGGCTAGAGCACATCCGATGCTACCCCAAATCAACACTCCCTCTTAGCGAGGACTGTGCTCTAGCAACACACCTCACTGAGTAATACTTTGATCATCTGGCATCGATACCTGTGCTGATGCTGGGCCTTCCTTCCCAACATCCTGTGCATTGTTGCCTCCTGTACTACTGCCCATGGTTCTGCCGCTGCCACTGCTGCATCTGTACTACAGCTCCCTCTGCATTCGTGCTGTTGTTGGTCCTTCCTCCTAGCACTGCATATGCGCTGCACCTCCTCTCATAATGTTGCATCGTGTTGCCCATTGTTGCACTGCAACTCAATTACTGAGAAGTAGGTAACTGATCCTCCAACTGACCTCCCGATGGGCTAGAAACACCCACTAATGTTGAAGCTACCTCTGTCGCTGACAAGTGCTCCCTCTCTCTGACTTCTGCGCTGCTGCAACAACTCCCTGCATCTCGCACCGTTGCACACCTCGTTGTGCCTTCCTGCACTGGTGCAACACTCCTGTGCCTCTCGCACTACTGCATCCAGCTAGCTTTGCGCTGTCTCAGGTCTCCTGCACTGTAGCTCTCTCTGTTGCTCCATCCGCATCCGTACCTACCCACTCAGCCAGTCCTGCTACTCCTCGTCGGGTCTCCCGTAGCAAGGTCTAATCCAAGAGGCTCGATACCTCGAGGATTCTGCCCCTCATTGCCTGTAGTCTGCCTGACTACAGCTCGATGTCTCCCCACTTCTTCTCAAGTAGTGCGTGTGCACTCATGGCACAGTCATCGTCTATCAAAACTTCCTTCTCTGCCCGTGCTGGCACTGCCTTAGACTCGGAAGACTCTCCCTTACTCTTCTTCATTGGGCACTGGGTCGCATAATGACCCATCTCCCCACAGTGGAAGCACTTGATCTTGGAGAGATCTTTCTTCTTCCGCTTCTCCTGCTTTTCCTCAAATGCTAGGGCCACATCCTCCTCCTCCTCCTTGACCTTGATCCCTTTGCTGCTACTACCTGTCTTCGACTGCCGTCTGATCTCTTCCTAGCGAAGAGTTGCCCACATCTCGTTCCAAGGTAGGAGAGTCCCTCTGCCCAAGATGCTCTGGACAAACACTTCCCACTCTTCTGAGACAACATTCAGGGTTGTCCTCACCACAAGCTCATGATCCGGAGTCGCTCCTATAGCAGTAAACTAGTCTTGGATCTCATTCAGTCCTCCGAGGAAGGTGTCAATCGATTGACTCTTCTTCATTTGATACAACCTCATTTGGTTCTGGAGCAGCATTCTTCTCTGTACAGAAGTATGTTGGTACAGGTTCTTGAGAGCCTCCCACATCTCAACTGTCGTTTCCTTCTCGACTATATGTGGTACCACATGATCCTAGACCCTGTCAAGGATAATGCACTTGGCCCTCGCCATTGCCTCCTCGTACTTGTCGTTCTCATTTGGGTAGGCTGGGATAGCTATAATCTTCAAGGCGGAGTTCTTGACACGATTCCTGTCAAGCACTGATAAGATTCTGGCCTTCCAGACTGCGAAGTTCGATGCTCTGTCCACTCTATCCTGGTCTCTTACCCCGTGTAGTGCCATGACGCTCCTCTACTTCCTGGAATTTCTCTATTCGACTCCTCTGAGTCTCTACTTCTCGTCTGGAAGTTCTCTTCTGGACTCCCTCTGAGTCATGATTTCCCTCCTAGAAATTCTCCTGCCGCTTGTCGAGATACCCCCTACTCTGATCGTCTTGTGCAACTACACTGTTGATCCAGGTTCCTCGGCTAGAAACCCTCGGTAACAACTCCTCTAGCCTTGCTCTGTCAAGTATTGTTCTGACTACAGTACCTCACCAACTCCACTCTGCAATGTTCATGCAGCCTTCTAGACCCCAGCAACTGCCTCTCTGTGAACTGCGTCAGCCCTTCTCTGCCCCACGCTGGCTCTGCGTCACCCCGGATGGGTTTGCGTCAGCCCTGGGATGCCCTGCATCAGCCCTCTGGCCCTCTGCATCAACAACGCTTGCCTTTCTGAGGCTCTGCGCAGTTTCCAGCTTCTTCTCCGTGGCTCTGGCTGGCTCCGCGTTACACTTTCTAGCTTCTACGCTACTAGAAACAACTTCTGTCACCTCGGGACAGTTGTATTCTGTTGCTATTGCTCCGCTCGGCTAATGTCTCTTAGTTCTCCTATGATTTGCAATCACACTCTGATACCATGTTGAAGTTTCTAACTTAAGTTAGAAACCCTCCATGCACTTTATCTGATTTATTCCTACCTACTTGTTATTTCACTTAACAAGTGATTTACAATGTAAATACTGAAAATAAACACTAGTGCATGCTCAACATATTACAGATCAGCAACTAAAAGAAACAGAAACAAATACACCATATGACACCATTATTTTTGGACCAATGTCCCCGGAAAAACCCAATGTGGAAAAACAGTGTAGCTATCTGAGGGTTTTCTTATTAAGCAATATCAGAGTACAATATGGGAGCCGAAACTGGCCTACCCAACAGAGAATTTCCTTAGCAGTAATACCTCTCTGTTTCAGACAAATCTACTGGCTGAAACCCTGGATAATCCTTCCGGCAGCTACTCAGCACCAATTTGCCCCTAAAACCCCAACATTTACCCAATCTGGACTATGTCAGCCTCTCCTAGCACAGCGTCGGCCCTACGTCAACTCTCTAAGCCTCTGCGTCAGCTACGCTGGCCCCTCTGGTGCTCTGCGCAACACATAGCTGCCTCTACGTCGCCCTGCGCGAGCACTGGTTGCTCCTGCGTCTCTCTCTCTGGTTGCTTTGCTGCTATCTCTGCTTTTCTGTCTCTCTGTACTCAATGCCCCTCAGCAGATCTCCCGATCACTGATTCTATCTCTCTTAGCAAACCCCGCTCTAAGGAATAGAATGACTAATCTGGCGTACCCCTCCAATTAACCCTCAGGACTCCTCTTATACCTTTACTCTTAATGATTCAACGGCCGAGATTAAGTCCTTAATTAATGGCTAAGATTAGATCTGCTTGATCCATGTCTTTTGGACCACTCTAACACAGATTCATATTAATACACATTAATATTTTATTTTCCCTAAGTTTAGACTTAGGGACTCTATTAAAAATATTAATTATTTTAATATCTCCTGATCTGTTTAGAATTTATCCAAACCATTTCTGGATATTGGAGATCTCATGTGCCCCAACCTCTCCACCAAATTTTGTGGCTAGAGCACATTCGATGCTACCCCAAATCAACCTGGATGTCATTCATTAGACACCCTTAGTTTAAGGCTATGTGCCACATTAGTGTTAGAGGGTACCCACTAACAATAATGTGGTCCATCGCCTTCAACTAATGGTGTCTAATGAATGACATCCAAGGGTCATTGCATCCCTACATCAAGTTTAACCAACATTTCTCCTTGGACACAAACTAGCTTGCATGACTTCCCCGAAACACCTAGAATGCATGTTAGTCCCCAATTAGGCCCTGGTCTATTCACGTGGGTACTTGGATCACTATGCTGGAAGGGCTTTTATAATGTAAACTTAGAAAATCTCCTAGAGCACCTGGATGATATAAGTGAGAAATTAATGGTGGACTTGCTGGTATTCATGCTAGTTTGGTGTGCACCCTTTGAAGTGGCTACACGTGGCTTAGTGTGATGCCTCGCTAGACCAAATTTTCTAGTTATGGTTTGTTGTTGATGGTGGATATCCTAGCTAGGGTTTGGAAGCATTCCAAGTGTCCACATTGTTCTTATTCTTTCAACAATTCGTCATCTTCGAGTTGGGGCTTCGAAACCATTGGGTAATAGCTTAGCCAAATCCACGTACACACCTGGTACCATTAACATACTAAGGTGCCAAACTGTAGGAACCTCCAACCTATAGGCTCACACCCCCAATCAACCTGCACCCAAGAATGCACACCCTTCTCTGCACTTGCGATCCCTCAACCAATGCCACTACCTCCAGGGCATCTTACTCAACCGGAAAGAGACGTTCTCAGAATCCTGCAGCTCGAAGAGTTGTTGCTGCTCTTTGATCTTGCCAAGCATTCTCCAAGTCCCCATATCAAACCCTTGAATCCTCCAACCTCCTGGTTCACATCCCCCATCAACTTGCACATAGGCAATGTACACCCTTTTCTGCATCTAAGGTTCGTCAGTCTATGTATGTGGGGAATCAAGGGTGGACTTGTAGGTATTCATGTGAGTTTATTGTTCATTCTTTGAAGTGGCTACAAGTATCTTAGTGTGATGCCTTGCTAGCCAATCTTCACTAGTTATGGTTTCTTGTTGATGGTGGATGCCCTAGCTAGTGTTTGGAAACATTTGAAGTGTCCTATCCTATGACAAGCATGAACGACATGTACCAACTTGTCATAGGCTAATTGGCCTGTAATTCTAACTTTATTGTTTGTAGAAATGAAGTACATTGCTATCCACAATTTCTGTAGTTGAGGATCTAATTTTTACCATATATTCACATAGAGATTAGAGTAGTTTATGATGTTGCTCATATATGCTAATTTAGCATCTTGTGCCCATCATTGTAAATTGAATATAGGAGTCAACAAATAATTGTGTTTCGTTAATAGAGATATTAGAGTCGTTATAATTGTATTGATGTGAGGGTTGAAGGAGCTAGGGTTTGTGACAACCAAAATCTAGAGAATACATGATCTACTAGGGTTTGATAGATTTGGGTGACAAGGAACTAGGATATGTGGCGAAGAGATAAGTGAGAAATTAATGGTGGCCTTGGTGGTATTCATGCTAGTTTGTTGGGCACCCTTTGAAGTGGCTACAAGTGGCTAAGTTAGATGCCTTCCTCTACCATGTTTGCTAGTTATTGTTTGTTGTTGATGGTGGATACCCTATCTAGGATTTAGAAGCATTCCAAGTGTCCTAGTATTTTTCAAGCTTAATGGACATGTTGTGCCAACTTTTGATAAGCTAGTTGGTATGTACTTGTAACTTCATTTGTTGTATAACAAAAGTACCCTGACGTCCACACATTTTATACATGTAGATCTGACTTTTAGAGTATATATTCCAATGGAAATTAAGAAGTTTCTAATGTTGGGTACAAATGCTAATTTAATATAATAGTGAGTAGAATTTGTTGAGTAAGATGATTGGATGATTGGATGCTTGAATCAGACAACAAGGATCCTTTCTATGAGAAGTGCTTGACATTTGGAACCCATGCTTGGACAGTCCAACACTTGAGGATTGATCCCTTGACATGTGTACACCTTAGAGAGTGAGAGCCTGACTCTTTCTCTTGTATATTGCAATGGCCCTTGGATGTCATTCATTAGACACCCTTAGTTTAAGGCTATGGGCCACATTAGTGTTAGTGGGCGTCGACTAACAATAATGTGGTCCATAGCCTTAAACTAAGGGTGTCTAATGAATGACATCCAAGGGTCGTTGCATCCCTACGTTGATCTTTGCCAATATTTCTCCAAAAGGTAATAAGGTGGCAACAATTAGCATATCTCCATTAGGATCATATGTTAGGTAGAGCAGCCAACTCAACAACATCCACCAACAAAAATAAGAAATCGCCAACACATCCACAATATTCCCCTTTAACATTTTCGTGGGGAATCAAATATGGAATTTTGGCCTAAAGGATATTTGACCAAGTAAATATTATATCGCATTGGAGCATATGCGTTGAGTAAGAGTATCCATGCACTATATGTTTAGCTTGGACAACAAGAATCCTCATGATGTGAATTGTCTAACACTTCAAGCCCATTAATGTAGAGAGCATCACTGGAGGATTTATCTCTTTACATGTGTACAAGTTGGAAACTAAACGCTTGAATTCGATACCTTATCTTGTAGATTAGGCACATGATTCAAGAAATTAAAGAAATTAGACAAACGGGCCTCCCCTTTGTAGCTTTGCTTCACTAAAAGATAACTTCTTTTACTAATTGAGGTTCCTTATTTCACATTGGACACAAACTAGCTTGCTTGACTTGCCCAAAACACCTAGAATTCATGTTAGTCCCCAATTAGGCCCGTATTATTCACGTGGATCCTTGGATCACTATGCTGGAAGAGCTTTTATAATTTAAACTTAGAAAATCTCCTAGAGGACTTGGATGATATAAGTGAGAAAATTAATGATGGACTTGGTGGTATTCATGCTAGTTTGGAGTGCACCCTTTGACGTGGCTACAAGTGGCTTAGCGTGATGCCTTGTTAGACCACGTTTTCTAGTTATGGTTTGTTGTTGATGGTGGATACCCTAGCTAGGGTTTGGAAGCATTCCTGGTGTCAACATTGTTCTTTTTCTTTCAACAATGGGTCATCCCCGAGTTGGGGATTTGACACCATTGGGTAATAACTCAGCCAAATCTGTGTACACATCTGGTGCCATTAACATACTAAGGTGCCAAACCTTAGGAACCTCCTACCTATAGGCTTACACCCCAATCAACCTGCACCCAAGAATGCACACCCTTCTCTGCACTTGCGATCCCTCAAGCCATGCCACTGCCTCCAAGTCATCTTACTCAATCGGAAAGAGACATTCTCAGAATCCTACGGCACAAAGAGTTGTTGCTGCTCTTTGACCTTGCCAAGTATGCTCCAAGTCCATATATCAAACCCTTGAATCCTCCAACCTCCTTGTTCACATCCCCCATTAACCTGCAGATAGGCAATGTACACCCTTTTCTGCACCTAAGGTTCGTCGGGCTATGCATGTGGGAAATCAAGGGTGGACTTGTACATATTCATGCGAGTTTGTTGTTCACTCTTTGAAGTGGCTACAAGTATCTTAGTGTGATGCCATGCTAGGCCATCTTCACTAGTTATGGTTTCTTGTTGATGGTGGATGCCCTAGCTAGTGTTTGAAAACATTTGAAGTGTCCTATCCTATGACAAGCATGAACGACATGTACCAACTTGTCATAGGCTAATAGTCCTGTACTTCTAACTTTATTGTTTGTAGAAATGAAGTACACTGCTATCCACAATTTATGTAAATGAGGATCTAATTTTAACCATATATTCACATAGAGATTAGAGTAGTTTATGGTGTTGCTCATATACGCTAATTTAGCATCTTTTGCCCATCATTGTAAATTGAATATAGGAGTCAACAAATAATTGTGCTTCGTTAATGAGACTATATTAAAGTCGTTAAATTGTATTGATGTGAGGGTTGAAGGAGCTAGGGTTTGTGACAACCAAAATCAAGAGAAGACGTGATCTACTAGGGTTTGATATATTTGGGTAACAAGGAACTAGAATATGTGGTGAAGAGATAAGTGAGAAATTAATGGTCGGCTTGGTGGTATTCATGCTAGTTTGTTGGGCACCCTTTGAAGTGGCTACAAGTGGCTTAGTGAGATGCCTTCCTATACCATGTTTGCTAGTTATTGTTTGTTGTTGATGGTGGATACCCTATCTAGGATTTAGAAGCATTCCAAGTGTCCTAGTATTTTTCAAGCTTAATGGACATGTTGTGCCAACTTTTGATAAGCTAGTTGGTATGTACTTGTAACTTCATTTGTTGTATAGCGAAAGTACCCTCATGCCCACACATTTTATACATGTAGATCTGACTTTTAAAGTATATTCCCATGGAAATTAAGAAGTTTCTAATGTTGGGTACAAATGCTAATTTAATATAATAGTGAGTACAATTTGTTGAGTAAGATGATTGCATGATTGGATGCTTGAATCAGACAACAAGGATCCTTTCTATGAAAAGTGCTTGACATTTGGAACCCATGCTTGGAGAGTCCAACACTTGAGGATTGATCTCTTGACATGTGTACCCCTTGGAGAGTGAGAGCCTCACTCTTTCTCTTGTATATTTCAATGGCCCTTGGATGTCATTCATTAGACAACCTTAGTTTAAGGCCATGGGCCACATTAGTGTTAGTGGGCGCCCACTAACAATAATGTGGTCCATAGCCTTAAACTAAGGTTGTCTAATGAATTACATCCAAGGGTCATTGCATCCCTACGTCAAGCTTTGCCAATATTTCTCCAAAAGGTAATAAGGTGGCAATAATTAGCATATCTCCATGAGGATCATATGTTAGGCAGAGCAGCCAACTCAAAACCATCCACCTTAAGAATTGCTTGGCAACAAAAATAAGAAATCGCCAACACATCCACAACATTCCCCTTTAACATTCTTGTGGGGAATCAAATATGGAATTTTGGCCTAAAGGATATTTGACCAAGTAAATATTATATCGCATTGGAGCATATGCGTTGAGTAAGAGCATCCGTGCACTATATGTTCAGCTTGGACAACAAGAATCCTCATCATGTGAATTGTCTAACACTTCAAGCCCATTAATGTAGAGAGCATCACTGCAGGATTTATCTCTTTACATGTGTACAAGATGGAAAGTGAATGCTCAAATCCGATACCTTATCTTATAGATTAGGCATATGATTCAAGAAATTAAAGAAAATTCAGAAAGTTTGGCAAACATTTTGATTGTTTTACTCCTTTAATCAAATCTACTTGTAACGAAGATTTGTAACTGTATTTAGACTTGCCCTAAACACCTATAATGCATCCTAGCCCCCAATCAGGCCCTTGATGGAAGAGATTTTATAATGTAAACTTAGAAAATCCCCTAGAGGACTTGGAAGATATAAGTGAGAAATTAATGATGGACTTGCTGGTATTCATGCTAGTTTGGTGTGCACCCTTTGACGTGGCTACAAGTGGCTTACTGTGATGCCTCGCCAAACCATGTTTTCTAGTTATGGTTTTTTGTTGATGGTGGATACCCTAGCTAGGGTTTGGAAGCATTCCAGGGGTCCACATTGTTCTTTTTCTTTCAACAATGGGTCATCCCCGCGTTGGGGATTCGACACCATTGGGTAATAACTAGGCCAAATCCGCATACACATCTAGTACCATTAACATACTAAGGTGCCAAAACGTAGGAACCTCCAACCTATAGGCTCACACCCCCAATCAACCTGCACCCAAGAATGCACACCCTTCTCTGCACTTGCGATCCCTCAACCTATGCCACTACCTCCAGGGCATCTTACTCAACCGGAAAGAGACGTTCTCAGAATCCTACGGCTCGAAGAGTTGTTGCTACTCTTTGACCTTGCCAAGTATGCTCCAAGTACTTATATCAAACCCTTGAATCCTCCAACCTCCTGGTTCACATCCCCCATCAACCTGCACATAGGCAATGTACACCCTTTTCTGCACCTATGGTTCGTCGGGCTATGCATGTGGGGAATAAAGGGTGGACTTGTAGGTATTCATGCAAATTTTTTGTTCACTCTTTGAAGTGGCTAAAAGTATCTTAGTGTGATGCCTTGCTAGGCCATCTTCACTAGTTATGGTTTCTTGTTGATGGTGGATGCCCTAGCTAGTGTTTGGAAACATTTGAAGTGTCCTATCCTATGACAAGCGTGAACAACATGTACCAACTTGTCATAGGCTAATTGCCCTGTTCCTATAACTTTATTGTTTGTAGAAATGAAGTACATTGCTATCCACAATTTCTGTAGTTGAGGATCTAATTTTTATCATATATTCACATAGAGATTAGAGTAGTTTAGGGTGTTGCTCATATATGCTAATTTAGCATCTTCTGCCCATCATTGTAAATTGAATATAGGAGTCAACAAATAATTGTGTTTCGTTAATGAGACTATATTAGATTCGTTATAATTGTATTGATGTGAAGGTTGAAGGAGCTAGGGTTTGTGACAACCAAAATCTAGAGATGACATGATCTACTAGGGTTTGATATATTTGGGTGACAAGGAACTAGGATATGTGGCGAAGAGATAAGTAGAAATTAATGGTCGGCTTGGTGGTATTCATGCTAGTTTGTTGGGCACCCTTTGAAGTGGCTACAAGTGGCTTAGTGAGATGCCTTCCTATACCATGTTTGCTAGTTATTGTTTGTTGTTGATGGTGGATACCCTATCATGGATTTAGAAGCATTCCAAGTGTCCTAGTATTTTTGAAGCTTAATGAACATGTTGTGCCAACTTTTGATAAGCTAGTTGGTATGTACTTGTAACTTCATTTGTTGTATCATGAAAGTACCCTGATGTCCACACATTATATACATGTAGATCTGACTTTTAGACTATATTCCCATGGAAATTAAGATACCAGTTATCACCCACAGACGGACGGGCAGACAAAGATAGTTAACAAGTCGCTGGAGGGCTGCTTGCGTAACTATGTCAGTGGGCAGCAGCGAGCATGGCTGAAGTGGCTGCATCTGGGGGAGTACTGCTACAACACTACACATCACATGTGCATTGGTACGTCACCATTTTATGCTTTGTATGGATATCATCCCTTATCTTTTGCTGATGTGATGTTTGGTGCTAGCAAGGCTCTGAGAGCCAAGATTTGGATCCAAGAGAGTCAGGATATTCTCCGAGCTCTCAAGGATAATATGGCTACAATGCAGAACCAGCAAAAGCTGTATGCTGACAGGGGTCGGGCGGAGAGACAGTTTGAGGTAGGGGACTTGGTCTACCTACGATTACAGCCATACCGACAGCCGTCACTGAAGTAGAAGGGGGTTGAGAAGCTCAAGCCCCGGTTTTATGGGCCATACAGGGTGATACGCAGGATTGGAAGGTTGCGTATGAGTTGGAGCTGCCCCAAGGTAGCAAGATCCATAACGTCTTTCATGTATCATGCCTGAAGAAGGCATTGGGGCAGCATGTGACAGTGACAGATGAGCTACCACCCACAGATGATGAGGGGCATTTGGTGTTGCAACCAGAGGCTATTATTGATATCAGGGAAAGGAAGCTACAGAACAGGACAATCCGGGAATTCTTGTTGAGGTGGAAGAATTTTCGGAATGAGGATGCCACTTGGGAGAGTGAGAAATTTTACAGCATCCATCACTTCAGTTGCTCAAGGACAAGCAACATTTTGCCAGGGGAGACTGTAATATTCCTAATTAGCCATGGATAATTGGAATATTCGATTTTGCTCAATTTTGCCTTCCATAGTTATTTGTAAATAAAATGGTGAGGAAAAGGGGACATAACTCACTTTTAGAATAAAAGTCACTTCCTAGTAGCACAACGTTGTGACTTAAAGCGGAGACAAGGGGGCCAAAGGACCACGCAGAGATGGGGCCCACGCAGACACTTGGAGGGACTGCGCAAATGGGAAAAGGAACACGTGGCAAGAGAAGATTACGTTGGAGGAGGTGAGCCTTGGGATTCAGAGAGGCCAATGCTATAAAGGAGAGAGGAGCCTCCTCATTTTAGGCATTCGATTATGAGCATTTCAGCTAGTCATGTCAAGATGTAAAATTTGTTGCTTAGTTGTTTAATTTTACGACCACAGTTGAATGTGAGCCTTGTCTTTGTAACTTGTTAAGTTGGATAAGTTGAAATTATACATGAGTAACCTAAGATTCATAGCTTCGTTCAGGAGTCAAAGTCCTTCATTTTAAGATTATACCTCTTTCATCATCCTTCACTGGCCATTCTCCATCATTCCCCTCATCAAAATCCTTTCATTTCCTTATTTTACAAAAAACCCTAGAAATCTACAGTGCTTTTACCCTAGGTCTGTGTTTTGACCTTCTTCCCCCCCTTTTTCTCACTATTTTTGAGAAATTCCACTTCTACTGTTTTCTTAACACCCATACCTATCCCCTAGATTTTTCCCATAATTTTTACTACCTCCCTTCCTTCTCATTCCCTTCCCCTAAGTTGTTGCTCTTTTGCACTGCGCTTTTACCTAGTCACCATGTTCTCGTCATATCTCTTAAAACTCACATCCGTTTGCCATGAAATTTTTAAAAGAGATGAATTGGGATGAAATGAAAACACCGACTCAATTTCAGCTCAAAATGATGCATGGTTTTCAAGAAATGAGGCATCGTCATCTACAGCCATTTTAGGATTTTCTCGAGTTGTGTGACTCCAGTTGGGCTGCAATTAGTTTTGGAGGTGAATTAGAATGATATTAACTTTCTATAAAAAATTCAGTCCATTTGGATTTACCGTTTGGGAGATATGCTCAAAATACAATTGCTACAGGAGAGTTGTTGCGCTTTTGACTATGTTTTTTACCATCATTTTCAAAAGATATTTATGACCAAATGGAGATGAATTTTGGAAAACCAAGGGAGGATTTCGTTAACCATGGAACCAAGCACAATAACCTCTTTTCGTTTTTTCACAGGTGACATGGTTAAGGAGATATGAGTTTTTCTTCTTTATTGCTCTAATCGATGCGCTTATGGACAATCAGTTTTGGAATCAAGTTTGAAGAGGCTAAAATGATGTTTTTGCATGGTTTAAAGGCTCCACTGTGTAGTGGAAATCTCCAAATTTCTTCACAGGTCTTCAGCATCACTCAAAACCCAATTCAAGTCATCAAAATTTCAAGTCTACTATTTGCTGCGCTTCTGCCATGATTTGTTGCATTTCTGTGCGACCAACTTCAAGCTTGGATTATGAAAAAATGGGAAAGTATTTTTGAAAACGGGAGGAGGTTTCTGTTCATAACATATCCAAAAACAAAAGCCTCTCTCATTTTTTACACAGCAGTTATTGTCTTCGAATTAAAGGTGGCACTTTGAGACCCATTTCACAATTCTACTAGGCCATAACTGATGACAGTGTTCTAGAACTTTTTGAAATTCGACTTGGTGGACCTCCAACTTGGCATGGTTTACCTCAAATCTATTTGGATAATGAAATTTGAGGATTTTTCTATCATATCCCATGATTATCTCTTCAGTTATCACATTTTTAGTAAGTCAAAAACAAAACCCTAGATAGTAGGATATGGGCAAATTTTGTAAATATTTTATCCATGCATGCTAGGGAGTGTGAGGACCAAGTGCCAGGGAAACACAACGGAGTACTCATTTGAAATGCATGGAAATGAATTGTCAGTGAGTTCTAGGTGTGCTAAGGAGGAAGTGAAAAGGTATACTAGCTAGTGCCAAGGCATCACAAGGGAGAACTAGGTCAAAATGCTTGGAAATGAACAAATAAGAGTGATGTGTGCCAAGAAGTGTCAGTGAATTCCAAGTGCCCCAAGGACGACGTGTGTTAGGATAAGTTCAGAATAGGACTTGCAGGAGGCAAGCCTATTGTTGTGATAAGGTGTGTACAAAGTAGTTTCAGACAAAGGGAGAATTTGGGTTGGGCACAACATTGTTTTGTTAATGACATGGTTGGGTTCCCAAGTCGCCAAAAAAGTAAGGCTATCTATGAGGGCATGACAACTAGGGAGTGCCAAGGTGTTCCAGGGAATGCCAAGAAGTACTAACACATGCTAGACAGTTCCAAGGCATTTTAGGCATGCCAAGAGGTTCTAGGCGCCAGGGTGTGGCGCCAACACATGCAAGGGAGTGTTAGGGCCAAGTTCCAGGGAAACACAAGGGAGCAGTAGTTTCAAATGCATGGAAATGAATGAATAAAAGTGTGACAGGGAGTGTTAGTTAGAGAGTACGAGGTGTGCTAAGTGTCAGGGAGTGCTAGGGAATGCCAAAGCATGCTAATAAATGCGAGGGATGCTAACACGTGCTACAAAGTGCCAAGGGATTATTAGGCATGCCAGATGTTATGGTATGTCAAGATGTAAAATTTGTTGCTTAGTTGTTTAATTTTACGACTAAGGTTGGATGTGAGCATTGTCTTCGTAACTTGCTAAGTTGGATAAGTTGAAATTATACATGAGTAACCTAAAATTCATAGCTTCATTCAGGAGTCAAAGGTCTTCGTTTTAATTTTATACCTCTTTCATCATCCTTCATTGGCCATTCTCCATCATTCCCCTCATCAAAATCCTTTCATTTTCTTATTTTACAAAAAACACTAGAAATCTGTTGCGCTTTTACACTAGGTCTGTGTTTTGACCTTCTTCCCCCCTTTTTCTCACTATTTTTGAGAAATTCCACTTCTGTTATTTTCCTAACACCCATACCTATGCCCCACATTTTTCCCATAATTTTTCATACCTCCCTTCCCTCTCATTCCCTTCCCCTAATTTGCTGCTCTTTTGCACTGCACTTTTACCTAGTCAACATGTTATCATCATATCTCTTAAACCTCACATCCGTTTGCCATGAAATTCTTACAGGAGATGAATGGGGATGAAATGAAAACACCAACTCAATTTCAGCTCAAAATGATGCACGGTTTTTGAGAAATGAGGCATCATCATCTACAGCCATTTTTGGATTTTCTCGAGATGTGTGACTCCAATTGGACTGAAATTTTTTGTGGAGGTGAATTATGATGATATTAACTTGGTGTAAAAATTTCAGCCCATTTGGATTTACCGTTTGGGAGATATGCTCAAAATACAATTGCTCATATATTCACATAGAGATTAGAGTAGTTTATGGTGTTGCTCATATATGCTAATTTATCATCTTCTGCCCATCATTGTAAATTGAATATAGGAGTCAACAAATAATTGTGTTTCGTTAATGAGACTATATTAGAGTCGTTATAATTGTATTGATGTGAAGGTTGAAGGAGCTAGGGTTTGTGACAACCAAAATCTAGAGATGAAATGATCTACTAGGGTTTGATATATTTGGTTGACAAAGAACTAGGATATGTGGCGAAGAGATAAGTGAGAAATTAATGGTCGACTTGGTGGTATTCATTCTAGTTTGTTGGGCACCCTTTGAAGTGGCTACAAGTGGCTTAGTGAGATTCCTTCCTATACCATGTTTGCTAGTTATTGTTTGTTGTTGATGGTGGATACCCTATCATGGATTTAGAAGCATTCCAAGTGTCCTAGTATTTTTGAAGCTTATTGAACATGTTGTGCCAACTTTTGATAAGCTAGTTGGTATGTACTTGTAACTTCATTTGTTGTATAATGAAAGTAACCTGATGTCCACACATTATATACATGTAGATCTGACTTTTAGACTATTTCCCATGGAAATTAAGATACCAGTTATCACCCACAGACGGACGGGCAGACAGAGATAGTTAACAAGTCGCTGGAGGGCTACTTGCGTAACTATGTCAGTGGGCAGCAGCGAGCATGGCTGAAGTGGTTGCATCTGGGGGAGTATTGCTACAACACTACACATCACATGTCCATTGGTATGTCACCATTTTATGCTTTTTATGGATATCATCCCTTATCTTTTGCTGATGTGATGTTTGGTGCTAACAAGGCTCTGAGAGCCAAGATTTGGATCCAAGAGAGTCAGGATATTCTCCGAGCTCTCAAGGATAATATGGCTACAACGCAGAACCAGCAAAAGCTGTATGCTGACAAGGGTCGGGTCGAGAGACAGTTTGAGGTAGGGGACTTGGTCTACCTATGGTTACAGCCATACCGATAGTCGTCACTGAAGCAGAAGCGGGCTGAGAAGCTCAAGCCTCGGTCTTATGGGCCATACAGGGTGATACGCAGGATTGGACAGGTTGCGTATGAGTTGGAGCTGCCCCAAGGCAGCAAGATTCGTAACGTCTGTCATGTATCATGCCTGAAGAAGGCATTGGGGCAGCATGTGACAGTGACAGATGAGCTACCACCCATGGATGATGAGGGCCATTTGGTGTTGCAGCCAAAGGCTATTATTGATTTCAGGGAAAGGAAGCTACGGAACGGGACATTCCGGGAATTCTTGGTGAGGTGGAAGAATTTGCCGAATGAGGATGCCACTTGGGAGAGTGAGAAAATTTTGCAGCATCCATCACTTCAGTTGCTTAAGGACAAGCAACATTTTTCCATGGGAGACTGTAATATTCCTAATTAGCCATGGCTAATTGGAATATTCGATTTTGCTCAATTTTGCCTTCTATAGTTATTTGTAAATAAAATGGTGAGGAAAAGGGGACATAACTCATTTTTAGAATAAAAGTCACTTCCTAGTAGCACAACGTTGTGACTTAAAGGGGAGCCAAGGGGGCCAAAGGACCACGCAGAGATGGGGCCCACGCAGACACTTGGAGGGACTGCGCAGATGGGAAAAGGAACACGTGGCAAGAGGAGATTACGTTGGAGGAGGTGAGCCTTGGGATTGAGAGAGGCCAATGTTATAAAGGAAAGAGGAGCCTCCTCATTTTGGGCATTCGATTATAAGCATTTGAGCTAGTCACTTTGACTTGGAGCACACTGGCTATTTAGCCTGTCTGCAGCACTGTTTAGTGCACTGAGTGTCTCCGTTCGGAGATCTCACCCTTAGCCCGGGGGACTTCGAGTGCCTACTCGGCAAGGTATTTTCAGTAGTCTTTTTGCAGTAGTTTCGATCTTTGGCATTGAGGTGGAGCTGAGCATTGGAGGACTGCGCAGTCTTGAGAGAGAGGGACGCAGTTCTTCTAGAGGCAGTTTCGGATTGGGGGTTTGTGGAGGAGTTGAGCTGGGATATTGAGCAAGGGACCAACTCTTGCATATTGGAGGAGTTTGGCAGAGTTTTAGGCAATATTTTGGAGGAATCTAATCAGTGGTGCGCAAGGCCTTGAGGGATTGTGTGATTCCCCAAGGGGGCGATTTTCGGGGGTCAACCATTTCAGAAAATCTTTCTGGGTTTTTCTGGGTTTTTTGAAGTAGAGGCAGATTCCAAAGTTTCAGCATTTTCTGAGGAGGGGAACAGCCCCAAAACCTCATTTGATTTCCAGCAGTAGCAGCAACACGACAGTTCTCCATCAGCATCAACGTAGTTCAGAGAGAGGCCATTCCTTTGCTATTCTGAGTGTATTTCTTCACTTGCCTGGTGCAAGTTGATGTGCCATCCTTCTGATCACCTCCTGTACTCATTGCATTACTCAGTATAAAACACATTCAAAAACAAAACCCTAGATAGTAAGATATGGGCAAATTTTGTAAATATTTTATCCATGCATGTTAGGGTGCGTGAGGGCCAAGTGCCAGGGAAACACAAGGGAGAACTCATTTCAAATGCATGGAAATGAATTGCCAGCGAGTTCTAGGTGTGCTAAGGAGGGAGTGAAAAGTTATACTAGCCAGTGCCAAGGCATCACAAGGGAGAACTAGGTCAAAATGCTTGGAAATGAAAAAATAAGAGCGTTGTGTGCCAACGAGTGTCAGTGAATTCCAAGTGCCCCAAGGACAAAGTGTGTTAGGATAAGTTCAGAATAGGACTTGCAGGAGGCAAGCCTATTGTTGTGATAAGGTGCGTACAAAGTAGTTTCAGACAAAGGGAGAATTTGGGTTGGGCAGAACATTGTTTTGTTAATGACTTGGTTGGGTTCCCAAGTCGCAAAAAAAGTAAGGCTATCTATGAGGGCGTGACAACTAGGGAGTGCCAAGGTGTTCCAGGGAATGCCAGGAAGTACTAACACATGCTAGACAGTTCCAAGGCATCTTAGGCATGCCAAGAAGTTCCAGGCACTAGGGTGTGGCGTAAACACATGCTAGGGAGAGTTAGGGCCAAGTTCCAGGGAAACACAAGGGAGTTGTAGTTTCAAATGCAAGGAAATGAATCAATAAGAGTGTGACAGAGAGTGTTAGCTAGCGAGTACGAGGTGTGCTAAGTGTTAGGGAGTGCTAGGGAGTGCCAAAGCATACCAAGAAATGTGGGGGATGCTAACACGTGCTACAAAGTGCCAAGGGATTATTAGTTGTTCCAGTTGTTATGGCATGTCAAGATGTAAAATTTGTTGCTTAGTTGTTTAATTTTACGACCACAGTTGAATGTGAGCCTCGTCTTCGTAACTTGTTAAGTTGGATAAGTTAAAATTATACATGAGTAACCTACGATTCGTAGCTTCGTTCAGGAGTCAAAGGCCTTCATTTTAAGATTATACCTCTTTCATCATCCTTCACTGGCCATTCTCCATCATTCCCCTCATCAAAATCCTTTCATTTCCTTATTTTACAAAAAAACCCTAGAAATCTGCAGCGCTTTTACCCTAGGTCTGTGTTTTGAACTTCTTCCCCCTTTTTTCTCACTATTTTTGAGAAATTCCAATTCTATTGTTTTCCTAACACCCATACCTATCCCCTAGATTTTTCCCATAATTTTTCCTACCTCCCTTCCCTCTCATTCCCTTCCCCTAAGTTGTTGCTCTTTTGCACTGCTCTTTTACCTAGTCACCATGTTCTCGTCATATCTATTAAAACTCACATCCGTTTACCATGAAATTTTTACAGGAGATGAATGGGGATGAAATGAAAACGCCCACTCAATTTCAGCTCAAAATCATGCATGGTTTTCAAGAAATGAGGCATCGTCATCTACAACCATTTTAGGATTTTCTCGAGATGTGTGACTCCAATTGGGCTGCAATTAGTTTTGGAGGTGAACTATGATGATATTAACTTTCTATAAAAATTTCAGCCCATTTGAATTTACCGTTTGGGAGATATGCTCAAAATACAATTGCTACAGGAGAGTTGTTGCGCTTTTGACTATGTTTTTTATCATCATTTTCAAAAGATATTTATGACCAAATGGAGATGAATTTTGGAAAACCAAGGGAGGTTTTTTTTAACCATGGAACCAAGCACAATAACCTCTTTCCGTTTTTGCACAGGTGATATGGTTAAGGAGATATGAGGTTTTCTTCTTTGTTGCACTTTTCGATGCGCTTATGGACAAGCAGTTTTGGAATCAAGTTTGAAGAGGCTAAAATGATGTTTTTGCATGGTTTAAAGGCTCAATTGTGTAGTGGAAATCTCCAAATTTCTTCACAGGTCTTCAGCATCACTCAAAACCCAATTCAAGTCATCAAAATTTCAAGTCAACTATTTGTTGCGCTTCTGCCATGATTTGTTACATTTCTGTGCGACCAACTTCAAGCTTGGATTATGAACAAATGGGAAAGTATTTTTGAAAACAGGAGGAGGTTTCTGTTCATAACATATCCAAAAACAAAAGCCTCTCTCATTTTTTACACAACAATTATTGTCTTGGAATTAAAGGTGGCACTTTGAGACCCATTTTCACAATTTTGCTAGGCCATAACTAATGACAGGGTTCTAGAACTTTTTGAAATTCGACTTGGTGGACCTCCAACTTGGCATGGTTTACCTCAAATATATTTGGATAATGATTTTGAGGATTTTTCTATCATATCCCATGATTATCTCTTCAGTTATCACATTTTTAGTTAGTCAAAAACAAAACCCTAGATAGTAGGATATGGGCAAATTTTGTAAATATTTTATCCATGCATGCTAGGGAGTGTGAGGATCAAGTGCCAGGGAACCACAACGGAGTACTCATTTCAAATCAATGTTTTACAACTCGGACTCGGACTCGGACTCGGCCGAGGATCGACTCGGACTGACTCAGGATCGACTCGGACTCGGACTCGGACTCGGTAATGACTCGGCCGGCTCGATTTCAATGACTCGGTCGTTGTAAAAAATACATTATTTATTATTTTATAAAAAGACATAATTTTAAATATTTTTAACATAATTTTAAGATTTTCATTCAAGTTTCCAAACACAAACATTATATATACATGGAAGACAATACTGGGTCCAACACTGCATCTTGCACTTCTCCCATCCTCCAGATCTTCCCGCTTGTCGTTCTTTTGGTCATTTTAGAAGACTGCTCCTAGGGCTACCAAACTGCCCTAACTCTGACAAATCAACTGTTCTTGTCACTTTGCTTTGGGCTTTCAGATTTTCCCATCTTGTCAGTAATCTGGTTGCTCCAGAATGTTGTTCCTAGAGCACATCAAACCCATGATCTGCACTTTTTCTGCTCCAAAAGTCAATCATGAGGTACTGCACAAAGCCCATCTATGCAGACTTCATTGAACTACGACATCAAACATTCCTTACGCAGTCCACTGATCTATGGCTTAATGACCAACCTATTCAACTCTGATTTGTCAAGTATTGTACTTCAGGGCGCACATAAGATAGCCCTCACAACACATCAAATCATAGTCCTTAAGGCTTATATAACTAGCCCATAACTAGCCCACTAACTGTCCCTCTGCCACTCCAAATTGACAGTCCTTAGGGCACAATGAATGCAATTGCCAATTTCTTCAATGGTCAGGTCTTCAATAAGACTAGAAAGTCCTCTTGGATATGTAACACGCTTCCTTGTCATCATTTTGCTGCCAAACCCTAGGTAGGCCTTGCAATCCCACTAATATGAAAGAGACAAAGAGCATATAGACAAGAAACTAACCAAGACCATCAATCAAGGAGGAAAGACCACAAACCCTACTTAACTTTACCAAAAAACAGCAAAAAAGTGAATTTAATTCATAAAATACGCTGCCCAGCCGTGCTTTTAATGACTCGGCCGAGTCAATACTAACCCGGCCGGGTTGACCGAGTCAGCTATGACTCGGCCGAGTCATTGGATGACTCGGCCGAGTCATAGCTGACTCGGTCAGCCGAGCCGGGTTGCTGGCCGGGTCAGTGTTTTGGGGTTTGACTCGGTCCGAAACGGCCGTTTCGGTTTCAACTCGGCCGAGTTGTAAAACAGTGTTTCAAATGCATGGAAATGAATTTTCAGCAAGTTCTAGGTGTGCTAAGGAGGAAGTGAAAAGGTATACTAGCTAGTGACAAGGCATCACAAGGGAGATCTAGGTCAAAATGCTTGGAAATGAACAAATAAGAGTGATGCGTGCCAAGAAGTGTCAGCGAATTCCAAGTGCCCCAAGGACGACGTGTGTTAGGATAAGTTTAGAATAGGACTTGCAGGAGAGTGATAAGGTGTGTACAAAGTAGTTTCAGATAAAGGGAGAATTTGGGTTGGGCACAACGTTGTTTTGTTAATGACATGGTTGGGTTCCCAAGTCGCCAAAAAAGTAAGGCTATATATGAGGGCATGACAGCTAGGGAGTGCCAAGGTGTTCTAGGGAATGCCAGGAAGTACTAACACGTGTTAGACAGTTCCAAGGCATCTTAGGCATGCCAAGAAGTTCCAGGCACCAGGGTGTGGCACAAACACATGCTAGGGAGTGTTAGGGCCAAGTTCCAGGGAAACACAAGGGAGCAGTAGTTTCAAATGCATGGAAATGAATGAATAAGAGTGTGACAGGGAGTGTTAGTTAACGAGTACAAGGTGTGCTAAGTGTCAGGGAGTGCTAGGGAATGCCAAAGCATGCTAATAAATGCGGGGGATGCTAACATGTGCTACAAAGTGCCAAGGGATTATTAGGCATGCCAGATGTTATGGCATGTCAAGATGTAAAATTTGTTGCTTAGTTGTTTAAGTTTACGACTAAGGTTGGATGTGAGCGTTGTCTTCGTAACTTGTTAAGTTGGATAAGTTGAAATTATACATGAGTAACCTAAAATTCATAGCTTCATTCAGGAGTCAAAGGTATTTGTTTTAAGTTTATACCTCTTTCATCATCCTTCATTCGCCATTCTCCATCACTCCCCTCATAAAATCCTTTCATTTTCTTATTTTACAAAAAACCCTAGAAATCTATTGCGCTTTTACACTAGGTATGTGTTTTGACCTACTTCCCCCCTTTTTCTCACTATTTTTTAGAAATTCCACTTCTAGTATTTTCCTAACACCCATACCTATGTCCCACATTTTTCCCATAATTTTTCATACGTCCCTTCCCTCTCATCCCCTTCCCCTAAGTTGCTGCTCTTTTGCACTGCGCTTTTACCTAGTCAACATGTTATCATCATCTCTCTTAAACCTCACATCCATTTGCCATGAAATTCTTACAGGAGATGAACAGAGATGAAATGAAAACACCCACTCAATTTCAGCTCAAAATGATGCACAGTTTTTGAGAAATGAGGCATCATCATCTACAGCCATTTTTGGATTTTCTCAAGATGTGTGACTCCAATTGGGCTGAAATTTTTTATGGAGGTGAATTATGATTATATTAACTTGGTGTTAATTTATGGTATGTTCTATGCTTATAACAGTTTACTTCTTTTTCTTATTATATTCCACCGATTAGCAATCACATGTACATAAAGTAAAGTGTAGATAGAACATTAAACGATCGACAGAAAACAAGCCAAGACAAGAGACACAAGATGTGGCGGCTAGCCAGGGGAAAACCCCACAATGTGTGGGGAAACCCTTTGATCAAATCTTCTTTTATCTTCAATAATTCAGCAGAGAGAAATAGTACAATAAATCTGATTCATATCAGTAGTAGCAAACCCTAGATCAGCAGCATCAGCATTAGTGGCTTCATTATTAAACTAGGGCAGACGATATCTCACAAACCGACCGTCGGATTGACTTCATTCCACCACCAAAAGTTTCGGCTTCTAGAGGAGGTTCAGATGAACCTACAGCGCATTTCAGATGAGGAGATCTTCTAGGCCACGCAAGTCAATCTTTACTTCTGCAGTTGCAGCTTCAGTTTCAGCAGTTTCCGGCTTCAAACTAGGGCAGTCGATATCTTGCAAACCGTTCGTCGGATTGACTTCATTCCACCACCAAAAGTTGCGGCTTTCAAAGGAGGTTCAGATGAACCTACACCACAGTTCCAAAGAGGAGATCTTCTATGCCACGCAAGTCAATCTTTACTTCTGCAGTTGCAGCTTCAGTTTCAGCAGTTTCCGGCTTCAAACTAGGGCAGTCGATATCTTGCAAACCGTTCGTCGGATTGACTTCATTCCACCACCAAAAGTTGCGGCTTTCAAAGGAGGTTCAGATGAACCTACAGCACAGTTCCAAAGAGGAGATCTTCTAGGCCACGCAAGTCAAACTTTACTTCTGCACTTGCAGCTTCAATTTCAACAGCTTCCGGCTTCACATGTGTGAGAGAGAGAGACCCATTTCAGCGCAGTAGAGAAGAGACTCATATCTGCGCAGTAGAGAGAGAGAGATGTGATGAGATGAGTGAGTCTAAATGAGGAAAAGTCCTCTTATATTTATACACAACGTTGGTGGGTGAATAGATGCGACTGTTGGGCTTTTGAGCCTACATGAGTTGTAGGTCGGCTTGATAATAATTCCATAATCAAAATAAATTCATATCTCCATGAATACTTATCGGAATTGGATGATCTTTATATCAATCCTACACCTCTCTGCGAGAGGAATCTAATAAAAATATTATCAGCCATGAATAAAATGACCCACATGAAGTTTTGCCCTGGTTTCCAATTTTAACACTCCCTCTCAACCATGGAGAACTTCATCTGCAATCTGTCTATCGGTCGTCACTATTCATCCATCAAATGCACTGCCCTGTACAGCCTAACCCTTGCCCTGCTCTGCTCTATTCTACCTGTTCTGCTTTGTCTTGTCCTGCCTGCACTGATATGTACTGTTTTGCTCTGTTCTGCTCTGCTCTTGCATTGTTCTGTTCTGCTCTGCTTTTGTCTTAATTATGAAGAAGAAGAAATGATCGAGGATGTATCATACTGACTCAAAGTCAGTCTCAGAGTATGTACCACTAGTCCCAGACCAGTCTCAACCAACCCAAAGTCAGCGTCATAGTGAGTACAACTCCAATGGTCCCAGACCAATATCATCCTCCACTGACTCAATGTCGGTCTCAGAGTATGTACCACTGATCCCAGACCAGTCTCAACCGACCCGAAGTCAGCGTCATAGTATGGTACAACTCCTACCACTGGTCCCAAACCAATATTATTGATCCCAGATCAATGGAGGTCATCCTAGCGTAGGGAGTACGGTAGTTACAACGATGCATCCATCGGTACTACTATGGTCCCTAACTTCATTTCCCTACTCATTGATCAGATGAGAGGTACTTCCCATGAGTCCCAGACTGCATGGGTAGGATGCCTCGACAGGAGAACTAATCAATCCTGTCCTCACAGGAGAACACATCAATCCTGCTACAATTGCAATGGAGAACACATCAATATAGGCCTCACAGGAGAACACATCAATCCTGCTACAATTGCCATGGAGAACACATCAATCCAGGCCTCACAGGAGAACACATCAATCCTACTACAATCATCGTGGAGAACACATCAATCCAGGCTGCCATGGAGAACACATCAATCCACGCCTCACAGGAGAACTAATCTCCTGCTACACAGGAGAGCGAATCATCCTGTTCCACAAGAGAGCGAATCATCTTGTCCCACAAGAGAGCGAATCATCTTGTTCCAGTGTGCACCACCAGGGGAGGGTGAGTCACCTTGTGGTCATATGTTGCTCCAGTAGGAACCGCAAGCCCTTAGAGCTCCCAGAGCTCAATGTATGCAACATGCAGGACCCTTGTACAAAGGTTTCTTGCCGACTTTAAGTCGTTTTGGAAAATCACAGATTAGATCTTTCCTCGGGGCTTTGACAAGGTGTATCAACCTGTACATCATCTTAATGTGATGGAGCTTCCTTGCTCATTAACTTACCATATCCCATATGATGTCTATCTGCTAGAGCAATTGACGAATACGAGATTCCTCAATAATTGAATCCCACTTCTGGTTGTTACAGAGAATCACAGTGGTATCCAATGTAAATCCAAACATCTCACTGAAGAGCTTTCGCAACCAGACTGCCTCACACGAGGTTATGCTAGCAACAATACATCCTGCTTCGACGGTGCTCAAAGCTACCGACTTCTGCTTCCTGCTCATCCAGGATATCAAAGAAGATCCCAAGGTGAAACAATACCCAAAAGTGCTCTTACGGTCCACCACACTGCCTGCCCAATCAACATCAGTATATCCAAGTAGTCTCACATCTCCGGCAGTGTATCTTAATCCATGAGAGATTGTGTCCTGAAGACATCTCAGAAGATTCTTGGCATCAATCCAGTGAGGCTCAACCAAATATGAGCTCACAATGCTAACTGCAAAACATATGTTCGGACGAAGGTTCACCAAGAACATCAATGCGAATGAGTTTTTGAAACTTAGAGGCATTTCCCAAGTCTGGTCCGACATCACTACCATATAACTTCTAAAAGTTAAGATCCTCGAGGTAGTCACAGGCTTGTAGTCCATCATACCGAATCTTTCCAATATATTTACCACATATTTTCCTTGAGATAGGAAAATTTCCCTTGGCTTCTGCCACACTTCAAGTCCTTGGTCCTTCATTTCAAATTCAAAAGCCATCTCCCTCTAACATTTGTGAATGAGAGGGTTTGCACCTGTTAGAAATAGGTCATCCACATACAACACCATTATGAGAGGCTTGTCATCTTCAACCTTAAAGTAAAGGTTAGGATCAGCTTCACTCCTAGTGAATCCACCTTCATCAAGTAGCTATCGATCCTCTCATACCATGCTCGGGGTGCTTGCTTCAGCCCATAGAGAGCCTTCTTCAACCTGCATACATGAGATTTTCAATCATAAATCTCAAATCCTTCAGGTTGCTCCACATAGACCTCTTCTTTGATAGAACCATGCAAGAACTCAGTCTTAACATCCATCTGATGTAGGTTCCATCCTTGTGAAGCCACATGGGCTAAGATCAAATGCACGGTCGTATATCTGGCAACAGGTGCAAATATCATAGTCTATACCTCCCTTCTGGGATAAACCACGAGAAAATGAACCTTATACTTTTCCATACTTCTATTTGCTGCATGCTTTATCTTGTAAAGCCATTTTGAAGTAACAATTGTCTTGTCCAGGGTCTGGGAACTACTTCCCAGACATCATTCTCCATAATAGACTCATATTCTATGGTCATAGCATCCTTCCATAGTTAATGCTTGATGACATCTGAGAATGATGAAGGTTCATTTTGTATGATCGTGCTCATGATGGTCAGGTATTCCTGATACCTGTTAAGTTTCTTACTTTGATGGAAGGTTCCTCAGGGTGCAGCATGTCCTTCAGCATCATCAAGTATCCCCCTAAGCCATGAAGGCCTCTTCCTAGAAGAGGAAGGCTCATGTGAATGAGGATCAATCGGATCCATGGGTTCTTCTACATCAGGCATTGATTCATCATCCTTTTCTTTCGGTTCCCTGGTGTCAGCTTTTAAGAGCTACTCAAAGTCAGCAGTTTGTCCACCTTGCTGAGAGCCATATCTTTGTCAAAGGTGACATCATGACTAATCACGACTTCCCTTTGACCGGTGGTGAACATTTCTTCAGGAGTTTAGGAACCCAATGCTTGATGAGGGCATCAATTTTGTACATATACGACGGTGATTGTAGTTTCAGCCCATAGAAACTTTGGAAGTCTTTGATCATGTAGCATGGCCCGGACAACTTCCATCATCGTGTGGTTCTTCCTTCCTGCCACACCATTCTGCTCAAGAGTATGTGGTGTAGTAGTCTCCCTCTTAATGCCAGCCTCAGATATGCCTAAGTGAACCAACTGTAATACATCAGAGGTTTTTCTTTGGCTTGAGGGGAACGGTCCCCTTTTGAGCTTTCCTTCGACACATCCCGGACATACACCTTCTTTCTCTACTTGGAATTCAGGCATCCCTGTCACCATTTGTTTTACACCAAGTAGAGCTTTTGTAATGAAGGTGGGAAAACCTCTGATGCCAAAGTTTGGACTGAAGAGTTGTGTCACAACTTACAAGACATGACACCTAGTGGACTTCCATCGACCTGATATGATGAATCAACACTAAACCCAAGAGTAAAGGCATTTCCATATACATACCTTGCCATTGCTTAAGGTTACCTTGTAGCCTTTGTCTTCCATTGCCGAGATGGACACTAGGTTCTTTTTGAGGTCAGGTGCATTTAATACATCCTGGACTTTCTAGCCTTCTTGAATGGTTGTCCTCTTCCTCAATCCCCAGCTCTCCTCTTACCTTTGCTGTTGAATTTGTCATTCCTTTGATTTTCCATCAAAGGGATTTTGATCATTGTCCCGGTGTGAGTCCTTTCTATCAGGGCACTCCCTTGCATAGTGACCTGCTTTATCGCAGATGTAACATCATCCTTTTCTTCCACCCTTAGGTCCAGCCTTTCCTTTTGATTTAGACCCAGAATTATTTCTTTTCTTAGCATGAGAAGAAAAAGCAGCAGGAGGACCTTTAGGCAAGGGCATTTCCTGTTCTTCTACCCTTGTTTGTTCTTGAATGCATCTAGCCATTAATTCCTCGAAACTAGGAATTACATTATTGTTCAGAAGAGTAGTCCTAAACACATACCATTCAAATGGTAATCCTCCGAGAGTTGTGAGTGCCATTTCTCTATCAGTAATGGTTTCCCCAATAAATAGGAGATTGTTCTTGATCTCGGTGATTCTTAAGAAGTATGCTTGCATACTTTCATCTTTACCCTTTTTTATTTCCCTCAACTTATTTATAAGAAACAAAACTTGATTTGCATCATTAACTTTAAATAAACTCACCAGTCTGTCTTAGATTTCCTTGGAGGTGTCTAGAGAGATGTAGGCCACCAAGCGCTTGTCGATAGAGTCCCGGATGATCTTCTTTGTTTGACTTCTCCATTTTTCCATTTGTTCCAGGCAGCAGCAGATGCATTTGATGAAGGCTCAACAATATTGCCTCTTACATGGTCCAGCACTCCTTGATCTTCAAGGGTTAGATCGATAGACATCTTCCATCCGTGATAGTCAGCTTTCTCACGGAGCTTGTCTTCGGCAGGAAAGAGTGTTGAGGACTCCATAGTTCTTTTAGGATAGTCTTGCCAATCTTCTCTTCAACGATTTCTCTTGCTCTTGCTCGGGCTTTGTCTTCACCTCAGCTCCGATACCATGTTAATTTATGGTATGTTCTATGCTTATAACAGTTTACTTCTTTTTCTTATTATATTCCACCGATTAGCAATCACATGTACATAAAGTAAAGTGCAGATAGAACATTAAACAATCGACAGAAAACAAGCCAAGACAAGAGACACAAGATGTGGCGGCTATCCAGGGACAAACCCCACAATGTGTGGCGAAACCCTTTGATCAAATCTTCTTTTATCTTCAATAATTCAGCAGAGAGAAATAGTACAATAAATCTGATTCATATCAGTAGTAGCAAACCCTAGATCAGCAGCATCAGCATTAGCGGCTTCATTATCAAACTAGGGCAGACGATATCTCACAAACCGACCATCGGATTGACTTCATTCCACCACCAAAAGTTTCGGCTTCTAGAGGAGGTTCAGATGAACCTACAACACAGTTCAGATGAGGATATATTCTAGGCCACGCAAGTCAATCTTTACTTCTGCAGTTGCAGCTTCAGTTTCAGCAGTTTCCGGCTTCAAACCAGGGCAGTCAATATCTTGCAAACCGTTCGTCGGATTGACTTCATTCCACCACCAAAAGTTGTTGCTTTAAAAGGAGGTTCAGATGAACCTACAGTGCAGTTCCAAAGAGGAGATCTTCTAGGCCACGCAAGTCAATCTTTACTTCTGCAGTTGCAGCTTCAGTTTCAACAGTTTCCGACTTCAAACTAGGGCAGTCGATATCTTGCAAACCGTTCGTCAGATTGACTTCATTCCACCACCAAAAGTTGCGGCTTTCAAAGGAGGTTCAGATGAACCTACAACGCAGTTCCAAAGAGGAGATCTTCTAGGCCACGCAAGTCAATCTTTACTTCTGCAGTTGCAGCTACAATTTACATAGCTTCCGGCTTCACATGTGTGAGAGAGAGAGACCCATTTCAGCGCAGTAGAGAAGAGACTCATATCTGCGCAGTAGAGAGAGAGAGAGATGTGATGAGATGAGTGAATCTAAATGAGGAAAAGTCCTCTTATATTTATACACAATGTTGGTGGGTGAATAGATGCGACTGTTGGGCTTCTGAGCCTACATGAGTTGTAGATCGGCTTGATAATAATTCCATAATCAAAATAAATTCATATCTCCATGAATACTTATCGGAATTGGATGATCTTTATATCAATCCTACACCTCTCGACGAGAGGAATCTAATAAAAATATTATCAGCCATGAATAAGATGACCCACATGAAGTTTTGCCCTGGTTGCCAATTTTAACACTTGGTGTAAAAATTTCAGCCCATTTGCATTTACCGTTTGGGAGATATGCTCAAAATACAATAGCTACAGGGGAGTTGCTGCTCTTTTGACTATGTTTTTTCATCATTTTCAAAAGATATTTATGACCAAATGGAGATGAATTTTGGAAAATCAAGGAGGTGTTTGTTAACCATGGAACCAAGCACAATAACCTCTTTAATTTTTTGCACAGGTGTTATGGTTAAATAGATATGAGTTTTTCTTCCTTGCTGCTCTTTTCTCTACGCTTCTGGACAATCAGTTTTGGAATCAAGTTTGAAGAGGCTAAAATGATGTTTTTTCATGTTTTAAAGGCTCCATGATATAGTGGAAATCTCCAAAAAATTTCGCAGGTTTTCAGCAACACTCAAAACCTCATTCAAGTCATCAAAATTTCAAGTCAACTATTTGCCGCGCTTCTGCCATGATTTGTTGCATTTTTGTGCGACCAACTTCAAGCTTCGATTCTAAACAAAGGGAAAATATTTTTGAAAACGGGAGGACATTTTTGTTCATAACATACCCAAAAACAAAAGCCTCTCTCATTTTTGACACAACAATTACTGTCTTGGAGTTATAGGTGGAACTTTGAGACCCATTTTTCACAATTTCGCTAAGCCATAATTGCTGACAGGATTCTAGAACTTTTTGAAATTCGACTTGGTGGACCTCCAACTTGGCATGGTTGACCTCAAATCTATTTGGATAATGAAGTTTGAGAGTTTTTCTATCATATCCCATGATTATCTCTTCAATTATCACATTTTTAGTTAGTAAAAAACAAACCCTAGATAGTAGGATATGGGCAAATTTTGTAAATATTTTATCCATGCACGCTAGGGAGTGTGAGGGCCAAGTGCCAGGGAAACACAACGAAGCACTCATTTCAAATGCATGGAAATGAATTTTCAGCGAGTTCTAGGTGTGCTAAAGAGGGAGTAAAAAGGTATACTAGCCAGTGCCAAGGCATGACAAGGGAGAACTAGGTCAAAATGCTTGGAAATGAACAAATAAGAGTGTTGTGTGCCAAAGAGTGCTAGCGAATTCCAGGTGCCCCAAGGACGAAGTTTGTTAGGATAAGTTCAGAATAGGACTTGCAGGAGGCAAGCCTATGGTTGTGAAAAAGTGTGTACAAAGTAGTTTCAGACAAAGGGAGAATTTGGGTTGGGCACAACATTGTTTTGTAATGACTTGGTTGGGTTCCCAAGTTGCAAAAAAGGTAAGGCTATCCATGACAGCATGACAGCTAGGGAGTGCCAATGTGTTCCAGGGAATGCCAGGAAGTACTAAAACATGCTAGACAGCGCCAAGGCATTTTAGGCATGCCAAGAAGTTCCAGGCGCCAAGGTGTGGCGCCTACACATGCTAGGGAGTGTTAGGGCCAAGTTCCAGGGAAACACAAGGGAGTAGTAGTTTCAAATGCATGGAAATGAATGAATAAGAGTGTGACAGAGAGTGTTAGCTAGTGAGTACGAGGTGTGCTAAGTGTCAGGGAGTGCTAGGGAGTGCCAAAGCATGCCAAGAAATGTGGGGGTTTCTAACATGCGCTACATAGTGACAAGGGATTATTAGGTGTGCCAGATGTTATGGCATGTCAAGATGTAAAATTTGTTGCTTAGTTGTTTAATTTTACGACAACAGTTGGATGTGAGCCTTGTCTTCGTAACTTGTTAAGTTGGATAAGTTGAAATCGTACATGAGTAACCTAAGATTCATAGCTTCATTCAGGAGTCAAAGGCATTCATTTTAAGATTATACCTCCTTCATCCTTCACTGGCCATTCTCCATCATGCCCCTCATCAAAATCCTTTCATTTCCTTATTTTACAAAAAACCCTAGAAATCTGTTGCGCTTTTACCCTAGTTCTGTGTTTTGACCTTCTTGCCCCCTTTTTCTCACTATTTTTGAGAAATTCCACTTCTAATGTTTTCCTAACACCCATACCTATCCCCTATATTTTTCCAATTATTTTTCCTACCTCCCTTCCCTCTCATCCCTTCCCCTAAGTTGTTGCTCTTTTGCACTGCGCTTTTACCTAGTCACCATGTGCTTGTCATATCTCTTAAAGCTCACATCCATTTGCCATGAAATTTTTACAGGAGATGAATGGGGATGAAATGAAAACGCTCATTCAATTTCAGCTCAAAAGGATGCACGGTTTTTGAGAAATGAAGCATGATCATCTACAGCCATTTTGGGATTTTCTCGAGATGTGTGACTCCAATTGGGCTGAATTTTGTTTAGGAGGTGAAATATGATGATATTAACGTTCTCTAAAAATTTCAGCCCATTTGGATTTACCGTTTGGGAGATATTCTCAAAATACAATTGCTACAGGAGAGTTGTTGCGCTTTTGACTATGTTTTTATCATCATTTTCAAAAGATATTTATGACCAGATGTTAATGAATTTTGGAAAACCAAGGGAGGTGTTTGTTAACCATGGAACCAAGCACAATAACCTCTTTGCGTTTTTGTACAGATGTTATGGTTAAAGAGATATGAGTTTTTCTTCCTTGCTGCTCTTTACACTGCGCTTCTGGACAATCAGTTTTGGAATCAAGTTTGAAGAGGCTAAAATGACGTTTTTGCATGGTTTAAAGGCTCCACAGTGTAGTGGAAATCTCCAAATTTCTTCACAAGTATTCAACAACACTCAAAACCTCATTCAAGTCATCGAAATTTCAAGTGAACTATTTGTTGCGCTTCTGCCATGATTTTTTGCATTTTTGTGCAAACAACTTCAAGTTTGGATACTGAACAAATGGGAAAGGAGTTTTAAAAACGGGAGGAGGTTTTTGTTCATAACATACCCAAAACCAAAAGAATCTCTCATTTTTTAGACAACAGTTACTGTTTTCGAGTTACAGGTGGCACTTTGAGAAACATTTTTCACAATTTCGCTAGGCCATAATTGCTGATAGGGTTCTAGAACTTTTTGGAATTCGACTTGGTGGACCTCCAACTTGGCATGCTTGACCTCAAATCTATTTGGATAATAAATTTTGGGGATTTTTCTATCATATCCCATGATTATCGCTTCAGTTATCACATATTAAGTTATTCAAAAACCAAACCCTAGATAGTAGCATATGGACAAATTTTGTAAATATTTTATCCATGCATGCTAGGGAGTGTGAGGGCAAAGTGCCAGGGAGACACAAGGGAGCACTCATTCCAAATGCATGGAAATGAATTGTTAGCGAGTTCTAGGTGTGCTAAGGAGGGAGTGAAAAGGTATACTAGCCAGTGCCAAGGCATCACAAGGGAGAACTAGGTCAAAATGCTTGGAAATGAACAAATAAGAGTGTTGTGTGCCAAGGAGTGTCAGCAAATTCCAGGTGCCCCAAGGACGAAGTGTGTTAGGATAAGTTCAAAATAGGAATTGCAGGAGGCAAGCCTATGGTTGTGATAAGGTGTGTATAGACAAAGGGAGAATTTGGGTTGGGCAAAACATTGTTTTGTTAATGACTTGGTTGGGTTCCCAAGTCACAAAAAAGGTAAGGCTATCTATGAGGGCATGACAGCTAGGGAGTGCCAAGGTGTTCCAAGGAATGCCAGGAAGTACTAACACATGCTAGACAGTTCCAAGGCATTTTAGGCATGCCAAGTGCTAAGGCATTCCAAGAAGTTCCAAGCGCCAGGGTGTGGCGCCAACACATGCTGAGGAGATAGGGCCAAGTTCCAAGGAAACACAAGGGAGTAGTAGTTTCAAATGCATGGAAATGAAGGAGTAAGAGTGTGAGAAAGAGTGTTATCTAGCAAGTACGAGGTGCGCTAAGTGTCAGGGAGTGTTAGGGAGTGCCAAAGCATGCCAAGAAATGTGTGGGATGCTAACACGTGCTACATAGTGTGAAGCGATTATTAGGTGTGCTAGATGTTATGGCATGTAAAGATGTAAAATTTGTTCCTTAGTTGTTTAATTTTACGACCACGATTGGATATGAGCTTTGTCTTCGTAACTTGTTAAGTTGTGTAAGTTGAAATTATACATGAGTAACCTAAGATTCATATCTTCATTCAGGAGTCAAAGGCCTAATTCGTTTTAAGCTTATACCTCCTTCATCATCCTTCACTAGCCATTCTCCATCATTCCCCTCATCAAAATCCTTTCATTTCCTTATTTTAGAAAAACCCTAGAAATATGTTGCATGTTTACCCTAGGCCTGTGTTTTGACCTTTTTTCCCCATTTTTCTCAATATTTTTGAGAAATTCCACTTCTAGTATTTTCCTAACACCCATACCTATCCCCCATATTTTTCCCATAATTTTTCCTCATTCCCTTCCCCTAAGTTGCTACTCTTTTGCACTGCGCTTTTACCTAGTCACCATGTTCTCATCATATCTCGTAAACCTCACACCCTTTTTCCATGAAATTTTTACAGAAGATGAATGGGGATGAAATGAAAACACCCACTCAATTTTAGCTCAAAATGATGCACGATTTTCGAGAAATGAGCCATCATCATCTATCGCCATTTTGGGATTTTCTCGAGATTTGTGACTCTAATTAGGCTGAATTCGTTTGTGGAGGTTAATTCGTATGATATTAAATTACTCTTAAAATTTCAGCCCATTTTGATTTACCATTTGGGAGATATTCCCAAAATACAATTGCTACAGGAGAGTTGCTACGTTTTTTACTATGTTTTTATCATCATTTGCAAAAGATATTTATGACCAAATGTAGATGAATTTTGGAAAACCAAAGGAGGTTTTATTTAACCATGGAACCAAGCACAATAACCTCTTTCCGTTTTTGCACAGGTGTTATGGTTAAAGATATATGAGTTTGTCTTCCTTGCTGCTCTTTCTGCTGCGCTTCTGGACAATCAGTTTTGGAATCAAGTTTGAAGAGGCTAAAATGATGTTTTTTCATGGTTTAAAGGCTCCATGGTGTAGTGGACATTTCCAAGTTTCTTCACGAGTCTTCAACAACACTCAAAACTTCATTCAAGTCATGAAAATTTGAAGTCAACTATTTGTTGCACTTCTGCGAGGATTTGTTGCATTTTTGTGCGACCAACTTCAAGTTTGGATTCTGAACAAATGGCAAAGTATTTTTGAAAATGGAAGGAGGTTTTGTTCATAACATACCCAAAAACAAAATCCTTTCTCAATTTTTACAAAACAGTTACTGTCTTAGAGTTACAAGTGGTACTTTGAGATCCATTTTTCACAATTTCGCTAGGCCATAATCGCTGACAAGGTTCTAGAATTTTTTGAAATTCGACTTGGTGGACCTCCAAATTGGCATGGTTGACCTCAAATCTATTTGGATAGTGAATTTTGAGGATTTTTCTATCATATCCCATGATTATCTCTTCAGTTATCACATTTTTAGTTAGTCGAAAACCAAACCCTAGATAGTAGGATATGGGCAAATTTTGTAAATATTTTATCCCTGCATGCTCGAGAGTGTGAGGGCCAAGTGCCAGGGAAACACAAGGGAGCACTCATTTCAAATGCATGGAAATGAATTCTAGGTGCCCCAAGGACGAAGTGTGTTAGCATAAGTTCAGAATAGGACTTGCAGGAGGCAAGCCTATGGTTGTGATAATGTGAGTACAAGGTAGTTTCAGACAAAGGGAGAATTTGGATTTGGCACAACATTGTTTTGTCAATGACTTGATTGGGTTACCAAGTCACAAAAAAAGTAAGGCTATCTATGAGGAAATGACAGCTAGGGAGTGCCAAGGTGTTCCAGGGAATGTCAAGAATCACTCTGTTGGGCACTTAGGTCCCATGGAAATTAAGAAGTTTCTAATGTTGGGTACAAATGCTAATTTAATATAATAGTGAGTAGAATTTGTTGAGTAATAGGATTGGACGATTGGATGCTTGAATCAAACAACAAGGATCCTTTCTATGAGAAGTGCTTGACATTTGGAACCCATGCTTGGAGAGTCCAACACTTGAGGATTGATCTCTTGACATGTGTACACCTTGGAGAGTGAGATCCTGACTTTTCTCTTGTATATTGCAATGGCCCTTGGATGTCATTCATTAGACACCCTTAGTTTAAGGCTATGGGCCACATTTGTGTTAGTGGGCGACCACTAACAATAATGTGGTCCATAGCATTAATCTAAGGGTGTCTAATGAATGACATCCAAGGGTCGTTGCATCCCTACGTCAAGCTTTGCCAATATTTCTCCAAAAGGTAACAAGGTGGCAACAATTAGCATATCTCCATTAGGATCATATGTTGAGCAGAGCAGCCAACTCAACAACATCCACCTTAAGAATTCCTTGGCAACAAAAATAAGAAATTGCCAACACATCCACAACATTCCCCTTTAACATTCTCGTGGGAAATCAAATATGGAATTTTGGCCTAAAGGATATTTGACCAAGTAAATATTATATCGCATTGGAGCATATGTGTTCAGTAAGAGTATTCGTGCACTATATGTTCAGCTTGGACAACAAGAATCCTCATCATGTGAATTGTCTAACATTTCAAGCCCATTAATGTAGAGAGCATCACTAGAGGATTTATCTCTTTACATATGTACAAGTTGGAAAGTGAACACTTGAATTTGATACCTTATCTTGTAGATTAGGCACATGATTCAAGAAATTGAAGAAAATTTAGAAAATTTGGCAAACATTTCGATTGTTTTACTCCTCTAACCAAATCTACTTGTAACGAAGTTTTGTAAGTGTATTTAGACATACGGGCCTCCCCTTTGTAGTTGTGCTTCACTAAAAGATAACTTCTTGTACTAAATGAGGTCCCTTATGTCACATTGGACACAAACTAGCTTGCATGACTTGCCCTAACACCTAGAATGCATCTTAGACCCCAATTAGGCCCTGGATTATTCACGTGGATACGTGGATCATTTTGTTGGAAGAGATTTTATAATGTAAACTTAGAAAATCTCCTAGAGGACTTGGATGATATAAGTGAGAAATTAATGATGGACTTGGTGGTATTCATGCTAGTTTGGTGTGCACACTTGACGTGGATACAAGTGGCTTAGTGTGATGCCTAGCTAGACCAAGTTTTCTAGTTATGGTTTGTTGTTGATGGTGGATACCCTAGCTAGGGTTTGGAAGCATTCCAGGTGTCCACATTGTTCTTTTTCTTTCAACAATGGGTCATCCCCGAGTTGGGGATTCGACACCATTGGGTAATAACTCAGCCAAATCCGCGTACACATCTGGTACCATTAACATACTAAGGTGCCAAACCGTAGGAACCTCCAACCTATAGGCTCACACCCCCAATAAACCTACACCCAAGAATGCACACCCTTCTCTGCACTTGCGATCCCTCAACCTATGCCACTACCTCCAGGACATCTTAATCAACTAGAAAGAGACATTCTCAGAATCCTGCAGCTCGAAGAGTTGTTGCTGCGCTTTGAGCTTTCCAGGTATGCTCCATGTCCTTATATCAAACCCTTGAATCCTCCAACCTCCTGGTTCACATCCCCCATCAACCTGCACATAGGCAATGTACACCCTTTTCTACACCTAACGTTCGTCGGGCTATGCATGTGGGAAATCAACGGTGGACTTGTACGTATTCATGCGAGTTTGTTGTTCACTCTTTGAAGTGGCTACAAGTATCTTAGTGTGATGCCCTGCTAGGCCATCTTCACTAGTTATGGTTTCTTGTTGATGGTGGATGCCCTAGCTAGTGTTTGGAAACATTTGAAGTGTCCTATCCTATGACAAGCATGAACGAGATGTACCAACTTGTCATAGGCTAATTGGCCTGTACTTCTAACTTTATTGTTTGTAGAAATGAAGTACATTGCTATCCACAATTTCTGTAGTTGAGGATCTAATTTTTACGATATATTCACATAGAGATTAGAGTACTTTATGGTGTTGCTCATATATGCTAATTTAGCATCTTCTACCCATCATTGTAAATTGAATATAGGAGTCAACAAATAATTGTGTTTCGTTAATGAGACTATATTAGAGTCATTATAATTGTATTGATGTGAGGGTTGAAGGAGCTAGGGTTTGTGACAACCAAAATCTAGAGAAGACATGATCTAGTAGATTAGGCACATGATTCAAGAAATTAAAGAAAATTCGGAAAATTTGGCAAACATTTCGATTGTTTTACTCCTCTAATCAAATCTACTTGTAACGAAGTTTTGTAACTGTATTTAGACATACGTGCCTCCCCTCTGTAGCTCTGCTTCACTAAAAGATAACTTCTTGTACTAATTGAGGTTAATTATTTCACATTGGACACAATCTAGCTTGCATGACTTGCCCTAAACACCTAGAATGCATCTTAGTCCACATTTAGGCCCAGGATTATTCACGTGGATCCTTGGATCACTATGCTGGAAGAGTTTTTATAAAGTAAACTTAGAAAATCTCCTAGAGGACTTGGATGATATAAGTGAGAAATTAATGATGGACTTGGTGGTATTCATGCTAGTTTGGTGTGCACCCTTTGACGTGGCTACAAGTGGCTTAGTGTGATGCCTCGCTAGACCACGTTTTCTAGTTATGGTTTGTTATTGATGGTGGATACCCTAGCTAGGGTTTGGAAGCATTCCAGGTGTCCACATTGTTCTTTTTCATTCAACAATGGGTCATCCCCAAGTTGGGGATTCGACACCATTGGGTAATAACTCAGCCAAATCCGCGTACACATCTGGTACCATTAACATACTAAGGTGCCAAACCATAGGAACCTCCAACCTATAGGCTCACACCCCCAATCAACCTGTACCCAAGAATGCACACCCTTCTCTGCACTTGCGATCCCTCAACCTATGCCACTACCTCCAGAGCATCTTACTCAACCGGAAAGAGATGTTCTCAGAATCCTGCGGCTCGAAGAGTTGTTGCTGCTCTTTGAGTGTAATATTCCTAATTAGCCATGGTAATTGGAATACTCGATTTTGCTCAATTTTGCCTTCTATAGTTATTTGTAAATAAAAAGGTGAGGAAAAGGGGACATAACTCACTTTTAGAATAAAAGTCACTTCCTAGTAGCACAACGTTGTGACTTAAATGGGAGCCAAGGGGGCCAAAGGACCATGCAGAGATGGGGCCCACGTAGACACTTGGAAGGACTGCGCAGATGGGAAAAGGAACACGTGGCAAGAGGAGATTACGTTGGAGGAGGTGAACCTTGGGATTGAGAGAGGCTAATGCTATAAAGGAGAGAGGAGCCTCCTCATTTTGGGCATTTGATTATGAGCATTTGAGCTAGTCACTTCGACTTGGAGCATGCTGGTTGTTTAGCCTGTCTGCAGGACTGTTTAGTGCACTGAGTGTCTCCGTTCGGAGATCTCACCCTTAGCCCCGGGGGACTTCGAGTGCCTACTTGGGCAAGGTATTTTCAGTAGTCTTTTTGCAATAGTTTCGATCTTTGGCATTGAGGTGGAGCTGAGCATTGGCGGACTGCGCAGTCTTGAGAGAGAGTGACGCAGTTCTTCTGGAGGCAGTTCCGGATTGGGGGTTTGTGGAGGAGTTGAGCTGGGATATTGAGCAAGGGATCAACTCTTGCATATTGGAGGAGTTTGGCAAAGTTTCACACAGTATTTTGGTGGAATCTACTCAGTGGCAGCGCAGGGCCTTGAGGGATTGCGTGATTCCCCAAGGGGGCGATTTTCGGGGGTCAGCCATTTCAGAAAAGCTTTATGGGTTTTTCTGGGTTTTCCGAGTAGAGGTGGATTCTAGAGTTTCAACATTTTCTGAGGAGGGGAAAAACCCAAATCCTCATTTGATTTCCGGAAATAGCAACTGTTAGCACTTGAGATTTCACCTCAGGCTGAGAAAGGCAAATCTCAAAGCTACATCAAACCATTCAGCCTCGTAGCTAGCCCTACGGGGCAGGAGAAGGCTCTCTCCGGTCAATCTCGGCAAATATTCAATGAGATGAGATGACCAATCAAAGGTAACACTGATATTAGGCTAGTAAACTGATTAAAAGGTTGATTTAGGGGTTTTTGGGGTTTTTGGGGGCAAATTGAGGAGCTGCAATTTAGGGTGCGGGGATTTGACACAGTTTCTGCAGGGTGGTCTTTGGGGCAAGGTAGGAGCTTGTGTAGATGTCTTTAGCTGAAGTGGATGATCAAGAAGAGAGATAAGAAGGCTAAAGAGAGCAAACAATGGATTTGAATTCTCTTTAGACAGTAGAAAACATAGAAATTAAACAAATTTGAAAGCAGAGCATGGCAAGCATGAATTCTAACTTTATCACTTCATTTGTTTAATATGCAGCAGTATAGAAAGGAAATGAATCACATAACAAATCTTACAATAACATGAAGAGACACACCATCAACACAATGAGTCCACAAGAATCCCAAAGATGACTGCAAAACCCTGGTCTTCCTTAGCCAAAAATTGCAGAGATACAAGTGAATAATACAGTGATAGCTTCTCCCTCAAGAGTCCAACCATCCAACCCCTGAAAATGATTAAGAAAATAAATAATATAGGCAAGCCAACCTCTTCCCTTGCCTCTAGGGGTCGAGCTCATCCTTCTAGGAGCTGTTTGAACAACTTCTAAACTAAGCACTACAAAATAGGCAGTCAAAACAACTTGCCTCTAAAAACTTGGAAACCAGTTCATACAGTCAAGTTTACCCTTTTACATGAGAGAAACTTCTAGAAGAGTAAAACAAGGGTAAAAGTATCCAAAAAGTGCCACAAGTACAGCCAAAAGGACCACCATCAACCTCAGAAAGTCAAACTGGAGCTAAACTGCAAATTCTGGGGTGAACTGGTCAAATCTGGCACAAATTCCTCAACGGGTCGCGCACTTTGGAGCCCTGTTTGGAGGCCTTCCCGGTGTCCGAATGAGGTGCAGGATAGCTCGTTGGAAAGGTCTCTGAGTCTAATTTTCAACACAACTGGAATTTTTGGATTTGGAGGTCATTTGCCTAGTCAAAAGTCAATTCTCCCAAGACTACTTCTGCAGCTCAAAAAAGGGGCAGAAAGTCAAAATTTGGCTGTAATTTGACCTTTTGGAGGCCCAAAACTTCATGAAAACTCAAATCCATCCATAGAAATGTGTAACTTTGCATGAAAAATCCAGCAATGCTGAGTTTTCGCAAAACGGAGCTACGATGACAAAGGGTCTCACCGGGGGTGAGACCCGTTGAGAAGCCAAAACCTGTAAAGTGCCCAAAAATGTAAAAAATGAGCCAAAATTACCCAAAATTCTCAAAAAATTTTGGGATTTGTGCTGTAGCTGATGCTAGTGAGTGCCATGATCTTTGAGGGATGCCTCAGCCAAGATACGGAGTGGATTGGTCTTCTTCCTCCGCCTAAGAGCCTCGGACAACCTCCTTTGGAACATTTTCATCTTGGCTTTGCATACATGCATTCTTGCCCAATAGTGATTCTTCATGTTCCTTAGCATCTTTTTCTCTTGGTTGGCCTTAGCCAACAACCTCTCCAAGTGGGCATTCTCCTGAATAAGCAATGACTCCCAGTCAACAGGCAATGGGTCACCGGGCCTCCTACGGTTTAGGACTCGGTCACTACGAATCCTCCAAATCTCATCAAGTGCCTTCTCCTCCTCCAGCTATGTGTTCCGCTGCTCTAGATATGTGATGGTCCATTGGGCACCCTCAAGTCTCCGCTGCAAAACATCATTCTCGGCCTTGAGTTGCTAAATGATCTCCTTTGCCTCTTGGCTAGGAGAACTGACCTCAAGATCAATCACCGGATCCTCATGAACCATGGGCTCTTTGCCCCTCTGCAATACCTGTGCTGGCGAAGAAAACGAGGCCCCTTCCTCCTGCTGTGGAGATAACACTCGTTGCTCTGAAGATGAAGGCGAGACCCCTTCCACCCACTGTGGAGATAATACTCGCCTAGCTGCTGCAAATAAGGCCCTTAGGCCTTTTTGATAGGTGACCATAGGAGTGGAGCTGACATGTCAGGTGATGGGAGCATCAGGCTGCTGAGATGGTCCTCCCTCCTCATGAATAGCCTCCTGATGTGGCTGAGGTGGCACTGTGAAAAACTCATGGGAGATGAACTCCTCCCATGAGATACCCTGTTGAGTCAACTGATGAGAGACTATAAGCTGGATCAAATCATAGTGACAAAGGCTCCTGTACTGCTGGGCCGGGGTCTTCCTCTGCAACATGGGCACCATCCTCTGAATGTTCTGAAACAAGAAGACCGGGAGGTTCATCATCCTCACCCGGGTGAAATGCATCAACAGGTGAATGTGATATGAATACACCTGTGAAAATCTGCCCTCACATGTAAAATAATGCATGATAAGTCTCATGAGGGGGGCATACTCACTCCGAAGAAATCTGAATGGGAAAACACCCGTCAACAGTCTCACAAATGATGGCCGGAAATAAGGCTCAAAGTGAACAAAATCAAGTAATCTGTGCTTAGGCCACACCTCACCCACATTTGGTATCCATGTAGCCTCTGAGATCACCTCGGGTGTCAATATGAAATTCACCCCTGCAAGAGTGACATGTCCATCATGGAGGTGTAAGACAAAGAAGCGGGCCAACTCTCTATGATGCTGAATCTGAGAGAGCCTCTCACAAAACTGATAGCATGACATATACTGGAAACAATTCAGTGCCAAAGGACAAGCCTGTAACTCTGCCAAAGAAGTAGGCTCCTCCCTCTTATGATGGCCTCCCTTACCTCCTCTACGAGGCCTCCTCTGTTCCTCAATCTCTGTAGATGATGAATGGTCATCACCTTGCTCATAAGTCTCGGTATCTGACATGGTTTTGGAGCAAGGTGGGCAAACTGAAGGACAAATTGAACTGATGCCTCTGCCTGCAAAAGTACTGAACTCTATGTTGTTTCAAGGGGAAAAAACATGAGGGGAATGTTAGGGGAGGGAACTTCTTAACGAGGAATGGGAATATATGAAAATAACAGGGAATTTTCAAGGGAAACTTTACAAATTGTCATGCATATAGGAACACATTTTAACATTGGGAAATCATTTGCAAAGAACATCTCATATGGGACAAAAACATGTATGATAATGAACATGGAAGGGGCATACATGTATCAATAGGGACATAGGGACACCATACACCAAATTTGCTTATAGGAGTTCATGTGTGTCATAAGGCAAATTTTTGCTCTTTTTGTTCTTAAGGAGTACATGCACATTGTTTTCACATAGAGGGAAGGTTTTCATGTACAAGGGGATGTCAAGGGTATATAGGGGTTATGTACATGCCTCTAGATATACAACAACATTTATTTTCACATGACTCTTTCTTTATTTACAAATGTATCTTTTCTTTTTGTTTTATTTTTTGCATGTGTATGGTAGAGGGAATTAGGGTTTTGTGTGCTTGTGAGAGGGGTAGGGTTTATAGCTTAGGGATGGGGGAAAAAGTCAACATTTTATGTACAAATAATATGGGACAGAGATGCAAGCATGACTATGAATGAAAGAGGAAAAGAGGGAAGGGACCAAATGGGACAAAAACACTTGAAACAGTCACAAAACCCTAGCATTTTACAAACATTAGCAAGCAGCCATATTAATCCATTCATTTGCAAATTTAGAAGATGAAATCATAGCATACATCCTTATTTTCACCACCAATATCAACAACCATGCATTAAGAGCCTACCTCGACCGATTGAGCAAATTTGAAGTGGAATGAAGGAATTTGATTGAAGTTTTGGTGGCAGACAGTTGAACGGGTCGCGCACGCTCCCCAACGGGTCGCGCCCGTTATAATTTTACACTGCCAGAGTGCGCTGGACGGGTCGCGCACCGCCCAACAGGTCGTGCACAAGCCTGGACGGGTCGCGCACCTGCAAACTGCCCGAAACCGTTGCAATTTCGCCTCCTTTGCCTATCACTCTCTCACAATCTCTCTTGCAAGCTTGAAATGCACAATGAGAGTGAAAGGAGGGAACATTACCTTTTATAATCTCATTTGAAAAAATTTCATCCATAAACTCACTTTATAAAATCTATTTTGACACTTTTTAAAAAAACTGATTTTCTTGGTTTCCTTTATCCTGAAGCTGACTTTTTGAGTGCTTTGACCTGATTCTTTTTGCAGGTAGATCATCTGAAGGACTGTGGCAAGGGGACCAGGGTTGTTGCTGCCTTTTTGAAGACATTTTGGAAATTTATTCTTTTTACAAAAATTATCATGACCTTGGCTTTAAAAACAGGGTTTTTAAATCCAAGGTTAAAAATGAACTGTACATGATGAAAATTTCAAAGGAACATGTTTACCATCCTCCCTCTGGCTTGCTGGTCACTCAAGGACTTTCAGAGACATGACCTTGCTAAGACAACTGACCAAAACCCTAGACCTAGAATTTTGACATTAAGACTAAACAAGAGCAGCTTGACAAACTCAATGACTGATATGACCTGATCCAGCAAAGCCAAGAGGGGTATGAATAGACCAGCTCCTCCATCAGGATTATGGCATGCCTAACGGGATGCAAATTTTGACACTGATGAGACACCTACTAATGCAAATGCAAAGAGCTTTGATCACTGATGGAGGGCTTTGAAGACCGACACTAACAGCAACAGCACTAGTTCTCCAACAGCGTCCACGTAGTTCAGAGAGAGGCCATTCCTTTGCTATTCTGAGTGTATTTCTTCACTTGCCTGGTGCAAGTTGAGGTGCCATCCTTCTGGTCACCTCCTGTACTCATTCCATTACTCAGTATAATAAAATGGCTTAGCATTTCTCTTTGCATTTCTCAAGTATCTGCTTATATCTCATGCTTACATTATTACATGTTGCACCAGTGTTATTTTTATCATTTTAAGTTTCCCGATTATTATATTATTTGTGCGTATTTGGTTGGAGTTTACTAGGGTTTTGGGGAATATCTTTGAAACGAGATATTAAAATGGTATCAGAGTATAGTTCTGGCTCAGCCTGTGGAGCTAGCAATCTATGACACCGAGGGAAAAACCCTACATCTGTTACAGGGGTAGGAGATACAGAGACACTGGGCGTAGGTTGGAGAACACCTACGGAGAGGGAGACTGTGTTCCGGTGGTGGACGCAGAACAGGAGGAGCCTGTGGTGGATGCAGAACAGAAGGAGCCTGTAGTGGATGCAGAGCAGGAGGATCCGATGGCAGATGAGGACGGGAGGGGATTTGCGGACATGCTCCTTAAATCAGTGCAGGATCCATCGAGGCAGATTGAGGTGATGAGGCAGAGATTCACAGTAGTGGAGGCTAGACATCGTGAGAACCCACAGGTGTTCCACGTTGGTGAGGGTTCGGGTACATCTCACCATTTTCCAGAGCAGGGTGCCACTCAGCATGATATTACTCTGTAGATGGCCTCACATGCCCCTACACGCTCTACCATGCCCACTTTCCTAGGAGCGGACACGGGAGCCAGAGCCCAGCAGGAGGCAGAGCCCGGTCATATGGGCGATTATTTTGCAAAGTACCAGGCCTATGGGCAGGAGTTCAGGGATGCTCTTTCATTCAGAGATTTTGTTTAGCTCCAGCGAGATAGTAGACCCCGCGACCATCACAGAGGACACCGACATTATCACGATGGAGACACCCACCGCACAGCTAGTAGATTCCACTTGCCTACGTTTGATGGTTCATCAAACAGTTCGGCAAGGTCTTGGGTAGAGAAGTTGGACATCTATTTCCAGCTTAACTAGATGTCGGAAGCAGAGGACATCAAGGTGGCGACATTACATTTGGATGGTGAGGCCCAGGATTGGTGGTTCCATGGGATGGTTACACTCGGGCATTCCACAATGACGATGTATGCCGAGTTCACCAGGAGATTGATGGAGAGGTTTGACCGGAGGGATCCGGAACAACATTTTGTTGAGCTGACGAGGCTCAAACAGACAAGGAGCCCAGAGACCTACATTGCGGACTTTTTGAGGGTTTCAGTGATGGTGCCAAATCTATCCACAGTACGGAGGATCTACATGTATGTTGAGGGGTTAGCAGAGCCACTTCGAGGTCTAGTCAGATCCGCTAGACCAACCACACGTCAGGATGCTATTAGCAGGACCCGGGACTTACAGGATGTCTTACCCAGGACCCGAACACCTTACCCCCAGCGACAGGCTTTTCAGCCTAAGGGGAAGGATGTGAGGATTCCACCTCCGAAGGGGAATCTAGGACGAGTACAGATTGACGATGGTGCCAGGAGGGAGTTGAAGAAGAAGCGGTTGTGCTTCACCCGTCAGGAGCCATGGGCACCAGGACATAGATGTGTTGCTGGCAAAGCACATTTTATTAAGGTCTTCTCTGAGAGCAGTGGGGAAGAGGATGACGAGGATGATGTGGAGGAAGGAGATAGTCATGCCATGCAGGGTCCCTTGCCGCCTCCACCACCAACAGCAGGTGGTGCAACTTTTGCACCTACCGGAGGAGCCCTTGCAGCATTGCGAGGAGTTCCCAAGTATTTGACACTGCGCGTACGGGGGACAGTACATGGCTAGCGAGTATCAGTTTTGGTTGACAGTGGGGCCACCCACAACTTCATCGATGCACAGATGGTTGAGCAGAGAGGTATACCGATAGAGAGCTTCGATGGATTTTTAGTTTTGGTGCCAGGAGATCAGACCATGGTTTGTGCTCGTTATGTTCCAGAGCTATTAGTGATGATGGGCACCTACACACTAACTGACCACTTCTTCGTGGAGACACCAACATGGTACTGGGTGTTCAGTGGCTCATCACTCTAGGGAAGGTCACTACAGATTGGAAGGCCCTGGAGATGGAGTGGGATGACGAGAAGACAGGGAGGCATGAGAAGATAAGGGGACAACACACATACCCGCCTCAAACTGTTTCAGCTCATCGGATGGAGGCAGTCTTCCGGAAGGGGGACGTAGAGTGGGCAATGGAGCTGCGTGAATCAGAGGCAGGGACTAAAGGGCAGACAGTGCACCCGGAGATACAGTCCATCCTTGACCGGTATGCCACAGTATTTGGGGAGATTCCGCCGAGACAGCCACTGGACTGAGGGTTTGAGCACACCATTGAGCTTGAGTTGGGCATACAGGTAGTGATTACTACCCCCTATAGGCATCCCAAGGCCTATCGGGATGAGATTGAGCAGGCCATTCAGGAGTTGCTGGCTCTTGGGCACATTCGGCTGATCACGAGTCCTTTTTGCTTTTTCCGTGGTGTTGGTGAAGAAGAAAAACTTGCACACGAGAAGGAAGGTCTTTCTTGTGGGAAGAAATATGTGTCACCACCACCCAAGGATGGCACATTGAGAATGTGCATTGACTACAAGGCCTTGAACAAGAAGACACTAAAGAGCAGGCACCCCATACCCAGGATCGATGAGTTGATGGATGAGTTGAGAGGAGCACGGTTCTTCTCGAAGATAGATTTGAGATCTTGGTACCATCAAATTCGCGTGAGGGAACAGGACATTCCCAAGACCGCCTTCAGGTGTCACTATGGGCACTTTGAGTTTTTGGTGATGCGCTTCGGGCTAACCAACGCCCCAGCTACATTCCAGTCTTGCATGAATCACATCTTCCGCAGTCACTTAAGGAAGTTTGTGTTGGTGTTCTTTGATGATATCCTCATTTACAGCAAGACTTGGCAGGAGCATCTCCAGCACATTCAGACAGTATTGAGCATCTTGGAGTAGCAGTTCTATGCCAAGCTCTCCAAGTGTGAGTTTGGGTTGACGGAGATGTTATACTTGGGACACATCATAGGGGTGGACGAAGTGAGGGTCCACGCGGAGAAGATCAGGGCCATTAGAGATTGGCCGGAGCCGAGAAACGTGACAGAACTTCGAGGGTTCGCTGGCATTTGAACTTACTACCGGAAGTTCGAGGGTTTCTCACAGCTTGCTGCACCCCTGACAGATTTGACGAGGAAGGGGGCATTCAGTTGGTCGAATATAGCGCAGCGAGCCTTTGACAGGCTCAAGGAGGTTATGAGCAGCTGCCTAGTGCTTGCATTGCCAGATTTTACGCAGCCATTTGTTTTGGAGTGTGATGCATCGAGAGAGGGGATCGACGCAGTGTTGATGCAGGGAGGTCACCCTATAGCCTTTGAGAGTCGAAAGCTCCTTCCGCACGAGAGGTTGTATTCTATATAAGACAAGGAGATGTTGGCCATCATGCATGCATTGGCCAAGTACCTGCAATATTTGGTGGGTAACAGGTTCAAGGTGAGGACTGATCACAACAGCCTCAAGTTCTTTTTGGAGCAGAAGCAGCTACAGGAGAGGCAGCAGAAGTGGATCAGTAAGATCCAAGCGTATGACTTTGACATTGAGTATGTCAAGGGTAAGAACAACGTGGTAGCAGATGCCCTTTCACGTAGACCGGCCACATTGTCTCTTATGAGCTTGGATGCAGACTGGAGGGCTCAACTCCTAGTAGAGTACTCCAAGGATAGATTTTCAAGTGAGGTTCTGGATGGGCAGGTGGCGGATGACAGGTACAGGGTGCTCGATGAGATCATATACTACAGGGATAGGATATTCTTGACTGAGGGATCTCAACTCAAGAAGAAGATACTTTAGGCGTCACATGATTCACCATTGGCAGCTCATCAAGGGTTTACCAAAACCTACAGGGCCATTAGAGAGAGGTTCTCATGGAAGGGCCTCAAAGAGGACGTACTCCAGCATGTTCGGGAGTGCAATGTTTGCCAGAGGAACAAGGGGGAGATGAACCATCCAGCAGGACTATTGCAGCATCTTCCCATTCCGGAGGGGAAATGGGAGTGTATTTCAAAGGACTTCACCATAGGGTTGCCCATGGTACAGGCCAAGGGCTGCATCTTTGTCGTCGTTGATTGGCTGAAAAAGTACTCACACTTTTTCGCCATATCCGCACACTAAATAGAAGCGTAGCTGGCCTATCTGTTCTTCAGAGAGATTTTCAGGTTACATGGTCTTCCCAAGACCATCACCAGTGACAGGGACAGCCATTTCATGGACGGATTTTGGCAAGAGATTTTCCGGTTGGTGGGGACGGAGTTGACAACGAGTACCAATTATCACCCACAGACGGACAGGCAGACAGAGATTGTTAACAAGTGGCTGGAGGGCTACTTGTGTAACTATGTTAGTGGGCAGCAGCGAGCATGGCTGAAGTGGCTGCATGATGCATCTGGGGAGTACTGCTACAACACTACACATCACATGTCCATTGGTATGTCACCATTTTACGCTTTGTATGGATATCATCCCTTATCTTTTGTTGATGTGATGTTTGGTGCTAGCAAGGCTCTGAGAGCCAAGATTTGGATCCAAGAGAGTCAGGATATTCTCCGAGCTCTCAAGCATAATATGGCTACAACGCAGAACCAGCAAAAGCTGTATGCTGACAGGGGTCGGGTGGAGAGACAGTTTGAGGTAGGGGACTTGGTCTACCTATGATTACAGCCATACCGACACAAGTAGACTACTGAAGTAGAAGCGGGCTAAGAAGCTCAAGCCCCGGCCTTATGGGCCATACAGGGTGATACACAGGATTGGATAGGTTGCGTATGAGTTGGAGCTACCCCAAGGCAGCAAGATTAGTAACGTCTTTCATGTATCATGCCTGAAGAAGGCATTGGGGCAGCATGTGACAGTGACAGATGAGCTACCACCCACAGATGATGAGGGGCATTTGGTGTTGCAGCCAGAGGCTATTATTGATACCAGGGAAAGGCAGCTACAGAACAGGACAATCCGGGAATTCTTGGTGAGGTGGAAGAATTTGTCGGATGAGGATGCCACTTGGGAGAGTGAGAAAATTTTGCAGCATCCATCACTTCAATTGCTTGAGGACAAGCAACATTTTTCCGAGGGAGACTGTAATACTCCTAATTAGCCATGGCTAATTGGAATATTCGATTTTGCTCAATTTTTCCTTCTATAGTTATTTGTAAATAAAAAGGTGAGGAAAAGGGGACATAACTCACTTTTAGAATAAAAGTCACTTCCTAGTAACACAACGTTGTGACTTAAAGGGGATCCAAGGGGGCCAAAGGACCACGCAGAGATGGGGCCCACGCAGACACTTGGAGGGACTGCGCAGATGGGAAAAGGAACACATGGCAAGAGAAGATTACGTTGGAGGATGTGAGCCTTGGGATTGAGAGAGGCCAATGCTATAAAGGAGAGAGGAGCCTCTTCATTTTGGGCATTCGATTATGAGCATTTGAGCTAGTGACTTCGACTTGGAGCACGCTGGCTATTTAGCCTGTCTGAAGCACTGTTTAGTGCACTGAGTGTCTCCATTCGGAGATCTCACCCTTAGCCTCGGGGGACTGAGAGTCGTTATAATTGTATTGATCTGAGGGTTGAAGGAGCTAGGGTTTGTGACATGTCTACACCTTGGAGAGTTAGAGCCTGACTCTTTCTCTTGTATATTGAAATGGCCCTTGGATCTCATTCATTAGACACCCTTAGTTTAACGCTATGGGCCACATTAGTGTTAGTGGGCGCCCACTAACAATAATGTGGTCCATAGCCTTAAACTAAGGTTGTCTAATGAATGACATCCAAGGGTTGTTGCATACCTACGTCAAGCTTTGCCAATATTTCTACAAAAGGTAATAAGGTGGCAACAATTTGCATACCTCCATCAGGATCATATGTTAGGCAGAGCAACCAACTCAACAACATCCACCTTAGAATTCGTTGGCAACAAAAATAAGAAATCGCCAACACATACAAAACATTCCCCTTTAATATTCTTGTGGGGAATCAAATATGGAATTTTGGCCTAAAGGATATTTGATCAAGTAAATATTATATCGCATTGGAGCATATGCGTTGAGTAAGAGCATCCATGCACTATATGTTCAGCTTGGACAACAAGAATCCTCATCATGTGAATTGTCTAACATTTCAAGCCCATTAATGTAGAGAGCATCACTAGAGGATTTATCTCTTTACATATGTACAAGTTGGAAAGTGAACGCTTGAATTCGATACCTTATCTTGTAGATTAGGCACATGATTCAAGAAATTAAAGAAAATTTAGAAAATTTGGCAAACATTTCGATTGTTTTACTCCTCTAACAAAATCTACTTGTAACGAAGTTTTGTAAGTGTATTTAGACATACGGGCCTCCCCTTTGTAGTTGTGCTTCACTAAAAGATAACTTCTTGTACTAAATGAGGTCCCTTATGTCACATTGGACACAAACTAGCTTGCATGACTTGCCCTAACACCTAGAATGCATCTTAGACCCCAATTAGGCCCTGGATTATTCACGTGGATACGTGGATCATTCTGTTGGAAGAGCTTTTATAATGTAAACTTAGAAAATCTCCTAGAGGACTTGGATGATATAAGTGAGAAATTAATGATGGACTTGGTGGTATTCATGCTAGTTTGGTGTGCACACTTGACGTGGATACAAGTGGCTTAGTGTGATGCCTAGCTAGACCAAGTTTTCTAGTTATGGTTTGTTGTTGATGGTGGATACCCTAGCTAGGGTTTGGAAGCATTCCAGGTGTCCACATTGTTCTTTTTCTTTCAACAATGGGTCATCCCCGAGTTGGGGATTCGACACCATTGGGTAATAACTCAACCAAATCCGCGTACACATCTGGTACCATTAACATACTAAGGTGCCAAACCGTAGGAACCTCCAACCTATAGGCTCACACCCCCAATAAACCTGCACCCAAGAATGCACACCCTTCTCTGCACTTGCGATCCCTCAACCTATGCCACTACCTCCAGGACATCTTAATCAACTAGAAAGAGACGTTCTCAGAATCCTGTAGCTCGAAGAGTTGTTGCTGCGCTTTGAGCTTGCCAGGTATGCTCCATGTCCTTATATCAAACCCTTGAATCCTCCAACCTCCTGGTTCACATCCCCCATCAACCTGCACATAGGCAATGTACACCCTTTTCTACACCTAACGTTCGTTGGGCTATGCATGTGGGAAATCAATGGTGGACTTGTACGTATTCATGCGAGTTTGTTGTTCACTCTTTGAAGTGGCTACAAGTATCTTAGTGTGATGCCCTGCTAGGCCATCTTCACTAGTTATGGTTTCTTGTTGATGGTGGATGCCCTAGCTAGTGTTTGGAAACATTTGAAGTGTACTATCCTATGACAAGCATGAACGAGATGTACCAACTTGTCATAGGCTAATTGGCCTGTACTTCTAACTTTATTGTTTGTAGAAATGAAGTACATTTCTATCCACAATTTCTGTAGTTGAGGATCTAATTTTTACGATATATTCACATAGAGATTAGAGTACTTTATGGTGTTGCTCATATATGCTAATTTAGCATCTTCTACCCATCATTGTAAATTGAATATAGGAGTCAACAAATAATTGTGTTTCGTTAATGAGACTATATTAGAGTCATTATAATTGTATTGATGTGAGGGTTGAAGGAGCTAGGGTTTGTGACAACCAAAATCTAGAGAAGACATGATCTACAAGGGTTTGATATATTTGGGTGACAAGGAACTAGGATATGTGGTGAAGAGATAAGTGAGAAATTAATGGTCGGCTTGGTAGTATTCATGCTAGTTTTTTGGGCACCCTTTGAAGTGGCTACAAGTGGCTTAGTGAGATGCCTTCCTATACCATGTTTGCTAGTTATTGTTTGTTGTTGAAGGTGGATAGCCTATCTAGGATTTAGAAGCATTCTAAGTGCCCTAGTAGTTTTCAAGCTTAATGGACATGTTGTGCCAACTTTTGATAAGCTAGTTGGTATGTACTTGTAACTTCATTTATTGTATAACGAAAGTACCCTGATGTCCACACATTTTATACATGTAGATCTCACTTTTAGAGTGTATTCCCATGGAAATTAAGAAGTTTCTAATGTTGGGTAAAAATGCTAATTTAATATAATAGTTGTAGGAATTTACAGGGTAAGTTCCTCAGACAGAACACCAAAGGACACCGCTCACAACCAGATCTTAGCTTAAGAATTTGATGTCCAGATTGTTTTTCAACAAAGGCTTTGAAGGCCAAGAATGTGTTAAATAATTCACTCTTGAGTTTTAAGAAGTATACCCAAGTGCGTCTCGAGAAATCATCAATGAAAGTTAAGAAATACTTGCAGCCAGAGAATGAAACAACAGGAAGTGGACCACATAAATCACTATGCACAAGCTGTAAAGGTGCTGAGGCGTGCCAAGAGGCACGTTTTTCAAAACTATCCCAATGATGTTTTCCGAGTACACATCGGAACAAACACCATCTCTGCAAGATACCATAGGAAGACCTGTCACCATATTTTCTTTACATAGATGCTGAAGGGAGCGATAGTTTAAGTGACCAAATCGCTCATGCCAAAGTTTGCTCACTTCATCATTATGAGCAACAAATATTGAGGGAAGATTTGATGACCCAAAGTTGTGAAACTTATACAACCTTGTAGAATCATCAGCAATGCCAGTAGCTAAAATCTTTTTAGGATCTCTTAGGTCATTGATTACAACATCATGAGGTGAAAATTCAATGATTTTACCTTCACCTGAATTAGTTATCTGATATACAGATAGAAGGTTGCAGAATAAGGTTGGAACACATAATACATCATTAAACTGACCATTGTCTAGATGAACAGTTCCAGTCCCTACAACACTAAGAGATCTATCATCACCAACATATATATTTTTGGTGTTACAATCATTTAAAGAAGAAAACATGGCTTTGTTTTTGGCCATGTGATAAGAAGCTCCAGAATCAATGAGCCACTCATGAGAATGAGAAGAAGAAGATACATTTAATGCATAGCCAGACCGAGATGCTTGACAACCACATGAAGAAAGTGTCATTCCTGAAGATGAAGTTGAAGTTGAAGATTTCCCCAAATGGATGTTATGCTTCTTCATTGCTGCTTCCAAGGCTGTTGTAGGGAAAAGTATCCGACTCAGATGACCCTAACCCACTCTAAGGGTGACAGTTCCTTAGCAACAACTGTAAAACAAACTACTGAAGGTTTACTTCTTTATGAAAGCAAAAGAGGATGGAGAGAGCACTAACCGTTGCCTTGCGCTTAATGTCGAATCCAAACTCTCCTCTTTGGCCGCTTGCTCCTAGCTCTTTGTCCTTCTGCTCGCCCAGCTGCAATGAGATCCTGCACAATGACAAAGAAGGAAACTACAAGAGGCATGCAATCATAACTGGTTCATGGATTAGTGTAAACCAAACATGCAATCATCACAATATATAATTGAACAAAAGCACATAGAAGAACCTCAATAGCTTTTATTAATGAAGAAATAAAGGTTCTGAGAGGATTACAACCATTGCAGGCTCCAACCCAGCAACACCTCCCAGCAGAAAGAATTGCTCTTCTTCACCTCTCTCAAACAATCACCCAATAACTCAAGAATGAAACCAACAGCATATCATTACTTTGCACAAAATTCCAGCCTCCTGAGCTCATAGGAGAGAGCTCAATATATAGATGAATTGAGAAAGGCTGAGTCAGCTTGCAACTGATGTGTAGCTGCCTTGTGTCCTCTCTCTCTTCAGTTAATCTTTAGTTGATCTTCAGTTCTTGAGTCCACTTGGTGAACCTTGCTTCCACTTGGAGAAACAAAGCCTCTAACTCATCACAAGGCGAAATACCTGATCCAAGTGTCATTTTTGGAAGATTCCAAAGCAATGACTCACTGTGCCACATGTCCAAACTCGCCCAACGCAGGTGGGCTTTGTTCTGCCTGCTTTGCAACGTAGGTACACCATGGAGCAGTTGTGTTTCAGCGCAGAAACCCAGTGGAGCACCTGCTTTGATTTCAGGATTGCTTGTTTTTGAGTGTTTTCAGGTGGAGAACTGATCTGAGAGTTGTTGGTTTGCTGACCTTGTTCCTCTAGGGGTAGGAACATCATGTTTAGGGAACTTTGGATCCCTTGGATTATTGACAATTCATGCTTGTTGCTGTAAGGCACAAAATTGTCTATAACAGATGCCCCCTAAAGTATGAGGTCGTTTATCGGGTGAAATGCTTTATTGAGAGGATCCGAAGTTCATTCGATCTGCTGAGAAGTGTCCTGTAATAAGATACAATACAATACATTATTTTTCATACATTTTTCATGATCTAGCTGAGGCGGGCATTCCCATGCTCAGCTTTATAAATACATTTTGGGTACATAGAACAGACGATCGTCTGATGCTAGAATGATAATTCTCTGCCGAATTTATCATCCTTTGAAAAGGAAGATCATCTGCTGCAATGATGTACATATCAAATGTCTTTATGTCCTGAATATATATCGCAGCCCGGATGGATGAAACTAGATCCGGGGTCTTCAATCTCTTCCGATCTTCACTCGATGTACAAGTCGATCCATGTGAGAATTTCTTGAAGTCGAACATGGAAAGACATCGCTTGATTACCGGTCAATAATGTAAACCGTTAACAAGCGCGAGAGGAATCACCGATAAGGATGATGACCCTCAAGGTACGGCAGTACAATCTACATGGTGGGAATAAAGGACTTGGCGTCGACCACCATGCAAAATCTTCTGGTCAAAGGTCATTGATGTATACCTGTCGCCGGAAGTGAGAAACTTGCCATTGAGGCATGCAAGCTTCAAAGTACTGAGGGGGTTGTTCCTAGATCAACTCCTTGGATAATGAGCTGATGTCGACAAGGAGCGATCCATCAAAGGAGGGCCTTAATGAATCCCACATCAGTGACACGGAACGGAGCTAGTGATTATGATGAGGTGAAAACAAACTGTGATGTATGATTCAGGGTGGCGGTCATGAAGTGGATGAAGGATAATGTATGGCAGTGGGTGGAACAGGGTTGACTCTTTACAGAACCACATCTCTTGAACATATAACGACACTGATGTGATGGATTGGTAGCATTACCCCAATTGTGGATGGTGTGGCGAGGACCATGATTCTGCAATCGGTGAATGAAGCAACCCAACCCGAAGCGGACGGAGGACAAAGTGTCATGTTCAAGAGCGACTTGCTACCATTAATACTGTGAGGTTCTCCCAATTTTTCCCCAGTCATTGCTGACCAGTACCTCTTTATTTTTGTCAAGCTTGAGGAGGATAACATATGCTTGTTCTATAACCTACCCTTCGGGCAAGCCCATCGCTATGTTCTAACGAGCCTAGCGATAGTGAAACTCGTTCTCGTCTAAAGACAAGTTTGTCGCTATTTAATTATTTTAACGAGTCTAACGACAAGGAAAACTCAGTCCTTTTCATTTTTAGAGAGTCTGAAAAGGTACGAAAAGTTAACTCCAAAATTCCTTTTTCGTCTTCTAATCCCTTAAGTCCGAAAAAGTATAAAACAATACAGAAGGGATGAATTTTCGGTTGCTTTAACGAGCCGAACAAACAAGCGCTCGATCTTTTTGTGCACTAATCCCTCAGGTCCAAAAAGATTAAAATCTAGAGGAGGGATAGCTTTCCGGTCGCTTTAACGAGCTGGAAGGCCAAAACTCGGCAAACTTTTCATATTTTACGAGTCAGTGAAAAGAGCTCAAAGAAGACTCGTCTTTTGAGGAACGAGTGATGAACAGGGATAGTAGCAGATTCCAGGTACAGGTTGGAATTCTCCAATCACGGCAGTGTCACAAGGATGGCTAAGTGAAATCACTCTTCGCAGCTGTTCCTCAAAATGGGTAAACAAACACATGGAGGTGAACGATTGGCCAAATGAACATATGGAGGTGATGGCATATAGACACGACCAAGGGCTTTTAATATGGCTTTCAAAGGTTACATTTCTCGAGGTTGTTTACCGGTTCATTTTTTCTGGATGAGATTGAACTGCTAGGAAAGATTGCTCACAATTTACGTTTATTTTTTAACGAGCATGAACTTCTGCACAAAAACTGCTCGACGATTGCGTTTATTTTTTAACGAGCATGAACATTGCTAAAACTGCTCGAAGATGCCCCCAGCATATTAATGATGCAGATGAGGCCCATGCCCCTTAAATAATAAGGGGATATTTCGTTTTTTAAAGAGGTTGACATCGCACAGAACTATCCTCTTTTACTCCTTATTTCATTTTTTTAAACGAGGTTGACTTGAGAAAGGAACTATCCTCGAACTTTTAGATCCGCTAGAAACAGAAGGTCTCATATTCCATTGGGGTCATTTCCGCCAGATTCCTTGAAGGCGGCGATGCGGAAGTACCCATTAAAGCAGGGTCTTTTAGGAAAATGACTCCGATATTTTGGAGAGAGTGATTCCTCCCCTGGATCATAGGAATGCTTCCCGTAGTAAATGGTGGCACAACTTTTGTCGAAGTTGTCGTCGAACTGCTTGGTTGATCATTTCCTTTACCGTTCGACGACTGCGGATTCCCGCAGTTTTTGCACTTTGTCGAAATCAAAGCATCATTTTGCTGTTCAGAGGTCGACACCATTAGCACCTGGCACCGGGAAGTATCTCCACTATCAACCAGATTTTGACTTGGATCGGGAAACGGATCAGTCAATACAGCCGGGGTTTGTGAATTCTTTAAGAATCTTTTAAACTCGGCTTTATATGGACAATCTCTTGTCCAATGATCCTCATCACATATCTGACACCCAGAAGGTGGTTTCCCTTTCCTAGGAGAGTTTGAAGAATTTTTCTTAGGGGATGACCCACCTTGTTTATTCTTCCCCCCTTTGTTTTGATTCTTCTTGCTTCCTGGTTGATTGGTTTCTTTGCCTCTATCTGTCGATACGGCATTTACTTCCGAAGCAAGAACTTCTTCATGCGCATTTTGATTCGAATCCTTACGGGCCTTCTTTTGATTGGTCCTTTTTGGATTCGTGTTTGCCGTGCCAATCACGCCATCGCCGGCATGAGAGTCACTGTTTGATTTAGGAGGAGGAGGGATTGAAAACTCTGGTCTAGGGGCGTCTGGTATTTTGTCATAGAGCGTGCCAGACTGAGTATATACTAAATCCAAGTATTGTGCACGAGCGATAACCTGCTCTTCTGTTACGACTCCTCCCTTTGCTACATCTTCCGTTATCGCCGGAAGTAATGACTTTATAAACCACTCAGCTAAAAGCTGATCAGGAACGTATGTTTTAACCATTCTTCGTCGACGTCGCCACTCATGTATATGATCCGATATATGAGTTGCGGTTGTCTGTTTGAAGTTAGTCAATATCTTTGTTCCTGTTTCATACCTTATTGGTAATTGAAAGTGGGTCAAGAATGTCGTGGCAAGGGAGCCAAAATTGTCGAACGAAGCTCTAGGCAATTCTATATACCATTTTGCCGCTGGACCTGTCAATGTCCTCTGAAAGAGGCGAAGCCTTATCGAATCGTCATTCAAAGTGTTCGACGAACACCATAGATGAAATGTCATCACATGATTCGACGGGTCTTCACCTGGATTTCCATTGAATTTAGGAATGTGGGATGGGAGTTTGTGTGGAATCACTGGCCACCAAGGGGCGTAAGCAATTGGATCGTTTGTTAACCGATGTAAATCAGGCAAATCTAAAGTCGCCACGAATGGTAATTGCTGGTTCAAGTTTGGTGAAGCGTAACCAGGATACGATGGAATCGCCTGAACAGTCGGTCTCTGCATACCAGCATAATGGAGTTGATGTTGGTATGATGAATACGGTTGATGGACTTGACCACTAGAAAGTGGTTGATTTTGACCATTTTGAATATATGGTTGTCCAGTATTCGCAAATATTTGCTGTTCAGAACCTTGGTACACTTGTTGGAATTGCGGCTGTTGGTATTGCATTATCCACGGTTGCGACACCATGGGTTGTTGCGCTACACTAACCATTGGACCAAGATGTGGGGTAGTTGTACCCAACTGTACTTGTGTTGTCCCACCAGTAGGTGATTGTGGTTGGGTCGCAGGGTCAAGTGGCTGTTGCATGAGAACCTGAGCAATCTGAGGTTGACACACAACAGGCATTGTTTGAACTTGTGACACGGTCACAATAGCCGGTGTAGTTGGGATGTTTGTCACAGGTACACACTGTTGCATAGAATATACAACTCTCGGTGGCTGGGATAGCACAGGTACCCAACTACTCGTTGCAATTCCGCCATAACTTGAATAAGGTTGAGAGCTCCCGTATGGGTACTGCCCCCCATACGGTAACAACCCAGAACTCAAGGCAACTGCCTGCCTTGGAGGACTGGATGGCCTAATTAGATTCCCAAAAGGGTCAATTTGATGAGCCTCACCATGAGAGTTACCAGACATTACTCCGGAACAAACAGGAACAGACCATACTGTCGAGATAGCCTCTTGCTGGACTCCTTCTAGCGACTGCGAGCTAGTTGGGATAGATGGTATGCCGGCGAACATTGTTGGATTTGCAGCAGGTAATTCTGCCGTCGCCGTGTCATTCGACACAGTTCTAGATGTCGACGGTTGTTCAGTCATTTTTAGTCTATCCAATTGATCACCTAGTGATTCTACAGGAACTTCCACTGGTGATGGACAAACTTCTGTTGTAGCAGGAAATAGAGTGACCCCTACTCTAAATTGAATTGGAGTGGATACTTGCGGTTCCTCTATAATTTCCTCTATCGCAATCAGACCAGGTGGAAGAGGAAGACCGTCTGGTCCGTAAAAGATTTCCGGTGCCGAAGAAGGGGTTGTACCGATCGCGACGGATGTTTGAGGAACAAAACTCTCTGGACCGGTTACAGATGGAACTGGTTCAGTCATACGAGTATTTGCCCCCAGACTAGGATCAGTATTACTGTCCCTCTGTGGCGATTGAACTTCTTCTATTGAGGCAGGGTTTCCAGAAATGTTTGGAGTGACCAGAATCTCAGATGTTGTTGGAACGCTTGTTCCAACTTTTAAAGGAGATTTTGAACTGGTTCGACGAGCTCGCTTTGTCCGGATTGTTTTCGATTCCGGAGACAAAGACGGTTGACTCGCAAGCCTCCGAGAACGACGGATATTCAATTGACTTTCTTCCACGATTGCGGATTACTCGATCAACTAAAATATAAAGGGGAAAATTTGTGTTTCCGATTTGAATGAATTTTATTAGACGCTTTTAAACATAACTTTGCTTTTTCATGTTTTAAGAGTCGAGAAAAAGCTAAAGATGACTCTAGTCGCCTTCGATGTATTAACGAGCCCGAAGTGACAAATGCTCGGTTGGACCTTTTCAGTTATAGAGTTTGAAAAGGGCCAAAAGAAACTGCTCTGGAGATCTTAGGCAGAGGGTGTGCCAAACCTTTCGCGAAACCACAGAATACGTTTTACGGTACGGGTGGTCGATCTTCATGAATGTTGTGTTCACTGCATCGCGATTAGTAGGGCGGCCGACACGGCTTCCTATGGATAAAGGATAATTTCCTATAGGGGTCTACCAATATATACGCGACGGTACGTGGGAGCACAAGTCCGTATTAGTGCCACCGACTCTCAGGAGGAATCACCCACCTTCGTAGAGATCGACAGTCACTATGCTTAACGACGTCGGAACACGTCTCTACCTAGACCTCTAGATGTTTGCGTTATGTTTCAAATGCGTTGTTAGGTTCATTCAGTATATTTTAAGTTGATCTTTTTTAAAGTTTGCCTTTCAAGGTTCACCACGAGATGTATATGACAAATTCCTAAATGCAGCCTAAGATGAGAAGCAAGCTTTTTCAAATCTTTTTGACTAATGAAAATCTTAACTACTGAGAGAGAAAGAAGGCAAATTCTTTTCACACAGTTCATACAACACAAACTAATGCACTTTCTCCTAAATCATAATGCAAACTTTTTCAAATGCAAAATGCACAATGCATGTATTTTCTTTTCCCTTTCTTAATGTGGATGGATACAAAAAGAAAGTGGTTATATAACTTTGATTTCGATTTAAAGCGAAAGTAAACAAGCTTGTCCAAAATCAAAAGACACCTTAAGATTCACTTGTTTAATCACTAGAAATACATGAAATCAAACCATACGAACGAAAGTAAAATGACTAACCAGCTATGGACAGCAAACAATTTAACTCTTTAGACCAGCAAAACGCCTAACACAGGTTCAGATCTAAGAGGCCAAAAGCATGACTAGTTTACTTTTCATTATGGGAAATTGTAAATGAGCAAGAAATACAAAGAACAAGTACAATTTCGTTATATAACATAGGCAGAATGATGGCAAGTAATATTGGTTTCAAAACAGGCACAAGACTGACACCTAGCAGCAAAACTAAGTGAAAACAGGCAAGAGAAAGGAGGAAACCCCAAATGCACTAAGCAAATTTGGATCAACGCAGGCTCTGCACAGTCAAACTGGCTTTCAGCGCAGGTAGCTAGTTCGGGACCTGCGTTGCAAAGCAGGTAGCCTGTGTACTACCTGCTTTGGAAAACGAGAGTTGCGTTTTCACAGTTTCCGGGTCATAATTTTCTCAAAAATGCACGGTTTTTGCTCAAATCAGAAGCATTCAGTCAAGCAAACTTAAAGGGATGATTTAGAAGGTGCAAAGCTATCACTAAGAGCTTACAAGGATCTTTGTAGATCAGCTCTTCAAATCATGAATCTGCTCAGAAAATGAGCAAGAGTAGCAGCCCCTCTACTTCGCTTTTGATATAGTCAAAAGCTTTTCGATTTGGTACTCTTTTCTTCAGGAAATGAATAGCAAAGATACTACAAACACAATCAAATGGATACGATCCCCAGTGGAGTCGCCAGTTTGTTGTAGGGAAAAGTATCCGACTCGGATGACCCTAACCCACTCTAAGGGTGACAGTTCCTTAGCAACAACTGTAAAACAAACTACTGAAGGTTTACTTCTTTATGAAAGCAAAAGAGGATGGAGAGAGCACTAACCGTTGCCTTGCACTTAATGTCGAATCCAAACTCTCCTCTTTGGCCGCTTGCTCCTAGCTCTTTGTCCTTCTGCTCGCCCAGCTGCAATGAGATCCTGCACAATGACAAAGAAGGAAACTACAAGAGGCATGCAATCATAACTGGTTCATGGATTAGTGTAAACCAAACATGCAATCATCACAATATATAATTGAACAAAAGCACATAGAAGAACCTCAATAGCTTTTATTAATGAAGAAATAAAGGTTCTGAGAGGATTACAACCATTGCAGGCTCCAACCCAGCAACACCTCCCAGCAGAAAGAATTGCTCTTCTTCACCTCTCTCAAACAATCACCCAATAACTCAAGAATGAAACCAACAGCATATCATTACTTTGCACAAAATTCCAGCCTCCTGAGCTCATAGGAGAGAGCTCAATATATAGATGAATTGAGAAAGGATGAGTCAGCTTGCAACTGATGTGTAGCTGCCTTGTGTCCTCTCTCTCTTCAGTTAATCTTTAGTTGATCTTCAGTTCTTGAGTCCACTTGGTGAACCTTGCTTCCACTTGGAGAAACAAAGCCTCTGACTCATCACAAGGCGAAATACCTGATCCAAGTGTCATTTTTGGAAGATTCCAAAGCAATGACTCACTGTGCCACATGTCCAAACTCGCCCAACGCAGGTGGGCTTTGTTCTGCCTGCTTTGCAACGCAGGTACACCATGGAGCAGTTGTGTTTCAGCGCAGAAACCCAGTGGAGCACCTGCTTTGATTTCAGGATTGCTTGTTGTTTAGTGTTTTCAGGTGGAGAACTGATCTGAGAGTTGTTGGTTTGCTGACCTTGTTCCTCTAGGGGTAGGAACATCATGTTTAGGGAACTTTGGATCCCTTGGATTATTGACAATTCATGCTTGTTGCTGTAAGGCACAAAATTGTCTATAACAAAGGCTTCTATCTTCTTAAAGCATTTTGATTCTAAGTGGCCATCTCGATTACAAAAATTGCAATGTCTATCAGTCTTCTTCCCTTTGTTTTTATTTGTCTTATCATTTGGTTGAAATGATTTTTCATTTTGGGGCTGAAATTGCTTAGGACCCTTGTTTGGTTTAGGACCATTCTTTTTAGGATATGACTTCTTAGGATTCTTTGAATTTGGTTGCTGCTGGGTGGCTAACGCTTTCTTGGAAGAGTTTCCAAGATTAAGAAGACCAAGGTGTAAGAGTTTTTCTTGTTCTCTTATTAAATAATCACAAAAAGAGTCAAAGGAAGGGGGCTTGTAGTCTGTTCCTTGAGAAATGAAGGCTTCTCTTGTAGAATGGAAGGTGGAAACAAACACAGAGTAGGCTGGTCCCAACTTAGTAAGAATGGAATAGATAAGGTTACTATCTTCTTTCTTAACTTTAACACCTTCCAAGAGATATCTAAGGGTCTTGAATTTGGACAAGAAATATTCAATGCAAGAAAAATAATTAGGGCTCAAGTTCATTTTTAATCCCAAAAACTTTATTGATTTGTTTCATTGCTTCATCAGGAGTATCAAGTTCTGCAATATGGAATCTAAGATCTGGAGAAATAGACATCCCTATCAATCCACGTGCTTGATCTTGCCTATTTTCCCATTTAGCAGCCTTATCTTCATCCTTTGGTTTCTTTTCTTGGCCTGAGGCTATTCGGTAGAGACCTTTACTTCTAAGTAAATCCTCAATGTAGGACAACCATTGGAAATAGTTGGTGCTGTCAAGGGTAACTTAGTATTGACTTTCCATTTCAACAGAAACTGAAGCTAAAGATGCTGAAAATAAGTGTTCCAATGGATAGAGCTCGAAAAATTAGGCTGGTTTTAAAAAAACGGCTCTGAAAACGGCTTCCGGATGAAGAAGTTATGGCTTTTTGAAAAAAGTTGATGAAGTCGCCGACGAAGTGCGGGAATGTGCGGAAATGAAAAAATCCGCCCCCAAAAAATGGAGACTTGAACCCAAGACCTCTACTCTATTAGAATAGCTTTGAACCAATTGAGCTATACAAAAAATTTGAGAGAGAGAGAGAGGGGGGTGATGCTTTGGGTTGCGTGCTTGCTTTGAGAAGGCTATTTTTCCCTACAAAACAAAAACACACAAAACCCAACAAGGACATGCAAAGAAAACGAACCTTACGGCTCGATGTTAGCTTTAGCTGAAAAACTAAATATTTTCAAAAATGAACCTTGCGGCTCAAAGTTAGCTTTGGCCGGAAACTAAATATTTTCCTCAATGTTTCTGATTTTCCGAGAACACCCTAAGGCGCGGGAAAAGAGCATACGCATGAGAAAAATCCTTCCTTTCTGTTTCTGATTTGCCCAGATCGCACAGAGTCGCAGGGCAAAGAGCATACGCAGAAATGAAAGGTATAGATCCGGTAATAAAAAAAGCTAAATAAACCGAAACCGAAATAAACAGAGAGAAAATAACAGTAAACTGCAAGTAAACACCGTATGCCTCCAGATCTTAAAAATGATGCAACTAGGGCTACCGGAAACCTTTTCGCGTGAAACGAAAGGGTTTCCTCACTAAAACAGATGCTCCCAACACAACAGAGCAATCCTCTCGGCCCGAAAGCAGTCAGAAACAAGAGATCTAGGAAACAACAGTCGGATGCAGTTCTACCGGCTTCAGATTTGGATCACCAACGGACGCGGCCCTCAAATAGCTCTGATACCATGTAGGAATTTACAGGGTAAGTTCCTCAGATAGAAAACCAAAGGACACCGCTCACAACCAGATCGCAGATCAATACACCAGTATTTTTGACATGGTTAAAACCCTCAAAGAGGGAAACAGTCCACGGCCTGAGCCAACGCGGCCACTTCAGGAGGTATCAGAGCGAGGTTAATGGCGGAGAATATGTTAAAAACACATTCATCAACTTTTGCACTAAGAATGGAATACAAATGCAACATACTGTTCCATATACTCCACAACAAAATGGTGTAGCTGAAAGGAAGAATTGCACCTTAAAGGAAATGGCTAATTGTATGCTACAATCTAAAGGACTTGGTCTTAGTTTTTGGGCAGAAGCAATTAACTGTGCAAATTACATAATAAATCGCGCTCCTACTAATGTTTTAAAGAATATCACTCCAGAAGAAGCATGGAGCTCAATCAAACCAGATGTAAGTCACTTTCGTGTTTTTGGAAGTAAAGCGTGGGCCCATATTCCAGATGAAAAGCATAAAGCTTTAGAACCTAAGAGTGAAAAATGTACTTTTGTTGGATATTCTGAAGATGTCAAAGGCTATAGATTTATTCCATTTAAGTCCAAAAATGTTATCATTAGAAGAGATGTAAAATTTGATGAAAATATATCGGCCTGCGAGCCTAGTCCAGCGGATGTGCCACCTCTCCCTATCTCTTCTACTTTTGAAAACATTTCTTCTTCAGATGATGAAAGTGAGGATGAAAATCCTCCCCCACCATCTCAGGATCCTCCTTCAGCTCCTCATCTTCCAAAATGGGTTCGTGCTACTCGAGATGCAGTAGGTGATCTTGCCGGTGATCCTACAGATCAGCGACGTACACGTTCTCAGTTCGAGAGAGCCTCTTCTTTACTGGCTCAAGCTCCAGTAAATTATGATCCTGACACCTTTGCAGAAGCTTCAGGCCATCCAGATTGGGAAGCAGCTATGAATGAAGAATATCATTCATTGTTGGCAAATGATACATGGGATCTTGTTCCTTTACCAAAGGGACGAAAACTTGTTAGATGCAAATGGGTTTACAAAACCAAGTATGGACCAGATGGGAAAGTTGATAAACATAAAGCTCGTCTTGTTGCTAAGGGTTTTTCACAGGTTGAAGGCATCGGCTACACTGAAACCTTCTCCCCTGTTGCCAAAATGAACTCTATCCGCCTTGTTCTTTCCCTTGCTGCCTCTTTCAAATGGGAAGTCCATCAGATGGATGTTAAATCAGACTTCTTGCATGGGGACTTGCATGAACAAATCTATATGGAACAACCCATTGGCTTCATACAAATAGACTCCAACCTTGTATGTCGACTTAAGAAATCCCTTTATGGTCTCAAGTAAGCTCCTCAGGCTTGGTATGCCAAAATGGATAGCTTTCTTTTAGAATCTGGCTTTTCTAGGTGTCATTCTGACAATACTGTTTACACCAAGAAAGTGGGCAACTCTCTTATCATCCTTGTTCTTTATGTTGATGATCTTATCCTTACTGGTAGTGATCCCAACCTTATAAACCATGTGAAGTCTAGCCTTAAAAGGAAATTTGAAATGACAGACTTAGGACACTTACACTATTTTCTCGGTCTTCAAGTCTTGCAATCCAAGGAGGGTATTTCCCTTTCCCAGTCCAAGTATGCTTGTGATATTCTACGTCATTTTCACATGGAAGACTGTAAGCCAGCCCCTTCTCCCTTTCAGTCTGGAGTCAAACTTTCAGTCACTTGTACTTCTCCTGAAGTTGATGCTACCTTATACCGTCAACTTGTAGGAAAACTCTTGTATCTAACTCATACTCGTCCTGACCTTTCCTTTGCTGTTGGCCTTGTTGCTCGGTTTATGCAAAACCCACGTGAAATTCATTGGAAAGCAGCTAAAAGAATACTTCGTTATGTTCGAGGTACAGTTTAGTTTGGGATTCATTACAGTGCCGAAGCAGCTCCTCTATTGGTTGGTTTCACTGATTCTGATTGGGCTGGTGACCCTGATGATTGGAAGTCTACTGTCGGTTATGTGTTCACTCTTGGTTCAGGACCTATTACATGGGCTTGTAAGAAACAAGCTGCCATTTCTCTTTCATCAGTAGATGCAGAGTATCGTGGTGCCGTAGAAGCTAGTAAGGAAGCCTTGTGGCTTCGTCAGATCCTATCAGAGTTTGGCTTTCAGCAGCAGCATCCGACTACACCTTGGTGTGATAATCAAAGTGCCATTCAGCTATGCAAAGATCCAGTCCAACATCATCGCAACAAACACATTGAACTGCACATGCACTTCATCAGAAAGCTCATCCATGACCATGTTCTTGAAGTGCAATATTGTTCTACAGATGATCAAGTTGCATACATCTTTACAAAGGCTCTCACAGAGGCGAAGTTCACTAAACTTCGATTTATGGTTGGAGTTGAGGAAGTTGTCACTAAGGGGGGATAGGCTCTAGTGCCTCCTTCCTTCTCCTATTGTGTCATATTTGTAAATCCTTCAATCTTATCCCAAGTTGTTCTTAAGGGGGGATGTTAGGATATTCCGACACATATGAAATAGTTAAGTACAACTTGGTCTAGTATAGAGTTAGGTATAGAGTTAGGTAAAGTGTGTTTCTTTACCGTTGTACATTTTGTAACTTACAATCTGACAGTCACGATATGTAGTGATCCGACGGTTCATTCTCTCCTCGGTATTACCGACACTTGATCCGTGGCTTGACACCCGATTGGTCCATGATTTCTATTTTTAGCGCATGGAGGGTCATTTGTAGGGTAATCTGTGCATGAGAGAAGCTTATGTAAATTTTCATTCTTTCATTAATAAATTGCCTGAAGTGGCCGCGTTGGCTCAGGCCGTGGAGTGTTTCCCTCTTTGAGGGTTTTAACCACGTCAAAAATACTGGTGTATTGATCTGTGATCTGGTTGTCAGCGGTGTCCTTTGGTGTTCTGTCTGAGGAACTTACCCTGTAAATTCCTACAATAGTGAGTAGAATTTGTTGAGTAAGATGATTGGACGATTGGATGCTTCAATCAGACAACAAGGATCCTTTCTGTGAGAAGTGCTTGACATTTGGAACCCATGCTTGGAGAGTCCAACACTTGAGGATTGATCTCTTGACAAGTGTACACCTTGGAGAGTGAGAGCCTGACTCCTTCTCTTGTATATTGCAATGGCCCTTGGATGTCATTCATTAGACACCCATAGTTTAAGGCTATGGGCCACATTAGTGTTAGTGGGTGCCCACTAACAATAATGTGGTCCATAGCCTTAAACTAAGGGTGTCTAATGAATGACATCCAAGGGTCGTTGCATCCCTACGTCAAGCTTTGCCAATATTTCTCCAAAAGGTAATAAGGTGGCAACAATTAGCATATCTCCATTAGGATCATGTGTTAGGCAGAGCAACCAACCCAACAACATCCACCTTAAGAATTATTTGGCAACAAAAATAAGAAATCGCCAACACATCCACAACATTCCCCTTTAACATTCGCGTGGAGAATCAAATATGGAATGTTGGCCTAAAGGATATTTGACCAAGTAAATATTATATCGCATTGGAGCATATGCGTTGAGTAAGAGCATCCATGCACTATATGTTCAGCTTGGACAACAAGAATCCTCATCATGTGAATTGTCCAACACTTCAAGCCCATTAATGTAGAAAGCATCATTGGAGGATTTATCTCTTTACATGTGTACAAGTTGGAAAGTGAACGCTTGAATTCGATACCTTATCTTGTAGATTAGGCACATGATTCAAGAAATTAAAGAAAATTCAGAAAATTTGACAAACATTTCGATTGTTTTACTCCTCTAATCAAATCTACTTGTAACAAAGTTTTGTAACCGTATTTAGACATATGGGCCTCCCCTTTGTAGCTCTGCTTCACTAAAAGATAACTTCTTGTACTAATTGAGGTTCCTTATTTCACGTTGGACACAAACTATCTTGCATGACTTGCCCTAAACACGTAGAATGCATTTTAGCCCCCAATTAGGCCCTGGATTATTCACGTGGACCCTTGGATCACTATGTTGGAAGAGCTTTTATAATGTAAACTTAGAAAATCTCCTAGAGGACTTGGATGATATAAGTGAGAAATTAATGATGGACTCGGTGGTATTCATGCTAGTTTGGTGTGCACCCTTTGACGTGGCTACAAGGGGCTTAGTGTGATGCCTCGCTAGACCACGTTTTCTAGTTATGGTTTTGTTGTTGATGGTGGATACCCTAGCTAGGGTTTGGAAGCATTCCAAGTGTCCACATTGTTCTTTTTCTTTCAACAATGGGTCATCCCCGAGTTGGGGCTTCGACACCATTGGGTAATAACTCAGCCAAATCCGCGTACACATCTGGTACCATTAACAAACTAAGGTGCCAAACCATAGGAACCTCAAACCTATAGGCTCACACCCCCAATCAACCTGCACCCAAGAATGCACACCCTTCTCTGCACTTGCAATCCCTCAACCTATGCCACTACCTCCAGGGCATCTTACTCAATCATAAAGAGACGTTCTCAGACTCCTGCGGCTCGAAGAGTTCTTGCTGCTCTTTGACCTTGCCAAGTATGCTCCATTCCTTATATCAAACCCTTGAATCCTCCAACCTTGTTAGGTCCCTATAATACTGGTGATGCCCCCATTAATATTGTAGTTGTATCCCTTATTAATATTGTTTTGCCCCTATTGTCCCCATATTGTTATTACTGTGCCCCATAGAATCCCTCTATTGTTATTTTTGTGCCTTTATATTATTATTGTTAGGTCAGCTTGGTTATATTGTGACCCCTTAGACTCCTATATATAGAAAGGAGGTTTTGTCATTTGAATCATCCAAGAATTGTTCATTTATGTAATGTAAAGGAGGTTGACCCCCTCGAAGAGGCTAAATTCTAAGGCGTTGATCTATCTTTTTTATGGAGGTTGCCAAAGTTCTTTCTCTGCTCCAGTAGTATTGGTGCACAAGAAGGATGGATCATGGCGCATGTGTCCAGATTATAGGGAGCTCAACAAGCTCACTATGAAAGATAAGTTTCCCATTCCTGACATTGATGAATTATTGGATGAATTACACGGATCAATTTACCTCACCAAGTTTTATCTTCGTTCAGGATATCATCGAATCAGAATGAAGACTCAAGACATTCCAAAAACATCATTTAGAACTCATGAGGGTCACTATGAGTTTTTGGTCATGCCTTTTGGCCTTACCACTGCACCTTCTACATTTCAAGGTTTGATGAATTCCATTTTAAAACCCTTCCTTAGAAAATTTGTGTTAGTAATTTTTGATGATATACTAATCTACAGCAAGTCTTGGAAGGATCATGTTGAACACGTTGACAGGGTGCTACAACTATTGGAGGAGAAACAATTATATGCAAAAAGATCCAAATGTTTCTTTGGAGTACAAGAGGTGGAATATTTGGGTCATATTGTATCTCATGAAGGAGTTAAGGTAGACCCTAGCAAAATTAAATCCATTAAGGAATGGGAAATCCCCACATCCATAAAGCATTTGCAAGGATTTCTCGGGTTGACAGGGTATTATCGCAAGTTCTGTTAGGAATTATGGGAAAATAGCAGCACCTCTAACAACATTGTTGAAGAAAGATGCATTTTCATGGACTCCAGAAGCAACAAAGGCCTTTGAATATCTTAAAGAGGCAATGTGCCAAGCACCGGTCTTAGCTACACCAGACTTCACAAAAACCTTTAATGTGGAATGTGATGCTTCCGGAAATGGAATTGGTGTTGTTTTAATGCAAGATGAAAGAGCCATTGCTTTCGAAAGTCATCCAATCAAGGGAAAGCATTTACACAAAGCTATTTATGAGAAGGAAATGTTGGCAATACTACATGCACTTAAGAAATGGTGACCCTACCTAATGGGAAGACACTTCAAGGTAAAAATGGATCATGATAGTCTTAAATACTTTTTAGAACAAATATTATCCTCTGAAGAACAACAAAAATGGGTCACAAATATGTTGGGTTATGACTTTGAAATCATATACAAAAAAGGGAAGCAAAATGTTATGGCAGATGCACTCTCAAAAAAGGATGAGGATGTGGAAGCATTGTTGTGCACCATTTCTATTATCCAACCAGATTGGATAAACGAAGCAAGGGAGGAAAGGAAGAATGACTAAGAAGTGTGGGAACTTATTCGAAAGTTACAACAAGATTCCAGTACATCTGATACATTTAGCTGGAAAAATTATTCGTTATGGTACAAAGATCACTTATACCTCTGTAAGAATTCCCAACTCAAACAAAAGATTCTACTGGAATTGCACGCTTCTCCCTTAGGAGGGCACTCAGGATTTTTAAAAACATTCCACAGAGCTAAGAAGGAATTTTTTTGGGATGGCCTTAAATCAGATATTCAAAAGTTTGTGGCGGAATGTTTGGTATGCCAACAAAATAAATTTGAAACAATTAAGACACCAGGTCTATTACAACCTTTATCCATTCCAAGCCAACGTTGGGAGGAGGTTTCAATGGATTTTATCACAGGTTTACCCAAGTCTGAGGGAAAGAGTGTCATCATGGTGGTAATTGACAGACTTACCAAGTATGCACACTTTTTTGCATTATCACATCCATTTAAAGCCAATACAGTTTCTACAGCATTTATGGAAACAATTCAAAAGCTACATGGAAACCCAAATATTATTTTAAGTGACAGAGATCCCATTTTTACAGGAACTTTTTGGACAGAATTATTTTCTTGTCTTGGTACTCAGTTAGCTCATAGCTCATCTTATCATCCACAATCTGATGGGCAAGCGGAGATAGTAAACAAATGTTTGGAAGGATATATTTGTTGTTTTGTATCTGATAAACAAACACAATGGGTCAAATGGTTACCTTTGGCTAAATGGTGGTATGTCACTTCCTTCCATACTGCAACAAAAATGACCTCATTTATGGCACTTTATGAATATCAACCACCATCCATCACATCATATTAAAGAGAAAATTATAAGGTTCAAGCAGTGGAACATCACATCGAGCATCAACAACAAGTTCTCCAACTCTTAAAGGATAACCTTGTTTTGGCGCAGAATAGAATGAAACAACAGACAGATCAACATCGTAGTGAAAGAAGTTTTGATGTAGGTGATTGGGTATTCCTACGGCTACAACCATATAAAGAAATGTCCCTCAAGAAAGCTAAGAAGGATAACAAATTGTCACCAAAGTATTATGGTCCATACAAGGTGTTGCAAAAGATTGGTACTATGGCATACAAATTGGAGCTTCTTGCAGCTTCTCGAGTGCACCCAGTTTTCCATGTTTCATGTTTAAAGAAGGTTATAGGCGACAAGCTCCCAATTCAAACAATATTGCCAGAAATTGACGAGGAAGGAAAAATTATATTGGAACTGGAAGCAGTCATAGAAACAATAACTTGAAAACTACGAAATCGATCCAATTCAGAGAATCTCATCAAATGGAAGAACTTATCGGCTAAAGATTCCACATGGGAGGATGATAATTTTATACAGAAGCATCCAGAACTACTCAAGCGTTGAGGACAACACTTTTTTGAAGCAGGGGGCATGTTAGGTCCCTATAATACTAGTGATGCCCCCATTAATATTGTAGTTGTACACCTTATTAGTATTGTTGTGCCCCTATTGTCCCCATATTGTTATTACTGTGCCCCATAGAATCCCTCTATTGTTATTGTTGTGCCTTTATATTATTATTGTTAGGTCGGATTGGTTATATTGTGACCCCTTAGACTCCTATCTATAGAAAGGAGGTTTTGTCATTTGAATCATCCAAGAATTGTTCATTTATGTAATGTAAAGGAGGTTGCCCCCCCGAAGAGGTTGAATTCTAAGGCGTTGATCTATCTTTTCAATATTTTTGTGAGCTGGTTTCATAACAAACCTCTTGGTTCACATCCCCCATCAACCTGCACATAGGCAATGTACACCCTTTTCTACACCTAAGGTTCGTCAGGCTATGCATGTGGGGAATCAAGGGTGGACTTGTAGGTATTCATGCGAGTTTGTTGTTCACTCTTTGAAGTGGCTAAAAGTATCTTAGTGTGATGCCTTGCTAGGCCATCTTCACTAGTTATGTTTTTTTGTTGATGGTGGATGCCCTAGCTGGTGTTTGGAAACATTTGAAGTGTCCTATCCTATGGCAAGCATGAACGACATGTACCAACTTGTCATAGGCTAATTGACCTGTACCTCTAACTTTATTGTTTGTAGAAATGAAGTACATTTCTATCCACAATTTCTGTAGTTGAGGATCTAATTTTTACCATATATTCACATCGAGATTAGAGTAGTTTATGGTGTTGCTCATATATTATAATTTATCATCTTGTGCCCATCATTGTAAATTGAATATAGGAGTCAACAAATAATTGTGTTTTGTTAATGAGACTATATTAGAGATAATTGTATTGATGTGAGGGTTGAAGGAGCTAGGGTTTGCGACAACCAAAATCTAGAGAAGACATGATCTACTAGGGTTTGATATATTTGGGTGACAAGGAACTAGGATATGTGGCGAACAGATAAGTGACAAATTAATGGTCGGCTTGGTGGTATTCATGCTAGTTTATTGGGCACCCTTTGAAGTGGCTACAAGTGGCTTAGTGAGATGCCTTCCTATACCATGTTTGCTAGTTATTGTTTGTTGTTGATGGTGGATACCCTATCTAGGATTTAGAAGCATTCCAAGTGTCCTAGTATTTTTCAAGCTTAATGGGCATGTTGTGCCAACTTTTGGTAAGCTAGTTGGTATGTACTTGTAACTTCATTTATTGTATAACGAAAGTACCCTAATGTCCACACATTTTATACATGTAGATCTCACTTTTAGAGTATATTCCCATGGAAATTAAGAAGTTTCTAATATTGGGTACAGATGCTAATTTAATATAATAGTGAGTAGAATTTGTTGAGTAAGATGATTGGATGATTGGATGCTTGAATCAGACAACAAAGATCCATTCTATGAGAAGTGCTTGACATTTGGAACCCATGCTTGGAGAGTCCAACACTTGAGGATTTATCTCTTGACATGTGTACACCTTGGAGAGTGAGAGCCTGACTCTTTCTCTTGTATATTGCAATGGCCCTTGGATGTCATTCATTAGACACCCTTAGTTTAAGGCTATGGGCCACATTAGTGTTAGTGGGCGCCCACTAACAATAATGTGGTCCATAGCCTTAAACTAAGGGTGTCTAATGAATGACATCCAAGAGTCGTTGCATCCCTACATCAAGCTTTTCCAATATTTCTCCAAAAGGTAATAATGTGGCAACAATTAGCATATCTCCATTAGGATCATATGTTAAGCAGAGCAGCCAACTCAACAACATCCACCTTAAGAATTCCTTGGCAACAAAAATAAGAAATCGCCAACACATCCACAACATTCCCCTTTAACATTTTCGTGGGGAATCAAATATGGAATTTTGGCCTAAACGATATTTGACCAGGTAAATATTATATCCCATTGGAGTATATGTGTTGAGTAAGAGCATTCGTGCACTATATGTTCATCTTGGACAACAAGAATCCTCATCATGTGAATTGTCTAACACTTCAAGCCCATTAATGTACAGAGTATCACTGAAGGATTTATCTCTTTACATGTGTACAACTTGGAAAGTGAACGCTTGAATTGAATACCTTATCTTTTAGATTAGGCACATGATTCAAGAAACTAACAAAAATTCAGAAAATTTTGCAAACATTTCGATTGTTTTACTCCTCTAATCAAATCTACTTGTAACGAAGTTTTGTAACTATATTTAGACATACAGGCCTCTCAGTTGTGCAACTCTGCTTCATTAAAAGATAACTTCGTGTATAAATTCAAGTTTCATAGTTCACACTGGACACGAACTAGCTTGCATGACTTCCCCTAAACACCTAGCATACATGTTAATCCCCACTTAGGCCCTGGATTATTCATGAGGGTCCTTGGATCACCACTATTGTTGAAGAGCTTGTATAATGTAAACTTAAAGAATCTTCTAAAGGACTTGGATGATATAAGTGAGAAATAAATGGTGGCCTCGGTGGTATTCATGCTAGTTTGGTGTGCACCCTTTGAAGTGGTTACAAGTGGCTTAGTGTGATGCCTCGCTAGACCATGTTTTCTAGTTATGGTTTGTTGTTGATGGTGGATATTGTAGCTAGGGTTTGTAAGTATTCCAAGTGTCCACATTGTTCTTTTTCTTTCAATAATGGGTCATCCCCGAGTTGGGGCTTCGACACCATTGGGTAATAGCTAAGCCAAATCCACATACACGTCTGGTACCATTAACAGACTAAGGTGCCAAACCATAGGAACCTCCAACCTATAGGCTCACGCCCCCAATCAACCTGCACCCAAGAATGCACACCCTTCTCTGCACTTGCGATCCCTCAACCTATGCCACTACCTCCAGGGAATCTTACTCAACCAGAAAGAGACATTCTCAGACTCCTGTGGCTCCTAGATTTCTTGTTGCTCTTCGAGCTTGCCAAGTATGCTCCAAGTCCGTATATCAAACCCTTCAATCCTCCAACCTCCTATTTCACATCCCCCATCAACCTGCACATAGGCAGTGCACACACTTTTCTGCACCCAAGTTTCGTCAGGTTATGTATGTGGGGAATCAAGGGTGGACTTGTAGGTATTCATGCTAGTTTGTTGTTCACTCTTTGAAGTGGCTACAAGTATCTTAGTGTGATGCCTTGCTACACCATCTTCACTAGTTATGATTTAATGTTGATGATGGATGCCCTAGCTAGTGTTTGGAAACATTTGAAGTGTCCTATCCTATGACAAGCATGAACAACATGTACAACCTTGTCATAGGCTAATTGGTATGTACTTCTAACTTAATTGCTTGTATAAATGAAGTACATTTCTATCCACAATTTCTGTATTTGAGGATCTAATTTTTACCATATATTCACATAGAGATTAGAGTAGTTTATGGTGTTGCTCATATATGCTAATTTAGCATCTTGTGCCCATCATTGTAAATTGAATATAGTAGTCATCAAATAATTGTGTTTCGTTAATGAACCTATATTAGAGTCGTTATAATTGTATTGATGTGAGGGTTGAAGGAGCTAGGGTTTGTGACAACAAAAATCTAGAGAAGGCATGATCTACTAGGGTTTAATATCTTTGGGTGACAAGGAACTAGGATATGTGGCGAAGAGACCCCATCGAAGACTTCGATCAGTATGCTTGGAGAGCTTGTATCATGTAAGCTTACAGAGTCTCCTAGAGGAATTGGATGATATAAGTGAGAAATTAATGGTGGGCTTGGTGGTATTCATGCTAGTTTGTTGTGCACCCTTTTAAGTGGCTACAAGTGACTTAGTGTGATGCCTTGCTAGACCATATTTGCTAGTTGTAGTTTGTTGTTCATGTCGGATACCCTAGCTAGTGTTTGGAAGCATTCAAAGTGCCCTAGTATTTGTCCAGTTTAATGGACATGTGCAAACTGTTGATAAGCTAGTTGGTATGAACTTGTAACTTCATTTGTTGTAAAAAGGAGTACCTTGATGTCCAAACATTTTATACTTGTAGATTTGACTTTTAGAGTATATTCCCATGGAAATTAAGAAGTTTCTAATATTGGGTACAAATGCTAATTTAATATAATAGTGAGTAGAATTTGTTGAGTAAGATTATTGGGCGATTGGATGCTTGACTTAGACAACAAGGATCCTTGCTATGAGCAGTGCTTGACATTTGGAAACCATGCTTGGAGAGTGCAACACTAGAGGATTGATCTCTTGACATGTGTACACCTTGGAGAATGAGAGCCTCACTCTTTATCTTGTATATTGCAATGGCCCTTGGATGTCGTTCATTAGACACACTTAGTTTAAGGCTATGGGCCACATTAGTGTTAATAAGTGCCCACTAACAATAATGTGGTCCATAGCCTTAAACTAAGGGTGTCTAATGGTTGACATCCAAGGGTCATTGCTTCCCTACGTCAACTTTAGCTGACATTTCTCCAAAAGGTAATAAGGTGGCAACAATTAGCATATCTCCATTAGGATCATATGTTAGGCAGAGCAACCAACTCAACAACATCCACCTTAAGAATTCCTTGGCAACAAAAATAGGGAATCTCCAACACATCCATAACATTCCCTTTTAAAAGTATCGTGAGGAATCAAATATGGAATTTTAGCCTAAAGGATATTTGACAAAGTAAATATTATATCCCATTGGAGCATATGCGTTGAGTAAGAGCATTCGTGCACTATATGTTCAACTTGGACAACAAGAATCCTCATCATGTGAATTGTCTAACAGTTCAAGCCCATTAACGTAAAGAGCATCACTGGAGGATTTATCTCTTTACATGTGTACAACTTGGAAAGTGAACGCTTGAATTGGATACCTTATCTTATAGATTAGGCACATGATACAAGAAATTAACCAAAATTAAGAAAATTTGGCAAACATTTCGATTGTTTTACTCCTCTAAGCAAATCTACTTGTAACGAAATTCTGTAACTATATTTAGACATACGGGCCTCCATTGTGCAGCTCTGCTTCATTAAAAGATACGGACCTCCCCTAGACACGAACTAGCTTGCATGACTTCCCCTAAACACCTAGCATGCATGTTAGTCCCCACTTAGGCCCTGGATTATTCACGTGGGTCCTTGGATCACTATGCTTGATGAGCTTGTATAATGTAAGCTTAGAGGACTTGGATGATATAGTGAGAAATTAATGGTGGACTTGGTGGTATTCATGCTAGTTTGGTGTGCACCCTTTGAAGTGGCTACAAGTGGGTTAATGTGATGCCTCGCTAGACCACGTTTTCTAGTTATGGTTTGTTGTTGATGGTGGATACCCTAGCTAGGGTTTGGAAGCATTCCGAGTGTCCACATTGTTCTTTTTCTCTCAACAATGGGTCATCCCCGAGCTAGGGCTTCGACACCATTGGGTAATAGCTCAGCCAAATCCACTTACACATCTAGTACCATTAATAGACTAAGGTGCCAAACCATAGGAACCTCCAACCTATAGGCTCATGCCCCCAATCAACCGGCACCCAAGAATGCACACCCTTCTATGCACTTGTGATCCCTCAACCTATGCCACTACCTGCAGGGCATCTTACTCAACCGGAAAGAGATGTTCTCAGACTCCTGTGGCTCCAAGAGTTCTTGCTGCTCTTCGAGCTTGCCAAGTATGCTCCAAGTCCTTATATCAAACCCTTGAATCCTCCAACCTCCTGGTTCACATTCCCCCATCAACTTGCACATAGGCAGTGTACACCCTTTTCTGAACCTAAGGTTCGTCAAGATATGTATGTGGGGAATCAAGGGTGGACTTGTAGGTTTTCATGCTAGTTTGTTTTTCACTGTTTGAAGTGGCTACAAGTATCTTAGTGTGATGCCTTGCTAGGCCATCTTCACTAGTTATGGTTTGTTGTTGATGGTGGATGCCCTAGCTAGTGTTTGGAAACAATGGAAGTGTCCTATCTTATGAAAAGCATGAATGACATGTACCAACTTGTCATAGGCTAATTGGTATGTACTTCTAACTTTATTGTTTGTATAAATGAAGTACATTGCTATCCACAATTTATGTAGTTGAAGATCTAATTTTTACCATATATTCACATAGAGATTAGAGTAGTTTATGGTGTTGCTCATATATGCTAATTTAGCATCTTGTTCCGATCATTGTAAATTGAATAGAGCAGTCATCAAATAATTGTGTTTCGTTAATGAACCTATATTAGAGTCGTTATAATTGTATTGATGCAAGGGTTGAAGGAGCTACGGTTTGTGACAACCAAAATCTAGAGAAGACATGATCTACTAGGGTTTGATATCTTTGGGTGACAAGGAACTAGGATATGTGGCGAAGAGACCCCATCGAAGACTTGGATCAGTATGCTTGAAGAGCTTGTTTCATGTAAGCTTAGAGAATCTCCTAGAGGAATTGGAGGATATAAGTGAGAAATTAATGCTGGGAGTGGTGGTATTCATGCTAGTTTTTTGTGCACCCTTTGAGGTGGCTACAAGTGGCTTAGTGAGATGCCTTCCTAGACCATGTTTGCTAGTTATTGTTTGTTGTTGATGGTGGATACCCTATCTAGGGTTTGGAAGCATTCCAAGTGTCCTAATATTTTTCAAGCTTAATGGGAATGTTGTGCCAACTTTTGATAAGCTAGTTGGCATTTACTTGTAAGTTCATTTGTTGTATAACGAAGTACCCTGATGTCCACACATTTTACACTTCTAGATCTAACTTTTAGAGTATATTCCCATGGAAATGAAGTAGTTTCTAATGTTGCGTACAAATGCTAATTTAATATAATAGTGAGTATAATTTTTTGAGAAAGATGATTGGACGATTGAATGCTTGAACTAGACAAGAAGGATCATGGCTATGAGAAGTGCTCGACATTTGGAACCCATGCTTGGAGAGTGCAACACTTGAGGATTGATCTCTTGACAAGTGTACACCTTGGAGAGTGAGCGCCTGACTCTTTATCTTGTATATTGCAATGGCCCTTGGATGTCATTCATTAGACACCCTTAGTTTAAGGCTATGGGCCACATTAGTGTTAGTGGGCGCCCACTAACAATAATGTGACCCATAGCCTTAAACTAAGGGTGTCTAATGAATGACATCCAAGGGTCATTGCATCCCTACATCAAGCTTAGCCAACATTTCTCCAAAAGGTAATAAGGTGGCAGTAATTAACATATCTCCATTAGGATCATATGTTAAGCAGAGCAGCCAACTCAACAACATCCACCTTAAGAATTCTTTGGCAACAAAAATAAGAAATCGCCAACTCATCCACAACATTCCCTTTTAAAATTATCGTGAGGAATCAAATATGGAATTTTGGCCTAAAGGATATTTGACCAAGTAAATATTATATCGCACTGGAGCATATGTGTTGAGTAAGAGTATCCGTGCACTATATGTTCAGCTTGGACAACAAGAATCCTCATCATGTGAATTCTCTAACACTTCAAGCCCATTAATGTAAAGAGCATCACTGGAGGATTTATCTATTTACATGTGTACAACTTGGAGAGTGAACGCTTGAATTGAATACCTTATCTTGTAGATTAGGCACATGATTCAAGAAATTAACCAAAATTCAGAAAATTTGGCAAACATTTCGATTGTTTTACTCCTCTAATCAAATCTACTTGTAACGAAGTTTTGTAACAGTATTTAGACATACAGGCCTCCCCTGTGCAACTCTGCTTCATTAAAAGATAACTTCTTGTATAAATTCAATTTTCGTAGTTCACATTGGACACGAACTAGCTTGCATGACTACCCCTAAACACCTAGCATGCATGTTAGTCCCCACTTAGGCCCTGGATTATTCACGTGGGTCCTTGGATCACTATGCTTGAAGAGCTTGTATAACGTAAGCTTAGAGAATCTCCTAGAGGACTTGGATGATATAAGTGAGAAATTAATGATGGACTTGGTGGTATTCATGCTAGTTTGGTGTGCACCCTTTGAAGTGGTAACAAGTGGGATAGTGTGATTCCTCGCTAGACCATGTTTTCTAGTTATGGTTTGTTGTTGATGGTGGATACCCTAGCTAGGGTTTGGAAGCACTCCAAGTGTCCACATTGTTCTTTTTCTTTCAATAATGGGTCATCCCCGAGTTGGGGCTTCGACACCATTGGGTAATAGCTAAGCCAAATCCACATACACATCTGGTACCATTAACAGACTAAGGTGCCAAACCATAGGAACCTCCAACCTATAGTCTCTCGCCCCCAATCAACATGCACCCAAGAATGCACACCCTTCTCTGCACTTGTGATGCCTCAACCTATGCCACTACCTCTAGGGCATCTTACTCAACCGGAAAGAGACGTTCTCAGACCCTTGTGGCTCCAAGAGTTCTTGTTGCTCTTCGAGCTTGCCAAGTATGCTCCAGGTCCTTATATCAAACCCTTGAATCCTCCAACCTCTTGGTTCACAACCCCATCAACCTGCACATAGGCAGTGTACACCCTTTTCTGCACCTAAGGTTCGTCGGGCTATGTATGTGGGGAATCAAGGGTGGACTTGTAGGTATTCATGCTAGTTTTTTGTTCACTCTTTGAAGTGGCTACAAGTATCTTAGTGTGATGCCTTACTAGGCCATCTTCACTAGTTATGGTTTCTTGTTGATGGTGGATGCCCTAGCTAGTGTTTGGAAACATTTGAAGTGTCCTATCCTATGACAAGCATGAACGACATGTACCAAGTGTCATAAGCTAATTGGTATGTGCTTCTAACTTTATTGTTTGTATAAATGAAGTACATTGCAATCCACAATTTCTGTAGTTGAGTATCTAATTTTTACCATATATTCACAAAGAGATTAGAGTAGTTTATGGTGTTGCTCATATATGCTAATTTAGCATCTTGTGCCCATCATTGTAAATTGAATACAGTAGTCATCAAATAATTGTGTTTTGTTAATGAACCTATATTAATGTCGTTATAATTGTATTGATGTGAGGGTTGAAGGAGCTAGGGTTTGTGACAACCAAAATCTAGAGAAGACATGATCTACTAGGGTTTGAGGTGACAAGGAACCAGGATATGTGGCGAAGAGACCCCATTGAAGACTTGGATCAGTATGCTTGAAGAGATTGTATCATGTAAGCTTAGAGAGTCTCCTAGAGGAATTGGATGATATAAGTGAGAAATGAATGGTGGGCTTGGTTGTATTCATGCAAGTTTGTTGTGCAACCTTTGAAGTTGCTACAAGTGGCTTAGTGTGATGCCTTGCTAGACCATATTTGCTAGTTATAGTTTGTTGTTCATGTTGGATACCCTAGCTAGGGTTTGGAAGCATTCCAAGTGTCCTAGTATTTGTCAAACTTAATGGACATGTGCCAACTTTTGATAAGCTACTTCGTATGTACTTGTAACTTCATTTGTTGTATAACGAAGTACCCTGATGTCCACACATTTTATACTTGTAGATGTTACTTTTAGGGTATATTCCCATGGAAATGAAGTAGTTTCTAATGTTGGGTACAAATTCTAATTTAATATAATAGTGATTAGAATTTGTTGAGTAAGATTATTGGATGACTGGATGCTTGAATTAGACAACAAGGATCCTTGCTATGAGAAGTGCTTGACATTTGGAACCCATGCTTGGAAAGTGCAACACTTGAGGATTGATCTCTTGACATGTGTACACCTTGGAGAGTGGACGCTTGACTCTTTATCTTGTATATTGCAATGGCCCTTCGATGTCATTCATTAGACACCCTTAGTTTAAGGCTAAGGGCCACATTAGTGTTAGTGGGCACCCACTAACAATAATGTGGTCCATAGCCTAAAACTAAGGGTGTCTAATGAATGAAATCCAAGGGTCATTGCATCCCTAGGTCAAGCTTAGCCAACATTTCTCCAAAAGGTAATAAGGTGGCAACAATTAGCGTATCTCCATTATGATCATATGTTAGGTAGAGCAACCAACTCAACAACATCCACCTTAAGAATTCCTTGTAACCAAAAATAAGAAATCGCCAACACATCCATAACATTCCCCTTTAAAATTATCGTGGGGAATCAAATATGGAATTTTGGCCTAAAGGATATTTGACTAAGTAAATATTATATCCCATTAGAGCATATGCTTTGAGTAAGAGCATTCGTGCACTATATGTTCAGCTTGGACAACAAGAATCCTCATCATGTGAATTGTCTAACACTTCAAGCCCATTAATGTAGAGAGCATCACTGGAGGATTTATCTCTTTAAATGTGTACAACTTGGAAAGTGAACGCTTGAATTGGATACCTTATCTTGTAGATCAGGCACATGATTCAACAAATTAACGAAAATTCAGAAAATTTGGCAAACATTTGGATTGTTTTACTCCTCTAATCAAATCTACTTGTAACGAAGTTTTGTAACTATATTTAGACATACGAGCCTCCCCTGTGCAGCTCTGCTTCATTAAAAGATAACTTCTTGTATAATTTCAAGTTTTGTAGTTCACATTGGACACGAACTAGCTTGTATGACTTCCCCTAAACACCTAGCATGCATGTTAGTCCCCACTTAGGCCGTGGATTATTCACGCGGGTCCTTCCACATGGCAATGATTGAGTGGACACAACAACATGCAAGGTATACTTTCCACTTTCCACTACCACCATGACTTTCCCCCTTCCAAATCCAAGAGTTGATCTTGAGGTAGATCGACAACCTAGATTCACATTGGACTAAAACATGCACATGTGTTTATGACAACCTACCCCCCGACGAATCTAATGGCCAGGACTTGTCTAATTTTACGACCTAGATTTATAGTGTTGTAATATGGACGTAAGTTTACACGGTTCCATCTACCCAACAAATCTAACAGTTTCATTTTTCACTAATCTAACATCCCATATCTTGCATCGTGTTGAAACATGCGCAAGGGTTTACGATGAGGTTCGCGCATGATAGATCTAACGATTGTGCTCTCCCTTCATTAATGTCTTATAATCCACATCGTGCTCCAACTTGTACAGGGAATAAAATAGACTTTCACCCCCGATAAATCTGAAAGCTCCAATCAAGCAAGATCGATGGCCCACATCACACATCCGACTCCAACTTGCACAGGGTGTAAAATAGACTTGCATCCATGATAAATCCAATGGCTACAATCAAGTGAGATCAACAACCCAGATCACCCATCAAAATCTACCTCACACGAAGTATAAAACAAACTTGGACCCCTAATAGATCCAATGGCTATGATCAAGCAATATCAACAACCTAGATCATTCATCGAACTCCAACTTGTGTTGGGGATAAAATAGACTTACACCCCCAATATATCCAAGGGATATAATCAAGTGAGATAATCGACCCACATTACACATTAGGCTCCAACTTGTCGGCTATTTATCGATGAAAAGGGTGTTTGATGGATCCAATGAATTCCATTAACTACGATCAAAGGTGAGGGCACACATCATGCGTTTATAGGCACGGTATTTTAGTGCATTTCATCCACCCGATGGTGCCCAGTCACACCATGTCCTGCCACCTAGCCTCCTCACTTTCCAACTCAGTTGCCACCAAGAACTATAACATGGCACTGCCACCTCATCGTTGATCTCATCATATATTTATTTTTTAATTTTCTATCAATAATACTCTTTTTTCCTTTTTGTGTGAATTTTAGTGTTTCCGTTACTAAAATTTCCCTGTCGCTCCACAAATTCTGAGCTCACAATCACAATTTGATCCTTCACATTTGTCATTCTCTTTGATCTCATCTCAAATTGATTATTTCATGCACCTCAACTTCCTGCGAGTTATGTCAAATAATTCATCAACAACCTATTACTTTTCCTTAAATGATTTTTCACCCCAAAATGACCCAAGTTTTGGAAACTGTAGCTCTAATACCACCTTTAATGTTCGTAGGCCCACTGTAGTCTTTACCTGTAACACTCCCAACCCACTGCTAGGTCATTTCAGTTGTCATCATTTTATTTTGTCAAATATCCTAAATGAGAGTCTTTGAAATTGTTCGATGCAAGGTCGGAAGGGGCTAGGGTTGGTGACAGTAGAAACCTATAGAAGCCATGATGTGACAAGCTTTGATGGACCTAGGATGTAGGGTACTATCCTTGGAGAGCTTGTGCAATGTAATCTAGGAGAATCTCATAGAGAACATTTATAGTGCAATTGTGAAATCAATAGTGAACTTGTTGATGCTCATGTTAGTTTTCTTCTCAAACTTTGAAGAAGCTAGGAGCTTTTCTATGCCATGATTACTCGTTATGGTTTTTTGTTGATGGTGGAATGCCTAGCAAGGGGTTCGAAAACATTCTGAGTGTCCTAGCCTTTCACAAGATGGAGCAACATGTTATACCAACTTGTGATAAGATGATTGGTATGTATTTGTAACTTCATTTGTTCTATAAATGAAGTACATGTCTTTCTATAATTTTCGTACTTGCAGATATGATTTTAGTGTACATTTCAATTGAAATTGAGTTGCTTCTAGTGATGACTATACATGCTACATTAACAACTTGTGTGCATCACTGTAACTTGAACAATAGTAATTTAATCATTGTGTTTTGTTAATGAGCCTATATTAGAGTCTTTATAATCATGTCGATGCAAGGGTGGAAGGTGATAGGGTTTGTGACAGGAGAAGACTAAAGAAGACATACTGTGTTAGGGCTTGATGTCCATGGGTGAGGAGGATCTAGGATTTGTCGCAAAGAATCCCTATCAAATGCTTGGAGCACTAAGCTTGGACTCTCAGGGCCTTGTTTAATTTAAGCTTAGAGAACCTCTTAGACGACTTGTATGATGTATGTGGGAAATCAAGGGTGGACTTGTAGGCATTCATGCTAGTTTGTTGTTCACCCTTTAAAGTGGCTACAAGCAACTTGGTGTGATGCCTTGCTAGGCCATCTTTGATAGTTATGGTTCATTGTTAATGGTCGATGCCATAGCTAGTGTTTGGAAACATTTGAAGTGCCCTACCCTATGACAAGTTTGAATGACATGTACCAACTTGTCATAGGTTGATTGGCATGTACTTGTAACTTTATTTGTTGTATAAATGAATTTCAGTGCTATCCACAATTTGTTTAGATGTAAATCTGATTTTTATCATATATTTCCATGGAAATTTGAGTAGTTTCTAGTGGCTTTTATATATGCTAATTTAGCATCTTTTGCGCATCGCTGTAAATTAAGTAGAGTAGTCATCAAATAATTGTATTTTGTTAATGAGCCTATATCAATGTCTTTATAATTGTATTGATTCAAGGTTTGAAGGAGCTAGGATTTGTGACAATCAAGATCTAGAGAAAGCGTTATCTACTAGGGTTTCATATCTTTGGGTGACAACGGACTAGGATTTGTGGCAAAGAGACCCCATCAAACACTTCGATAACTATGCTTGGAGAGCTTATATGACTTAAGCTTAGAGAATCTCCTAGAAGATTTGCAAGATACAAGTGGGAAATCACGGGTGGACTTGATGGTACTCATGCTAGTTTGGTGTGCACCCTTTCAAGAGGCTACAAGTAGCTTGGTGTGATGCCTTGCCAGGCCAAGTTTGCTAGTTATGGTTTTTTGTTGACAGTGGATACCCTATCTAGGGTTTGGAAGTATTCTAAATGTCCTAGTCTGTGTAAAGATTGATGGACAAGTGCCAAATTTTGATAAACTGGTTGGTATGTACTTGTAACTTCATTTGTTGTATAATGAAGTACCTTGTTGTCCACACATTGTATACTTGTAGATATAATTTTTAAGGTATATTCCCATGGAAATTAAGTAGTTTCAGATGTTGGGTATGCATGCTAATATAATATAATAGTGAGTAGAATTTTTTGAGTAAGATCATTGGAGGAATGGATGCTTGACTTAGATAACAAGGATCCTTTTGATGAGAATTGATTGACACTTGGAACTCATGGTTGGAGAGTGAAACACGTGAAGGTTGATCTCTTGACATGTGGAGAGTGAGTGCTTGACTTAAGAGTCTTTATTTTGTATGTTGCAATAGCCCTTGTATGTCATTCATTAGACACCCTTAGTTTAAGGCTATGGACCACATCAGTTTTAGTGGGCGCCCACTAACACTAATGTGGTCCATAGCCTTAAACTAAGGGTGTCCAATGAATGGCATCCAAGGGCCATTGCAGCGCTACGCCAAGCTTAGCCAACATTTCTCTAAAAGTTAATAAGGTGGCAACAATTAGCATATCTCCATTAGGATCATATGTTAGGCTGAGCCAACAACTCAATAACATCCACCTTACGATTTCCTTGGCAACAAAAAATAACAAATCGCCACCAATACATCAACAACATTCTCTTTTAAGATTAACTTGGGGAACCAAATATGGAATTTTGTCATAAAAGATATTTTACCAAGTAAATATTATATCCCATTGGAGCATATACATTGAGTAAGAGCATTTGTGCACTATAAGTTCATCTCAGACAACAAGAATCCTCATCATGTGGAGTGTCTAACACTTCAAGCCCATGAATGTAGAGCACATCACTAGAGGATTTATCTCTTAACATGTGTACAACTTGGAAAGTGGGCACTTAAATTGGATACCTTATCTGTAGATTAGGAAGATGACTGAAGAAATTAACAAAATTTAGGAAAAATTGGCAAACATTTTGATTGTTTTACTCTCGTGCACCAATGAAATCTACTTGTAACAACATTTTGTAACTATCTTCAAACATACAAACCTTCCCTGTGCACCTCTGCTTCATTCAAAGGTAACTTCTTGTACTAATTCAATTTTCTTAGTTCACATTGGACACGAGTTGGCTTGCATGACTTCCCCTAAACAATTGGCATGCATCCAGTCTTTCTACTCTATCTGTCAGTCCCTACATAGGCCCCATTGTTGACGTGGGTCATTCCATGTAGCGATGACTGAGTGGACACAACAACACGCAGGGTCCAATTTCCAATTTTCACTACCACTGTAACTTTTCCCCCTTCCAAATCCAAGGGTTGATCTTGAGGTAGATCAACGACCTAGATTCCCATCGGACTAAAACATGCATGGGCATTTATGACAACTCACCCCCCCGATGAATCTAATAGCCAGGATTTATTTGATTTCACAACCTAGATTTATATCGTGCTAGAACATGGATGCAAGTTTGTGGGGTCCCATCTGCCCGACAGATCTCGCGGTTGTAATTTTTACTGATCCAAGGCCCACATCTTGCATCGCTCTGAAAGATGTGCGAAGGTTTACGACAAGTTTTGTGCATGATAGATCTAATGGTTGTGCTCTCCCTTCATCAACGACCCATAATCCACATCGTTCTCCAACTTGCACAGGGAATAAAATAGACTTGCACCCCCAATAGATCTAATGGCTACGATCAAGCAAGATTAATGGCCCACATCACACCTGCAACTCCAACTTGCACAAGGGATAAAATAGAATTGCACCCCCAATAGATCTAATGGCTACAATCAAGCGAGATCAATGACCCAGATCGATCATTAGAATCTAACTTGCACAAGGGATAAAACATACTTGCACCCCAATAGATCCAATGGCTATGATCAAGCAAGATCAACAACCAAGATCACCCATCTAGATCAATTTGCACATGAGCTAAAATAGACTTACACCCCCAATAGATCCAACAACTATAATCAAGTGAGATCAATGACACACGTTGGGCTTCAACTTACGGATCACATTATCGATGCCATGCTTGCTTGTAATATTCCTAATTAGCCATGGCTAATTGGAATATTCAATTTTGCTCAATTTTTGCCTTCTATAGTTATTTATAAATAAAAAAGTGAGAAAGGGGGACATAAATCACTTCTAGAATAAAAGTCACTTCCGAGTAGCACAACGTTGTGACTTAAAGGGGAGCCAAGCGGGCCAAAGGGGGACGCAGAGATGGAGCCCACGCAGACACTTGGAGGGACTGCGCAGAAGGAAATAAACACGTGGCAAGAGGGGAATCACGTTGGAGGAGGTGAGCCTTGGGATTGAGAGAGGCAAAGGCTATAAAGGAGAGAGAGGCCCCCTCATTTTGATCATTCAGTTATGATCATTTGAGCTAGTCACTTCGACTTGGAGCACGCTGGCTGTTTAGCCTGTCTGCAGCACTGTTTAGTGCACTAAGTGTCTCCATTCGGAGATCTCACCCTTAGCCCTGGGGGACTTCGAGTGCCTACTCGGGCAAGGTAGTTTCAGCAGTCTTTTTGCAGTAGTTTTGATCTTTGGTATTGAGGTGGAGCTGAGCATTGGAGGTCTGCGCAGTCTTGAGAGAGAGGGACGCAGTTCTTCTGGGGGCAGTTCCGGATTAGGGGTTTGTGGAGGAGTTGAGCTGGGAGATTGAGCAAGAGATCGGCTCTTGCATATTGGAGGAGTTTGGCAGAGTTTCAGGCAGTATTTTGGAGGATTCTACTCAGTGGTAGCACAGAGCCTTGAGGGATTGCGTGATTCCCCAAGGGGGCGATTTTCGGGGGTCGGTCATTTCAGAAAAGCTTTCTGGGTTTTTCTGGGTTTTCGGAGTAGAGGCTGATTCCAGAGTTTCAGCATTTTCTTAGGAGGGGAACAACCCCAAATCTTCATTTGAGTTTGGCAGAGTTTCAGGCAGTATTTTGGAGGATTCTACTCAGTGGCAGCGCAAAGCCTTGAGGGATTGCGTGATTCCCCAAGGGGGCGATTTTCGGGGGTCGGTCATTTCAGAAAAGCTTTCTGGGTTTTTCTGGGTTTCCCGAGTAGAGGTTGATTCCAAAGTTTCAACATTTTCTGAGGAGGGGAACAACCCCAAATCTTCATTTGATTTCCAACAGTAGCAACAGCACGGCAATTCCCCAGCAGCATCCACGCAGTTCAAAGAGAGGCCATTCCTTTGCTATTCTGAGTGTATTTCTTCACTTGCCTGGTGCAAGTCGAGGTGCCATCTTTCTTATCACCTCCTATACTCATTTCATTACTCAGTATAATAAAATGGCTTAGCATTTCTCTCTGCATTTCTCGAGTCTCTGCTTATATTTTATGTTTACATTATTACATGTTGCACCACTGTTATTTTTATCATTTTGAGCTTCCCGGTTATTATATCATTTGTGCGTATTTGGTTGGAGTTTACTGGGGTTTTGGGGAATATCTCTGAAATGGGATATTACATTGCTAGTTATGGTTTTTTTGTTGATGGTGGAATGCCTAGCTAGGGTTTGGAGACAAATTGGAGTGTCCTAGCCTTTGACAAGATTATGATTGGTATGTACTTGTAACTTCATTTGTTCTATAAATGAAGTACATTGCTATCCGCAATTTGTGTGCTTGTAAATATGATTTTAGTGTATGTTTCCCATTGAAATTGAGTAGTTTCTAGTGATGATTATATATGTTAATTTAACAACTTTTGTGCATCATCATAAATTGAGGAGTAGTATTCTAATCAATACGTTTTGTCAGTGATCCTATATTAAAGTATTTATAATTTTGTCAATGCAAGGGTTGAAGGTGCTAGGGTTTGTGATAGGGAAAAACTAGAGAAGGCATGTTGTGCTAGGGTTTGATGTCCTTGGGTGAGAAGGATCTAGGATTTGTCGCAAAGAATCCCTATCAAATACTTGTAGCACTATGCTTGGAGGCCTTGTTTAATGTAAACTTAGAGAATCTCCTAAACGACTTGTATGACGTATGTGGGAAATTAACGGTGGACTTGTAGTCATTCATGATAGTTTGTTGTTCATCCTTTGAAGTGGCTACAAGTAGCTTGGTGTCATGCCTTGCTAAGACATCTTTGATAGTTGTGGTTTGTTGTTCATGGTGGATGCCATAGCTAGTGTTTGGAAACATTTGAAGTGTCCTACCCTATTTTAAGTTTTTGGAACATAACTCTCAATAACTATATACATAACATTTTACAACCATATAAATGCATTTTTTTAAATGTGTGTCATATTATTATCATATATAATGTAGTGCTCGTAACCCAAGATTTAGAAATTTTTTTAATTTAAAATTTGCATTAAAAAGAGGAAGAAATGTAAAGGTCAAGTTGTCATTGGTATCCTTAGATTGCTAGTAGAGAAACCAAACTAATGGATCACACTTTGAACACTAATTTGTCATAGCTTCCTATAAATGAGTTTCCTTTGCTTCAAAAGTCTAGTGCCAAGGAATAGGCATGGAACCATATGTGCTCCAGAACTGAGGTTATTAGAAGTAAAGAAGATCTCAAGTTGATCATGCCACACTTATCTAGAGGATAAAATGGAAAAGGAAAGAGCAATAGAAGACCCCACTAGTCTTGGACATGTCTATTCATACTTAGGGCATGGTTTGCAACCCTCTTGGAGATGATTACAAATGCTTTGATGAGTCTCCTAGGATAACCAAGCTAGAGAAGTTTCCCACTTTAGACCTTATGTGGGATGAACAATATGATGACGCCAAACCATCCCTATAGTGTATCTCATCCTCATGATCATTTTCAAGGCATGGAAATGTTAATAATCATCACAAATTCTTGCCAAAAAATTTGATTTCATCCATGCCATGGAACTGTTGAGAGACAATGAAAACATGCATCCTTCCCTCATTAATTTAATTATAGAAATTGATATGTCCCAAAAAAAGTTTCACTCAAAAGAAACCCTACTATGTTCTAAATACAGTCTATGTTTACCTAAATGTGATTAAGTTCATTAGGGTTTAATGTTAAATAGTTCTCCTCATACAAATGAATCATGCTTATCAGTATTGTCTATACTTAAATAACTTCTTATTTAACTTTAATATAAAATGGTTCTACTTATATAAATAAATTATATATTTATTTTACAAATATAAATACTTGGTAATTGATACATGACACATTTATTTAACATATTTTAGACCAAAGAAAGTCACTCATTTCCTTTGCTAAAAACAAATCCTCGGAAAATGTGACTAAATGGATAAGCTCAGGCGTTTATATCTATCTTAGCTGGAATCATGAAACCTAAACCTTATATATAGATGGAAGCCTACACCTTCCAACTCTATTATATATACACTAAAAGGGGGTTGGACGAATCAAAGCGTAATGTAAATATATGGATCAAATCTTCACTCCACCTCACCGACTGTGATGGTTCCTCTCATTAAATGAATTACAGATTAATTTATTCTATTGGTATAAACACAAGATACTTTTTATTTAACAGATGTGCAAGTCAAGGAACATCATGCGTTGGGACCTTCATAATATAGAAACCTCCCACGGTTCATCCACTGCAAGGATTGTATAGTTGGTAACCTTTTCTTTATGGGAGGAGCTTCTCCATGATTCCAACCACGCTGTCGGAGCCGACCTCTGCAACGCACATACAAATTCATTTAAGGCTATCGATTAGGCACTTGAATCTCCGCATGCTTCCTATTGGTGGTTCCCCATGTGGGCGTCGGTAGCCGAGGCTACCCAAAAAATAAAATCCATCACTCTGGCCACCCCTTCGCTATGACTAGCTCACTCAGTGCTTCATCCCTCTCTATGCATCCCGCCCCTATGTCACGAAGGCAGGCAAATATTGCCCACCAAGTCTCATGCACATAGGAGAACTACCATGAAATAGGCAGGGAAAATTGCTAGCATGGCACTGATAGCCCCACTTCTTTCTTAGGTTCTGCTTGGGCCTTCTTTGTTTTAGAACCATGCAGGGCAGATTCCTAGCATGCCACTTATAGCCCCACTTTTTTCCTTGGCTCTGCTTGAGCCTTCTTTCGTTTAGAACCAGGCATGGCAAATTGCTAGCCTATCACGGATAGTTTCGCTTTTTCCTTGGTTTTGCCTTCTTTCCTTTAGAACCAGGCCAATCTAGGCTCACTTGGCCTACCACTGATAGTCCCACTTTTAGAACCAACTATACTAGGATATCTAAACCAGGAGCAAAGTTTGGGAACAGGAGACCGAAAAAGACACTAGGATAAGGCTATCGTAATCGACAAACTCGACTAAAATAGCATAGGTATTGCCTCATTATAGCAGGGAAAAAGTTGGCCTCAGAGTTTTCCCGAGGACCATTTTCCTTAATGATAGATTGTAGATTTTGAGGCTCGTAGACATATGATAAAGCACCCACTGACCTCCTACTCCTAGTACCTAGGCAGAGTGAAGGAGATTTTCTATTGGGATTAAGGATCTCCTCAATAGAATCTTAACCGCCCACCCCTTCTAAGGCCAAGACCAGTAAGGACGAACACAACCTTTTGGGTAACCCTTTTTCTTTGACGTCCCATGCCTCGTTCTCTCGAATGCCTTGGCCCGTCAAATATTTCTCGAACAGCAACCATCATTTAATGCTTCTGAGCATATATTATGTTTCAATTTAACATATATAATAAAACTGATTCATCAACTTAGTAATCCAATTGTAATTATAGCGAATTTTGTAAATAGACTTCTAATTTTAAATACAGAAGTTAAATTGTAACAATTTTTTTCTTTAAATTTTTGAGATGACGAGGAAGAAATGTAACTTTCCATAAATAACTATGATTTGTCTATTCATAAAATCAGTTGCATGAAGAACAAATTTCAATCAATTTCATGAAGAATAAATTTCAATTTCTTTATTGAAAATTTTGTGGTTCTTTTTGTTAAAATAGAAATGAGAATTTCGTACCTGTGATACCTTGAGGTGAGAAAGATTTTGGAATTCCTCTTATCTCTGTCCTATTTCGATCCAGATTTACATGACCTGAAAATCATGAACCCTTAACATTTAGAATTAAGTAAAAATTTCTTTGAGATACTATCAATAAGTGTTGCATGACACTACATCGATCTAGTGCGCATTTCCAGCCGTAATGATCATCATGGAAAAAATACAGTACACCGCCAAAACACAAAACCTATAGTTCAACAAGCAAAACTAAGAGCCAGACGTTACAAATCAATTCCAGGAAAAAATATACATGGCATACATGCAGGCGCGTGAAACAGAAACATCTCATACAGGCACGTATTTGAAATATAAAGAAATTCCAAGTAGAAGAGAAAGATCAATCCAATACCGACAATTGAAATATAAAGAAATTCCAATGACAGTAGAATGATCAATCCAATAGCGGTCTGAATATTATGAGAAGAGGAACATACAGATTTTAAATCAACAGAGCTATGAGTTGGCCTGGCTGAATGAAGGACAGTTGGAGGAAGCGGGGCTGGGTGTTTTTCCAGAGAAATTTAAATGAAATGTAGCCACAGCCTTCTAGAATAGGTATTTTTTTAAAGAATTTTAAATCAACCCAAGTATCGTAAAGAGCTTATGGCATTGTGAGCATAGTAAAAAATCCGCTGGCCTTAGTGACGGTTAGAGGACGCGGGGTTGGAGGAGGCGGTGCTGGGTGCTTTGTTTTCAAAATTTAAATGTAGCCACAACCTTCTAGAATAAGAAATTTAAATGTAGCCACAACTTTGTAGGGTGTTTTGTTAAAGAAATTTAAATGTAGCTATGGTATTTTAGAAAGTGAATTCCATCGAGCTTTCATCCATAGAATTAATCGTTCTTAGTGTTAGTTGCATTCCATAGCATCCTATTATATCTTATCCGTAAATTCAACTTAAATAATATACATATTTGATAAGCCATGTTTCAGATTAGATTAAAAAAAACATAGTTTTTACAAATATCACATGTTATTTTTTGAATTTAATGTTTATTTCAAAATTATTATATAAATTAATTCATTTAATTTAATATGGTTTTAATAATATTTTAAAACATTAGGGTTTTTATTATTTGGACTTTGATTTTAAATATTTTGGCATATAAAAATTAAAATTATGTGCTTTTATATTTGGGCATAATTACGGTTGATAATGGCAATTGAGACGAGTCCATCACAGAGTTCATCTCATAACCAACGCAAGAGTACACAATGCCCGTTCATCTCATAGCTAACACAAGAGTATACAGTGAGTATACAGTGTCCCAGGGTTTTATTGCCTCTCACAACGTATTTGTTGGTAGCTTACGGAGCTTTTATTTTTATATTAAAAAATATTTTAAAATTATAAACATTATTTTATTAAAAAATTAATATATCAATAATTATTTATAAATTAACATAACAATATTTTAATTTATTTATTAATTTAATTTATGTTTAAAAAGTTAATATCAATTTAAAAAAAAATAAATTTATTAAAAATTACTTATAAATTAATATAAGAATATTTTAATTTCTTTATTAATTTAATTTAATTTATGTTAAAAAAGTTAATATCAATTTAAAAAAAAAATAGACATTTAAAAGTTTTTTCTAAATATTTAAAAGTAACATTACTTTTTAAATAAAAATATCCATAAAAAGTATTATCTTTATAACATCATTTCAAATGAGATAATAATAGCTAAATTATTATATATATATTGCAATATTTTTAAGGATGTAATGATAGTAATATTGATGGGATCTTGATGAGATGAGCCGGATTCTGGACGCTGGAGCGATGGTGCCCCCCCGCAGTTGGAAACCCTGATCCTCTGACTGCGCTTGGCAGGCCCTGCCGGGCCGCAGCCACTGCTGCGTGCCTCCCCCTCCGCTGTTCGCACCCCCTACAACCTGGGCCTCTTGCCCTGCCTCTCTCAGCTCGCGCTGCCCCCGCGGGCAGCTTTCGACCGCTCCCTCTCAGCTGGGCCTCCCGCCCTTTCATCCTTCTTTCCGTCTTCTGAGGAGCTCCACAGGCGCGATGGGCTCTCTAGATTCGGGACAGGCCGACATGGAGAAGGCTTTTGCATCACTAATCCCAGAGAACAATACGGAACGAATCCGACCTTCCGCCTCAAAATTCATCAAGAAGCTCGATGAAATCCCGGAAATCCCTCTCCCCCCATCTCTCCCAAGGAGATCCGCGGTAGCCTTGGCAGAAAGGGGTCTGGTTGGTCAGTTCACGGGACTATGGCCCTCCCCCAGAACGGTCCAGCGCTGGGTGGAAAGAAACTGGAACGCTATGGTCCAGGGGAAAATAGCGATAAGGTTTTGTGGAAGAGGCTTCTTCACATTCCTCTTCGAATCAGTGGAGGACCGAAACTTAATCTTCAGGAATGGTCCATATTTCATGGACACTAGAGGTCTGTACCTCAATCGCTGGACCCCGGACTTCGACCCAGAAATGGATGTCCCCAACGCAGTCCCGGTATGGGTTCGTCTTCCTCACCTGCCGCTCCACTGCTGGGCAGACGAATCAGTCAGAGCCATTGGTAACGCAATAGGAAAATACGTGGATAGATCGGAGCCAAAAGAAAACATGCATGCATGTGCGAGGATCTGTGTAGAAGTGGACTTGGGCAAAGGGCTACCAGAGGCAGTCAAGCTCAGAGTGGATCAGTGGACGCATATCCAGCAGGTGGACTACGAGCAACTTCCCTTCAAATGTAAGGTATGTCATGAATATGGTCATTTTGCAAATAGGTGCTCTAAAGCCAGATCAGAAAATAATACCAACCCTGAATCCCCAGAGGAAGCATGGGAAGTCGTCAGGAAGAAAAAGAAATCAAACCCTCCCCCCGAACCAGAGGCTCCTCTTTCCGAAACCCCTCTCCCCTCCTCTGTCCCTGCAAGCTTAGACCATTCCATCCCCTCATCCTCCAATCCCTTCGAAACCCTAGCCTCAGAGGAACCCTCATCTCCCCCTCCATCCCCCAAGGGCAAAAGAACCCCCCCTTCCTCCCCCACTCAGGCTTCCCCTCCTCAGACAGTGGAAAGAATCTTGACAAGAAACAAGACAAAGGAAAACATCGCAGCCACGGATCCCCCAAGGAAAGTAGGAAGAAAATCGAACAAGGAAATAAGAGACGAGAATGCAGCAAGAGAGATGACCACCGGAACTCAACAACCAATAGATACATATCTGGACAAGAACAAGGGAAGTGGCGAGAAGCCGAAGGAGAAAAGTGGGACTCACAACAAATCAGGTAAATGATGATTTTGGTCTCCTGGAACTGTAGGGGGATGGGCTCCTCCCTTAAGGCAAACGCAGTCCGAGATCTAATCAAATCAGAACAACCAGACTTCCTCCTACTCCAGGAGACCAAAATCAGCGACCAAGAATTTCAACAAAGCATATCAAAGAACAGAAGGTATGAAGGAATAGCCACGAGCGCCTCAGGAGCATCAGGAGGCATAGGAATATTATGGAAAAAAAGCAATTGGACCCTTATAAGAAACAACCAAAACAGGTGGTGGATCAGAATTGACATGCAAAGTTCAGATCAGAAGGAGGAATTCACAATTTACAATGTATACGCACCTCCCCACTTCAGAGACAAAGCCACATGTTGGGACTCTCTGAAAATGGACATTGAGGCCTCTCAAGGGAAGAAGATCTTCCTTGGAGGAGACTTGAACCTAATCAGGAACGCAGAGGAAAAATTAGGAGGGAAATACTTCACAGATCCATTCAGAGATAAACTAGAGGAAATCATCCAAGCTCATAAATTCATAGATATCCCTCCACAAAATGGACGCTACACGTGGTCAAACAAGAGGACAGGAAGGAATAATATCAAGGAGAGACTTGATAGAATTCTTGTTCAGGAGAGTGCAGCAGTAAACTTCCAAAGGATCCACAGTACAATCATTCAGGGATACACTTCGGATCACAAGCCCGTGGCATTGCATCTAGAGAAAGAAGAGGACCTGGGCCCGTTACCATTCAAATACAGCAAGGATTGGGACAACAACGAGGATTTCAAAGCCCTGGTGAAAGAAACATGGAGGACAGAGATAATAGGATCTCCTCATTTTGTCTGGGAATCAAAGATCAAACACTTAAGAATTGCCATAAAAAACTGGGTTAGAAACCACGCAAATGAGGATAGGAAGGCAAAGCTCGAGCTGCAAAGAGCCTTGGAGAAATGGAACCAGGACAAGGAGTCAGTTCAAGAAACAGAGGAAGATCAAAAGATAGAAGCTGAGCTGCACAAAGCATCGTACAACCAGCACCGGAAAGAAGAGGAGGAGTTAAGGCAAAAGTCCAGATGCCTCTGGCTCAACTCGGGGGACAAAAACACTTCGTTTTTTCACAACTGTCTCAAGGTACGCAGAGCTGGAAATAATATAGACAAGATAACCTTCAACGAGAAAGAGATAACAGACAGAGAGGAAATTAAGGAGGCTGCCACAAATCATTTCCACTCGCTGCTCTCAGCTGACCCGCAGTATGAAGACAACTCAGACTTCATCAACATCATCGAAAAGAAGGTTACAGAAGCTCAAAATAGCGATTTGGACAAAGAAATATCCATTGAAGAGGTGGAATGGTCCATTAACAGTATGCCCCTTGACAAAGCCCCAGGGCCAGACGGTTTCACGGTAAGTTTCTACAAAACTCATTGGGAAACCATTAAAAAAGATTTTCTCAGAATGGTGAGAAACTTCCACCTAAAGAACAAATTGGGCAGCAGTGTTAAATCCTCATTTCTCGCTCTCATCCCAAAAGAGCCAAGCCCCCAATCCTTTGATAGGTTCAGACCTATCTCTTTATGCAATGTCTCTTACAAAATTATTTCAAAGATCCTGGCAAATAGGCTGAAACAAATTCTACCCTCAATTATCTCGGACAACCAAGGAGGGTTCCTCCCCAAGAGACACATTACTGATAATGTAATTTTGATACAAGAGGCAATACACAGCAGCATAGCTAGAAAGGAGAAAGGCATGATAATAAAGCTGGACATGGCCAGCGCTTTTGACAGGGTAAATCACTCCTTTTTGGAGAAAGTGCTGGCAAAATTTGGGGTCTCAAGGCTCTTCATCGAAAGGGTCATGGAATGTGTTTCTCAGAATTGGACAGCTCCACTAATCAATGGGAGGCCGTGCAGAGCTTTCAAAAGCTCTAGAGGATTGAGGCAAGGCTGCCCTCTGTCCCCCTTCCTCTATATTATCATGGCGGAAACTCTAAGTCTGCATTTGGAAAACAAGAGAAGGGCGAAGGAAATAACTGGAGTGGAAATAATAAGAGGAGCTAAAGGGATCAATCATTCCCTATTTGTAGACGACACACTGCTAATAGGTGGAGCCTCAAGCCTTATGGCAAGAAGATTCAAGGCCATCCTGGACCTATTCCTACAAGCCTCGGGGGGCAAATTAAACAACAACAAATGCAAGATATATACATGGAACGTTCCAAGATATATAACTCAAAGGATCTCTTTGATTTTGGAAATCCCAGCCCAATCAAGTTGGTCACACTTTATGTATTTAGGACTCCCGCTTGCGAGAGAGTCAATCAAAAGTGAAGTATGGGTCAAACTAGTAGAGAAGATGAGAGGGAAACTTCAAGGTTGGGGGATGCAATGGCTCAATCTAGCTGGCAGAACTACCCTTATCAAATCCATCCTTTCAGCCCTCCCTATCTATCAATTCGCCATAACGCTTGCCCCCTCAAGCATCCACAAACATATGGAGCTGATCCTCAGAAGCTTCCTTTGGAAGGGAGGAAAGCAAGAATCAAAAAAGTTCAGCCTTGTTAAGTGGGAAAAGGTCATCCTTCCCATTGAAAAAGGAGGCCTGGGAATTAGAGTCCCTAGACTTGCAAACTTGGCAATGGGATTCAAGTTAATATGGAGAATTTTAACCGAGAAGGGCTTATGGTGGACAGAGGTTCTCAAAAAGAAGTACTTGAGCGGGAGCAACAGCAACATACTCTCAGACACAATCATAGAAAGGCAGTGCACCCCGGTCTGGAAGCTGATCAAGAAGACTTTGCCTCTCCTCAAGTCTCACATCTCTAAAGCCCCTGGCAACGGGAAACAAACCAGCATATGGGGGGACAGAATTATGGGCCAGGAAGCCAAGGAAAAACTCCCTCATCTGAGACCGCTGCATCAGTGGATGTTAGCCACAAATCTCACTACTCTCTTCGACATCTCTAAGTGGGATCAGGGCAGATGGAAAGGATGGCAATTAAGGCACCTCCCGGATGGACTAAAGGATCTTTGGAACAACCTCAAACTCTCATTGGCAGGAGCAGCTCCCTCAAGCATAGGAAAAGATGACAGCTACATATGGGACCCTAATGGAGGCAATTATTCGGTCAAGGAAGGGTATAAAGCGCTCCAAAACCAAGCAGGGATAAACAACTGGCAATATCACAAGAATGCCTGGAAAGTTGAGAGCCTTCCGAAGATTAAATTCTTCAATTTGACCTTGCTCCATGGCAAGCTCCTTACAGCAGAAAACCTTAGAAAAAAGGGGATCCAGGGGCCCTCCATTTGCTTCATGTGCAAGAAAGAGGAAGAAAATCTCAACCATTTATTCATAGAATGCCCAATTGCTTCGTCCTGTTGGAAACTCATAACCCATCCTCTTGAGATCGGGGATCTCCCCAACCAGGTCACTCTCCTTCAGAAAGGATGGGGAAGGCTCTTCCCTTCCGCAAACAAAAACATGACCCTCGCAAAGAGAATCTGGTCCAGCATTCCTTCCAACCTATGCTGGTAGTTATGGCTTGCCAGAAACGCAAGCATTTTTAAAGATAAAAAACCTAGTGTTCCAAGTATCCTGGCTAAAGCTACTGCGCTCATAACGGAAACCATTGAAGCAAATGGGATCCACCATGCTGATCAGGACTACACAGACAAGCAGGTGAAAGAATGGATACAAAGATTCAACTACAGGATAATACCAAAATGCATCCCAATCAAAGGCTATGGACAGAAGGACTGGAAGATCAGGGGGTCAAAAGAGGAAGTAAACAAATGGATACAAAGGCAAAAGAAGCACACGCTTCACTTCGATGGGGCCTCTAAAAACAATCCAGGCATAGCTGGAGCAGGGGGAGTAATAAGGGACCCCCAAGGTAGAACGATGGCCACTTATGAATGGAGCTTGGGGAATTTGTCAAACAATAAAGCTGAGGCCTATAGTCTCCTGCTGGGGGTCTCCATAGCATGGAAAATGGGCATCCAAAACCTCCTTGTGTTGGGGGACTCAGCTATCCTTATTGCTGCAATGAACACAGGGAACAACTTCAAACAATGTGCTCTGAATAGAATAAAAGACAGAATTTCGGAACAAGCCAGGGGTATGGGCAATGTAACCTACAAACACATCCTCAGATTACACAACACGACCGCTGATGAGTTGGCCAACAAGGCCATAAGAAGACCCACGGGACAGGTGAGGGAGAATGAGGAAATCTATGAACAAGACATCCCTTAGTCAACTCGTGATCTCCATGTATCTGACTAGAGGTCACCTCAGGCATCCAACTCGAGATAATAGTGCAGAGCATCAACGATCCTCTGCTCTCCAAATCCCTCTCGATTGCCAAAATGGGGCAAACAGGACGGTAAATCGACTCCAGGATCCGAGCAATGAAGCTTTCATCAGGGGTCCTCCTCGACACACTTCAGGAAGTGATAGAAGGCGTGACAGTGCCCATACCTGCTTCAGACTTCAAGGACAGCGACACATCATCTCAAATCCTTCTTTGACAGATAAGATCAGATCCTCCACTCCCAAGCACGAGTGGGAGAATGCCTGCCTCAGCCTTTTAAATCTCAGTAAGCCTACCACGGTTCCCTCAATCCATCCCAGAGAGAATCGGATAGCTCCTTCGTATCAGAGGAAAGGCTTAGGCGGTCTCCTTCATAGCAGCAAGGCCTGCACTGAGGCCCAAAGAAGCATTGAGACCCTCTCAGCTCATAGCAACCGTCGACATCCCTCCGCTCACTGTGACAGCCGGCATTGTTTTTGGCACTGCTTGTCGAGGGGAGACTCAACTGGTTCCTCTTTGCGCAGGGTAAACAATCTTTTCCTCATCTGTGGTTATTGTAAGACTAACCTTTGGGCTTTTGTTTCAAGCAGCGTGCGCGGTCAGCAACAGGGCTCCTACCTCCACTGTGCTCTAGACAAGCAGATCAACCTTAACATTGGCAAGCCTCCCACTTTCCTCGCCCTTGACAAAGGAAACAGTACTCCCAGCAAGATGGCGGATCAGCGTAACCAGCAAGCAAATCCGCAGCAACCAAGGAACCCAATGGACAACATCTTCAATAACAGAGACTGTCATATGTGTAAGGATCATGTTGTTATGATTAACGCCCTGAAGAAACAGGTGGATGAACTAACGGAGGATTATCATGCGGACAGAAACTCCAAACGTAAGAAGTTGGAGAAGAGGAAAAAAGACATTGAAGACCTCAAAGATCGCTGCATACACATGGAAGCAGTAATAGATCATCTCCGCACCTTAACAGAAAGCCAGCAAGGAGAAGCTTCAACTCGAGCGAGCCGTAGGGGACCTCTTCCCGATGACTCGGTCACCCAACATTCCCCTTAGCCCTCATGCACTGCAAATACAGTTGGATAGGAGGATCCTATGTAAGGCAATATAGCCGTTTATGTTCAGCTTTAAATATAGATAAGAGGAGCCAAGAGAACTACGGGTCTGCGTACCCAATTTTGAATAGCATCTCTCGGAACTCCCCTCTTATTGTAATAGAAATTTGAATCACAAGTTTTATAATAGACAAGTAGACGATATTGTTAAAAAAAAAATGATAGTAATATTTATTTATTTAATTGGAGTGAGAAGTTTTGGAGAATTATTAACTTAAAAAGATTGATTCGTATTATTTCATCAAATATAATTATTTCATAAATGTCACAAATAAACCAATTATAATTGGGTTCTAAGAATTTGAAGTATAGAACAAAGAAAATAAATTCTTCACCAAAATTTTTTTAACATTCATAACACAATCATGTATCATCTATATAACTTATGTAATATTTTTAAAATAATAATAATATTTTTTATTAATTTAAAAAAAAATCAAAAATGATATTACAATGTTTTATTATTGATATTAAATTTATTAAATAATATTTGATAATAATAATTATAATAATAATATTTTGATATTAATATTAAATTTAAAAAAAAAATATTATAATAATTTTAAAATTAAAAATTTAAAAAGTATCAAACATTTTATATTAAATATTTTTTTTTTCGGATTTATTTTTTAATATAAACAAAAATAATGTATTATGTTAATAATTCAACTCGAATAACAATTCAAAAATACAAAAATAACTAATAATAAAAACCATGAAAAATATTAATAATAAAAATGATAATAATTCATAATAAAAAACAGTAAAAGAAAAGAAATTGCATTTCATCACCCATACACTCTAAGCTCAAATATTCTTTTACGATTCCTGATTAATTCTATGTATGTACACTTACAAATTGACGAACTACTTGTATAGATATTTCTCGCTAATTCTCTATAATTATGCACGTGCTCACTATGTCGATATTCCACATGATCGATCCCAATTGCATAAATATTTCTCCCTAATTCATTATAATTATGCACATGCTAATTATGCCCATATTCCACATGATCGATCCCAATTCCCTAGTATGCACCAAATGACAGTGATTGATCACACCCAGGCTCTACCAAATGACAGCGATTGATCACCCCTAGGCTAGGAATTTCAAATCCTACGCATCATAAAGTCTCTACAACTCTAATTTCATTTCAATCATTTTACCAAAAAATGTTGAAGGGTTGGGAAATCCACCTGCCATTAACACCTTCAAACTCCGGATCTATTGAACCCTAACTATGTCAAAATGTCCTTGCTAATCATCCAACTATAACCACATGAATATAATACAACAAAAAAATAACCATTCAATATGAAGTATATGAAATGGATTGTAGTTATGCTTAAAAGACATTAGAAGCCATGTCCCAAGCCAAATGCAATACAAAAAAGAACCATTTCAATATGAAGTATATAAAAATGGATTATATTTATGCTTAGAAATCATGTCACAAGCCATCCAAGTTCATTATTATATGTAAACTCTTTAGTGTTGAAATGATGATATAAATCACCCGGATGCGGGTGATTTAATGAGCCGTTAATGCCCATACGAGCGACGCCGGCATCGGGCATCATCGTGGAGCAAGTAGGTGATTTATGCAGCGCATTAAATCCCATTAATGAGGACTTGGATGTACAACATGCGGAGTAAGTTCTTTAAGATGATGAGCATACGATTCATTTTAATTGCCCAGAGCTCGACATTCTCTCTGGCTCATTCTAGCAGAGACATTCCCGGTCGAATTGGTTCACAGGAGTTGGGTGCTGAGCTGAGCATTTGGAAGCCATCATGACTCCATAGAAACCCGCATCTGGCCATCCTCAAGCATTTAATTACGGTTCTTCTGGCTCGCATCTGGTATGGTCAATGTTTTTTCTTTTGGTATATAACTGTAATAGGTAGTGTTACGGTGTCTGTCGAAGCTGCTTGGGCAGGGTGGGGAACTCATTCAGATAATTCTGGAATTTATTTAGGGGTTCTGATTTCTATTTGTGCGGTGCTTTCCCTGGGCGCTCTCTACTCTGAGTACTGTTATCCTCTGTTTATTTCAAATTGGGGTGGGTCGTTCTTCTTCCACCTGCAACCCTTTGGTTCTCTTAGTTTATCAAGCATTGATGCTATGGCTCGACCTCGAGGAATTTCCCGGAGGGGTAGTAGCTCAGGCACTCGTGGGAATGTTAGAGGAAGGGGAGGTCCTGCTCCACGACGCATTTCCCCGCTAGCTTCTGTCTCGCCGGCCTCACCATCATCCAACCACTCTGGTCCGTCCCTCTACAGTTCTTTCCACTCCTCCTGTTTCACATTTAAAAGCAAGCTAAACAAGCCTACTATCTCTGCTATTGTCACAGTCATCTTCTCAGAGGAAGAAGATGACCTCTCTGGCTCTGATGATCAATCCATGGATAGGACCCTCTCTCAGAAATCTAAGGATTCTCAAGGTAGCATGGCAGAGGAAATCCTCAATCTTCCAGAGGTGCAGCACGCCGAAGGTCATGAAGAGGACGCGCGTCTTCAGCAGACTCCTTCACACGAGGAGCTCATTCCTTGTGCACCGGCGCAGTTCTCAGGCACTTTTCTGTATCCGGTGTTGCCTCCTGGTCGCAGTCTTATGGATGTCGAAGATAATGTGATGATTGAATGGGTCAGCTCTCCTAGCAAAGCCAACGATGCAGATGCAGAAGTACCACCTCAGGTTGAAACAATCAACGGCGGAAAATGATGGAGCAGATCGGACGGCGGTGGAGGATTTCGGACAGCCCCTTTTTGCTGAACTTTATGTCCCGAAAAGTCAGAAATGATGACGTATGGAGAGAGCCACGCGTCAACAGGAGATTATATCGGGCCCGTTCATACGGAAACTGCCTGCTGGTCGACGGCGGCCCGATATACTGGCGGTTTTGGCTAAGCGGTTTTGTGCTACTGGTGTTGTCCACATCCGCTTTTTTCTGTATAATTCTCCATCGTCTTCTAGTTTTTGGTTTTTGGTGGTGGTGTCTAGTTCTATAGAGTCTTCGGCTCTCGTTTTTATCTATGTAAACAGACAGTTAAGAGCTGATGGCAGAAGTTTTTTTGACAGAGGGCTGGCTTTAGCCCCCTCAGAGGTTCCAACCTCTTTGTAAATATTTTCCTCTTTTATTTATACATAATAGAATAGTCTTTACTCAGAAGAAAAAAAAAAAAAAATGATGATATAAATTAGAAGGGCTACTACATTGTTGGAGAGGTAAATCCCCTCTGCGGACAGAGGCGATCCCACAAGCCCAAAATGGGTCTAGCAACAATCAATTCACGCTACCATGCAAGTTCCTAGTTGCATACTGAAAGTGGATTACGAGAACCAACCTGGAGTCCAACGTTAATGTCGAAGAAGAGTTGATACTCCCGTTCCCTTGCTCTGGCAGGTCACAATCCTTGCGATCCCCGCGTATGGATACCTGCACATGCAAAGAACGAAGCGAATACAAGCATAAAATCCACTAAAATACAACTATATTTCAGTCAGAATGGAAATAAATCAAACATTATCATGATGAACAATGAGATTGGAACCATAACAGTAGTCGTTTATTAATGAATAATCAACAGAGAAAGATACAACCAAGGTTCTGACGTTGAACCTCTCCTCTGGCTGGGCGAGCAACTATGTATGTCTTGCAATAGACCTTCTCTCTCTCAGACTTCAGGCAGCATAACCTCCCTATGCTTCAAGACCCTTACTATCACTCAAGACAAGCATGATCACAACTAGCATTACTCAAAAACTAGCTTGTCTAATGCATGAGGACAGACTTTTATAGATGGAGAAGGGAGGAAGATACAATGCATTAGGACACCCATTGTGGATTGGAATTATCTCCGAAAAGCCGCTGTGGATAGATGTCAAGGATAGATGATGACTCTCGACCTCTATCAGATAAACTTTATCCTTAAAAGACTTCGTGATCTGAAAGGAAAAAACATCTGGGCGCGCGTTTGTCAAAAATCATCACCAAACTTGGTTGGCGCGGGTGTTGTTCTGAGACAGAGCGCCAATGGTCGCACCCTCTTTTGAGGATCTCATTGATTGGCGCGGGTAAGACATTGTGGACCCGCGCTAATGGGAAAAGGGCACTTTTCAGGGATATTTTGCAGAAGGTGTCTTCAAGGAACATGAAGTACATACTCAGGGGAACATAATGCAAGTGTTTTTAGGTTATGTCACTGTTCACAGGTCCCGGAATGCGTCCTCCAACGTACGGAAACAGGGGTAACAGGGACGGTGACCAATGGTGACAAATTACTGTGTAACATACATAAATAACAAATGGTGATAAATCCTAACAGCATGCCTTTGTGTCTCATAATTCATGATTTATTTACATGCACACAAATATGCATCTATATTAGTTTCATTGATCTTTCGATAGTATTAATTAATCTTTAAATACAATTTATTTTAACATTTCCACAAAATTGATTATATAATTCTAAATTGAAATTTAAATTAATTAACACAACCTATACAACTATATATTCATCTACAAATTTAGCATATATATATATATATATATATATATATATATATATATAATGAAAGCACGGAAACCCAGAGTACTTTTCCACATTTTGTAGATGGTAAATTAGGTAAACCCTCGGCCCTAGTTACGGGGCCTTACCCCAAGGGAATGGAAGAGTGTCAAACCTATGATCAATAGTAACTAGCAACAATATCAAAGAACTTCACATCTGGCCCTTGAGGCACTTTATATATATATATATATATATATATATATATATATATATATATATATATAAATACAAGTGCCAATATTATTTTATTTAACCATTAACGATATTAATTAATTTTTAAATACATTGTCCTTTTATATTGTCACGACATAGATTATGTGATCTTAAATTTAAAATTCAAAATCTTTTTTCGGTAAAGAAAATTCATAATTTCATTGATGAAATTACATGCTATAGATGCCTTAAGGCATATGCTGTAATGTGGTTGTCTATCCACTGTTATAAACTAATATTTACAATGAAACCCAATGGGTGTACTGTGTTGGTTCAAGACCTCAATAAAAAGTTCAAAAATATTCACCCACGCGGGTGTGTATTATGCTGACCATATTTACAATTATTTACTCATAAATACTATTTAAAAACTGTATCAAAATTTCAAAAATTTCAATATCAAGACGCTGATAATTAGGGATTGTTGCCCCTCTGTAGTCTCCCATCGATGTATGGCCTGTGGAAGAAGTGATAGATTCCTGCAGGTGTATGCTCGGCGATCATCCACTCTCCTAGTGGATGATGCATCGCTTCTTTCGATAGCCTGTCTGCAGTTTCATTTCTTTCCCTGTAGATATGAGAAATAGAAATTTGATCAAAGAATGTTTTGAAAAAAAAAAATCTTCCAAAATAGATCTCAAAGTGTAAGCATTACAAACAGTTGTGTTGTTAAACCAATCAGTCACATTCTTTGAGTCCCCAAATATTTGTATGTTTCTGCATTGTTTCAAAATGGCAAAGTATATCAGGTGGCGAAGAGATATCAGTTCAGCATGATTATTTGTGCCCGATCCCAATCCCATACTAATCTGGTAAAAGTGTGAATTTGATAGGTAAAAACATATGCCTCCCCCACATCCATGCTGCTGGGCAGCACCATCAAAATAGCCCAAGGAATTATTGTGTTTATCTATTCATGTCGAATATGTCTAGGTCTCTTTTGGCACTCATCATTTGGTAGCTCTTCAAAAGCAGCGCAGATTTTCGGAGGGAGCAGGTTCCAGTTCACTGGCTTGTCTTCAAATATTTTGATGTTTCGCTTGAGCCATATGTGCCATGAGACCAAGAGGGGAAGGTTTCTTGTATTTTCCATAGTAGTAGTACCCCACCAGCTGTCCCAAGCTATTATAATATCTGTGCCCTACCAACTCATATTCAGATTTAGAGTTTGTAGGACTTGAGTCCAAATGTTCCTGGTGGTTGAACAAGAGAGAAAAAGATGTTGGGTTGTTTCCTCCTCTTGTAGGCATAGGACACACCAGGTAGGTCCCAAAAATGCCCTCTTTTTTAAATAGGTACCAGTGGGGATCTTATTCTCTAGAATATTCCACATCAACAGTCTGGTGCGCGATGGAGCTTTTAATTTCCATATTGATACCCACCAGCTCCTTAAGGCCTCCGATTTTTTATCTGCAATGATGGTATCATAGCCCTGCTTTGAGGAGTATTGTCCAGATTTCGAGCGTGCCCATATGAGTTCATCCTCTTCATTCTTTAATCTAACATGTGTTTCTGTGAGTGCCTGGATATAGTTTTGCCATATTCTGCTCCATTCATATGGTAAGTTCCAGTTCTGCTCAGTCAGCCATGCTTGTGTATGAAAAGTAGTATTTTGTTGATCACTTGTCTGCCCAATATGCTTAATGCATCTGTTGTTTAAGTGAGTTATCAGTCCAATTGGTAGCTGATGGGAGTTTCCACTGCCAGTCCATGGATCAATTCCAATGCGGACTGAGGCTCCATTTCCAATTTTCCATAACAGTCCATCCTTGATAATGGGAAGTGAATTTAGTATGGCCCTCCATATCACCGAAATACCTTTTCTGTTCCATGTTGGACTTCTAATCCAATCTATAATAGTATATGGCCAGATATATTTATGTAGGATAACCTCAGTCCAAAGACTTTTTTGCTTTAGTAATAACCAGCTCTATTTTGCAGCCAAGGCTTGTGCAAAGGTAGGAAGTAGTTTGAGACCCCAACCTCCCCACTTCTTTGGAGTAGCAATTTTGGTCCATTTCACCCAGGCAAAAGGTTTGCCCTCCTTTCTTCCATTCCAAAGAAATTTGCAACAAATTTGTTGAATTCTGTGAAGGACCCCTCTTGGAACCCAGGCAAGTGACATCCAGTAAACCGGAGTGGCTTCAAGGACTGATTTGATCAGAATTAGTCTGCCTGCCCTAGAGAGGAACTTGTGACACCAACAGTTTATTCTCTTCTCCACTTTTGTTATAAGCCAGGTCCAATTAGCGATTTTGTACCCATCTGGTTTTAGCCTGAAGCCCAAATATTTGAGCCCCTCCATCAGCTCAGTAGCTTGAAATGGAAATTTTTGAATGGCTAGCTATGATTCCTGTTGTGTACAATCTGATAGAGAGATGGTGGATTTATCTCTGTTAATTTCCATTCCCGTTGCTCTGCTGAAGAGGTTTAGAATCTCATACATTGAAGTGGTGTCTAGAACACTACCATTCAAGAAAATCAATATGTCATCTACAAATAGTAGATGTGTCAGGTAGTAGTGGTCCATAATTTTTAGCCCTCTGAGACCCCCTCTTCTTTTTTCTGAACCAATTAGCCCACTCATTCCTTCCATAACTAATAGGAAAAGTAGTGGAGATAAAGGGCATCCCTACCTTATCCCTCTATCAATATTAAAGGATGTAGTTGCAGACCCATTGATGAGAATGGCAAACGATACAGAGGAGATGCAACCCACGATCCAGTTGATAAAAGCCGGTGGAAAACCCAGGTGAGTGATAATCATCTTGATGTATAGCCAATTCACTTTGTCGAAAGCCTTTGATAGATCAATTTTGAGAGTAAGTCCCTTGAGATTTTTGTGCTTAATGGAGTGAAGGGCTTCTTGGGCTAAGCCAATAGCATCTTGAATATGTCTATGGTGGAGGAAAGCAAATTGCTCCTGAGAGATATGGTTAGATAAAATGGGCTTGATGCGGTTGGCTATGATTTTGGAAATAATTTTATACAGACAGTTGCAAAGGGATATGGGACGGAAATCATTAAAAGAGGCAGGTGAATCTATCTTAGGGATCAAAGCCAAATAGGTGAAGTTGATGGGCGGGTGGATGTGTCCTATAGTTCGACTTTCTTCAATGACCGCCAGCAGGTCCTATCCCAGAAGCTCCAGAAAGGCTGTGTAGAATTCAACCGGCCAGCCATCCGATCCAGGACTCTTGTCCTTCTTGAACCATTTAAGTGTTCCTCCATGGTGAGGGGTTGTATCAGTTCCTCCACATCATCCGGTTCCACAAACCTAGGGAAGTGGCCAGCCAGGTTAATGATGTCTGGGAGGGTGATGGTTGCCGGTGCAGTAAATTGACTTTTGAAATGGGTATTCCCCAACCTGGCTAATTAAGGGTCAGTAGTGGCCCATCCGTCTATGTCATAGGGCAGCTGCCAAATGGTGTTAGAGGCCTTCCTACCATTGGAAAAATTGTGGAAAAACTTAGTATTTCCATCTCCCGCTTGTAGCCAAATAGCCCTACTTTTTAGCCTCCACTGTTCTTCCTTTTCAAGTAGAATCTTTGCCTTTTAGTTTTCCAGATTTATCAGTTGGAGTTTGGTGTCATCCATTAAGTATCCAAGTCCCTTTTCATCCGTGAGCTAAGCTATCTGTAATTCAATGTCCTTTAGGTTCTGTTCATATCTCAATTTCTTATGCCTTGACCATCCCTCTGTCATAGTCCTAAGTTTTTTAAGTCAAACACAGAAATCAGCTGCCATTCTCTGCTCCCTAAGAGGGGGTTGTGCTCTCCAAAATTTAGTTACCAAATTGATGAAATATGGGTCTTTTAGGTATCCAATAAAGAACTTGAAGGGAGCTCGAGGCTTTTTTGAGGGACCAGAGATTTGAAGATATATGGGGAGATGGTCGGAATATCCTCCAGTACCAACCCACTGTTTGTATAAGGGTAGGGTACGTAAAAGGTCTTCATGAATCAAAAAATGGTCCAATATCTGACCCAGGGCAGCCTCACCCGTCCTCCTGTTATGCCATGTGGGCAATTTCTTGTTCATAGGAACATCAACAAGTTTAAAGGTATCCAGTAGAGTGCTCATCTAGTTCGATATAGGGTCAATCTAAGAGTGATGTCCCCAAGATTCCTCCATAACCAATGAAAAATTTAAGTCACCCCCAATAATGGTGGTGCTTGTGACAGATTATGATCCAACAAATTTTGCCAAAACTCTATTTTGTTATGATTATGGGCATATATGTTTATCACTTTTAACTGGGACCCTAGCTCACTCGCATAAATATCCATTCCAATGAAGCCCAAACCACCCCAGGAGGAAATGAGCTTAACAGATTTAGGGTTTATTCCTATAGCAAGACCTCTGGATTTGCCAATAGCATCCAATCCTTGAAAAACCCAGCCCAGAAGGATAGAGTGAAGGGTTTTGGTAATGATGTTAGATGAGCCAAGGGTTTCCTGTAGGAAGAGGATGTCACAATTGGAACTATGTAAAAGGCGTTTTAGAGCTAATCTCTTTGTGGGGTTGGCTAATCCCCTACAATTGTAGGAGAGCCAAATCATGGGGAGACAGGGATGGAGGGCTCAATTTCTCTAAGTTCCCTTTCAAAGGTGTATTGACGTCCCCTCGCTACATCAGCCACTGTCATCTTGATGGTTGTTTTGATCCTGGACGGGCGCCCTCTGGTAGGTTTATTTTTTTTGGTCCTTCTGGGGGAGTGGCCCAATCCATATTCTAGAGATAAATGTCAGGATCTGGATTTGAGGTTGTAGGGATGGGATCCCAGCCTAGATGGGGAGGATGAGTGAGAGGGAGGAGTGGAAAAATCCCTGTGGGAGGTAGGTGTAGTGGATAAAGTAGGGGGAGGAGGAAATATGGAGCAAGGGATGGTAGGAATAGAACAAAGAGCAGTGGGAGGAGGATTCAAAGATGAATACAGAGTAGAAAACATAACATCTAAAAAATGTACAGAGGTTATGGGAAAAGATCCATTACCCGGAAGAGGAGGTGCTTCTGTAGCAGATTTGGAGCGAGTCCGCGGAGGAGAGGTCAGAAACTTTCGCTAATTTTTTGCCTTTTGTGTCGCGCCCACCGCAGCCTCAGGTGGAGCCTGTCCTTGTTGCTAGTCTCCCTTATTCAGCTCTTTAGAGATATGGTGTTTGGTCCCCCGAGAGGTCTCTGAAGTCACCGATGAAAGCAGTGGACAGTCCTTGTATAGGTGACCCACTTTGTGGCACCTCCTACATCGAAATGGGACTCCTTCATTGTCCAGGAGTTGTTTGCTGTGAAGAGTGATTTTTTCTTCAAGCCCCTCCCTGGTATCAAGGTGTACCAATATCCTTGCCATAGTCATAATGCCGGTCTTTTCATAGGATTGATCGTGCTGAAGGTTAGTCCCCAGTGCATCACCAATACATTTAAAAACCTAAGGAGTCCAAAACTACATGGGCAAACCTAGAAGTCTGACCCAAATAGGCCCTGCTCCCAACTATTCACGCTCCGGATCAAAGAGTGGATCCCCTCTCTTCAACAGTACAGGAGCAAGCTCAATATGCAAGTAGCGTGATAATATCCAGTCCGTATACTCCTCCCTATGAAAGCGGAGGGCAAACCAACCTCTGGCCAAAACCCTAATCACAGGAAATTCTTTCAATAGAGAACCCCAAATCTCCATGGTCCATTGACGCAGATGCTCCACTGAATAGTACCTGCCTCGTACACGTCCAACAAGAACTTTCCTCGCTGTGTCCATAGCGTCTGCCATAGGAACGTCTTCTCCAAAGGTCAAATTTATGTCAGTGTCCACCGCTCTGAGGCACCGGCCCTTTTTGGGCTTGTCCATGCGACGACCCGTCGGATGTTCTCTGAGTCAACTTCTGCACGCTTCCGAGGAGCCTTGCTGGGCAGATATTACAGGTCCAAGGTTTGGAATGGGAGAACTGAAGCAGCCAAATCTAATCGGAGAGTGAGGGTTGTAGCTACACGAGCCTGGATGTACGAAGGACTGAGCAGGGTGCGGGGGGTTTGAGGGGCTAGCCGGAGCCAAGGAGTAGGATGGATGGTTCAGTGGCAAAGAATGTTGCGGGGGATGAGTCAAGGGAGAGTCAAAAGTGGTCGATGCTTGCAGGCTAGTTCCGAGTAGATTCAGAGTGGACGAAGAGAGGGGATGGCATTCCAAACCAGGTAAATCATCAACATTGACAGCAGGAGGGTGTTGTTTACTGGTGGAGGAGGGGTGTTGCGGCGATTGAATTGCAGCTGTCGTCCTTAGTGATTTATTCTGCTAAGGGCCCATGTCCGGGCCAGCTTGATGAGCCCATATCTCCTGTTCTGGCATGGGGTCCTCCTCGTAGTCCACGAGGTCTTCTTCGACCATTGTAACCGACAGTATAAAACTGACCACCTATAACCAGGGGAAGGTAGGCAGCTGAGAAAATGGAGTCCTCAAACAAACAGACAACAACCGACAAGCCTGATGATATTGAGGTCCAAAACCAATATTAAAAGCCTAAACCGCGGTTAGACCCGCGTGGTATACCTCCAGCATACCATATCCATTGCCGCTGGTAATAAACACCGATTTAGGCTCCCTGTAGACCTAGGGTTCCGCCATGGCTAGGGTTCCCCGAGCTCCGCCACCTGTTCCAAGTTTTAAAAATTCAAAATCATTTACACAATCTATATCAATATGATTCTATGCATAAAATTGTAGTGCCCTTATAGTCCTATATAAACTTTGACCTCTACAACACAAAGAAAGAAGTATAATCTCAAAAGAGTTATGGAATAATTCATATGGATAGGATAAATATCAAAATGTTTTATTAATTTACAGTGGATAAAAAAATATATTTTATAAATAGAATCAAGAAATAATGTAATTATATAAAATATAATATATTTATGTAGTAAAGGTAATTATATTGAAATACAAAAGTTTGAAATAAATAATTTTGTCTTTAGATTGGGTAAATATGGAGGGAGACACAATAGCTCATGCATGTCACCCATTTCCCCCTTCGAAGGAAAATACCTTGGTATCATCTTAATGCATGGCAAAATCCCTAGCATGAGACTTAGCCAAATGAGGCAATAACCCTCCCCCAAAGGGAATGCTAGTACGATCCAAGTTGAGACTTCTAGAGCCCTATTCAACCTCACAGTCATTAAGATCGAGGGCATTTATGAGAATTATAGGCAAAGGGAGGTGAAGAGAACTAGTGGATTTGTGCTTCAGACAAGATGCCTCATCAAAACTAGTGGAAGAGGACAAGTTCATCATCACAAAATACCTCTCTCTTGGATGTTGAGCAACATGGTATAGTTATATTGAGTACTATTATTGGTTGGTTTCTCAGTCGATGCATTCACAATTTTTCTCTTCGGTATAAAAGTAGAGTGAAAAAGCCCACTCCAAGGGGCATAAGAGTAGAATGGGACCATATTTTAACACATCTTAAGACATAGAGAACCGAACAATCATTATGGAAGCGATTTCTAATCTCGTCTTATTTTGAGGGTAATCTCCCTTTATATAATCAATTTTATGGTTTTGGTTTTAATTTTTGGCGAGACCTAAGAAACTGGGGGAAACAATGTTAAGAGGAGAAGGATAGAGTCAATGAGGCAAGAAGAAACATGGTCATGGCTCGGCAAGTTGAGCTTCTTCATCCTCCGATCCACCATTCAATGAGAGAAACAAGACACACTAGGGTAGCAAAGCAATGCAACCACGAATTGATCTCAGAGGAGGCATGTGAGTTGATGATTGAAGTGGAAAAGTGGATAGTAGAAAAATGTAAAGGATTAATAGAAGGAAAGTTTTAGATGAGTTGGAAGGTTGGCTATCATAACCCCTTCACTCATGCACCAAGGACACAAAGTTTGAAAGGATTGAAAATATATTCTAGCCAACCCATGTCATTTTAGCTTAAGCAATGGAGAGAGCTCAAGCTCTTCATGATGATGCTCTTCAAGAATTGAGAATTTTTTAAAGAAAATTCAAATTGATGTGTAGGGGGTAATGGAATCTACTTCAAAGTGGAACTAACTTTGAAGGGAGACCTAAAGGTGGGATAGGTAGAACCATTTGGGGAAAATACTACCAACCCCGTCATCTTAGACAGGGTAGATTGAGTAATGGACTTGTTGTTAGCTAGCATTCCCCTTACCACTACTACTGAGGAATATTGAATAATGACACTATCTCAACAAATATAGGCCCTATATTCTAGTTAAGGATTTTTTTCATTTTATCTATTGTATTTTTTGTCAATATCTTAGGCATAGGTTAATAGAAAGATGCATCGACCTATTTTGGGACCTTTGTTTCTATATATTTTTGTTTAGATTATTTCCATAATGGCCAAACTAGTGAAACTGGGAGTTGTTGAGTGGTTTCTTTCCTATAGGCTACTATTCCTCACTGTAATGCTTGTACTCTATTTTTGTTTATAATGTGAATGATTAGTAAATTATAGTTTAAAAAGAAAAAAGACAACAAAAGGATATTTATACCAAAATCATAAAAACACTAAATTACATTTTTTTTCCTGCGAAAAGAAACTCGTTATTTCATTCATATTGAAAAGAAAATACATTTTATATATACACACAAAAAGTGTGCATTCATCAAGGATCTGCCCAGATCCTTGTGTGGTTAATCATTGCATTGATTATACTACTAGTGTATATGCTTACATTCTTCCAACAAAAAAGTAAAAAATAAAAATAAAAATAAATATAGTACAATTAGGGAGAACAAGTAATGTATGCATCACCAGTATTCCCCTTCTTTCCCTTCTTCTTTTGGACCAAGTGCCAGACCTCGAGCTTGGGATCCACTGGAAACAGGGCCAAAACACCCATCGATGACTCTGGTGGGTTTTATTTGTCTGATTCTAATCCTTCTGACACATGGGCTTGCTTTATACCCCCTATTTCATCCTCCCTTTGATTCATTTTTTGTTCTAATTTTGTCACTTGTATTGGTATTGCGTATGTCCCACACTGATTATAAGTAGTATCAATATGATCTTGAATGCCCCCTTCCTCTTTTTTTGAATTCTCCATGATTTCTTGTTCTTCTTCCATCTCAAGAGTATATATGTCTGTAAACTACCATCCTCTTGGGTTATTTGCCTTTTTTTTGGGAGTTTTTTTTTATGTGTAGGCATCTGTTCTTCAAATGTCTTTTTTGGTAATAGTACATGCATTTGAAAATTGTGTTCTCGTAGTCCATAAATTAGGACCACTAGATATCTTTGTGTTTTAGAATAATGTGATCTAGTAAGCCTTTTCTTAAATCAATCTCCACGCATATTCTAGCAAAGGTGAAAATGCCTTTCTCAGTTCTATCACTGTTCCTCTTTTTGAATTTTCCCAAAGTGTTACCTATATCCTCTAGAACCTTATGGTGCAAAAAAGAAAGAGGAAGATTTGTGAGCCTACACAAACCGACATTTTTGAGACCACCATGCTTGTTGCATCAAATTCTGAGAACCATGGGGTTATAAAGAGTTCAACATTTCCCCAAAACCAAAGCCCTTCATTTAAAACAAAATCATATTCTTTCTTTGTATCAAAATGTAAAATGAAGAATCCTTTGGAGCATAGGTATAGGTCATAGTTAGTTGTCCATGAGGATAATATCCATTGATGTAATGCTTTTGGTTTTGGCCAAAACCCATTAAATCAACAAATGGTTTCCTTTTTTACATGGTAGAGAAGAGGGTATTTACCTCTGCAAAATCAATTTCCACTATTGGGGGAAGCTCCATTTGTTCAAGGATAGTTTTGTCCCGAGATGTTTTGTATTTATTCCATAGAGGTGGAGGGTTTTTTTTTAATACCTCTTTAAAAAAGGTGGTTGTTCCTTTTTTTAATACCTCTCATCCCCATATTCAGTATCATAGTGGATTCCCTTTGTATATGATATTCTTTAATATGGCTTAAATTTTCAAGAACCCTCCCCTCAAATTGTAGATTTTTTCAAAGGACTGGTATGCCCATTTATCCCCAATACTTTTTTTCATTTTTTTAACAATGTCTAAGCTCCTCACCCAAAATATTAAGGTCTTCGCATATAATTTTTTCATAGAATTTTAAAAAGGAACTTGAGCCTACCTGCTTTGACCTTTACTTAGCTCAGATCTAGAAAAATGAAATTCCACAATTTGAGAAGGAAAGACTCAAAAATTTAATGAGAACAAACAACCAATCATAACCATAAATGTCTAAATAGAGCATATACTAAACATCAAAGAGAGGGTCTATGATCCTCAACTCTTCCTTAGAGCCTCTTAACTTCGCATATATATATATATATATATATATATATATATATATATATATATATATATATATATATATATATATATATATATGTATATATATGTATATATATGTATATATATGTATATAGATATATATATGTATATGTATATATGTATATATATATATATATATATATATATATATGTATGTATGTATATATGTATGTATGTATGTATGTATGTATGTATGTATATATGTATATATATATATATATAGATATAATATATATATATATATATATATATATATATATATATATATATATATATATATATATATATATATATATATATATATATATATGAGTACCACTTTTGTGATTCACATCGTAGAATCTCACAAAGAAATAATCATAGAGAAATTCGAAGAATCTCAATTTCGATTCACACTAATAGAACCTCACAAAGAAAAAATCACAGAGAAATTCACTGAAACTCAATTGCGATTCACACCGAAATCCTTCTTTTCTATTATAGAAATATTCTGATCATTTTACAAGTAATTAATACTGAGCCCTTCCTTCCTTTATATAGGAATTTTGAGGGAAGTCTCGTTTCTCTAGATTCTTCATTTCAAATCAACGCCAAAACAAATAATCCAAGTATATCCTTAAAGACATGCTCATTTCGAATCATATCTAAAACAAATCATCCAGGATTTTCCTTATAGATATTACTTTCATGAGGTCTTTCTATAGATAAGACTTAAAGCGGACTACAGAAAATTTTACACAGTGGAGATCTTGAGGAGGAACCCATGAAAGAAAGTAAAGAAGATTACGTAAAATTAAACACAATGGAGATTCCTGAGGAGGAACCCATGAAAGCAAGTAAAGTAGATTACAGAAAAGTAAACATAATGGAGATTCCTGAGGAGGAACCCATGAAATCAAGTAAAGCAAATTATAGAAAAGTAAACACAGTGGAGATTCCTGAGGAGGAACCCACGAAAACAAGTAAGTTGTGCACCACTCACGAAAGCAAGAAAACCGTGCTACACAGAGGATATTAATCATGGGTGAACCCCTCGAAAGTCGAGAAAGATGAAATGGGAGTCTACCAATCCTGTCCTTTCAGACTTCTGTCAGAGTCATATTCATAATCAGAATCAATGGGTACTTCATGATGAGGATCAAGATTTATTCTAGGTATGATTTGAGCGAGCCAAGGTGGCTCATGTCCAAAGCAAGGTGAAAAAGATGAAGATGCTATAAAATTATCACAATTGGCTGGTAGAATACCGATTTCTAAAAAATTATCGATGTTGATGTTGAAGTGATGGCCTGTCCGAGAGATGTTAGAGGTGATCAATACTGTGGTACCTTGATAAATAAGATCATATCAAAAGATATCATATCTCAGACTGCCTTCTTCCATATCTTTATGAAGAAAAGGTAAAGTCCAATGTGGGCTTACTTTACCAAGATCATATTTCCTTGGAACAAATGAATATATTAGCATATCCATCCATTGGCTCCAGTGTTTGAAAGGGGAAACAACATCTTCATAATACATTATAATAAAAATTCTCCCCCAAGCTCTAGCATATTGCAGAATTCCATAATAATCCATCCAAGTTATACTTGGATAAAAGATATAAACAATTTTTGGGTGGTTTTCCCTGGCTTGACCAAAATAGATATGATTATTATTAATGAGGCTCCAATTGATGTTATAATTATGTCTCCCATCCTCGAAATTGAACCATTTTTCTAAAATCATTTTCTGGATCTCTAATGGTAATGGCAATTTTTTTTGGGAAAAACAATCCCAGTAGAACTGATAATGACATGACGGGCATAAATCGATTTCGGATTGGGGTTTTGAAGAAATTTCTCCTATCTCGATTTTTTTTTATGGATATAACCTTTAGATCTCTTGTTCCTTCTCTGGTCATTATGTCAGCGAGATAGTTTTCTTTCCCTGCTTTGTAGATAATATCAAAATCAAATCCTTCGAGCCAGAGTGCCCATCTTAGGACTTGAGAATTCCCTTGTTCCAACATTTTTTTTATTTTGTATCATACCTTTCATATGTTTGGGATATGTTTTGACAATAAAATGCACACTTTTTAGGAAAAGATGAAATCTTTTAATCCCATTCTTAATAGCTAGCATTTATTTATAGGAGGATGGATATTCAATTCAGTTGGCGAAAATGTTCCTGAAGCATAAGCACAAATCTCATCTCTCTTATGATGCTTTAGTAGAAGAATAACAGCCCAATAAGAGTCAGAAGCATCCATTTCTAAAATGAAAGGCAAATCCTTAATTTCATCTTTGATGCGTTGAACTGCTACATTCATCTGTGGTAGCCATACTGAATCCTTTTTTAATACCTGTTGAAGAATTTTGGTATCCTTATCTTGTTATGGGTAGAATTTCCAAATATAGTTCAAACAACCGAAGAATCTTTGGACAGATTTGATATCAGGAAGTTGGTCTGGAAATCTCAATAGGGATTGCAGAACATGAGGTTGCAATTGAATCTTCCCTTGGGAAATATATAGTCCAAGATATTCGATATTGGTTTGAGAAATGATGAACTTATCCTGAGTGGGAGATAGAACTAAGTTGTGCTTAAAAACAACCTTCTAAAACAATTCCAAATGCTTCTTGTGATGTTGTATGTCTCCGTTGAAAACTAAAAAATCATCAACATAACAATAATAAAATCAAAATTATGGAAAATATCTTCCACGCATTTCTGAAATTTAGAAGGCGCGTTCTTTAGGCCAAATGTCATAACTGTCCATTGGTATTTCCCTCCTGGAACAACAAAGGCGGTCTTATATCTATCCTAAGGATTTATGCCTATCTACCAGAAATCACTTTTCAAATCAAACTTTCTAAACACATTAGCACCTGAGATTTTTGCAAGAAGAGTGTCTTTGCTAGGTAGAGGATACCTGATTGGTTCTAATGCTTCATTTAATTCCTTGCAATTGATCACCAACCTCTTTTTTCCTCTTTTCTGTTATGAGTGTTTGTTGACATAGAAGGTTGGGCACACCCATGAACTTTTGCAGGGTTCAATTAATCTTCTATCCAAGAGTTGTTTAATTTCTTGCTAGCACAAATTTTGCTTTGTAGAGCTCATGTGGTTGGCAGATGCTTTTTTTGGTTTGTGATCAAACCCTTTTCTGAAAGGAAGTGAAAAAAAATACTTTTCCCTGAACCAAAATGCATTAGGATGCTCTTTTGTGCATTCTGTTCTAAGCTTGTGTGCAATGCCTTTGAGAACTTCTTGCCCATGAAGGTTAGCATGTTTGATAATCTTTTTAATTTTTGACAAGTCTTCAATAGCTTCAGTGACTGTATCCACATTATCAAGAGGAATCCTAATAGAGTATATATTTGTCGCAGGGACAGATACTTTCTCATTTTGGACACTAAATTTGATCTGGTCCTTATCAACAATCATAGGCATGTGTATTTTTACAAAATCTTAGCCAAGAAGAATATCAGATCCAGTATCGTAATTATACAGAGTAACATATACAATTGTTGAATAAATATATATAGGAAAATCATGAGCTACATAAGAAATCTTCATGAGTTGTTTGTTAACAACTTTGAAATGTACCTTTGTTGGTTTCCAGTAATAAGTTGGGACAACTTTGTAATTGTAGCAACTACTCATGGCTCCTGTGTCATTTTGGGAATCCAACTGATAGTTTTTGTATCCTGGTATCTTGATGGAAACTGGAATGATCATAATATCTCCAATGCCACTGATTTATTTTGGTGGTTCTTCTTCTGTGCTCAGTCCAATTGGTGTGTGTGTCTTGTCAAATATAGATGATACAAATTTATAATTGAGTTCGTCTAATTGTTAGACCTTTAGTTGAATCTGTTCTACTATGTTGACCAATTGTTGTCTATATTTTCGTAAACTTTATTCAAGTTTTATGATGTCTTCAAGGACATCATTGTGGTCAGAGTCTCTATTGGGTTTTGGTGTAGATTCTATCCTAAACCATTCTGTAGGAACAAAGTCTTCATTAGGCTGGGACTCCATAGTCAGTGCATCAATTTTCTCTTGGATTCGTCTCCTTGGGATAAATAGGCTTGGATTGAGTGAATCCATCTGTCTCTGGAGACTACTTATTTGTTGTTAAGTCTTATTAAAAGAAAACATAAGGCAATCAGAGAGATATGTACAATCGCCTTCACTTGTAGGATCATCTGTTACTGAAATTTTTTGAAATGCATTTTCAATGTCACTATCAGAATCAGTATTCACATAAAAGTATTCAAATTCAGAATTTTAGTCAGAGACTAAATCCCAGTCATCTGGATTATGTGAGGAGTTGAACAGTTCCATAACCTTATTCTAGATCCCTCTTTTGTTACTTTCTAGACATTTATTTTATTAGTGATCTTTTCTCCTGCAAATGAAACATTTTTTATTCTCTAGCTGTTTTTGATCTGTTACTGAATACATATCTATTCTTGTGGAATTTGCTTCCTTGATGCTCCTTCATTTAGAATGGTTAGGGAATCTACGTCATGGGCTAGAGCACTTACACTTTTGTCTTTGGGATATATGAGAACTCTTACTGGAGAAGTTCTTAAAGCATCCAAAGTGTTAAGTTTCTGAGAAAGAGTTGCAAAGATTAGGACTAAAACTTAGTTGTTTCATGACATTCTTTTAGGTCTTATAAGCTGCACACTCGTTCCTAAGAATTTGAAGAATATGTTATTGTAAAGAAGCTAAGGATAGTGCTTGGTGAACAAGCTCTGGAATTTTTCCTGGCATTGATGCTATATAATGACATAGATATGCAATATTTTGGTGGTCTGGGATTTTATGGTACAACTTTTGCATGGTGCAATAGTATTCATCTAACAAATCTAGGTTGCACAACCTTTGACTCATGAACTTTTGTTCATAATGGTCAGAATATGTTGATAGAGTAATAAGAAACACATGGGATAATGCCATTAGCATTGCTTCAAGTGGATCTTAATTATATAACATTGCCATTTGTTCAAATCTTTTTAATGTTTCCCACCAAAGTCTAGCATTCCCTGTTAGTGCCCATGTCACTTGTATGACTACATCCTTTCATATAGTCTTGAGGTCAAATTTTCTTTGACTGGCCCATGCATTAATCTGTTGCAGTAATATTAATGTTTGATCTATGTTTAAACAATCAAAATTAATGAAAAAGGTTGATCCTTGGCTGTTAAAAGAGGAGTAGTTTCTTCTCGGGCTTATGCTGATGAGATGTGATGAGCCCATTTAGAAAATGGACTGGTTTGTGATTGAGATCCAATATCAGACCCTGTAGTTCTTGCAGCTTTATGTGAGAAGTTAAGATTCATTTATCTTATGTTTATAAGACTCACCTTGATGTCTTCTTGTCCTGCCATCTTGATTCCATAAGTTTTAAACTTTTCTAACTTGGTTTTAATCAGATCTAGCTTTTCTCTATCTAATCTAGCTCCATCTGTTATTCTTGAAGTATATAAAATTCATCAAAAATAGCTTTCAAAGATAAGGTAGAAGATGACTTAGAATTTTTGAAATAAGAAAAATTCAGGCCTTCAGCTTTGACTTCTTCATAATTTGGAGGAGATCTGGGTCTAGGTAAAGAGTCTTGAAAGCTAGACATTGCCTTATTGATAGCTCCTAATTGAGTTATGATTTCTTTTAAGTGCTCCTCTTGCACATTCTGATGAGCATACATAGTATCATACGTCTGGTGTATCATTCTGACATGATCTTTGAATTAAAGAATGTCTTTGGCTAAATCATCTAAGTTTTGAGCCAAATATACATACTGATAATTATTGTAATTGAGAAATTTGACTGGCTCGGTAGGTTCATCTTCTGAAGATGATCGATAATGCAAGAACTGAAGATCACTTTGAAGATAACCATTTTTAAATTTTGGAGTATTATTTGTTGGCTCTAAGCTTCTCTCACGAAGTGTGATTATGTTTCCAGGTCTTTCTTTGGGAAGACCGTACATTTTTATGTCAGATGTGGGAATCATGATACAGTCAAGACAATCAGAATGTTGACCATGGCGTGGCTGGGAACTTGATGGAGTATCAATAGTCTGGTATTTATATTTGGGATTTTTTGTATTATTTTGACAATACACACAAGACCGAGAAGTGATGGAATTATGCATATGTACATGACTACCAAAACTAGTAGTAGGTATAGTAGAAACTGACAATCTCAGAGGAATAGGAGCTTTTTCAAGTCGTGCTGATAGACTTTGATTTAATGGGTCTGGAGTTTGCAATCTGAGGCTAGTTCTGCCATCTCCTATGGTACCACTCTCAAATAGTGGGATCTGTTAGCTAATTGGGGATAATTTTGGGAGAGAGGTTGGTATGAACTTGACCATTCTTCAGGAAGAGTTAGCTCACTAAATCCAATCTGGAGTGGAGTTGCATTGCCAGGGGCGACTACAACTCCTTCTTTGAGTGCTCGTTTGTGTAGTTTGGAATTTATAGGGGGCATGCTTGATGTGACAAAATGGATACAGATTGTGGTATGAAGTTGAGCTATCTGGGTATTAGGAGCAAAGTTAAACCCATGGAATTGAATAAAGGCTTGCAGGAATTCATTAATGTAAGGGTATGTCAATGAGACCTCATAGCGAGGAATCACTAATGACCATGCATCATTAAAATCATTAGCTATAGAATCAAGGACAGAAGTTAAGCATGAAGTATTTAGTCCAAGTCACACCAGATGATTGATTTCAAACTTTATAAGCCCAATATGAATGTATTTAAATCCATTTTCAAGACCCAACTCTACATCTTCCATATGGATCAAAGGAACTTGGTATCAGAGCCAAACCAAGGTAGAGGTAGAAAGGGTTACCTGTTGTAGGCGAAAGTTGAAGGTCATACGTCTTGATAAGTCCCTGTTGAAGACCAGTTCAGGTTGTGTTTTAGGCATGAAGGCTTTAGACCACGAATTGAAAAGTATTCTTGTGATTTTTCAGGTGTCTCTTACTTTCTCTCTTTGGATTATATGGATTCTAGGAAAAATTATTTGTTTTTTGAATCACGTAAAGAAGCACATGAGAAAAATATTTCAAAATCAACATAACTTTGTTGAGTTTAAAAGTTAATAATGTTGGTAGTGTCACACATATTTTGAAATTTAAATCCAATTTGAGTATGAGCTAGACCATCTAGGATAACTTAGTTCTTTTCATATTCAACCCTCTTAGTGTTACAAAGGTGATAGACATTTTCCTCCCATGGTGGTTTTGGAATTTACCAGTTATGCCTAGTTTAACTATGGAGATCAGGAGAGATTGTTCTTTTGTTGAAAATGTTCATTTTCTTTTTTACATTACTCAAAACAAAGTCTACATACTTCTAGTTTTCAATATTTAGGTTGATCAACTCCTTAATATAATATTTTAGTTTCCTTTTACCTTTTAATTCTTTATCACCACACTATTCAATAATAATTAAATTTTGATACAATAATATATTTACTCTACAAAATGATCTCCTATTATATCTCATAATGGTCTAGCCAAGGCTCCTCATCCTTATGCCATCCCCACTTCATTTGAAGATGGTTTTGGCTAGAGTGACAAGCAATTTTAGGAAACTTGTTGTCTACCATGTTATTTAACTTCTTATACATATGATATTGATGCCATGCTTTCACTGAGAGAATCATATGCTTCTATGAAGAGGATATGATATTAATGTGCATTTCCTTAGATCTCAACATAAACAAAATAACTTACTTTATCAATAATTGAAAGTTTTGTAAATTGTAACAATCACAAAAATTGGTATTACACCATTTAATATTTTTAGATACGAAGCTTTAGAATGGTGCCATCACCTAGACTTACTATTATAAATCAATCTAGATAGGATACTTGCCATAATATCTAAATATATTTAAAATGTAGGTTAATAAAAATATCAATAATTGATTATTATTAATGACATTATATAACTTTATATGTGAATTTTTTTTTGTAGAATTTATTACTCTTTATGTAATCCTTGATCAACTTAACTTTAAATTAATATAAAACAATAAATAATACTAATAGACATAAACTTGGTTGCTATAATTTATATTTTACAAATTTAAATATAATATGAGTCTTATATAAAATTTTATCTTGTCCATTATAAAATGGTACCAACCTCCTAATATAATAAAATATGGTATGTAACATGGACATAATTACTAATAGTAGTACCAAAAATAAAAATAGTTATTGGTATAATTCTGTCATTAAATAAATTTTATGAACAATTTAAAATTGTGCCAACCTTCTACTAGAATAGTAACTCAACACATAATGTGGTATTTACTGTATCAAATTATAGTTAAATTGGTCAATGATGCTAACATATAGAATATATTTGTCATCAAATAATATTAATCAACTTTTAAATACGAACCATGAATAATATTAGAAGAAATAATCTAAGTCCAAGATTAAGACGATAAATAATTATTTATACAAGTTTATATAAATTTGTTTTATAACTTTATCATGATAATTTTATCACAACATATGGTGGAATTGTGGACCAAATGATAAATAATATTAATGGAGTCCCCAATAATAAGCAGATATTGAATGTTCTCTCACGGATATGCTTTACAGAAGGCCACATGCCTTTGCTTGATTAGTAGTTTATTTCCAAGGCCTTAAGAAAATTAGATTTCTAGTTGATTAATAGGGTGAAAAATCATCCCCTCCCCCCGCTCATTTAGTTATTATATAATTAAATTAAATCAAATAATTAGTTGGTTAGTTATTTAGTAATAATTTGTTAATTTATAAATTAGTTATTATTAATAGTTAATAATAATAATTATTAGTAAATTACAAATATTACTAATTAATTTAATAATAATAATAATAATTAGCAATAACTTATTTTATTCATTAAGGCATGATATGTTTTCTTTTGCAAGTTTATGTAAATTTATGTTATATAGTTTATTATGATAAATTTAAACACAAAAATAGTGAATATATCCATTCAAAGTAGAGAATTAAGAGATTTTATAGTTCCTCATTTTGGAAAAACTCAATCTAGTTAAAGTAAAAAAATTCTAGATCCACTGTATAATTCCAATTTTAATGAAATATGTGTTAGAAAGTTTACTTAGAGTTTAAAAATAGCTTATTAGAAGTTGCTAGAGCTTAGAAGGTCTTCACATGTGTTGTGAAGAGATACATAGGATAAATTTTGACTAAAGGAAATAAGGGGTATAATAAGATCAATGTATAGCACCTACTCAAATCACCAAGAACATACCCAAACCATCAAGATGACACACTTCTATGAGCAAAATTATGAAACACCATGGAACAACTCATATTAAAACTTACAACCAAAGCATCAAGAGTTAGAACAAAGTGTTTAAGTGAACACAATAAAAATAGTACACATTAGACATAATATCATATACACATGGATCATACATATCCAACTAAATGTGGTAGCTAAAGGAATCTCTTCCTACACCTAGTGTCATAGATGGTTAAGGCAAGATGTGATCAAACCAATGATACATACATGAATTACATATAGATTTGTATACCTTAGATGGAAAATTATCAATGTGACAGGATTCGTAGGGGTTGTGATGACTATCTGTTAATTTTAGTTAACAATGGTATGTTTTATGCTTAGCACAATTACTTCAATGTTCCTTAAGCAGCCCAATAACAATTTCAATTTAGATTTTCAGTAACAATCACATTAACCATTAATCACATTAACAGTAAAAATAGATAGAACATAAAAAAATATGTAAAAGACAAGCCAAGACAAGAGGACACCAGATTTGGCGGATGCCAGGGAAAAACTCCAATGTTGGGAAAACCCTTTGATCAATTCTTCTTATTATTATATCAAAAGTTCATTAGAGAGAGTACAAAAGTCAAATTGACTTGCCCAATTCAAAGTCAAAACAACCCTGTCAAACTTCAGCCCTAACCAAAAAGTCAATGTTGGTCAAATCAGAAATAAATCATCCTCAAAATAGCTCGATCTTCACCAGTCAAACTCGGTGAAAGGAGAGAGAAAAACTGTTATAAGTTTTTGCAGACAAATTGCAGTCAACCATGATAACGACCCATCCAAATGTTGATAAAGGCAATAGAACATCCCTTCAATCTCATAATAAATGGGGGCCTCTACACATGAGGTGATCCTTTAATTGTATCTCGTGTATATGGAAAAGCTATCAGATGTTATTAAGAAGAGGAAGGTCATTATGATTAGTTTCAACTCGACGCAAATGTAAACCCCCTTTGAAAGCACCAAGGGTGATCTGAAGGACAACATCCGATGCTCTTGTGCGTATGTGGTTAAACAAAAAGGCCCCCTTTCATTTGCATGAAGTGTTCTTGGTACAAATCCATATTAGAGTCGAGACCCTGAAAAGATGAAGTCTAAGTACATTGAATGTATTGTCTATAAATAACCTCTCTAACAACCTGACACAAACATACATTAATGTCATTTACATTGGAGTTGGTGTAAATCACTTGAATTATGTTACAACTTTAATCACTCCCCCACAAAAATGTGTCATACTTCCTTGTTAATGATGCTTCAACCCTATTGGAGAAAAACCTCACAATGTAAAAGGAATTTAAAGATGATGTAACTTTAATAGTGCCCAACATTCACCCCCTAGCTCACCACTCATGGCTAATTTAAGGCTATTTCAAGCATTGATGTGGATAATATAATTTTATTTTCTCTTATGTATATTATTCTACTTTAACACAAATGAGTTTAGCGGTTAAGGACTTAAGATTTAGGGGATTTCGGTGTCAGTGGTTAGGGGGTTAGCAGTTAAGGTGTTTAGGTGGTGAAGGGTTAGGGGTTAAGGGTCACAGGTTAAGATGATAAGGAGTTATGGCTTAGGAGCTAGTTCATGGATTATAGGTTAGGGGTTACTAGTGTCTTAAGATTTAATGAGTCAAGGAGTTTATGGGTTATGAATTGTGAGTGTAGGGGTTAAGGGATTATGGATTGGAGGTTAAGGGGATAGGGAATTTAGTGGTTATGGGTTAAGGGCTTATGGTTTCTGATAATTGGACTCCTAATCCTCTTATCACCACTTTTTGGGGTTCCCCTATCAATTGCACTTGCTACCTTCCCTCTAGGTCCCTTAGACCCTATGAAATTAAGTCCTAAGCCCCCTTCACATTCTCGAATGCTAGGATTATAGACCTTAGTAAACCATGATTTTACCTCCGACTTCTACCCTCCATGCTACCCTTGTGTCCCCTTTCCCTGTTCAATACACCATAACATAACCCCCCCCCCCCCACAACCTTTTTGGTCATGCCATTCCACTTTTCCTAATGTTATGAACCCCCAAATTTGGTCCCAATGCCCCTATAACTACACCCTTGGTCCCCCTTGGCTAAGGGATTAAACACATTAGGGTTTATGGGATGTGATAAGGGAGCCCCTAATCCTCTTATCACAACTAGAAATAGGTTCATGAACACCATAGCCAAGAATAAGAAAATTGGCATTTGTATCACATGGTGTAAAGGAGAAGGACATAGGTGAAGAGTACTCCATTTAGAAAAATAAAAAAGCAAGTTTATGTCCTCTTTCTAGAGAAGAGGAGATATCTTGTGACAAAAAGCCCAAATTGCCAACAAAGGAAGACTCGGGTAAGGGTTTACTTCTTTCACATGTTGAGAGACATTCATGTATTTTAAGTTTTTTTTTTTTTTTTATTGTTGAGTTCACATATTTGGAAGCACAGTTGCACAAGTGAAAATATGATGGTATTAAGAAGAGGAAGGTCATTATTATTAGTTTCAACTCGACACTAATGTAAACTCACTTTGAACGCACCAAGGGGGATCTGAAGGGCAACATCCGGTGCTCTAGTTGTGTGTATGTGGTTAAACAATAAGTCCCCCTTTCATTTGCATGAAGTGTTCCTGGTACAAATCCATGTTAGAGTCGAGACCTTAAAAAGATGAAGTCTAAGTACATTGAATGTATTGTCTATAAATAACCTCTCTAACAACCTGACACAAACATACATTGATGTCATTTACATTGGAGTTGGTGTAAATCACTTGAATTGTGTTACAACTTTAATCGCTCCCCCACAAAAATGTGTTTTACTTCCTTGTTAATGATTTTTCAACCCTATTGGAGAAAAACCTCACAATGTAAAAGGAATTTTTAGATGATGTTACTTTAATAGTGCCCCACATTCACCCCCTAGCTCACCACTCATGGCTAATTTAAGGCTATTTCAAGCATTGATGTGGATAATATCATTTTATTTTATGAGTTTAGCGGTTAAGGACTTAAGATTTAGGGGATTTCAGTGTTAGTGTTTAAGGGGTTAGCAGTTAAGGTGTTTAGGTGGTGAAGGGTTAGGGGTTAAGGGTCACAGGTGATGAGCCCCAAAAATGGACAATTATTTGGGCTCATTCAACCTCCTAATTTGACTTAATCCACCATTCTCATTAGTTTATTGCATGTTTTTGATTATATTTATGTTAATAGAGTGAATTTGGTTAGTCATTATGCCAACAAGTCTAATGGGTGCTTTGTGTAGCCTTTTTGGTCAACTTGGAGACAAAATTGAAGGTCTTAATGAGCACTTGGCAGCCAAATTCGTGGGAGAACAAGCTAGAGGATTTGTAGGAAGGTGTCCCCTTCATTTATGGGCCCTTACCTTGAATTCTCCACCATCAGCTCGGAGTTCAAGGGCCACTGAATCAATCAGCACAAGGGCAGCCAAGCAAGTCAAGTAGGACTGCTGTTAACTCCAAGTTTTGGGCAGCCGAGTCCCTAAAGTTTAGGAGGACTATTGGGTCCTCAATTTGTATAAATAAGAAGGCTTAGGGCCTCATTTTGGTTAGCCAGTGGATGTTAGCTAGTTAGCCAGTAGATAGTAGCTAGTAGTTAGTCATTTCATAGCCTTGTTGTAGTCATTTTGTAATTCGATTTGTAGGCAATAGATTAGCTTTGCTTTCAGCTCATTCTCAAGCTCTCCTTGTGGACAGTTTTGATGTAACTCTTCATTCTTGATTAATAAAGATGAATCCAGCTTTGCACCAGCTCTAAATCTCTCTTGGGAGGCTGTAGCTCTTGGGGTTGGGCCCATCTCAAGCGCCCAGTACCTCCCTTGTTTATCTTTATGTGTGTTCGTTGCATTCTTAAAATAAAGTCTGCTCTTTAGATTTAATTCGTGCTTTGTTACTTAGGTTGCTTTTGATGGTTGAAGTAGCTTTTTTATGTTTAGGATGGATTGGTAGGAGTTAGTCATGCGTTTATATCTCTTTGATAATGTTTTGTTCACATGCTGTACGTGATTCTTGTCATGAATAAGGTTGTTGTTCACTGATCTCATTAAACTGTTAGATAGGTCATCTAATATTTTGATTGTATGCAAGACGTAGTTGGTTTGATCAGGAAAACACTATGCAGGGCACCTTCATCACCTCCTCGTTCATCTGAGCCTCGTCTAGATCAGCTCCTCCATCACCAAGTCTGTTTCCTCATCTCCCATCCGCTCTTTTGCCACGTAACCCTACCTTCTTGCCTTTCCATTGCATAAACCTTCTTTGATGCAAGCTAGACTTCCACACCCTCTCATCACCTCATCCCTCAGTCATTGGGTCATTCCAGGCCCCTACCCTACCTCCCTACCCATTCATGCATTCTCTCCCACTCACCTATCAGTCAAAAACCCAATCACGAAACATCCTGTAGAAGAATTACAGAACTTCCTGTAGAAACCCCTACAGACTTCCCGTAGAAGTTCATAAACACGGTTGCATGGCATCCTGACTTTGTGAAACTCTCTGAAGGGATGATAGAGATCCCTTAGACCCTCTCCGAGTCTTCCCAACCTTTTCCAAGCATTTCTCCTCCTTGATCCACCCCTGCACAGTGAAAAGCCAGTTAAAAGCACATGCATGATAATTCTAATAACTTAATCAAAAATACAAAAAGATGTTTTCTTCAGATAGTGATAACTTAGACACATGCATTTTACCTTCCTAGAAGTAATGGCATCTCTTCTCGTAGTTTGCATTCTCATTTTTGCATCAGTAGGACTAGTTGGTAGAATTAGGGTTTGCTAGGGTTTGTGTTTCTTTTTGGCTTTCAGTTTCTTTCCGCAAGTAGATTAGCTTCCTTTGAGTTAGCTTTCGTCCATCAGTTAAAAAGCTTCTTCTAAGAGCTCATAGAAGTTGGCTTGAGCCCCTAGCGGACTTGTGCCAGCTGACCAAGTGACAGCTGCGGCAAGAGCTAGTACTTGTGCATACAGCACCGTCGCTTCCAAGTTTGTTACAAACTACCGGGTTGATAAAATTAGAGAAGGGAGTTCCAGGAGTTGTAGCATTATTGCTACAATACTGGAGCCCACCAACAGGTTAAGATGATAAGGAGTTATGGCTTAGGAGTTGGTTCATGGATTATAAGTTATGGGTTACTAGTGTCTTAAGATTTAATGAATCAAGGGGTTTATGGGTTACGAGTTGTGAGTGTAGGGGTTAAGGGATTATGGATTGGGGGTTAAGGGGATAGGGAATTTAGTGGTTATGGGTTAAGGGCTTATGGTTTGTGATAATTGGACTCCTAATGCCATTATCACCACTTTTGGGGGTTCCCTTATCAATTTCTCTTGCTACCTTCCCTCTAGGTCCCCTAGACCCTATGAAATTAAGTCCTAAGCCCTTTCTCATTCTCCAATGATAGGATTATAGATCTTAGTAAACCATGTTGTTGCCTCCGATCGACTTCTACCATCCATGATACCCTTGTGTCCCCTTGCCCTGTTCAATAGACCATAACATACCCCCCATAACCCTTTTGGTCATGCCATTCCGCTTTTCCTAATGTTATGAACCCCCAAATTTGGTCCCAATGCCCCTACAACTAAACCCTTGGCGCCCCTTGGCTAAGGGATTAAACACATTAGGGTTTATGGGATGTGATAAGGGAGCCCCTAATCCCATTATCACAACTAGAAATAGGTTCATGAACACTGTTAGTGTCAGTCTTTCCAGCCTTCCTCCAGTGATCAAATATGCTCTTACAAAGTGGTCTCAGAGTTTCCAAGTCAAATTTTGTCATTTCAAAGAGTTTTCAAGCAAAATTTGGTCACTAGGCATTAGGTCTAGGGTTTGCTTTAACTCCTTCTAAAGTTGTCCAAATGTCGGTCCATGTCATCATTCAGCTGAGTGTATCATCATTCAGAGGGTTTTCATCATCATATTAGATTCCATTGGGTCATTTTACACCTTGTTCATGCTTCAGTTGCGCCCAGGCAAGGTCATTTCCCTCTCCTAGGGTTTTGAAAGCTAATTTCTCTTGGACGGTCAAATCATCGACAAAAATTGTTTCCAGATGTTCATACACCTTCCCCTATCCTTCATGTACCTTATCAAATGCTTCCCATCACTGAGATCCCCCAAATTCCTCATTTTTGCACAAACCCTAGTTTCTAGCTACAACCTGGCAATTTTCTAGGTTGGGCCTGTGTTTTGCCCTTTTGGACCCCTTCTCCTCACTTGATCTCTGCGATTCCACTTTCCCCTACTTCCTAACATCCCTCCCCACTCCCAAAAATTTCCCCAAGAATTTAGAAGCCCCTTATCCCTTTCATTTCGCTTCATTTCGGCAAAATTCCTTGTTTCACACATCGGGATCAGTCTCACTCAAAAGCCATTTCAGAGCAATCAAAAATGAATTTTGGAAAACTGAGAGAGGTTTTTGTCCATAGCATGCCAAAGAAGAAAAACCTCATTCAATTTTTTCACAGGTGTCATGGTTTTAGAGAAATGTCAAAATTGCAATCGCCAGATCCAAGGAGGTTGGCCAAGGCACTAAAACGACGGAAAAGGCCCGATCCACTCCAAATTTTGGCCAAAGCCTCTTTGACTGAGCATGGCACTAAATAGCCTAGCCACAACACAAATCCCAATAAATTTTGAGCATTTTTGGTAAATTTTGGTTTTTTCAGGCAATTTATAGGTTTTCTTCATTAACGGGTCTCACCCCCCGCGCGACCCTTCATCCTGGCAACTCCATTTTGCAAAAACTCAGCATTTCTAGATTTTTCATGAGAATTTACATATGCTCATCCATGGCCAAGATATTTTATGAAGTTTTGGGCCTCCAGAAAGTCAAAAAACAAGCAAAAAATGACTTTCTGCCACATTTTTGAGACACAGAAAGCAGTCTTGGGAGATTGCAATGTTGGAGGGGCAAAGACCACCAAATTCAGAAATTCTAGTTGGGTTGGAAAGTAGACTCACAGAACTTTCCAACAATCCTACTCTTGCTCAATTTGGACACCTGGAAGTTCCCCAAAAGTGGTCCCAAAGGCGCGCGACCCGTCAGGCAGAGGCGCGCGACCCGTCAGGCAAATTTCTCCAAATTTCAGTGTACAGCTCAGAAAAACGCAGTTTGACCCTGTTTGACTTTTTGGGGTGGATTATTATCCTCTTTGATGTAATTAATGTACTTTTATGACACTTTTACACTTATGTACCTCTTCTAGAAGATTCATTCATGAAATAGGTGAAAATTAAATGAATGAATTGGTTTCCTAGCTTATAGAGGCAAGTTGTTTTGACTGCCTAGTTTTCAGTGCTTAGTTTAGAAGTGGTTGAAAAAGCTCCTAGGATAGTGAGCTCGACCCATGGAGGCAGGGAAAGAGGTTAGATGATCTATATTATGTACTTTCTTGCTCATTTTCATGGTTGGACTCTTGAGGGAAAAGCTATCATTGCATTATTCATTGTATCTCTACAATTTTTGGCTAAGGAAGACCAGGGTTTTGCAGTCCTTTTTGGGATTCTTGTGGTTACATGTATTGATGGTGTGTTTCTCTATGTACTTTTAAGTGTGTAATGTGAATCATTTCCTTACTTTTCCTTTTGCACATTAAACAAATGAAGTGTTAAAGTAGAATTCATGACTGTCATGCTCTGCTTTTAAGTTTGTTTAATTTCAATGTTTTCTGCTGTTTAAGGAGAATTCAAAGTTATTGTTTGCTCTCCTTAGCTCCTCACCTGTCTTTCTCATCCATTCACCTCAATCTAAGGCATCAATATTGTATCCTATCTCGCCCCAAAGAACCCCCTGCAGAAACTGTGTCCAATCCCCGCACCCAAAATTGCCATCTCCTCAATTTGCCACCAAAAACCCTAAAAACCCCAAATCAACCCATTTTATTAGTTTACTAGCCTAAAATCAGTGTTACCCTATTGGTCATCTCACCAATTGAAGATCTTTACCGAGATAGACCGGAGACAGCCCTCTCCTGCCCCGTAGGGCTAGCTACGAGGCTAAGTGGTTTGATGTTGCCTTGAGGTTTACCTTTCTCAGCCTGAGGTGAAATTTCAAGCGCTAACAAACACCATAGCCAAGAATAAGAAAATTGGCATTTGTATCACATGGTGTAAAGGAGAAGGACATAGGTGAAGAGTACTCCATTTAGAAAAATAAAAAAGCTCGTGTATATCCTCTTTCTAGAGAAGAGGAGATATCTTGTGATAAAAAGCCCAAATTCCCAACAAAGGAAGTCTCGGGTAAGGGTTTACTTCTTTCACATGTTGAGAGACATTCATGTATTTTAAGGTATTTTTTATTGTTGAGTTCACATATTTGGAAGCACAATTGCACAAGTGAAAATATGATGGTATTAAGAAGAGGAAGGTCATTATTATTAGTTTCAACTTGACACGAATGTAAACTCACTTTGAACACACCAAGGGGGATCTGAAGGGAAACATCCGGTGCTCTAGTTGTGTGTATGTGGTTAAAAAAAAGTCCCCCTTTCATTTGCATGAAGTGTTCCTGGCACAAATCCATGTTAGAGTCGAGACCCTGAAAAGATGAAGTCTAAGTACATTGAATGTATTGTCTATAAATAACCTCTCTAACAACCTGACACAAACATACATTGATGTCATACTTCCTTGTTAATGATGCTTCAACCCTATTGGAGAAAAACCTCACAATGTAAAAGGAATTTAAAGATGATGTAACTTTAATAGTGCCCAACATTCACCCCCTATCTCACCACTCATGGCTAATTTAAGGCTATTTCAAGCATTGATGTGGATAATATCATTTTATTTTCTCTTATGTATATTATTCTACTTTAACACAAATGAGTTTAGCGGTTAAGGACTTAAGCTTTAGGGGATTTCGGTGTCAATGGTTAAGGAGTTAGCAGTTAATGTGTTTAGGTGGTGAAGGGTTAGGGGTTAAGGGTCACAGGTTAAGATGATAAGGAGTTATGGCTTAGGAGCTGGTTCATGGATTATAGGTTAGGGGTTACTAGTGTCTTAAGATTTAATGAGTCAAGGGGTTTATGGGTTATGAGTTGTGAGTGTATGGGTTAAGGGATTATGGATTGGGGGTTAAGGGGATAGGGAATTTAGTGGTTATGGGTTAAGGGCTTATGGTTTGTGATAATTGGACTCCTAATCCTCTTATCACCACTTTTGGGGGTTACCCTATCAATTGCTCTTGCTACCTTCCCTCTAGGTCCCCTAGACCCTATGAAATTAAGTCCTAAGCCCCCTTCTCATTCTCTAATGCTAGGATTATAGATCTTAGTAGACCATGATTTTACCTCCGACTTCTACCCTCCATGCTACCCTTGTGTCCCCTTTCCCCGTTCAATAAACCATAACATAACCCCCCCCCCAAAACCTTTTTGGTCCTGCCATTCCACTTTTCCTAATGTTATGAACCCCCAAATTTTGTCCCAATGCCCCTACAACTACACCCTTGGGCCCCCTTGGCTAAGGGATTTAACACATTAGGGTTTATGGGATGTGATAAGGGAGCCCCTAATCCCCTTATCACAACTAGAAATAGGGTCATGAACACCATCAATATCTACTAGAGATGTTGTGATGAAAGCAATAATGAATACAAAAGTTGTGGTCAATAGGACAAGGATCATCAAGATGTTAAACCATCCAATGTTAAGAATAAAACTCATTCCTATTCAATGAAATTAGGATTTAGATTTCCCACCAATATTTTTATGGGTTTCTTGCCATTTTGTTAGGACTATTTTGTTTAAATTGAGAATAGAACTCATTCCTATTAAATGAAATCAGGATTTAGATTTCCCACCATTTTTATTAGGATTTAGATTTCCCACCAATATTTTTAGGGTTTCTTGCCAAAATATTTTAGGACTATTTTGTTTAAATTGAGAATATAACTCCTTCCTATTCAATGTCGAAATTAAGATTTAGATTTCCCACCATTTTTATTAGGATGTAAATTTCCCACCAATATTTTTAGGGTTTCTTACATTTTTTTAAGCACTATTTTATTTAAATTGAGAATAGAACTCCTTCCTATTCAATGAAATTTTCTTTGAAAATACTTTGGAGTCTTTTTGTTGAAGTTGTTTGAAGACATGTTGGAGTCTCTTTGTTGGAGTTGCTTTTCTATAGAAAAAGAAAGGTTACCATTCATAAGAGTTGAAGTTGTTTGAAGACTTGTTGGAATCTTTTTGTTGGAGTTGCTTTTCCATCAATTAAAAAGCCATGCATACCAGGAGAGGAAATCAAAAGAGGTAAATTTATATTTTATAATCATTAATCATTTGAAGTTTCTTTTTTGTGATTTTAGATCGATTTTAACATTAAGGTTATTAAAAAAATAAATCTATATTTGATAATAGTGAATTATTTGTAGTTAATTTATATGATTTTAAATAGATCTTGTTGAGATTGCAACAAGATGATGGAGCTTAGTGAAAAGAGTCGCCTTCACTAAGTGGGCCCGCAGGCTATTTTTGGCGCAAGTCTATTTTTAGACTATGTCTATTTTTAGACATATGGATCATGTCTATGTTTATGGATGATTGATCAAGTTGGGAAAAATAGATGGACTTCTATTTTTTGATGAAAGTGTGAGTGATCACAGTGTGAGTGATCAAGTCTATTTTTAGACTGGCTGTCAAAAATAGAAAAGTCAAATATTATTATCTCACAATAATATTTGGACTATAAACTTAATCTTATTCTCTTGGAGCACTTCAGTTTGAGCTACGGAAGTGGCACATGCAGCTGTCAGAAGGAAATTCATTTTTCTTATGAGTCAGTTGAGTTGTTGCATGCATGACTTCAGTTAGAACTCAAGTGAGTTGAGTTTAGTGGACTGGAGGTACAGTTGATGGAGTTGTGTTCAGTTTAACTTAGTTAAACTGGTTGTAGTTAGTCTAACTGCAGATAGACTAATGATGAGTTGTTAAACTAATTATTAACTCATAATACAACTAAAGAATACATCAGTTAACTCAGTTGCATGTCAGTGCATGTTCAGTTCAACAGGGACAGGTGGTAGAGAATCAGATTGCTATCAGTTGTGACTATAGTTGTGCACCAGATCTTGCACAATCAAAGGATTGAGTATGCCAATGAGTTTGCTCACGTATTTGGCCCGCATTTTAGCCTTTTCTCACGTCCACAAAGAGTGAGTGACTATTTTGCAGGTGAAAATCGAGTTTGGGAAGCTATTCTCATCAGTTCTTGAGCAGGTATTGAGCAGTGGAGGCAGGCAAGCAGTGGAAGAGATTTGGAGATCAGATCTGAGTTGTATTGTGTGTAACAGAGGTGGAGATACTTGTGAGAAGTATTATGCTGTGTAATGTTACATGACTCAATCATTAATATACAGATAGTGTGGGGTTTTTAGCGAGATGCTTTCCCCGTGATACATACTGTGTTAATGTGTGAATGCTCTTGATGTTTTATTGTTATTGATGCTGCTATATTCTTGATCAACGTAGAGGAGCTTATGTATTGTGTATGTTTTCCGCATTAGTACATGATCAGGATAATCTCCATTGAATATGTGTTAAATTATTCAAAATTTCTACATGGTATCGGAGCGAGCTAGATAATTGTAGAAAAAGTTTCTACATGGTATCGGAGCTGTTGATCATCAGATCTACTATTCAGGAAGTGTTTACATTCTATTTCTCTAGGCAGAGCCTGTAATCGGGCCAGGTAGCCTCTGGATTCATCCTTCCTTTGGAACGTGAAATATCCGGTAAAAGCCCATACAGTCAATCTCTGTACGAGAAATATTTTGTTCTCACGAATTCTAGATCGGAAGCAGTTGAGTTGGTTGCTGGTGGAAATTCGAATTTGCAGCAATGTTGTTGAAAATGTCTTTCAACGGATTGCAAATGTTATTCCAAAGCAAGAGCGACCTGGTAAACCCTTTGTATTGAAGGAAGTCATGCATGTTCCAGGATTGAATAAGAATCTCATCTCAGTGGCGATGTTAGAAGACAAGGGGTATGATGTTGTTTTCAGCGAGGGAAAGGCCTTCCTGCGCAGCAAGACAACTGGTGAGACCCGGAAGATAGGGGTTCGAGTGAGGAACCTTTATCAGTTGCATGTAGATGGATGCGCAGCAATGGCAGGCAAGGCAGAAGGATTGGTGAGCCGGGATGATGGCGAGTTGTGGCACAGGAGATTGGGTCACCTTCACCATGGAACCTTGAAGATACTGCAGCAGATCACTACAAGGCTTCCTAAAGGCACACTTGCGCAGTCAGATCAATGCAAGGGGTGTACTTTGGGGAAGTTTGTGAAAGCCACCTTTCACGAGAAGGATAGTCGCGCCACGACGATCCTTGAGAGAATTCACACAGACGTGTGTGGACCTTTCTCAGTTGCTTCGACAGCAAAACACAGGTATTATGTGATTTTTGTTGATGATTTCTCTCGTAAGTGCTGGATCTTCTTCATGCAGAAGAAGAGTGAGACATATTCAAAGTTCTGTGAATTCAAAGCACTAGTCGAGAAGGAGTCGGGGAAGAAGGTGAAGGCTCTTAGGAGCGATAATGGTGGTGAATACATCTCGGACGAGTTCAAGGATTTCTGCAAGGCAGAAGGGATTCGTAGAGAGCTCATAGCTCCCCATAACCCACAGCAGAACGGGGTAGCTGAGCGGAAGAACAGAACGATTGTGGGTGCTGCACGGGCAATGTTGCATGATCAGGGCCTACCCCTTCACTTGTGGGCGGAAGCATGCAATACAGCAGTTTATGTGCAGAACCGTTGTCCTCATAGGATACTTGGCATGAGTACACCCGAGGAGGCTTATTCTGGTAAGAAGCCTGATCTTTCTCATTTGAGGATTTTTGGTGCTAACGTTTACATGCATGTGACGAAGGATGCCAGAAAGAAGTTGGAGCCGACTGCAGAGGTTGGGATATTTGTGGGGTACACTGATACGCCCCACAACTATCGTGTGTATTTGCCAGACAGTGGTAAAACTGTTGTGCGACGGGATATAAAATTTCAGGAGGAGAAAGCCATGAAGTGTTCGCTTGAGAGGGAGCTACACTTGCATGCAGATGAGGAGCTATTAGTTCCTAAGGATGAGCTTCAGGACGTGGATCAGCCACAGGACGAGGTTCATGGAGTGGAAGAGACCACTCATGCAGCGCCAACCATCAGAGGGCGAAAGCACTTGACAGAAGCTGAGCGACTGGCTCAAGATGCAGAGAAAGTTGTAGGACCACCTACAGCCCAACGCAGGCAGAGACAGTCACCTGATCGGTACACTGGATACATGGCTCTTATGAGCAAGTGTGTTGTGACTGAGCCATCCTCTTTCGAGGAAGCTGTGGAGGATCCCGCATGGGTAGACGCCATGGTGGAAGAGTATGATTCTATTGTCAGAAACAGTGCATGGGAGATTGTTCCTAGACCGGAAGGGAAATCAGTGGTGGGTTCGAGATGGATCTACAAAGTTAAGCAGGCAGCTGACGGGAGTGTGGAGAAGTACAAGGCAAGATTTGTTGCCCGAGGCTTTTCACAGATTGAGGGGATCGATTATGAGGAGACCTTTGCACCTGTCGCAAGGTATTCTTCCATACAGACGATTCTTGCTCTCTCAGCGCAGATGGGATGGCACATTCATCAGATGGATGTGAAGACTGTGTTCCTCAACGGAGTCATTGAGGAGGAGGTGTACATTGAGCAACCCGAAGGCTTTGAAGTCTTCAGCAGCGAGTCGCATGTGTGCAGGCTCAAGAGAGCGCTGTATGGGTTGAAGCAAGCACCACGTGCTTGGTACACACGGATAGACAGCTATTTCACAGGACTTGGATTCTCCAAGAGCGAGGCGGATCCGAACCTATACCAGATTGTGGTGGAGGGTAAGTTGCTTATCATTGTACTGTATGTTGATGATTTGATTCTAACGGGTGATGAGCTGTTGATACTGTCATGCAAGAAGGATCTTGCTACAGAGTTTGAGATGAAGGACTTGGGCCTCCTTCACTATTTCCTAGGATTGGAAATATGGCAGCGCAGTGGTGGACTGTTTGTTTCTCAGGGCAAGTATGCTCAAGGAGATACTGGAGAAGTTCAACATGCATGGCTGCAAGCCTGTTGATACTCCTCTTCCTGGAGGTTGGAGGAAGGAGGATGCCACTTCGGGAGAAGAAGTGGATGCCACTGTTTATCGACAGTTGGTGGGGTCGCTGATGTATTTGGTCAATACACGACCTGATATATGCTATGCAGTTAACCAGCTTTCACAAGCTATGGTTAAGCCTACCAAGCTCTTCTGGAAGGCGGGCAAGCATGTATTGAGCCACTTGAGAGGCACATCGGGATATGGATCTTGGTACAGGCAGGAGGATGCAGAGTGGGTAGGGAGCCCAACGGACAGAAAGAGCACATCAGGAGGGGTCTTCAGTATCGGATCAACAATAGTTTCTTGGTACAGCAGGAAGAAGAGATCTGTGTGGATGAGGATGATCTTGGTCGGGTTTTTCGGGTCCAAGCACATCAGGTACCATCATATCAGAGATTGTGTGCAGCGGAGGATCATGTTACTTTCGTACATTCCAACGGAGGATCAGGATGCTGATATTCTGACGAAGGCTCTCACTAGGAGAAAATTCGAGTACCACCGAGGTAGGATAGGGGTTGTTGATAATCCATATCTTGTCGAGAGGGAGTGTTGAGATTGCAACAAGATGATGGAGCTTAGTGAAAAGAGTCGCCTTCACTAAGTGGGCCCGCAGGCTATTTTTGGCGCAAGTCTATTTTTAGACTATGTCTATTTTTAGACATATGGATCATGTCTATGTTTATGGATGATTGATCAAGTTGGGAAAAATAGATGGACTTCTATTTTTTGATGAAAGTGTGAGTGATCACAGTGTGAGTGATCAAGTCTATTTTTAGACTGGCTGTCAAAAATAGAAAAGTCAAATATTATTATCTCACAATAATATTTGGACTATAAACTTAATCTTATTCTCTTGGAGCACTTCAGTTTGAGCTACGGAAGTGGCAATGCAGCTGTCAGAAGGAAATTCGTTTTTCTTATGAGTCAGTTGAGTTGTTGCATGCATGACTTCAGTTAGAACTCAAGTGAGTTGAGTTTAGTGGACTGGAGGTACAGTTGATGGAGTTGTGTTCAGTTTAACTTAGTTAAACTGGTTGTAGTTAGTCTAACTGCAGATAGACTAATGATGAGTTGTTAAACTAATTATTAACTCATAATACAACTAAAGAATACATCAGTTAACTCAGTTGCATGTCAGTGCATGTTCAGTTCAACAGGGACAGGTGGTAGAGAATCAGTTTGCTATCAGTTGTGACTATAGTTGTGCACCAGATCTTGCACAATCAAAGGATTGAGTATGCCAATGAGTTTGCTCACGTATTTGGCCCGCATTTTAGCCTTTGCTCACGTCCACAAAGAGTGAGTGACTATTTTGCAGGTGAAAATCGAGTTTGGGAAGCTATTCTCATCAGTTCTTGAGCAGGTATTGAGCAGTGGAGGCAGGCAAGCAGTGGAAGAGATTTGGAGATCAGATCTGAGTTGTATTGTGTGTAACAGAGGTGGAGATACTTGTGAGAAGTATTATGCTGTGTAATGTTACATGACTCAATCATTAATATACAGATAGTGTGGGGTTTTTAGCGAGATGCTTTCCCTGTGATACATACTGTGTTAATGTGTGAATGCTCTTGATGTTTTATTGTTATTGATGCTGCTATATTCTTGATCAACGTAGAGGAGCTTATGTATTGTGTATGTTTTCCGCATTAGTACATGATCAGGATAATCTCCATTGAATATGTGTTAAATTATTCAAAATTTCTACAGATCTCAACTTTACACTGTTAAATTGGTCAAAATTTTCCTATTTAATTAATTTGGAGAAAAACTGGATTTAAAAAATTCAGAAATGGAAGAGCCTAGTTCATTTCATATATATCTGCTCTGAAACAGGCGTCTTTAGCCATGCAAGTTCATTTATCTGCTCTGAAACAGGTGTTCATTTATCTGCTATGAATCAACAGGAAATAGGTGGTTTAATTTCCCAATACGACATATAATATGCCAAATTGAGTCTTCAGTTGTTTATATGATTTTTTTGTCCATAGGAGATGTCCACAAGAACTCACATTTTTCAACAGAGAAGAGTTACTGGATTTGGACGTCTTCAGTAATGTCATCATAGATGCCTTGACTTTTAGAAGTATGTTGTCATAGTGAATTTGTACGTTATAGGGAGATGTAACCTTCGAATGCCTTAGAGAAAATGATCGAATTGATATTTGCCTCAAAGATACAGGGATCAGAGATCACTAGTTTGGATGTCTTCCACAACATGTTTGGGTTTGTTATATGTTCGAATTTGTCATATACATTGTTCTAACATGTAGATCTGGGTAAGGGATATGAAATTAATTGGTTCTTATGTATCTTCATGGAGTTAATGGTCCTCCAAAGTTGATTCAAAGTTGAGTCAATTTGAAGAAATGAACCTTACAAACCCCTTAACATCATAAAATATCCCCTTAACATCATAAAATATTGTTGAAGCCAGAACAACCTTCACTGGAATAAGCAACTTTCTCTAATGCCAAGGACCTATTTTGAATATGCAAAGTGCCTTTAGATTTTCCTTTACATCCAGAGCTTGCTAACAACATTCAAGATAATTACATGCTTTGTGTTTCCTATAATGTGGAAAAACATGCTCTGTGTTTCCTAGCTCTAATTAGTAATACGACTGCTACAGATTTTCTCTACAATTCTAAAACACAAGCATCAAGAAGAGAAAGTGATGGATATAGGATTATTGTGCATGCATGCTTTCTCAAGCAACAATGGGTGTGAGATGCCAAATTCTAGAATTGTTTGGATGATTTCCAATTAGAAGTTCTCATGCCCAAAAGGAAAGTTTTATGGCTAGTCACACCTCCCATGGAATCCTTTCTCCAATGGTTCACGCCACATGGGCCATTCTTCTCCAAATTGTATGAGGGAAATAACTTGCATTGAGTTCAACTCTTTGCCAGATAGATACGGGTACAAGATGTCTAACCACAATTCCTTGGAGCTCCTTACCCTAAATGGTAAGAAAATTTACAGAGATGCTAATAGGAATGACTCCTCCCTCACCCTACTTGGAAGTTCCATCCTCGAAAAAAATACTACTATAACCAGGTGGCTGAGATACCCTTGACGAAAAAAATGTTGTACTCAATCAACAATGCAAGCAATTTTTTAACCTAATTTTCAATCCGTCTTCTTGAATTTTTTGATATCTAAATCTGGCTCGGCCATATTGAGATTGAAACTGTATGTTACATTAGAAATATGTTTAACTATTTAGCAGAAATTGCAAAGCTATTATAGTCATGGTTGTGTTAGCCATTCTTTGATATTGCAACCGGAAAATAAGATAAATTTACTTCTGGCTTCAAAATATAAGTGGTTTTAGATAACTTTTCATTTGATATCATCAGTATATTTTTTAAATGCTTGCTACCATCCACCACCATTTATCAAGAGGTGATGCATTGTTTAGGATTGTCTTATAAAGACTTAATACTGAATGACCAACATCCATCATCACCAAAAATATGGGTTGCTACCTGGCATCCATATCCCATCATCACCAAAAAGTTGGGCTGCTACCTAGCATCCATTTCCCACCTAACAAAATGTAGGACTACTACCTGCAACCTTGAGACAGGTTAAGGTCCCTTGTGGGTAGGTTATGGGCTACTCTTTTTATAAGTATCAAACCCTTATGAATTCTATAATAGAGGCTAGATCTCAGCAATCCAACTATCCTGTGGTGGTTTTCCCATCATTATTCTGCACTATAATATTCAATCTATGCCATGGAGATGAAATGAAGAATCTAGGTTGTATTTTTAATTCAGCATTTTTTGTAACATACAACGATGGGAAACTTCAGTAATTTTAGTAGTAGGTTTTTTGAATCCTCACTGTGGTACCATTCATATTGTTTTTTCATGGCTCTAATATTCTGCATGAATTGCATATTTCATGTGAAAATATTGCAAAAGGAGTTATTCTCCCTGGTTCTTTCGGAAGTATGCAGAATCAGATTATAACCTACAGGAACCTTAAAAAATTCGCTAGCTCGGGATTTATGAATACATTTCAGCAGCAGAGTTTCACCCATAAACGTTGGATATGCAGGAGCAAGATGTTTACAGGCAACATGAATTTAGAGCAGAGTTTCACATGCCATAGGATTTAATGTTTGATTATCTTGAAACTACCCCAAATGGTGTATGCAGCTGGGTTTAGAAGTAATCTAAATGCCAAGCAGGGCTAGGGTAAAATTGTAATTCCATCGAGCTCACCAAACAATAACTTACTCAATGTGCTAAAGGTTATGTTTTGTCTTAGGCTCTAGGTAGTGAACCCATAGTGCAGCAAAAGTGAATCAAGAGCACATAACCAGGCCCCTTTGTTACTTATTTTATTCTAGAGGACTAGGTGTCCATGTTGCCAGCATGGACCTCACTGTGATCATCATGTTCACAATGCTTTTTAAATCACTGCATCACCCCAAGGCATAATATCACCATCGCTAATGATAATGGCAATATGCATGCAATAATCAAGGTTTATTAATGCCTAGACTAGGTTGTGGCTCCATAAGTGCGGGTCCTTACAAATATTAACCAACAAGCCATATTCCTTTATCCTTTTTGATTAGTTCAGACCACTGTCTTATTTTCCAATCCGTCATCTTCAGAAAATTTGGCTGCCTTGGATGCCTTGGATTCCTTGAATCTGTTAGGATGCCATGTTTATGTAGATCTCCTTGGAAACATTTGTAATTCTCAAAAATGTATATGGCAGAGAGTTTTCATTCCATAGTGATACAATACTTTAGATGTGTTATGAACCATAGAGAAGCATCATAGAGCCACATAGATTTCCAGACTTGTTTGTCATAGTGTCATAAATTTTTTTCTGTATCACAGTACCATAAAAGAATTGAATGTTACCATATCTTATGTTTCTCTTAATCATGGGTTCATCTCTTCTTCTCCTTATGATATACTTATGGTTCATGCTGATTTAGGGTTTGTTGATGGTTCCATTCAATCCTTCTCAGCTTTCATGTGATCTAAACAGGAGGGAGGCTGGTGACAAGAACACACCCCCTAGTGGCTATCTGACAATTAAAATAAACCTAATTGCAGTGCTAGCTGGTGGTACTCCACAAATTAGCTATTGGACTGAATTCTGGGTTAAATTACTTTCTTGAATGTTTTGTATCCCACATCTTACAACATCATATAAAATTTGATACTCTGTCTGAGCATAGGAACCTTGTGCATTTGTTGGCATTCCACCTATAGATATAGGTCTTAGTATATGCTTGATGTCATCTACTACAACAGCCACATTGACAAATTCAGATCTAAGATTCACATGTAACCATAAATATTGTGATCTATGTTAGGATGCCTCAACCAAGTTGTAGAAAAAAATTACTAATCTTCTGATTTCATATCCTAAGTGCTTGTAATCATTGAGAGGATGCATGTCATGGGGAAACTATGCAATATAATGTTGGCATTATGTTTTCTGGTATGACTGTATGTTACAGATGTTGTACTTGATGGCAACTCCAGTGGCAAGGCTCTCAGTTTGTTGAAAATTAAGAAGGACGCAGGAAACCAGTTCAGAAGGTGCGTACCCGCAGGTACACCATGCAGGGTCCGCGTCCAGCGACGCAGGCCAGCCGTTCAGGGGGTGCGTCCACCCAGTGCACACATTTCAAGGCAGAGAAAAAGCACGTGGGGGTTTCTTGTGTGGTATCTAGCCGACGGTTTTGTGTTTCTATGGTGTCGGCTCGTGGTATTGTTCCATGTTTTGAGGAGGAGCTTGCCTATATAAAGCAAGGAGATCATTTGGCTAAGTATGTCTTTTTTTGTGTGGAATATCTTATTGGGTGAGATCTGGTCTAGATCTAAAAGGCGAATCTACTGAAGGACTGAGATCTCTTTGGCGCAAGATCAGATCTGTAGATCTGACTGTTTGGGTTACACTTAAGGTCTTGAAATCATTCATACCCAAAGGGACGCAGGTACAGTGAAAGGAAAGCGCGTCGGGACGCAGTACAGAGTATGGAGATCTGCGTGGGGACGCAAGGCAGACGAAGTTCAGGTGCGTCTGGGACGCAGCGCAGTAACTGTAGATCTGCGTGGGGACGCAGAGCGATCAAGGTTCAGGTGCGTCTCTGAAGCAAAAGACGCGGTGCGATAGTGTGTTCAGGTGCGTCTCTGTAGCAAAAGACGCGGCGCGATAGTATCTTTGGGTGCGTCCCTGAAGCAACAGAACGCAGAGCAGTTAAAGGAATAGTGTGTGGGCACGCAGCGCAGCAGGAGGATATCTGCGTGTGGACGCAGAGTAGCCGAAGGTTTACTGCGTCTGGTCGCAGGCCACAGAAGGAAAAATTGCGTCTCTGTTTTAAGATGTTCTGTTGATTGAATTTCTCTGTTGATAAGGTGTTCTGGGTTAGTTCTGTTATTGCTGATCTGATATCTGTAGTGGTCTATATCTGTTATGTACTTGTTGATCATCTGATGCTTTATGAAAAGAAGTAGGGGGTTGTAGCTCCCTTCCAGGAGTAGACTGGAAAACGAGAAAGAGAGAGAGTTGTAGCTCTCTGCAGGTTGCAGCCTGCGTACTGGTAAAGGACTGCACCAGTACAAATTCATTGTAAAAGAAGTTTCTAAATTGAAAGAAGATAGAGACATATTGCAGCAGGTGGTTTTCACCCACATTGGGTTTCCACCTTACATCTTGTGTTCTTTGGTGTGACTATCTGTTTTCTTTGTTCATGCTCATTATTTTATGGTACTGACATGCAAAAATAATTCAAAGATCAAATAAGGAAGATTTATTAAATTGCTAGATAATACTGATTCACCCCCCCCTCTCAGTATTATTTCCAACATATAATTCCTAAGATAGTTCACCATTTGCTTGAAATATTGTAGGTCAAGGTTGATCTTTCGTGGTGGCCAAATAAAAATGGTTGAAAACTTCATTGGATCAATGCTTAGTCCATCAATGTTCACACAAAAATCCAAGATAATCAAGTTTCTTCTACCCAATGCACACTTCTTCATGTTCACAAATAACTTTTCACGTGCTGCAAACACTTGGTTTATTCATCCTAGGTTTGGCTAAAAAGTAATATGTCTAAGTACACAATTAGAGTTGAGTAAAGATGTGGTTGTAGAACTTTGTTAATCATCTCATGAATGTTTGCAATGCCATAATTGGTAACACTTAATGACATCAGTGGCCATGCAAGCAGTCCGTGTCACATCTTGAAGGATGTCTTCCACATATCCTTAGGTAAAATTACTAATCAATTACAGATCTTAAGTTGCATTTCACACTTTTTGTGTCTCTTTAGACAACGTGTGTGTGATATGGAGTCAGTGAGCAAGAATGCACCAAAAAATTTGATTAGATTGCATATCTCAGCCTTTCTAAGCTGCATTTCAAACTTTTTGTGCCTCTTTAGACAACATGTGTGTGATAGGGAGTCAGTGAGTAAGAATGAACCAAAAACTTTGATTAGATTGCATATCTAGCCTTTCTAGCAATTCCTTGAGCATAATAAAATTCCCATCAAATGATGGTTTTCCCATTTGGAATTTCACAGTACTAACATCCTTGTGTCTATTACGTGGCCATCTAAATGTTGTGAGCTTGCTTTGGTTGGCGAATTTCTGTGTGTAAATTGTATATTAGAATGCAATTTGTGGGTAACAAACACAGACCCATTTGCTTTTGCAAATCACCCAACTGATATTTAAATGCCAATGCCACATTCCCAATCTGCTTTTGTTTCAACACAACACTAAAATTCATTTGTTGGCTTCTTTATTGGATTGTTTCCAAGGAAGATATGCATGTTCATTGTGTTGGTGTCAGTGAGTAATTACTATGCTATTGTTAATGTGTTGGATCACTAGTTGGTGGTACTCCACAAATTAGCTATTGGAATGATTGTTGGGTTAAATTAATTTCTTGAATATTTTGTATCCCACATCTTCCAACATCATATAAAAGTTGATACTTTGTCTGAGCATAGGAACCCTGTGCATTGGTTGGCATTCCACCTATAGCTATAGGTCTTAGTATATGCTCATTGTCATCTATTACATCAACCACATTGGCAAATTCAGATATGCATCTACATAGCTGCCCAAGACTAGTTCCCATTATGATTTTTCACTTTAAGGGCAAGTTATATTAGTCTCTTACATTGTTTGACCATCATAGGCTACCCAAGAGGTACTTTCAAGTACATGTAAGAAACTATTGTAATTCAATTTTCTATTGCAGAGTAACCTTTACTAATTGTAATCCTTATTTAATGAAGACTTTATGACACAATAGGTCTCTTTACAATTTACTACTATCAAAAGATAGCAGTGGTGGGGGTTATGCTACAAATTTTGCGTAGAAAGCTAGAAGGTAGTCACATAAAGATGAATATGGGCAGATTCTAGAGAAACTGGGGTTTGTTCCTGAAAAGTATGAGCCTATATTGTTTAGTTTCCTTTTTTGGAGTCCATAGCATGATAAGCACAATGGCTTTGGGGAGTTTTATTGAAATGCACGTGGCATCCATTGCTTCAATATATCATTCAAGTGTTTTGCTCAACATGATTACTGTTAGATGCTTTTTTTTTCTAAATATCTATTATTCCATTGGACTTCTGTAATGGCTCTTTCAGCGTAGCTGTTTACATAGCAATGGTTTTAAAAAATTTTGAGCCTAGTTGTTCACATAACAATAGTGTATTGTTTATCTTTAGGCAAAATAACTCCTCAACTGTTGTTATATGTGAACCCATTCACACCACCCTGCAATTTGTTCCCTGGAAATGGTAATGTCATTGTGGCTTTACAAAATAAGATTTTACAACCCATATTTCTCAATATTTGAGAACATAAATGAAAGGTTTGTAGTTTGATTCATTGGTGTGATGTTGCATGGTTTTTGGCATTTGGAGGTAACATGTTGTAGAAATGTATCTAATTGTTTTGGTTAATGATTTCAGTCTATAACTTGCACTTTGTTTTGGCACACGTGGAGATGGGTATTGTTTTAAGATAACAAAAATGGACCCTTGAAAATACTAGGATCTGAATTGAACTCTTATGAAATGGCAAGGATGTGCTAATAAAAATGTTTTTTTTTGTTATGCAGTCTATCTGCGGATATCCATACGGAGGTAAGACATTATTTTTCATTTTGGATGTCAATAATTTTTTAACAACTATTTTGCTTTCTTTTCTACTTTAACATTTGTCTTACTAACTTTGATCAAGTGTCGCAATCTATATTTGTAGGTATTCAACAGGATTGAAAGACATCGTAAGAGATCACTTTTTACAGTGAGTAAAACCACAAAGTCAAACCACATTACAAAAAAATGACAACTTTCGAAGTGGCAACATCAAAACACACTCACAAAAGAGAGCACCAGGATACATTGCCCCATTGCAGCATGAATCTAGTTGCTTTAGTATCAGCAACAATTCTAATACACATATTTATGAGAAAATGTGCATGAACCATTGGAAGGTATGATAATTTCTCAAATTTGTATTTCCTGTATAAATACTTCAAGATTTTCTGTTAAGAGATTCATATTGTTATTGTCTTTAGAGGTGTGATTTGTTTTCCAGTAAATTCTCAACATGAACCATCACAACAACGTCATGGTTTGGAGCAAGAACCATCACAATTAGATCATGGTGTGGAGCAAGAACAACCACAACAAGAGCATGGTTTGGAAAGGGCAGATATAACTACCCAAGCCCATATTACAATAAATGTGCAAAGGAAGGGTAGAGGACCAACAAAATGCCTCTTTGGAAACACTACAGAGGCTTCTGCATTGCCTGAAATTCAATTTAATGAGAGGGGGCAACCTATTGGTCCACAGTCAGAGAAATTCTCCTTTTTTTTGGTGTTCTTGTGAGAGAGATTATCAGCATCAAACACATGGAATGGAAACAAGTGTATGAAGCACTTAAGAAAGACATATGGAGTGCAATCAATGTGAGTATCAACTAAATTATTATTGGATTTTTTTTCTTTCTAAATTTCATTGGTGTATGTTGGACATGTGTATGATAAGTTTAACTTCAAATAAGACTTTGTATCTAATAATGCGTTGTTTATCTATTGTAGCGTACCTACCAAACAGATTTTTCAGTGGAACAATGGTGTTATAAAGCAATATCTCAATGCTTGAGAACTTACAGATATAATTTGTATAAAAATTATTATTTGAAATACAAAACGGATGAGGAGAGGATGGAAAATGTTCCAATGGAGTAAATGAAATCGATTGGATTGAATTAATTAGAATACGATCTGACCCTAAATTCAAGGTAAAAATGAAAGACAAATCTAATTGTCATCATCAAATGGGATTTGACTTTGAATCCTTGCACACAATCAACTTCAATCTAAGCATCCATTTTTTACAGGAGAAGACAAAAGTAAATAAGGAAAGTAGGGCATTAGAGCAAGAGACCCACACTTCTGGTCGTAGAGGTTACTATAGAGTTGAACATGATCTTGTAAGTTGTAACCAAATCTATTTTTTGTTTACAATTACTAACTTCAAATATACTTAACTAGACGTGACTAGAATCAAACTTTCAATCAAAATGATATGCTTGTAACTAGGGCTGATGTGTGGATGAAATGTCATACAAAGAAGGACGACACTCCAATGTCATCATTTAGTGCAGAGAGAATGGTAAGTTCCCCACCTATTCTTGTATCTATTTGTTTTTTTTCTTTTTTTAAATATTAATGATGTTTCTTACATGTATTTGTTGAAATGTTGTCATTGCTAGAAACAAATTGAATCAATACAAAATGTTTCAGTGTCTCCTGCATATGCAACAAAGGAAGATGTCATTACAATAGTTTTGGGGCTTGAGAGAAGGGGTCGTGTACGTTGGGTTGGATTTGGGGTTACTCCAACTGATTTGTTTGGAAAAGAGCTTGCTTACAAGAAGCAGTTATATAATACAGAAGAAAAATTGAGAGAAAAAGATAAGGAACTTGGAAGATTGAAGGCAGCTATTGAAGAATTAATGGAATGGAAAGCTTCCATGGAGGCGGGAAAAGAAAATGGCTGAGTTGATTTAGAACCAGCCAACAATGTAAGAATTACATGTGTAGAATATTTATTTTTTATGTATGCCATCTTTGAAGATTGTGATTTTAAAAGCACAATGTCAATATGAACATGATTATATTGTTGCAGAATGCATAATTAATGAAACATTGGTTTTGAAGCTTAATCCTTCATTTTCTGATTTCATGGTATCTCATGCAAACTATTTATTTTTTAGCAGAGTTCCTTAAGTCATAATCAGGCTTCGCTAGAACAAACTCCATTGACTTCAGGACAACATATTCATGACCCAATTGGTAACTCAATAACACAAGTAAATTCTATACTTGTTTATTTTCTTGTTTAATATTATTTTGTTATTCTATAAAATCTCACAAGAATTTGTCTATTTGCAGGGTCAAACACAAATGCTACCTTCAAATACAAGATTGAACGGAAAAAAATGTATACTTACATATTTTAATGGTAAGTGAAGGTTGCAAAAGGTTACATAAAAAACACTGAACCAAATTTTGTCATGCCCAATGGAGAAGAATTAGGAGAGGGATATTATTTTGTGCCAACAATCAATCTTGGTTGATTCTGATTATGAAATCAATCTTAAGCGTAGAAGTAATCGATGCGAGTATTTAGCAGATGCACTTAACACTTTTATATGTTGGAAGAGTAGTGACATTGAATTGATCTATGATTGAGAACAATGACTTGGGAAATTACTATCTCTACTATTTGAGGATGCTGAATGCAGAATGTGATAGCCTAATTTTGATTAATATCATGGCTAAGATGTTGGATACATGATTACTCTTATCCTTCTATAAGATATATGTTCCTTTACATCAGATGCACTGCATTGTTCTTGCTATTGTTTTGCAATTGTTTGTATGTTGGATATATAGTCTTATCATGTTTTGTAAATGTTATGTGATTTTTGCTAATAACCAGAAACCTTTTCAATTATGGCTTAAATAAACCATTTAAATTCTCCATTATGCACTTTACTAATGATAGATATTTGCATTTGAGGACAGGGGTAAGTTGCAAATTTTGTTGAAAATGATTTAGTTAAGTTGTTTTCTTATATTTCAAAATTTCCTCTTAGTATTTTGTGTAACATACCACTATTTAACCTTTGTACTAAATGACAAACATGGTTGAGGAGATAGTATATTCCTTGCTTTCAGAGTGTCTTTGCAATCCCCACACTGTAGTGTCTGCAAGGCTCCTCTAACTGTTGGAATTTTCGAGAGAACATATATTGGATGTAACCCTTTTATGAGGATAGAGAAATGGCCTCAAGTCCAGTTCCTTTAAGGGTTAAAATATAACTTGTTAAAGATTTTAGCAATTGTTATTGCACATTTATCAAGCATCATTTTTTTTTAAAATCTGATATTGAATATTCTGTGTAAGTTCCATCTACATTTGCTCTCTATTTATCTTGATGACCAACAATCCTTTTTCTCAAGCATTTATGAGCATGCAATCTTTAATTGTAAACCAAAAATGAACAAGGAAAGCTCCAATGATGTGATCTATCCAATATCAAACATGTGACGACTATCCAAGCTGTCCAATATCAAACATGTGAAAACTATCAAATCTGAAAAATCCTTGTAGTAGAATTGTCTAAAATTTAGTTACCGACATCTTTGTCTTTATGAAAACAAAGTTATGGATCAATGCAACACGTAGATCCATGTGCATGCAATACTTTTGAATGTAAATGTCTTATCATGTTTTGTAAATGTTGTGTGATTTTTGCTGATAGCTAGAAACCTTTTCAATTATGGCTTAAACAACTATGAAACCATGTAAATTCTCCATTTTTCACTTTACTAATGATAGATATTTGCATTTGAGGACATGGGTACGTTGCAAATTTCGTTGAAAATGATTTAGTTCAGTTGTTTTCTTATATTTCAAAATTTCCTCTTAGTATTTGCTGTAACATACCACTATTTAACCTTTGTACTAAATGACCAACATGATTGAGGAGCTGGTATATTCCTTGCTTTCAGAGTGTCCTTGCAATCCCCACACTGTAGTGTCTGCAAGGCTCCTCTAATTGTTGGAATTTTCGAGAGAACATATATTGGATGTAACCCTTTTATGAGGATAGAGAAATGGCCTCAAGTCCAGTTCCTTTAAGGGTTAAAATATAACTTGTTAAATATTTTAGCAATTGTTATTGCACATTTATCAAGCATCAATTTGTTTTTAAATCTGATATTGAATATTCTGTGTAAGTTCCATCTACATTTGCTCTCTGTTTTATCTTGATGACCAACAATCTTTTTTCTCAAGCATTTATGAGCATGTAATCTTTAATTGTAAACCAAAAATGAACAAGGAAAGCTCCAATGATGTGATCTATCCAATATCAAACATGTGACAACTATCCAATCTGTCCAATATCAAACATGTGACAACTATCAAATCTGAAAAATCCTTGTAGTAGAATTGTCTGAAATTTAGTTGCCGACATCTTTGTCTTTATGAAAACAAAGTTATGGATCAATGCAACACGTAGATCCATGTGCATGCAATACTTTTCAATGTAAATGTCTTATCATGTTTTGTAAATGTTGTGTGATTTTTGCTGATAGCCAGAAACCATTTCAATTATGGCTTAAACAACTATGAAACCATGTAAATTCTCCATTCTGCACTTTACTAATGATAGATATTTGCATTTGAGGACATAGGTAAGTTGCAAATTTCGTTGAAAATGATTTAGTTAAGTTGTTTTCTTATATTTCAAAATTTCCTCTTAGTATTTGGTGTAACATACCACTATTTAACCTTTGTACTAAATGATGAACATGATTGAGGAGCTAGTATATTCCTTGCTTTAAGAGTGTCCTTGCAATCCCCACATTGTAGTGTCTGCAAGGCTCCTCTAATTGTTGGAATTTTCAAGAGAACATATATTTGATGTAACCCTTTTATGAGGATAGAGAAATGACCTCAAGTCCAGTTCCTTTAAGGGTTAAAATATAACTTGTTAAAGATTTTAGCAATTGTTATAGCACAATTATCAAGCATCAATTTGTTCCTAAATCTGATATTGAAAATTCTTTGTAAGTTCCATCTACATTTGCTGTTTGTTTTATCTTTGTTGTAGGGAAAAGTATCCGATTCGGATGACCCTATCCCACTCTAAGGGTGATAGTACCTCAGCAACAACTGTAAGGAAAACTACTTAAGGTTTACTTCTTTATGAAAGCAAGAGAGAATGAAGAAATGCACTAACCGTTGTCTTGCGCTTAATGTCGAATCGAAACTCTTCTCTTTGCTTGCTTGCTCCCAGCTCCTTGCTCTTTTGCTGGCCCAGCTACAATGAGATCCTGCAAAAATAACAAAGAAGGAAACTACAAGAAGCATGCAATCATAACTGATTCAAGGATTAGCATAAATCAAATATACAATCATCACAATATATCATTGAAACAAGTGCATATAGGAGAACCTCAATAGCTTTTATTAATAGAAGAAGTAAAGTTCTGAGAGTGTTACAACCATTGAAGGCCCTAATCCAGCAACACCTCCCAGCAGAAAGAATTTCTCCTCTTCACCTCCTTCAAGCAATCACCCAATAGCTCTATAGTTAAACCAACAGCATATCATTACTTTGCACAAAATTCCCTCCTCTTGAGCTCATAGGAGAGAGCTCAATAGATAGATGAATTGAGAAAGGATGAGTCAGCTTGCAACTGATGTGTAGCTGCCTTGTGTCCTCTCTCTCTTCAGTTGATCTTCAGTTCTTGAATCCACTTGGAGAACCTTGCTTCCACTTGGAGAAACAGAGCCTCTGACTCATCACAAGGCGAAATCCCTGATCCAAGTGTCATTTTTGGAAGATTCCAGAGCAATGACTCATTTTGCCACTTGTCCCATCTCGCTCAGCGCAGGTGGCCTTTGTTCCACTTGCTTTGCAACGCAGGTACACCATGGAGCAACTGAGTTTCAGCGCAAAAGCCTAGTGGAGCACCTGCTTTGATTTCAGGATTGCTTGTTTTTTAGTGTTTTCAGGTGGAGAACTGATCTGAGAGCTGTTGGCTTGCTGACCTTGTTCCTCTAGGGGTAGGAACATCATGTTTAGGGACTTTGGATCCCTTGGATTATTGACAATTCATGCAAGGCACAAAATTGTCTATAACAGATGCCCCCTAAAGTGTGAGGTCGTTTATCGGGTGAAATGCTTTATTAGGAGGATCCGAAGTTCATTCAATCTGCTGAGAAGTGTCCTGTAATAAGATACAATACAATACATTATTTTTCATACTTTTTCATGATCTAGCTGAGGCGGGCATTCCCATGCTCAGCTTTATAAATTCATTTTGGTACATAGAACAGACGATCGTTTGATGGTAGACTGATAATTCTCTGCTGAAATTATCATCCTTTGAGAAGGATGATCATCTGCTGCAATGATGTACATATCAAATGTCTTTATATCCCGAATATATATCGCAGCCTGGATGGATGAAACTAGATCCGGGGTCTTCAATCTCTTCCGATCTTCACTCGATGTACAAGTCGATCCATGTGAGAACTTCTTGAAGTCGAACATGGAAAGACATCGCTTGATTACCGGTCAATGATGTAAACCGTTAACAAGCGCGAGAGGAATCACCGATAAGGATGATGACCCTTGAGGTACAGCAGTACAATTCACATGGTGGGAATAAAGGACTTGGCGTCGACCACCATGCAAAATCTTCTGGTCGAAGGTCATTGATGTATACCTGTCGCCGGAAGTGAGAAACTTGCCATTGAGGCATGCAAGCTTCAAAGTACTGAAGGGGTTGTTCCTAGATCAACTCCTTGGATAATGAGCTGATGTCGACAAGGAGTGATCCATCAAAGGAGGGCCTTAATGAATCCCACATCATTGACACGGAACGGAGCTAGTGATTGTGATGAGGTGAAAACAAACTGTGATGTATGATTCAGGGTGGCGGTCATGAAATGGATGAAGGACAATGTATGGTAGTGGATGGGACACGGTTGACTCTTTGCAGAACAACATCTCTTGAACATATAACGACACTGATGTGATGGATCGGTAGCATTACCCCAACTATGGATGGTGTGGCGAGGACCATGGTGATGAGACCGGTGAATGAAAACAACCCAACCCGATGTGATACGGAGGACAAAGTGTCATGTTCAAGAGCGACTTGCTACCATTAAAGCTGTGAGGTTCTCCCAATTTTTCCCCAGTCATTGCTGACCAGTACCTCTTTATTTTTGTCAAGCTTGAGGAGGATAACATATGCTTGCTCTATAACCTGCCCTTCGGGCAAGCCCATCGCTATGTTTTAACGAGCCTAGCGATAGGGAAACTCGTTCTCGTCTAAAGACAAGTTTGTCGCTATTTAATAAATTTAACGAGTCTAACGACAAGGATAACTCGGTCCTTTTCATTTTTAGAGAGTCTGAAAAGGTACATAAAGTTAACTCCAGAATTCCTTTTTCGTCAGCTAATCCCTTAAGTCCGAAAAAGTATAAAACAATACAGAAGGGATGAGTTTTCGGTACTTTTAACGAGCCGAACAAACAAGCGCTTGGTCTTTTTGTGCAATAATCCCTCAGGTCCAAAAAGATTAAAATCTAGAAGAGGGATAGCTTTCCGGTCGCTTTAACGAGCTGGAAGGCCAAAACTCGGCAAACTTTTCATATTTTACGAGTCAGTGAAAAGAGCTCAAAGAAGACTCGTCTTTTGAGGAACGAGTGATGAACAGGGTAGCAGCAGATTCCAGGTACAGGTTGGAATATTCCAATCACGGCAGTGTCACAAGGATGGCTTAGTGAAATCACTCTTCACAGCTGTTCCTCAAAAGAAGGTAAACAATCATATGGAGATGAACGATTGGCCAAATGAACGGATGGAGGTGATGGCATATAAACACGATCAAGGGCTTTTTAATATGGCAGTCAAAGGTTACATTTACCAAGGTTATTTACCGGTTCATTTTTTCTGGGTGAGCTTGAACTCTAGGGGAAGATTGCTCACAACTTATGTTTATTTTTTAACGAGCATGAACTATGCGCTAAAACTGCTCGGATCTTGCGTTTATTTTTTAACGAGCATGAACATTGCTAAAACTGCTCGATTATACCAGTCATAATACAAGGAACGCCTCAGGTGAGGTATTCTTATTTAAGGAGCTATACCTCACTAGCTACTCCAATTTGGCAAGTTTTAACTTTTGCCCCACATCCTTTCTTTGTGCAAGCTGGAAACGGCTAATCCTACGAGTTTAACGGGTTAGACCTATAGGTTTAAAGGGAGGACCTAAAAATTTAAAAAAATAAATAGTCGTCCCGTGCTTGCACTCCAAAAGGTTCGCATGCCCCCAGGTATAAAGTATAATTTTGAGGCGCTGCCTCTTTCTTATTATCCGAAAAATGGTTCTGTTTGCTGCCGCAAACTAAACTCTTTTTTTTTTCGGCGATGTCTATCATTAGGTTGCTAAGGATGGTGACTACTTGTTGCAGCAATTTCCTCTCTTTCTTTGAAGACTGCCCCTACTTCTCTTTTAAAACATATGTTTTAATGGGTGAGGCTTGACATTCAAAGATGGTGCCTTCTTGCTGCCACAAATAGACCCCCTCCTTAGGAGAGCCCACTTCTTTAGACAAAGGGAGCGATCCTTATGCTCACATAACTTTGACAAAAGAATCATATTCTAGAACAACCCTCTCTTCCTTCCTTCGGACGGGGTACAGACTAGTCATATTCTTCTGCGGAAATCAACTTTATACCCAAGGTTTCCTCTGCCCAAGGCAGGCCAGGGTGCATGCCCCCTGGGTCCCAGTTCTTTCTTTCCGAATCACTCGCATTCATCGGGAAGTAGAACCGGGGGTGGAGGCATTCCTTGAGTGAATAGACCGTTAAGGGATGGTATTTGACTATTTGCGATGCGTGATCCTGGAAATGAAAGTTGGTCTACGAGCTTGACCATTCTTCCTTCGTGCGGAAAACACATAACTCTAAAGAGTGAGGACACTATTGCCTCCATGCAATATATATAGTCTCGTCCAAGGAGTAAGTTATAAACCAAGGGTCCTTGGACGACCATCATATTCATATGAACTGTCTTCCCTTTCAATGTATCTGGAACATTGGGGAGAATCCCTAACGGGCGACTGGTTCCTTTATCAAAACCTGATAGATTTCTCATCTCAGGTAAAAGCGTCGGGGAACCCAGTGCTTTCCAAGCAATAGAGGAAAGGATACTCACAGATGCCCCTTCATCAATGATAGTTCCAGCCATTACCATTCTATAGATTTGGACAATGATTCTGAATGGGATACTGGCTGGTAACCGGGGTTTGCCTAGTTGATTCCAATCAAAGGATACAACTAGGTTGCTTGGCGGTGGGACCGAATACACGGCCGGATACGACCCTGACGATGTTCCTTCCTACGATAAAGGAATGGGCGTATTGCCCTGATGCTCATCAGAGTCTGTGTTGATGAAAAGAATATGGACAGTGTCATCCTTATCCTCTTCAGTGAGGGTGTCATTTGAAGATGGATCTTCAATGACGGAGTCATTTGAGGATGAAACCTCTGAAGGAAGAACCGGGTCAACTGCCGTTTCGACCTTTAGACTTTCGTCTGGTCTGGATTCAGTTGGTTCATTCTCAATGACCGACACTTCAGCTGACCACTTGAGCGGGCCAGCTGGATTTTCAACTATCGAGGGATTAGGCATGAGTTTTTGGTATCCAGGAGGAAGTCGTAACGGTGATATCGGACGATCTTCCAAAACTCTCTTCGCCTCATCTAAGAATGGACATCGGTGAATGGCGTGATCGCCTTCACACAACATACAGGGTGATCTTGGTATCCCTTTTCGTCCTTCACTCTCGCTAGTTGATGGACTGCAATCAACATGACTACCAGAGGTTGATGCTACCGGATTGTGCAACCTGGGGGACCAGTCCCTTAGTATTCGGGGAATACAAGGACAATCACGATGGAAGTGGGCCCCTTTGCAAATGACACATGGCGATTTAGGCCCGGTCGGTGCAGTGTGTGGATTTTTGTCAGCTGTCTTTTGCTTGCCCCCAGTCGCCTTCGCCATAGGCCCCTTCTGCTTCTTTTCTTTCTTCTTCTTTTCCTTCTTCTCCTTGGGAGGCTGACTTTTGCCGGCTCTTCCTTGTGAAGATGAAGGATCAGAGGAAGAATTGTAAGAAGTGGAAGGCTGGTGGGTAGCTCTAGACTGGTCTGACTGTTGATTCGACTGCTCAGGATTAGTGGAGATTCGAACTACATTAGTTGAAAAGAGCCATACAGGTAGGCCAATCGTCAATCCTGGAAGTGACAATGTGGCCATATGAGGCGCACCAACATCTCCCCAAGAGGAGAAGGGATTGGGACTTCCACCAAGGTGACTTCCTTGGTTGGTGGGCTCCATACTTTTCAACTGAAAGATCAACGTGGGAATAACAGGTGATTATGTTCCGATTAAAATAAATTTTATTAACGACGCTTTAGACACAACTTTGCTTTTTCATGTTTTAAGAGTCGAGAAAAAGCTAAAGATGACTCTAGTCTCCTTCGATGTTTTAACGAGCCCGAAGTGACAAATGCTCGGTTGGACTTTTTCAGTTATAGAATTTGAAAAAGGCCAAAAGAAACTGCTCTGGAGTTCTAGGCAGAGGGTGTGCCAAACCTTTCGCAAAACCACGGAATACGTTTTACGGTACGTGTGGTCAATCTTCGTGAATGCTGTGTTCACTGCATTGCGATCAGTAGGGCGGCCGACACGGCTTCCTATGGATAAAGGCTTTAGTCCTATAGGGGTCTCCCAATATATACGCGACGGTACGTGGGAGCACAAGTCCGTATTAGCGCCACCGACTCTCAGGAGGAATCACCCACCTTCGTAGAGATCGACAGTCACTAAGTTTAACGACGCCGGAACACGTCTCTACCTAGACCTCTATATGTTTGCGTTATGTTACAAAGCGTTGTTATGTAAATTGAATTTATTTTAATGTTGATCTTGCTTAGCAGTTTGCCTTTAAGGATCACCACGAGATGTATGTAACAAATTCCTGAATGCAGTCTAAGATGAGAAGCAAACTTTTCAATCTTTCAACTTTGAAAATCTTAACTACTGAGGGAGAAGAAAGGCAAATCTTTTCTCACAGATCATAGAGCACACACTAAAATGCAAATTTTTCCTAAATCATCAAGCACACAGTCAAATGCAAAATGCACCATGCATGTATTTTCTTTTCCCTTTCTTAATGTGGATGGGTTACAAAAAGAAAGTTGTTATATAACTTTGATTTCGATTTAAAGCGAAAGTAAACAAGCTAGTCCAAAATCAAAAGACACCTTAAGCTTCACTTGTTTAATCACTGGAAATACATGAAATCAAACCATAATGACGAAAGTAAATGACTAATCAGCTATGGACAGCAAACAAGCTAACTCTTTAGACCAGCAAAATGCCTAACACAGGTTCAGATCTAAGAGGCCAAAAGCAAGACTAGTTTACCCTTCGTTATGGGAAATTGTAAATGAGTAAGAAATACAAAAGAACAAGTACAATTTCGATATATAACAGAGGCGGAATGATGGCAAGTAATATTGGTTTCAAAACAGGCACAAGACTGACACCTAGCAGCAAAACTAAGTGAAAACAGGCAAGAGAAAGGAGGAAACCCCAAATGCACTAGGCAAATTTGGGCCAACGTAGGCTCTGCACAGCCAAACTGGCTCTCAGCGCAGGTAGCCCCTTCGGGACCTGCGTTGCAAAGCAGGTAGCCTGTGTACTACCTGCTTTGGAAAACGAGAATTGCGTTTTCACAGTTTCCGGGTCATAATTTTCTCAAAAATGCACAGTTTTTGCTCAAATCAGAAACAATCAGTCAAGCACACTCAAAGGGATGATTAGGAAGGTGAAAAGCTATCACTAAGAGCTTACAAGGATCTTTTTAGATCAGCTCTTCAAATCATGAACATGCTCAGAAATGAGCTAGAGTAGCTGCCCTCTACTTCTCTTTTGATATAGTCAAAAGCTTTTCGATTTGGTACTCTTTTGTTCAGGAAATGAATAGCAAAATACTACAAACAATCAAACAAATACGATCCCCAGTGGAGTCGCCAGTTTGTTGTAGGGAAAAGTATCCGATTCGGATGACCCTATCCCACTCTAAGGGTGATAGTACCTCAGCAACAACTGTAAGGAAAACTACTTAAGGTTTACTTCTTTATGAAAGCAAGAGAGAATGAAGAAATGCACTAACCGTTGTCTTGCGCTTAATGTCGAATCCAAACTCTTCTCTTTGCTTGCTTTCTCCCAGCTCCTTGCTCTTTTGCTGGCCCAGCTACAATGAGATCCTGCAAAAATAACAAAGAAGGAAACTACAAGAAGCATGCAATCATAACTGATTCAAGGATTAGCATAAATCAAATATACAATCATCAAAATATATCATTGAAACAAGTGCATATAGGAGAACCTCAATAGCTTTTATTAATAGAAGAAGTAAAGTTCTGAGAGTGTTACAACCATTGAAGGCCCTAATCCAGCAACACCTCCCAGCAGAAAGAATTTCTCCTCTTCACCTCCTTCAAGCAATCACCCAATAGCTCTATAGTGAAACCAACAGCATATCATTACTTTGCACAAAATTCCCTCCTCTTGAGCTCATAGGAGAGAGCTCAATATATAGATGAATTGAGAAAGGATGAGTCAGCTTGCAACTGATGTGTAGCTGCCTTGTGTCCTCTCTCTCTTCAGTTGATCTTCAGTTCTTGAATCCACTTGGAGAACCTTGCTTCCACTTGGAGAAACAGAGCCTCTGACTCATCACAAGGTGAAATCCCTGATCCAAGTGTCATTTTTGGAAGATTCCAAAGCAATGACTCATTGTGCCACTTGTCCCATCTCGCTCAGCGCAGGTGGCCTTTGTTCCACTTGCTTTGCAACGCAGGTACACCATGGAGCAACTGAGTTTCAGCGCAGAAGCCTAGTGGAGCACCTGCTTTGATTTCAGGATTGCTTGTTTTTGAGTGTTTTCAGGTGGAGAACTGATCTGAGAGCTGTTGGCTTGCTGACCTTGTTCCTCTAGGGGTAGGAACATCATGTTTAGGGACTTTGGATCCCTTGGATTATTGACAATTCATGCAAGGCCAAAATTGTCTATAACAATCTTGATGACCAACAATCCTTTTTCTGAAGCATTTATGAGCATGTACTCTTTAATTGTAAAGCAAAAATGAACAAGGAAAGCTGCAATGATGTGATCTATCCAATATCAAACATGTGACAGCTATCCAATCTGTCCAATATCAAACATGTGACAGCTATCAAATCTGAAAAATCCTTGTAGTAGAACTGTCTAAAATTTAGTTGTCAACGTCTTTGTCTTTATGAAAACAAAGTTATGGATCAATGAAACACGTAGATCTATGTGCATCCAATACTTTCTGCTATCATGAAACATATATGAAGACATGTGCTTGACCTCCAAAATTGTTCATTATACCTTGTAGCTTTTACATGGAAAATGAAATAAATATTCTCTATGCCAATACAAGAAGTAGGAAGAAAAAATCTTAATGAAGCTACTAAACAAACCTTCTTATAGAATTATCTACAATAGGCATGTTTCACATTTTGGATAATCTCTCAATAACTATTATCTTATATTCTCTTATAGCTGATTATAGACTAGTACAATGGCTTAACTTTATGTATTCTAAGGCAACCAATGTTGCATGTTTATCAGAATTTGAATCATGGTCTGTGTTTTGACCTTCTTCCCCCCTTTTTTTTACTATTTTTGAGAAATTCCACTTCTAGTATTTTCCTAACACCCTTACCTATCCCCCACATTTTTCCTATAATTTTTCATACCTCCCTTCCCTCTCATTCTCTTCCTCTAAGTCGCTGCTCTTTTGCACTGCGCTTTTACCTAGTCACCATGTTCTCGTCATATCCCTTAAACCTCACATCCATTTCTTATGAAATTTTTACAAGAGATGAATGAGGATGAAATGAAAACACCCAATCAATTTCAGCACAAAATGATGCACAATTTTCGAGAAACGAGGCATCATCATCTACAACCATTTTGGGATTTTTTTTCGGGATTTGTGACTCCAATTGGGCTGAAATTTGTTTTGGAGGTGAATTATGATGATATTAACTGTGTAAAAATTTAAGCTCATTTGGATTTACCGTTCGGGAGATATGCTCAAAATACAATTGCAACAGGGGTGTTGCTGCGCTTTTGACTATGTTTTTATCATCATTTTCAACAGATATTTATGAGAAAATGGAGATGAAATTTGGAAAACCAAGGGAGGTTTTGTTAACCATGGAACCAAGCACAATAACCTCTTTCAGTTTTTTCATAGGTGTTATGGTTAAAGATATATGAGTTTGTATTTCTTTCTGCTCTTTTTGCTGCACTTTTGGACAATCAGTTTTGGAATCAAGTTTGAAGAGGCTAAAATGATGTTTTTGCATGGTTTAAAGGCTCCACGGTGTAGTGGAAATCTCCAAATTTCTTCACAGGTCTTCAACAACACTCAAAACCCAATTCAAGTCATCAAAATTTCAAGTCAACTATTTGTTGCACTTCTGCCATGATTTGTTACATTTCTGTCCAACCAACTTCAAGCTTGGATTCTGAACAAAAGGGAAAGTATTTTTGAAAATGGGAGGAAGTTTTGTTCATAACATACCCAAAAACAAAAGCCTCTCTCGTTTTTTACACAACAGTTACTGTCTTGGAGTTACATGTGGCACTTTGAGATCCATTTTTCACAATTTCGCTAGGCCATAATTGCTGACAGGGTTCTAGAACTTTTTGAAATTCGACTTGGTGGACCTCCAACTTGGCATGGTTGACCTCAAATATATTTGGATAATGAAGTTTGAGGATTTTTCTATCATATCCCATTATTATCTCTTCAGTTATCACATTTTTAGTTAGTCAAAAACAAAACCCTAGATAGTAGGATATGGGCAAATTTTATAAATATTTTATCCATGCATGTTAGGGAGTGTGAGGGCCAAGTGCCAGGGAAACACAAGGGAGAACTCATTTCAAATGCATGGAAATGAATTGCCAGCGAGTTCTAGGTGTGCCAAGGAGGGAGTGAAAAGTTATACTAGCCAGTGCCAAGGCATCACAACGGAGAACTAGGTCAAAATGCTTGGAAATGAACAAATAAGAGCGTTGTGTGCCAAGGAGTGTCAGTGAATTCCAAGTGCCCCAAGGAGAAAGTGTGTTAGGATAAGTTTAGAATAGGACTTGCAGGAGGCAAGCCTATTGTTGTGATAAGGTGTGTACAAAGTAGTTTCAGACAAAGGGAGAATTTGGGTTGGGCACAACATTGTTTTGTTAATGACTTGGTTGGGTTCCCAAGTTGCAAAAAAAGTAAGGCTATCTGTGAGGGCATGACAACTAGGGAGTGCCAAGGTGTTCCGGGGAATGCCAGGAAGTACTAAAACATGCTAGACAGTTCGAAGACATCTTAAGCATGCCAAGAAGTTCCAGGCGCTAGGGTGTGGCGCCAACACATGCTAGGGAGTGTTAGGGCCAAGTTCCAGGGAAACACAAGGGAGCTGTAGTTTCAAATGCATGGAAATGAATAAATAAGAGTGTGACAGAGAGCGTTAGCTAGCGAGTACGAGGTGTGCTAAGTGTTAGGGAGTGCTAGGGAGTGCCAAAGCATACCAAGAAATGCGGGGGAATGCTAACACATTCTACAAAGTGCCAAGGGATTATTAGTTGTGCCAGATGTTATGGCATGTAAAGATGTAAAATTTGTTGCTTAGTTGTTTAATTTTATGACCACAGTTGAATGTGAGCGTTGTCTTCGTAACTTGTTAAGTTGGATAAGTTAAAATTATACATGAGTAACCTAAGATTCATAGCTTCGTTCATGAGTCAAATGCCTTCATTTTAAGATTATACCTCTTTCATCATCCTTCACTGGCCATTCTCCATCATTCCCCTCATCAAAATCCTTTCATTTCCTTATTTTACAAAAAACCCTAGAAATCTGCAGCGCTTTTACCCTAGGTCTGTGTTTTGACCTTCTTCCCCCCTTTTTCTCACTATTTTTGAGAAATTCCACTTCTATTGTTTTCCTAACACCCATACCTATCCCCTAGATTTTTCCCATAATTTTTCCTACCTCCCTTCCCTCTCATTCCCTTCCCCTAAGTTGTTGCTCTTTTGCACTGTGCTTTTACCTAGTCACCATGTTCTCATCATATCTCTTAAAACTCACATCCGTTTTCCATGAAATTTTTACAGGAGATGAATGGGGATGAAATGAAAACACCCACTCAATTTCAGCTCAAAATGATGCATGGTTTTCAAGAAATGAGGCATCATCATCTACAACCATTTTGGGATTTTCTCGAGATGTGTGACTCCAATTGGGCTGAAATTAGTTTTGGAGGTGAATTATGATGATATTAACTTTCTATAAAAATTTCAGCCCATTTGGATTTACCGTTTGGGAGATATGCTCAAAATACAATTGTTACAGGAGAGTTGTTGCGCTTTTGACTATGTTTTTATCATCATTTTCAAAAGATATTTATGACCAAATGGAGATGAAGTTTGGAAAACCAAGGGAGGTTTTTGTTAACCATGGAACCAAGCACAATAACCTCTTTCCGTTTTTCACAGGTGATATGGTTAAGGAGATATGAGTTTTTCTTCTTTGTTGCTCTTTTCGATGCGCTTATGGACAATCAGTTTTGGAATCAAGTTTGAAGAGGCTAAAATGATGTTTTTGCATGGTTTAAAGGCTCCATTGTGTAGTGGAAATCTCCAAATTTCTTCACAGGTCTTCAGCATCACTCAAAACCCAATTCAAGTCATCAAAATTTCAAGTCAACTATTTGTTGTGCTTCTACCATGATTTGTTGCATTTCTGTGCGACCAACTTCAAGCTTGGATTATGAACAAATGGGAAAGTACTTTTCAAAACAGGAGGAGTTTCTATTCATAACATATCCAAAAAAAAAGCCTCTCTCATTTTTGACACAACAGTTATTGTCTTGGAATTAAAGGTGGCACTTTGAGACCCATTTTCACAATTTTGCTAGGCCATAATTGATGACAGGGTTCTAGAACTTTTTGAAATTCGACTTGGTGGACCTCCAACTTGGCATGGTTTACCTCAAATATATTTGGATAATGAAGTTTGAGGATTTTTATATCATATCCCATGATTATCTCTTCAGTTATCACATTTTTAGCTAGTCAAAAACAAAACCCTAGATAGTAGGATATGGGAAAATTTTGTAAATATTTTATCTATGCATTCTAGGGAGTGTGATGACCAAGTGCCAGGGAAACACAACGGAGTACTCATTTCAAATGCATAGAAATGAATTGTCAGCGAGTTCTAGGTGTGCTAAGGAAGAAGTGAAAAGGTATACTAGCTAGTGCCAAGGCATCACAAGGGAGAACTAGGTCAAAATGCTTGGAAATGAACAAAATAAGAGTGATGTGTGCCAAGAAGTGTCAACAAATTTCAAGTGCCCCAAGGACGACGTGTGTTAGGATAAGTTCAGAATAGGACTTGCAGGAAGCAAGCCTATTGTTGTGATAAGGTGTGTACAAAGTAGTTTCAGACAAAGGGAGAATTTGGGTTGGGCACATCATTGTTTTGTTAATGAAATGGTTGGGTTCCCAAGTCGCCAAAAAAGTAAGGCTATCTATGAGGGCATGACAGCTAGGGAGTGCCAAGGTGTTCCAGGGAATGCCAGGAAGTACTAACACGTGCTAGACAGTTCCAAGGCATCTTAGGCATGCCAAGAAGTTCTAGGCGCCAGGGTGTGGTGCCAACACATGCTAGGGAGTGTTAGGGCCAGGTTCCAGGGAAACACAAGGGAGCAGTAGTTTCAAATGCATGGAAATGAAAGAATAAGAGTGTGACAGGGAGTGTTAGTTAGCGAGTACGAGGTGTGCTAAGTGTCAAGGAGTGCTAGGGAATGCCAAAGCATGCTAATAAATGCGGGGGATGATAACACATGCTACAAAGTGCCAAGGGATTATTAGGCATGCAAGATGTTATGGCATGTCAAGATGTAAAATTTGTTGCTTAGTTGTTTAATTTTACGACTAAGGTTGGATGTGAGCATTGTCTTCGTAACTTGTTAAGTTGGATAAGTTGAAATTATACATGAGTAACCTAAAATTCATAGCTTCATTTAGGAGTCAAAGGTCTTCGTTTTAAGTTTATACCTCTTTCATCATCCTTCATTGGCCATTCTCCATCATTCCCCTCATTAAAATCCTTTCATTTTCTTATTTTACAAAAAACCCTAGAAATCTGTTGCGCTTTTACACTAGGTCTGTGTTTTGACCTTCTTCCCCCCTTTTTCTCACTATTTTTGAGAAATTCCACTTCTAGTATTTTCCTAACACCCGTACCTATGCCCCACATTTTTCCCATAATTTTTCATACCTCCCTTCCCTCTCATTCCCTTCCCCTAAGTTGCTGCTCTTTTGCACTGCGCTTTTGCCTAGTCAACATGTTATCATCATATCTCTTAAACCTCACATACGTTTGCCATGAAATTCTTACAGGAGATGAATGGGGATGAAATGAAAACACCCACTCAATTTCAGCTCAAAATGATGCACGGTTTTCGAGAAATGAGGCATGATCATCTACAACCATTTTGGGATTTTCTCGAGATGTGTGACTCCAATTGGACTGAAATTTTTTTTGGAAGGGAATTATGATGATATTAAATTGGTGTAAAAATTTCAGCGCATTTGGATTTACCGTTTGGGAGATATGCGCAAAATACAATTGCTACAAGGGAGTTGCTACTCTTTTGACTATGTTTTTATCATCATTTTCAAAAGATATTTATGACCAAATGGAGATGAATTTTGGAAAATCAAGGGAGGTGTTTGTTAACCATGGAACCAATCACAATAACCTCTTTCATTTTTTGCACAGGTGTTATGGTTAAATAGATATGAGTTTTTCTTCCTTGCCGCTCTTTTCTCTACGCTTCTGGACAATCAGTTTTGGAATCAAGTTTGAAGAGGCTAAAATGATGTTTTTGCATGTTTTAAAGGCGCCATGGTGTAGTGGAAATCTCCAAATTTTTTCACAGGTTTTCAGCAACACTCAAGACCTCATTCAAGTCAACAAAATTTCAAGTCAACTATTTGCCGCGCTTCTGCCATGATTTGTTGCATTTTTGTGCGACCAACTTCAAGCTTGGATTCTAAACAAATGGGAAAGTATTTTTGAAAATGAGAGGACATTTTTGTTCATAACATACCCAAAAAAAAAAGCCTCTCTCATTTTTGACACAGCAGTTACTGTCTTGGAGTTACAGGTGGAACTTTGAGACCCATTTTTCACAATTTCGCTAAGCCATAATTGCTGACAGGGTTCTAGAACTTTTTGAAATTCGACTTGGTGGACCTCCAACTTGGCATGGTTAACCTCAAATATATTTGGATAATGAAGCTTGAGAGTTTTTCTATCATATCCCATGATTATCTCTTTAGTTATCACATTTTTAGTTAGTCAAAAACAAACCCTAGATAGTAGGATATGGGAAAATTTTGTAAATATTTTATCCATGCATGCTAGGGAGTGTGAGGGCCAAGTGCCAGGCAAACACAACGAAACACTCATTTCAAATGCATGGAAATGAAATTTTAGCGAGTTCTAGGTGTGCTAAAGAGGGAGTAAAAAGGTATACTAGCCAGTGCTAAGGCATGACAAGGGAGAACTAGGTCAAAATGCTTGAAAATGAACAAATATTAGTGTTGTGTGCCAAAGAGTGTTAGAGAATTCCAGGTGCCCCAAGGACGAATTTTGTTAGGATAAGTTCAGAATAGGACTTGCAGGAGGCAAGCCTATGGTTGTGATAAAGTGTGTACAAAGTAGTTTCAGACAAAGGGAGAATTTGGGTTGGGCACAACATTGTTTTGTAATGACTTGGTTGGGTTCCCAAGTTGCAAAAAAGGTAAGGCTATCTATGACAACATGACAGCTAGGGAGTGCCAATGTGTTCCAGGGAATGCCAGGAAGTACTAAAACATGCTAGACAGTTCCAAGGCATTTTAGGCATGCCAAGAAGTTCCAGGCGCCAGTGTGTGGAGCCAACACATGCTAGGGAGTGTTAGGGCCAAGTTCCAGGGAAACACAAGGGAGTAGTAGTTTCAAATGCATGGAAATGAATGAATAAGAGTGTGACAGAGAGTGTTAGCTAGTGAGTACGAGGTGTGCTAAGTGTCAGGGAGTGCTAGGGAGTGCCAAAGCATGCCAAGAAATGCGAGGGTTTCTAACATGTGCTACATAGTGCCAAGGGATTATTAGGCGTGCCAGATGTTATGGCATGTCAAGATGTAAAATTTGTTGCTTAGTTGTTTAATTTTACGACCACGGTTGGATGTGAGCATTGTCTTCGTAACTTGTTAAGTTGGATAAGTTGAAATTTTACATGAGTAACCTAAGATTCATAGCTTCATTCAGGAGTCAAAGGCATTCATTTTAAGATTTTACCTCCTTCATCCTCCACTGGCCATTCTCCATCATGCCCCTCATCAAAATCCTTTCATTTCCTTATTTTACAAAAAACCCTAGAAATATGCTGTGCTTTTACCCTAGTTCCATGTTTTGACCTTCTTCCCCCCTTTTTCTCACTATTTTTGAGAAATTCGACTTCTATTGTTTTCCTAACACCCATACCTATCCCCTATATTTTTCCCATTATTTTTCTTACCTCCCTTCCCTCTCATCCCTTCCCGTAAGTTGTTGCTCTTTTGCACTACGCTTTTACCTAGTCACCATGTTCTTGTCATATCTCTTAAAACTCACATCCGTTTTCCATGAAATTTTTACAGGAGATGAATGGGGATGAAATGAAAACTCTATTCAATTTCAGCTCAAAAGGATGCACGGTTTTCGAGAAATGAGGCATGATCATCTACAGCCATTTTGGGATTTTCTCGAGATGTGTGACTCCAATTGGGCTGAAATTTGTTGTGGAGGTGAAATATGATGATATTAACGTCAGCCCATTTGGATTTACCGTTTGGGAGATATGCTCAAAATACAATTGCTACAGGAGAGTTGTTGCGCTTTTGACTATGTTTTTATCATCATTTTCAAAAGATATTTATGACCAGATGGAGATGAATTTTGGAAAACCAAGGGAGGTGTTTGTTAACCATGGAACCAAGCACAATAACCTCTTTCCGTTTTTGTACAGATGTTATGGTTAAAGAGATATGAGTTTTTCTTCCTTGCTGCTCTTTTCACTGCGCTTCTGGACAATCAGTTTTGGAATCAAGTTTGAAGAGGCTAAAATGATGTTTTTGCATGGTTTAAAGGCTCCACAGCATAGTGGAAATCTCCAAATTTCTTCACAAGTATTCAACAACACTCAAAACCTCATTCAAGTCATCAAAATTTCAAGTGAACTATTTGCTGCACTTCTGCCATGATTTTTTGCATTTTTGTGCAACCAACTTCAAGTTTGGATACTGAACAAATGGGAAAGGAGTTTTGAAAACGGGAGGAGGTTTTTGTTCATAACATACCGAAAACCAAAAGCCTCTCTCATTTTTTAGATAACAGTTACTATTTTCGATTTACAGGTGGCACTTTGAGAAACATTTTTCACAATTTCGCTAGGCCATAATTGCTGATAGGGTTCTAGAACTTTTTGGAATTCGACTTGGTGGACCTCCAACTTGGCATGGTTGACCTCAAATCTATTTGGATAATGAAGTTTGAGGATTTTTCTATCATATACCATGACTATCTCTTCAGTTATCACATATTTAGTTATTCAAAAACCAAACCCTAGATAGTAGGATATGGACAAATTTTGTAAATATTTTATCCATGCATGCTAGGGAGTGTGAGGGCCAAGTGTCAGGGAAACACAAGGGAGCACTCATTTCAAATGCATGGAAATGAATTGTTAGTGAGTTCTAGGTGTGCTAAGGAGGGAGTGAAAAGGTATACTAGCCAGTGCCAAGGCGTCACAAGGGAGAACTAGGTCAAAATGCTTGGAAATGAACAAATAAGAGTGTTGTGTGCCAAGGAGTGTCAGCAAATTCCAGCTGCCCCAAGGACGAAGTGTGTTAGGATAAGTTCAGAATAGGAATTGCAGGAGGCAAGCCTATGGTTGTGATAAGGTGTGTACAGACAAAGGGAGAATTTGGGTTGGGCAGAACATTGTTTTGTTAATGACTTGGTTGGGTTTCCAAGTCACAAAAAAAGTAAGGCTATCTATGAGGGCATGATAGCTAGGGAGTGCCAAGGTGTTCCAGGGAATGCCAGGAAGTACTAACACATGCTAGATAGTTCCAAGGAATTTTAGGCATGCCAATACACGCCAAGTGCTAAGGCATTCCAAGAATTTCCAAGCGCCAGGGTGTGGCGCCAACACATGCTGAGGAGATAGGGCCAAGTTCCAGGGAAGCACAAGGGAGCAATAGTTTCAAATGCATGGAAATGAAGGAATAAGAGTGTGAGAAAGAGTGTTATCTAGCAAGTATGAGGTGTGCTAAGTGTCAGGGAGTGTTAGGGAGTGCTAAATCATGCCAAGAAATGTGGGGGATGCTAACACGTGCTACATAGTGTGAAGCGATTATTAGGTGTGCCAGATGTTATGGCATGTAAAGATGTAAATTTTGTTCCTTAGTTGTTTAATTTTACGACCACGATTGGATATGAGCTTTGTCTTCGTAACTTGTTAAGTTGGGTAAGTTGAAATTATACATGAGTAACCTAAGATTCATATCTTCATTCAGGAGTCAAAGGCCTAATTCTTTTTAAGCTTATACCTCCTTCATCATCCTTCACTAGCCATTCTCCATCATTCCCCTCATCAAAATCCTTTCATTTCCTTATTTTAGAAAAACCCTAGAAATATGTTGCACGTTTACCCTAGGTCTGTGTTTTGACCTTTTTTCCACATTTTTCTCAATATTTTTGAGAAATTCCACTTCTAGTATTTTACTAACACCCATACCTATCCCCCATATTTTTCCCATAATTTTTCCTATTTCCCTTCCCTCTCATTCCCTTCCCCTAAGTTGCTACTCTTTTGCACTGCGCTTTTACCTAGTCACCATGTTCTCATCATATCTCATAAACCTCACACCCGTTTTCCATGAAATTTTTACAGGAGATGAATGGGGATGAAATGAAAACACCCACTCAATTTTAGCTCAAAATGATGCACGATTTTCGAGAAATGAGCCATCATCATCTATAGCCATTTTGGGATTTTCTCGAGATTTGTGACTCTAATTAAGCTGAATTTGTTTGTGGAGGTTAATTCGTATGATATTAAATTTCTCTAAAAATTTCAGCCCATTTTGATTTACCATTTGGGAGATATTCCCAAAATACAATTGCTACAGGAGAGTTGCTACGTTTTTTACTATGTTTTTATCATCATTTGCAAAAGATATTTATGACCAAATGGAGATGAATTTTGGAAAACCAAAGGAGGTTTTATTTAACCATGGAACCAAGCACAATAACCTCTTTCTGTTTTTGCACAGGTGTTATGGTTAAAGATATATGAGTTTGTCTTCCTTGCTGCTCTTTCTGCTGCGCTTCTGGACTATCAGTTTTGGAATCAAGTTTGAAGAGGCTAAAATGATGTTTTTTCATGGTTTAAAGGCTCCACGGTGTAGTGGGCATTTCCAAGTTTCTTCACGAGTCTTCAACAACACTCAAAACTTCATTCAAGTCATGAAAATTTGAAGTCAACTATTTGTTGCGCTTCTGCGAGGATTTGTTGCATTTTTGTGCGACCAACTTCAAGTTTGGATTCTGAACAAATGGCAAAGCATTTTTGAAAAAGGAAGGAGGTTTTGTTCATAAAATACCCAAAAACAAAATCCTCTCTCAATTTTTACAAAATGGTTACTGTCTTAGAGTTACAAGTGGTACTTTGAGATCCATTTTTCACAATTTCGCTAGGCCATAATTGCTGACAGGGTTCTAGAAATTTTTGAAATTCGACTTGGTGGACCTCCAAATTGGCATGGTTGACCTAAAATCTATTTGGATAATGAATTTTGAGGATTTTTCTATCATATCCCATGATTATCTCTTCAATTATCACATTTTTAGTTAGTCAAAAACCAAACCCTAGGTAGTAGGATATGGGCAAATTTTGTAAATATTTTATCCATGCATGCTCGAGAGTGTGAGGGAAAGTGCCAGGAAAACACAAGGGAGCACTCATTTCAAATGCATGGAAATGAATTTTCAGCAAGTTCTAGGTGTGCTAAGGAGGGAGTGAAAATGTATACTAGCCAGTGCCAAGGCATCACAAGGGAGAACTAGGTCAAAATTCTTGGAAATGAACAAATAAGAGTGTTGTGTGCCAAGAGTGTTAGCGATTTCCAGGTGCCCCAAGGACGAAGTGTGTTAGGATAAGTTCATAATAGGAATTGCAGGAGGCAAGCCTATGGTTGTGATAATGTGAGTACAAGGTAGTTTCAGACAAAGGGAGAATTTGGGTTTGGCACAACATTGTTTTGTCAATGACTTGGTTGGGTTCCCAAGTTGCAAAAAAGTAAGGCTATCTATGAGGACATGACAGCTAGGGAGTGCCAAGGTGTTCCAGGGAATGTCAGGAATTACTAACACATGCTAGATAGTTCTAAGGCATTTTAAGCATTCCAAGGGATGCCAAGTGCTAAGGCATGCCAAGAAGTTCCAGGCGCCAGGGTGTGGTGCCAACACATGCTAGGGAGTATTATGGTCAGGTTCCAAGGAAATACAAGGGTACAGTAGTTTCAAATGCATGGAAATGAATGAATAAGTGTGTGACAGAGTGTTAGCTAGCGAGTACAAGGTGTTCTGTAGTATACCTAGGCAGGATAATATGGGGTACAAAGGGAGGTACCCAAGGGAATAATGTAATAATGGGATGGGCCATAGTAATAAATAAGGTGGTTAACCCGTATCATGTAAGGGACCACAAGTAGTTAGTAATAATGTAATGGGCCCATGGTAATAGATAGATGGTATTGAGGGAACCATGGTAATGACCCATGGTATTGTATGTATGAGGCCTATATAGAGGCTGTTACACTAAAATTTGTCACCATGACTATTTACAGTCGGTATGGCTCCATCAACTGTCATACTGTCCTCCTTGGCAAGTCTTATACCTCTGCTCCTCATGTCAAACTCCAAGAAAGAGAGAAAGTCCTTAAAAAGTCAATTAACTTTGGTTACGCAGTTTCTCTTAACCTTACTTGCGTGTACGCACCTCAAGTTCACAATACCCGCGTACTTGTACGCTCTGTCTGTAAAGGGGTGGGTGCGTACTCCTGTAAAGGTCAAAAGGCGCAAGTTTTACTTCAAAAAAGTTACTTGTGGTCGAATCTAGAGCATTCTAGAAGATGGTTTGACGTGGATTGAGCGCCTCCAGATGGTTCATGCATCCCAAAGAAAGAGGAACTTATCCCATCAAGAGGGGAGCTATCCCATTGAAAGAGGGGCTTATCCCATTGATGGTGGACTTGATTAACTTCCTCCAAAGCATTATAAATACAGGCATTGGGCCAGAGGGAGGGGAGGTTGAAAGCTGAACATTCCTAAGGGTAGATGCTGATGAAATTAGGACTCCCTTTTAGAGCTTGAGAGGAGAGATTCCAATCCTTTCTTAGCTTCATTTGGAAGTGGGTGAGCTGATCAAAGTAAAGGAGGACTCTTGCTGGACCCTGGGAGGGACCTGCACAACACCAAGGCACTGGTTGTAATGGTTTCTTTTGTTTCCAATTAATACAATTAAGTTCATTTTTCTCAACAAGTTGTTATATATAATTTGTTTCATATACTCCTTGGTCTTTATGATGAATATGTTTTATTATATGAGTTATTCAGGTGCTATGTAATCGTTTGCTTGTTAGTGAATGCAGGCTTCAAGGAGAAGGAGGAGATCATCTGGATCGAAGAGGCTTGGCTGCTACAAACAGCGTTGGACTAAAGGTATGATTTAAACACTTGGTTGCTTTTATTTTAAATGCATATTTAGGGAAAGATAGTGCTTGATTGTCTTGTTTGTCACTAGAAAGCCTTAGCTTCTAGGGAGGTCGGTTTTGTCCGCAAAATTGACTCTTTCCGCATGACAGAGGCTAGAGACTCCCCATTGAGAGATGTCAAGGAATTATTGTATGAACATGCATATGGCTTGTGGAGTGTTCTCCTTCCTTAAGGAGTGAATGTATGGTGTTTCCCTACCTTAAGGGTTTTGATAAATAAAGATGCATTTATATCTATTTCTATCTTTTTATTTCTTGGGTATAATTGTTATTATCTTATATTTCTGGGTCAGATTTATAACAAGTGTTATCAGAACACTTTCTTGGGCAAAAGTTGAGATTTTTATTTTTATTTTTGCAGGAACTTTCCAGGGCGGCGAGTTTTCAGATCATATCTGTACGTTTTGGGGGAAAATCTACAAAATCTAATTGCAGATCTAGATTCTTGGTGAAAAATGTCCAAGTTCAAAAAAAAATCGGCCGAATCAGAGTTCGGATAAAGGAGATATAGCTGATCTAAAAATCAGTGGTGGTGAAAACATTTTTCGGGGCAGCAAATTTGCAGATCAGATATGTATGATTTGGGGAAAAATCTAAAAAATCTAATTGCAGATCTGGGTTGTTGATGAAAAAATACTCCATTTGAAAAAAAAAATCAGTCGAATCGGAGTTCGGATGAAGGAGATCTCACTGATTTAAAAATTAGTGTTGTTGCAGACATTTTTTGGGGCAGCGAGTTTGCGGCGCAGATATGTACGTTCTAGTGCAAAATCTATAGAATCTAATTATAGATCTTGATTATTTGTGAAAAAATACCAAATTCAAAAAAAAATCAGTCAAATTGGAGTCCGGATGAGGGAGATATCGTTGATTTAAAATCAGCTCTTTTTTTAGAATTTGTTGGTGACGGTGGAAGAGTTGCAGCACAGATTTGAAATTCCAGAGCCTAGATCGCGATTTCTACCACATGAGAAGATGCAAAATGGTTGTTCCATTTCCAAAAATAGGTCATAATAAGGATTCTGAGCAATATTAATGGAATTGTGGCCATTTCAAATTTTCGCCAAGTAAGTGAATTTTTTTCAAAACACTCTTTATGGCAGATCTTAATTTTATAGGGAAAGATGATAGCCTTACTATTGAAGAATTGATACAGAGACAAAATTTCACATATGGGACACTTTGGAAGAATTCAGTGGCGCTTAGTTTCAAAGCTGAGGCTGCCAAATGGTGGTTCTCACTTGACAACAAGCAGTTGACCAAACCTTCAGATGCAGAATTTGAAAGAGTCCTTTTAGACAAATGGTCTCGTGCTAAAAAAAAGGAGAATGAGACATGTAAGGGGTTATTTTCTACGGGTGTCTCCTTATTGCAGGTTCATGGATTGATTCAAAGGAGAAGATCATTGTGTCTATAAATCCTAGTTGCAAGAAAAATCTCATAAATGTTAATTTGGCAAAAAAGTTGCAAGTGCCAACAAAACACATTGAAAACACATAGGTTAATGATGAGGATGTGCAAGTTTATAAAGATTTGAAGCTTTCGATGGATAAGTATGTGTTGCATTGTGATTTTTACACTTCAGATATGGATAACATGGATGTTGTTTTAGGATATCCTTGGATGGAATCTGTGGGTACTGTCAATATTAATGTGCAGAAGAAATTCCTGAAGCTCTGGTATAAAAAGAAAAAAATTATATTGCAGGATATTTCCAGTAAGACCCAAGCAAAGACTATGGAGGCAGAAGCACAAAGCTCTAATGACACTTACACATCAGATGATGAGCCTTTGATGATCGACAATCAAACACAAACAGAGGTTGAAGCAGAAAAGGTTACAGGTACTGATACATCAGATGAGGACTCAGTGGTTGAAGTAATATTGGAAGATAAGAAACAACAACAGGCACCACAACATGTACCAGATACCACTCAGGCTCCACTGTTGGTTAAAACTTTAGCATATCACCACCCACATCACCCCACAAGAAAACAACCAACAAGATGGCAACGAATTAGCCACAAGGAAAACAACCCCCACATGATAGATAGAGAGGAGTGGCAATCCACCTACTACACATCAACACAGAAGAGCCGCCATGGTCAACTTCCATCTCAAGCGAGCAAGGCACCAGTTGGATCAAGGGTTCACCTTTCTCTTAGATGGCTAGATGCACGTGCATGGTACTAGTGGACTACTCTTTTGAGTAGATCTTATTATTTGTGTTCTTCCCATGTTTTGGGGACGAAACATGTTAAGGGGGGTGGAATGTAGTATACCTAGGGGGGATAATATGGGGTACAAACGGAGGTACCCAAGGGAATAATGTAACAATGGGATGGGCCATAGTAATAAATAAGGTGGTTAACCTGTATCATGTAAAGGACCACAAGTAGTTAGTAATAATGTAATGGGCCCATGGTATTAGATAGATGGTATTGAGGGAACCATGGTAATGATCCATGGTATTGTATGTATGAGGCCTATATAGAGGCTAGAGACTCCCCATTGAGAGATGTCAAGGAATTATTGTATGAACAGACATATGGCTTGTGGAGTGTTCTCCTTCCTCAAGGAGTGAATGTATGGTGTTGCCCTACCTTAAGGGTTTTGATCAATAAAGAAGCATTTATATCTATTTCTATCTTCTTATTTCTTGGGTATAATTGTTATTACTTATATTTCTGGGTCAGATTTATAACAAGTTCTAAGTGTCAGGGAGTGTTAGGGAGTGCCAAAGCATGCCAAGAAATGTGGGGGATGCTAACACGTGCTACATAGTGCCAAGGGATTATTAGGCATGCAAGATGTTATGGTATGCCAAGATGTGAAATTTGTTGCTTAGTTGTTTAATGGGTGTTTAGTTGTTTAAAAGGTTGAAGTAGGTGAATGTGAGGGGTAAAAGTAAATGTAAATAATGGGTGGTTAGTCTTTGTAAGTTGTTTTGATGTAAATTTGACCTCATTTATGAGAGAGGTTGGAGTCAAAGTTAATTGTAGAAGTTGTTTTTAACTTCCCTAGACATTAGGGTTTTCCTAGAACACCTCATGGAACAGTTCTTAAATCGTTATATTTTAACAAAAATTATAGTAACAAGTACATAGCGTCATAAAAAAATCTTTGGAATGATCAATGATGACGAACCTCTTTTGACCGTCACCAAAAGTAACCAAAAAGAGCATTGGTGAGGGTCAATAAAAGATCATCACTAGAAGTGTCACCAAAGAGAGAATTAGTGATGGGCCTTTAACGACCCTAACCAAAAGTGTCACCAAAGAGAGAATTAGTGATGGGCCTTTAATGATCCTCACCAAAAGTGTCATTGAAAATGGCTTTGGTGACAAACCTTAAAGGACCATCACTATATACACTTACAACAACGATTTTTTAAAGACCGTCACCATATGCGACATTGGTGACGGACCTTAAAGGTCTATCACAGGCATGAAGCATCATCAAAAACTCATTGAATGATCAATGATGACAGAAATTTATTGATCGTCACCAAAAGTAACCAAAAAGATCATTGGTGACGTCAATAAAAGATCGTCACTAGAAGTGTCACCAAAGAGGGAATTAGTGATGGGCCTTTAACGACCCTCACCAAAAGTGTCACCAAAGAGAGAATTAGTGATGGGCCTTTAATGACCCTCACCAAAAGCATCATTGAAAATGGCTTTGGTGACAAACCTTAAAGGACCATCACTGTATACACTTACAACAACACTTTTTTAAAGACCGTCACCATATGTGACATTGGTGACGAACCTTAAAGGTTCATCATAGACATGACCCTCACCAATGGCCTTTTTTCTTGTAGTGTGGCAATTCATCCACCCTTAGGTATGAGATGGTTTCTATAGGTGAATATCATGCAAGTCTTCCATTAGGTTTCAGTTTTACGGAGAGCGGTTCACGCACTAGTGATTCGTTGATGACTTAGGGCACTGGACTAGTATGGCAGGACAATCGACACATGTGGTTTCTATTGGCCATCACACTACGTAGTGGCCAGCAGTAGGAATTGGAAGTGATGGGATTAAAATATGGATGTGGGATCCAGGGATCCATTGGGTTAGTGGACTACCTTATTCTGGTATGATCATGGGAATGATAGAGACAAGACCACATCTTCATTGGGATGAATGGTCAGGGATTGTTAATATCATAACTATGGATCGAGGAAGGCATTCCCTGCTATTGTTCTTCCTAGAGACTGGATATGGATTGGTAGATTCTTATCGGGATGCCTTGGAGAGATATATTTCCCCGTAGTTGACTTAACCCTTATTGGTGTTTTGACAAAGGATTATAAGAGTGGATGACTTTGCAAGACCATGTGAGGATCAGGTTTATGAACAGACCGACGCAACATCCACATGGTGGTATCACTTCGACATTAGTAGGGGACCTTAGAGCTACAAGGAATAACAATTGGGTCACATACTGGGGAGAGTGTATTCCCACCTAGAAAAGACACCCATATATCCTAGTGGGCCTCCCTTTGGGAGTAGGTATAACACTTTTGAGGGGCATGTTGGGATGGCATAACACTTCACATGGATGGCCTTATGACCAGAAGGAGATGGATTTCATTGGCTTAAAGGGACAAGGGACCCATTCTATGAGACTTGATTTGTACCTAAGGAGTTCACTCTTGAGGATCCTAGGATCGATTTCTCGGCAAGACAATTTCCCAAGGGGTTGACAGGGGTTTGGTAGTATCGAGGTACTCTTCATGTCGATATTATGTGGGAGTTCTCTTGCACCCATAAATTTTTGGATTATTCGTGGTGCAAGGGGTGCTTCACGTCAAGCATGAAGAGTTGGAATCCTAGTATTGATGGATTCCTTTTTGAAAGGCTATCACACGGATCTGGGGTGACTTAATGGCACATTTGGGACCCATTATTGCTTGCAGAGGCAGTTTGGGTTATAAAATAGAGAGATCACTTGTTCAAGCACGAGGGAAAGTAAATTTAGGGAGGGAGGAATGTAATGTCCCCAATTTTTAATTACAATATGAGGATGTTAGCATGGGCCACAAGGAGGCCATGCACACCACTAGATAGGGAAGTGTAATTTTGGGAAGAAAAGTGGGGGCCACCAAGGAGGCAATGCACATTATTAGAGAGGGAGTGTGATTTGGAGGTAAAGTGGGGGCCACCAAGGAGGTAATGTGCACCATTATAGAGGGAGTGTGAGTTGGAGGCAAAGTGGGGGCCACCAAGGAGAGCATATGAGGCCAAGCTCATTTAAAGGAAAGGAGGGAGCACTTTAGATTATCTTTTGACCATCACATTTTAGAAATTAACATATCTTGGAGTCGTTTAGAATAAGGTCCAGATGTTGTTGAGTACAAGGAGTCCCATTCGAGATTCCAAGCTAGTTTCAGAGAACTTCAAGTGTCTCCCTAGCTGGAAATTTTGGATTTCTATTTCAGGGCTTCCATAGAGTATCATATTTTGTATTATGAATCAATAGTGTGCATCCCCTAGGGGTAGGGGCAGTGTGAATTGACTTGTAAGTTGGGTTGCTTTAGTAATTTTTGCAGCAAGAGTCGAAGGACTTATTCCTACACTTTGGAGATACAATTTTGGAGGATATTGCAGGTGAAGAATAGGGGAGTTTGTGGGGGACAAGTTCTACATATTTTCAATGTGTTTTCTCTTTGGGAGGGCTTGCATACGCCTTTGATGAGTTATATCGAATTCTATATTTGGAGCAGGAGCTGGGGGTTTACTACAAATTATTTTAGGTAGGATATTTGGGGGAATTTCCAGTAGTGGTATTGAAGGCATTGTCGAAGGAACATTTCTTATAGAGGGCCATATAAACATTTCTTTGCTGTGTTCTCCCATCTTTTGTATTGAAGCCAAACCCTTGTTGTGTTTTCGTGGGTTTTTGGGGATGATTTGGTGGGTGTGTTTCGAGGGTGATATAGGCATTTTATAGATGAGGTCATCCTCTTCTTCAACTAGTCCGCAGTTGATTATCCACGGGACAATGCACATTTTCATTCTGGGAACTACTTCATTTGGGTCATATTTTTGGTTTTTTCTTTACTCGTTGAGCAAGCCTAGGTTCTATTGTACCATCTCATTTTATGTACTTATATTGATGATTAATAAAATGGATTAGTGATTGCCAGCGTATGTTGTGTATTTGATTTGTTGGTTGTGTTTTTTTGGCTATTTATTAGTTACCATTTTTTGTTTCAAACCCATCTAGGTTATTTACTACATTTTCCCAAAAAGGGATATTACATTTTGGAATTTCATCATCAAATGTTTTTTACACGTATCTTTTGGCTAATGTGGTCCTGACAAACATTGTCAATTATTATTTATATTTACTTGTAAATATTGTAGAAGTATTGGCTCTTGTAAATATTGTAGAAGTATTGGCTTTGGGAGACAAGACTAAAATTTGTTGGTAGATGTAAATCTTAATATATTGTTATGAATAAAGTATTATTTCACTTTTTTGTTATTTTGAAAATACAAGAGGATACACCACGGGAGTAGTTAGGCCCCAATTGTTAGGAAACATTTAAAAATTAGTTGTAGTCCAACAAATGACAATGGGCATAAAATACTCCATCTTCTAGGGAATGAGGTCCACACCACAAGAATGATCATGACTGGAGAGAAATATCATGAATGGAATATGATTTATAAAACAAGATTGCAGGAGAGAAAGGAAATCTAGAAATAAAGTCAAGGTTTCGGTGGGATAAAAACACTAGACCTACATAGATAAACCTTTCAAACCAGATACAATAGGACGTTGCTAGGGCTTGAGGAGGAAAATCCGTGAAAGTTACTAATTTTTTCCTAACAAAAAAGAGCCTGATGCTCAAGGGGAAATTCTTGAAGTAAGAAATTCATTGGTTGGGAGTAACATGGTTATTCCTATTATATTTTAAAAAATACAGATAATTTTTTTGAATTATTTGATCATGTGTTGTGGAGAAATTGAGTTGTATATATTATTTATGTTTCTATGTGATAGATAGGGATAATTGTAAAAGGCTCATAGAGTAAAAAGTTATTTCCCTGGAAAAGTTTAAGTTTTGTTATTTTTAAGTTTATGAAAGTAATCTTGTATCTACTGTTAAACAAAAGGGAGTTACTTAAATTATAAAATGATGTTGACCAAAAGTAAGAAATTCGTTTTCAGCTAGGGATCATACTTACCCAAGTATGATCCTTGCATTGCATTGAAATCTATCCCTGTGCACAAGTAATATTACAAGAATTAAGATCTGAGTGAATTTTTAAAAATTTGGAGTAAACTTTTCATGCCCTCTAAGAGTCGTTATATAATAAAACCCTTACCATGGACATAATGTTTGGAACGAAGATAAACTCAGTAAATTGTTGGCATATTCCCTGTACAAAGGAAAATCCCTAAATTAAAGGAGTGGAGGGTTTAATAAAAGGAAAACTTGTAAAAAATGAACAACTGGCATTCGTCATAATAGTTGGAATAGAGAGGAAATTATACAAGACCCTTTAAAGTAATCACTTGTAAGAAGTGTTAGAGGTACGAATGAGCTCTCGAGATGCTTAAGAAAGTAAGAAAAGAACAAAAAATAAATAAAATTAAACCTGGTTAAATAAACCCTTGGAAAAAATTTGGAGGTAAGTGACCCAAAGAGAAACTCCTCATTTCCTCCATGAAACAATTCCTTGAGGTAATTACAAATTAATCCTGTAAAAATGAAGTTCAAAATTAGCGAATAAATCTAGGGTGAATAAACCGGGGATCAAAAAAATGATTTTCACTTAAAGTTGCAAAATGATCCCAATGAGGAACTAGCCTTAGGGAAACTTAGAGCAAAAACCAATCTCGAGGCTAGGGATCAGGATATATCACAACCCCATAGTGAGAATTCCCTCAAATTTACAGGAGGCCTAGGAGATACACTGGCGTAGTAGTGGCTAAGAGATCAAAGTTTTTCTATGGTTGGTTTGTCGAGAAATTGATGCCCTAGGAGCCCTAATATCACCAATAGAAAATGGTGAAATTAGTGACTAGGTGACTAAAAACGTTAGTCACCACAACTTTCCCAAGTGAAATACTACCAAAAATTAGCAATATTAAGAGATCCAACTAAAAACGACTAACGTAAATGACTAATTTAGTCCGGAGTTAAAATATATGACTATCTAATAAGTAATACTACTAAAAATGACTAACGTGAATGACTAATTTAGTCTAGGAACAAAAATATGACTAACTAACAAGAACTACAATAATATGAATTATTCATTTATGTTAGTCATTTTAATTGCGTCACTTCAACAATCTAAACTTACAAGTCATAATGGACTCAAAGGTTTTTATAGATTTGATGAAAGGTTATACTTCCTTATACACTTCTTTATTGGATCAGAGGATGATTAAAGTTATGGATCTTATTAGAATCTTTAGGGTCATATCATTTGATCACATTCACAAGGAATTAAATTCAAAGGTTGAAAAATTATTGAAAATGGGAGTTGGCCAACACCTCCTTTTGCAACACGACATGACCACCTATATATGTTGCAATAACTTTGCCAACTTATTTAGTGGGTTGCACATCTATTTCACATTTCTTCTTTGTCTTGCAAAGTGGTAGTGTTAAAAAGAGGGTATGGACTTTGATAAAGGAATGTTCACTTAGTACTACTACCAAGTTTCCTTTGTGTAGCTTGTCAAATGTCTTAAGTTTGCTTCACAACTTCTCATGGTGCTTAAATTAAGTGTCTAACCTATAATTGAGACTACAACCCTCCAACATCTCTAACTATTCAAATTCTTCAACCTTTGTTAGAGTCTTCTTAGACATGCACTCATACCTTAAGCATAACCTAACACTAGCATCCCGAATGTGCATGCTCATTCCCTATTTTAATGCCTCATTGAAACCACATTATCACACTACTTAAAATGAAATGTCCACGTCTTAAGGAAAAACACCTACTTTGCTTATAACAACCTAAACTATGCGAATGACTAGGAGAGAACTCCATTTTCTCAAGATGAAAACAAAGGGTCTTACAACCCCATTCACGCAGCATTTTGAATATATTTAACCTAAAGAAAGATGTGTATTCTACTCCTTCCAAATTTGACATATGAATTTTAATAAACCAACACTTGTTTTTAACTATTAAATCCATTTACTATATACTCTATTTTATTTTTACCCACCTAACATGCAAGAACACCTAAATGTTTTCAATTCAACCAAGTTAAAAGTACCTGTTTCCTTCGAACATCTCACATTTTGCCTCCATAAACTTTAATAACAAAATCATTGCATAAAAACATAACCTTAAAATTAAATTATTTTTATTTTTATTATTATAATAAATATCACCTAATATCACAACCAAGAACATGTAAAATCCTATTAGTTTCTCATATACAATTAAAATATGTAAGTGTAAATAAAATATTGTATCTAATTTTTTTAGCATTGGAAAAATGTAACACTTTTTTAAAATTTAAAATTTAATTTTGCTTTACAATACCCCTCCCAACCACAAACTTTTCATAGTGCAGGAAAATGACATCCCAACAACAAATTTTTCATAATTCGAAAAATGACATCTAAGAGAGTTGGAATTATGGTTTTAGGACTAGCGGACCCAATATCAAATTCCAACCACCATCGAATATTCAGTCGATTGATCGCTGCAGACCTAATATCGAATGCTACCATCAAATCTTCAGTCTTGATCGTGACAAATCCAATATTGAATGCCACCATGGAATCTTCATGGACAGGAAGTGATTCTGGTCGAGGATCTTCAGGACCAGATTTTTTTCATAATGTAGTTTAGCATATGGACCTAGCTAGCGAGATATCTCTATCCACTAGCCTCAAGTATCTCTCTTCTCTGCATCACGGTTACTGGTAAACATTGTTCGAATTTTTTCTAAACTACCATCAGAGTCAAACTATTGTCGGAATAGGCAATTACAACGAACCCTGTGTAGAGGAGTGCAGTTTTTGGCCTCGGAAATCAACAATGGAGTTCGATCCAAGAACGATATGGGCATGTTTTTTGTATGCAATTTGATCCAAAGTTCGGGTCATGTGATCGACTACGAGAGAGTCTCAATTCTATAGGCCAACTTAAAAAGGTTGTGTTTAGTGCAAAATAACAAAACTTCTAGAGCTCTTTAGGGAAACAAGGCAGCTCTGTAGGGTTTTCCAGAGCTCGAAACCGTTATCATTAAAAAACTCGGAGGCATCTATTCTCGTTGTCATTGGAAATATCTATCTTCCTGAAGCAGTTGTCCTCTTCTCAATATATTGAAAACCTGGCGAGTCATTCCCAACTTTTAGTTCATCTTTTGTAATGTTCCTAAATAGGAATTTAAGTGATATTTCAAATAAACAAACAGTGCAGCAACATAAAATTAAAAACATGTATCAAACACCCATGAAACACTGTAAAACTGGAACTGCTGAGACATATATTATGAAATATGAGAGCATGAGTACAATATGTGAATGAAGTGGTACACTTGGGCTTGTCTTAAGGACAAGCTGGACCAAACCCAGGTGATGGAATAGCTGGAAAGATGGTTGTTCAGTTGCTGCACCACTATGCATTGTGTTGTCCTAGAAAACTATTGTTCTGCTAATTTCGACCTACTGGAATGTGACCAAAAACTACCCAGAAAATTCTATTCTTTTAGCCTTAGGCTCCTTGGACAAAACCCAGAAAAACCTAGAAGGGAATTTCTCTGATTTTGACTTTATATTTTCGGCCTCTTGGAAGCCCCTCTCCGGCTACTGCTGCCAAATTCGATTTGCAGGAAACAACCTTCAAATCCACCTGGAAACACCCCTCAATTGTTGATTTCACCTGTAGTAGTTGATCCCTTTCTCCCCCCTTGGCCAAGATGGTTGCTCACCTAAGCCCCGCGAATTTGCTGCCAGAGGCCATTACGTAGTACCTCTGCCCAGAAATGCGTATTGTTGTGTGTACTGACTGGCTGGTTGCAAAAATATGAGAAAATACCCTCTACCTTCCTTGCTCTTGAAACTTCCAGTAAGTTAGGGACCTCCTGGCTAGCTCAATCCTCTTCTCCATATTTATGGTTGCCCAGAAAGTATGCAGTCCCTTCCTCTATGTCGCTGGATGAATCGTGAATCGATGTTTAAACTCCTGCAACCTCTATGGAACAACCTCCCTAGGGTGGACACGAATAGTCCCCTGAAGTAGAGGTTGAATCTTCCCTGCGGAAGACTTGTGGCTAAACAACTGTTAGCTCGCTAAGCAACAGAGCGTACAAGAGTAAGTTTATTTGTCAAATAATCAGAATCCTGCAAAATGAGATCTCCATCCTCTTTTCTCACTTTGGACCCCCTTAGCCTTTTATGAGCCCTTCCTTCCACTGGTTCGAATTCCCTCCAACGCATTCCTTGGCCAAGTTCAAATTATGCATGTGGTGGCTCCCATATTCCACTAGCTGTTAGAAATAAATCGAATTGCCTATAGTTCCTAAGTTTTGCGTGTGGGGTCCTCCTAAGCCAAAAATGATGCCAAAATTGTGTTGCTGCACCCCGTGACTAATTCATTTGAGAAGGAACGTGATAGTCCTCCCCTCCCAAATGTTGCTTGCCCTCAAGCAACCTCAAAGCTGGGTGCTCTAGTATGTGCTCACCCTGCCAGGTGGCAACCTCATCCGACAAGTACTTCCAGTGCACCAAGAACTCCCTGACGGTTCTGCTCCTCAGTCTTCTCTCACTGCTTTCCAGTATGGCCTTTGGTTCCAGCACCAAATGGCCCTCATCATCCAATGGGGGTAGATTAGCTGTTGCAATCACCTGCTGTCCCAACACCTTCTTCAGGCATAAGACATGAAATATGCTATGCATCCTGCTCCCCGGAGGCAGCGCTAGCTCATAGGCCACCTCCCCAACCTGCTTAGTCACCTGGAAGGGCCCATAGAAGCGTGGTAGTAGCTTCTTGCCCCCTTGTGTTTCAGCGTAGACTATCTATAAGGTTGCAACCTGAGGTACACTAGGTCCCTCTCCTCGAAGTGCCTCTCTACCTTGTGTTGATCTGCATATAATTTTTTCTGATTCTGGGTAGTCACTAGATTATCCTTGAGAGCTTTGAGGATATCTTGGCTCTCTTGGACCCAGTATTTAGCCTTTGGGGTTTGGCTGTCTCTGAAAATAACATCAACAAGAGTTAGAGCATCATAACCATAGAGAGCACGAAAAGGAGTCATACCGATAAACATGTGGTGTGTGGTGTTGCAGAACTCGCCCAAGTGAAACCATTGAATCCACATCCTCTGTTGACCTGTCACATAGTTCCTCAGGTACCCCTCCAACCACTTTTTGACCCTCTTTGTCTAGCCGTCCGTCTGAGGGTGGTAACTAGTGCTAGGAGTAAGCTCCGTCCCAACCAACCTGAAAAGTGCCTGCCAAAATCCACCCATGAATCTACTGTCTCTGTCGCTAATTATGTTCTCGGGGAGTCCATGTAGTCTGAAAATCTCCCGAAATAACAACTCGACAACTTGGGAAACCGTGAATCTAGTGGGGATGGCAAAGAAGTGGGAACATTTTGTCAGCTTGTTGACGAACACATATATGCAATCCTTCCCCTATACTGTGGGGAGCCCTACGATGGGAATGGGAGTGGCTGCAATAGCACTGTAGGGTAAATCAGCTCCCCCTTGTTCCGCTGGTAGGCCTCACATTCCCTTACCTGCTGTAGCATGTCCTCCTTGAGGCCTCTCCACATGAACCTCTCCCGAACAGCGATGTAAGTCTTCTGGAACTCCTGGTGTCCGGACAATGGTGAATCGTGAGCTACCTAGAGTACCCTCTCCCTCAACTGCGTGTTGGGAACTAAGTAAATGTGCTCGTTGTAATAGATGACTTCATCCATCACACGGTAATGCTCATTTCGATGTGTCCCCTCTATCACCTCGCAGGCCTTCGTGTCCTTGGAGTACTCAACGAACAGTTGAGCCTTCCAATCCTAGAAGATGGTCATAAGATATAACCCAGCCGGTCTCGAGGATGGAGGATTGGCCACGACATTGTGCTTGCTCTGCACATATTCAATATCAAAGTCGTAGGCCTGCACCTTGCTGACCCATCTCTGTTGCCTGTCATTGAGGCCCTGCTGCCCCATGAAATGTCCAAGACTTCTGTGATCAGTCTTCACTCAGAATCAGTTTCCCACCAAGTATTGGCGGAACTTGGCCAATGCATGCATAATGGCCAGCATATCCTTGTCATATATAGAATATGACAGCTCATGCGGTAGGAGCTTTCGACTCTCGAAAGTTATGGGGTGCCCCTCCTATGACAATACGGCTCCAACTCCCACTCCTGATGCATCACACTCCACCGTGAATGGTTGGGAAAAATCTGGGAGTTCCAAAACAAGGCAATTGCTCATCACCTCCTTGAGGCGATCGAAAGCAGCCTGTGCTCCCTCAGTCCATGCGAAGGCCCCTTTCTTGGTCAAGTCGGTCAAGGGTGTTGCCAGCTGTGAGAACCCCTTGAAAAAATTCCTGTAGTAAGTGCAAATGCCCAAGAAGCCTCTCAGTGTAGTCATGTCTCAGGGTACTGGCCAATTCCAGATGGCTCGAATCTTCTCTTCATGAACAATGATATGCCCAAGATAAAGCATCTATGTCAATCCGAACTCGCATTTAGAGAGCCTGGCATAAAACTGCTGCTCCTCCAGAATGTGCGGTACCTCCTCTAAGTGTTGGAGGTTCTCCTCCCATGTCCATCTATAGATCAGGATGTCATCAAAAAACACTAGCACGAACCTCCTCGGCTGCCCCTGAAAGATGTGGTTCATGCAAGATGGAAATGTGGCAGGAGCATTGGTTAGCTGAAATGGCATGACCAGAAACTCAAAGTGCCTATAGTGGCACCGTAATCCTGTCTTTGGGATGTCCTGATTCTGAACTCTGATCTGGTGGTACCTCGAACGCAAATCGATCTTAGAGAAGTACTTGGCTCCTTTAAGCTTAACCATCAGCTCATCAATGCGGGGAATGGGGTACTTGTTCTTGAGGGTCTTCCTGTTAAAGGCTCTGTAGTCTATGCACATCGTGAAGGTCCCATCCTTCATCTTCACCAGCACTACGAAAGGAGCAAAAGGACTGGAACTAGGCCTGATGTGACCCAAAGCAAGCAACTCCTGAATAACCTTCTCAAACCCTCTATTTGGTGGTTGCGCTCATGGAATGTCCCCGAACACCACTACGTACCTGTCGGGAAGAGCCTGTATGTCTGTTGGTGGTGACTATTCTTGTCCCCCAGCATTTGAGATCCTCAACTTGACTACCCATGCAATGTCCCCATGTTGAAGATCTGCCTCCATCTTGTGGGCCGAAACTGTCTGAGGCGGATAAGACTGCATGCCTCTCAAAATCACTAGTTTTTTGTCTGGCCCCATGAACTCCATCTTAGGTTTCCTCTAATCTGTCGTAACTCTCCCAAGGGAATACAACAACTGGACACCAATCACCACATTGGTGTTTGGCACATCGACCACAAAGAAGTGGTCGTCATTGAGTATTTTACCATAACTACTGTCAAGGAGGCACATATCTGGTACACTGGATGGTATGATCACTTGGCACTAGGACGGAGAATCCCTCAAACTCTATCGTGGTGAGGCTCAAGAAAAACCTCAATGAAGGTGTATACCCTCCTAGCCTCGGATAGATCGGAACCATCACTGATACATGCAAAAAAATCATGAAAATACTGCTCTGGGTTTCCTATCTAGCACAGTTGTGTCAGCTCCCTGAAGGATGCCTCCAGATCCCTCTGATCAAATTGCTCCACCACCGTCCTGGTGAACTCCTCATATGAAGCTAACTAGGCATGCTCCAAAGTGGTTAGGCCGTGAAACCAACAATCATGGGCTTCCCCCTCCAAGTGCAGTGCTGCCATCTTAATGGCCTCTTGTTCCATCATCTGGTTGAGTTGAAAGTATGTGTCCAGCTTTTCAACCCAAGCCATGGTTGTGCACTTGGCAGTGCCATCAAATGTAGGGAAGTACATCCTCCCTATAGTTCTCAGCAGCTCGTAGTTTTGGGCCCCCTGTTCTCCATACCCCTTGTTCCTCTCACTCTGCTTAAGCTTGCAGTAATCTCTGAAGGAGAGGGCTTCTTTGGAATCTTCGTCCATTGCCTGCCACTCTATGAAGTAATCCCCCATTTGGGGAGTGTCTTCCTCCCTTGTTGGTTCGATCTGTGCTATTGGCACGAAGGAGGGTAGTGTGAACCTAGTGGGAACACTCACTGAAGGGCACTGCGCTATTAGTAAGGGATGATCGAAGGGTTGAAAATCCCCGGAATTCTCTCCATACAAAAACCCTCTAAGTGTGGCTTTGTCTCGGCTTTGTGATTTGATCTCCTCCAACATGTCTTTCTGCCCCTTGGCCAAGTCACACAGAGCCCTCAAGAGGCTATCGAAAGCCATCTCCTCCCTGCTCTTGGGCTCTGTCATTTCCTCCTCTCTGACCATTGTTTTCCCTCTTTCTTCCGTGTCTGGTGTAATTTCCAACTCCCTTTCTCTGGTCCTGTACCTCTACCTCCGGTTAGTGATGTTCTCTCGGTCTTCTCCTCTCATAGGAAACAAACCCCCATAGTTGAGCCAAGAATTAGGCTTTGATACCATTGTAATGTTCCTAAACAGGAATTTAAGTGATATTTCAAATAAACAAACAGTGCAACAACATAAAATTAAAAACATGTGTCAAACACCCATGAAACATTGTAAAACTAGAACTGTTGAGCCATATATTATGAAATATGAGAGCATGAGTACAATATATGAATGAAGTGGTGCACTTGGACTTGTCTCAAGAACAAGCTAGACCAAACCTGGGTGACAGAATAGCTAGAAAGATGGTCGTTTAGTTGTTGCACCACTATTTATTGTGTTGTCCCAGAAAACTGTTGTTCTACTGATTTCGACTTGCTGGAATGTGCCCAAAAACTGCCCAGAAAATTATGTCCTTTAAGCCTTAGACTCCCTGGAAAAAACCCAGAAAAACCCAGAAGGGAATTCTCTGATTTTGAATTTGTATTTTCGGCCTCTTGGGAGCCCCTCTCGACTACTGCTGCCAAATTAAATTTGCAGGAAACAACCTACAAATCCACTTGGAAACACCCCTCAATTATTGCTTTCACCTGTCGTAGCTAATCCCTTGCTCCCCTGATGGCCCTTGGACAAGATGGCTGCTCAGCTAAGCCCTACAAATTTGCTGCCAGAGGCCACTGCGCAGTCCCTTTGCCCAAAAATGCGTATTGTTGTGTGTAGTGTACTGGCTGGCTGCAAAACTATGAGAAAATACTCTCAGCCCTCTACCTTCCTTACTCCTGAAACTTCTAGTAATTTAGGGACCTCCTGACTGGCTCAATCCTCTTCTGTGTATTTCTGGCTGCCCAGAAATTACGCAGTCCCTTCCTCTGTGTGGCTGGATGAACTATGCATTGATGCTAAAACTCCTGCAATCTTTGTGGATCAGCCTCCCTAGGGAGGGCACGGATAGTCCCCTGAAGTAGAGGTTGAATCTTCCTTACGGAAGACTCATTGCTAAATAGCGGGTAGACTCGCTAACCAACAAAGCGTATAAGAGTAAGTTTGTTTGTCAGATAATTAGAATCCTGCAAAATGAGAGCTCCATCCTCTTTTATCACTTTGGACCCCCTTAGCCTCTTGTGGGCCCTTCCTTCCACTAGTTCAAACTCCCTCCAACGCATTCCTTGTCCAAGTTCGAATTATGCATGTGGTGGCCTCCACATTCCACTCGATGCTAGAAATAAATCGAATTGCCTATAGTTCCTAAGTTCTGCATGTGTGGTCCTCCTCCTAGGCCAAAAATGATGCCAAAATTGTGTTGCTGCACCCCGTGACTAATTAATTTGAGAAGGGACATGACATCTTTAAAGGCATGAGACTACCATTTTGGTACATATTAGAGTTTGATTTATATTGTAAAAACTATCCCATTCTCGCTTCCAGACATGAAGCCGTAGATAAATACCAAAGATCACTTTTGTACATTCCATTTGGAGCCCAATCTGACACTCCAAACTATTTTTCTATGGAAACCAATTACAAAAAACTGAAATTTCCATCACATTGTGATCCCATATGGGTTGAGGCCTCCTCTCTCTGATAAAGTCCTCAAGATTGTTGAATCCATTGCCAGCCTCTTCCAGAATAGTGAAAGTATACCGCACTTGCCTACGGAATAAGTTGAGGGTGACTTGCATTAAGATGTTGTGGGTGGAGGTTTCCATAGTGATCCCTCAGGCGAGTCCAACTTTTGGTGCAGCGAAAGCGGAGGAAACACATGTGAGGATTGCCTTTTTGGTTGGGCTCCATTCCTCTTCATTTGGAAGAGCCTTCATGCCATTCCCAAGATTTCCAAAGATGACATGGAAGATTTTCTATCAATGGTAAGTGCATGCCAATTAGATTTAAACAATCTTATTCAACATTTACAATTGCATGATGTTCATTTTTGGTTACTTGAATATAAATCCCTTCTTGATTTCAAGTCTAAGAGGTATCTAGTAATTGCTATGCTTCCAGAACCATAAGAAGATCATGATGAACAACATGAAATTGTAGCTCATAAATCTCAACTTATTGTGGATTCATTTGAGCCACTTACCTATGTAGAACCCGATGTTTTATAGGGAGGAATTCCTATAGAGTTTGCAAATGGTCTAGGAGTTTGGCAGGAGTGGTTTTCATTAGTATGCAGAGAAATTTTTGATCCTGCAAATGCTCTCTTTTTATGTTGCCCCAAGTGATCGTTGATTTTTTTCCCAAACATGGTGAGTGGGAAATTTATTATCCTGTTTTTATTTAACCCACTAAATTATGCTATACAAGATGTTTGAAATATAATGTAAAAGCACCCTTTCAATTTTGTGGACTTTGTAAAAGCATTAGGTAGTATTGAGCTTATTGAATTTTAGTGCAAGACGTAGCCATGAAGGCATTCACATCCAAGATGTGGTTTTGAAAGCATCGTTGTCCTTAAACAAGTTGTCCTCAATTATTAGGTAAATATTGACCTTGGCAAATTTTAGTCCAGGGCACAGTTTTGAAAGAATTTATGTCCTTTAACAAGATATACTCTGTTATCATTTAATGTTTCTTTTTCTGCTTGTGTCTGATAAAATTGTTGGATAAATATGTTTTACTCTCTGATATTTCCGTATTAATGAAGAAGTTTGCAATTTGTGAGGTCATTTGGCAACGTATTCTTTGTGATCCAAAATTAGTGTTCCAAGATGGGTGTCAAATACAAATAAACTATTCAAAAATGTGCTCTTCTCTAGAGATTCACCTCTATTCTCAACACATCCTAAGTTTGAAACTAATCTCTAGTTCGTTTGATTACATTGGAAAACTAGAAATGATAGATTATTACAATCTTGCATTGCAATGTTCATTCCCATGAACTTCAAACACAAACACAATCAAATCGTTATAACATAAAAAAGGGATTAATGGATAAACCCTCATCCTTCTCTTCACAGTGGTTCAAGAGGAGGCATAGAATCTTCTCCTGGACATTTGTGTGATTCTTTACTTTTTTTTTGCAATTATGTCATTCTTGCCACCAATCTTATTTCATTTCAGATTGAAGCAACATGACTAGGAAATTCTCGCTCGGGATGCTAATTTTGGTTTGATTTATACCCAATTAGGCTCCTCTCTGAATTGGATTTGCAATTTAAGGATCTTGTATTTGTGTCACAAACTCTAATCTCATATTTGAGAAATTGAGCTTGTTTTTGAAGTGGGTTTGTAAGATAGAGGGTTCCTAAAAATGGGGTGCCAGGGATGCTGAGCATTCATGGTGTTTCTGCTAAAGTTTTTAAATTTCATTCAAGCTTTCATTGGAGCATTGATGATTTTGTAAGCAATATGGATTCTAACCATTGGAATTCTCATGTTCATCCTCCTCCAATTACACTTGCACCCAACAATGTTGGTGGGTATAATTTACCAGCAACATTAATGTCCTTTCATTCCTCGTGGGGAAACAACTTGATGTTCCAATTTCAAATCCTAAATCGATCTTGAGGGAATATCAACTTCAGTTTCAGAAATTTGGACAACACAATTGATATAGTGGCTAGAGTGTATCTGGATGCTTTAAGTCTACTGGATCCTTGGTAAGTCGTTTGTTTGTTTATTTGTTGTTTCATTTTAAAATTTTGTTTCAAAAATAACTTTATAAGATAGGTGTCCATGTTTGTGAAAAATTACTAAGTGAAGGTTTCAAATTAGTGGTATTATTATGGGTTCATTCCTGCATGTTTCATTTTCCCTTACCTTGAATGCAAGCCATTAAGAGTGGTACTCAGTAGATCTGGAGACCTCAATTCAATATTGTTATAATTTTCTAGTGTCTGAGGTATCAAATATTTTTATTTTTTTACTTTTCCCTGACAAAGCTCAGGTCTTAAGCATAACTCCATGCTTATCTTCGGCACCCATCTTCCAATTGTGGCTTGGAAGTTCCTCACTAGCACCTTAAAAATTTATAATAATCACATTATATCTCTTTATTATGTCATTGATAGTAGTCCTCGTGAACTGGGGCACTCTCAAAATTGCTTTTCTTAGAAGGATCTAACTGTGCTACTTGAAAGAGGGGGAGGGGATGGTTTGGACTGTAAAAGATGATACCAGTCCTGGGGAACTAGGGCACTCTCCAAGTCACTTTCTTAGAAGGATCAAATTGTAATTCTTGAAAGAAGGGGAGGGGGATTGTTTGAATTTTCAAAAAGCAATAGTAGTCCCATTGAACTGGGTTCCACTTTAAACATGCCATAAAACAGGTGTGTCCTTTGTTGTACCATATAAAGTGGTATGTGAAATATTGGATTCTCGGAATCCTACACTTTGCTTACTGAAGAGTTAACTGAAATGCCTTCATAGAAGATAGGCTTACTACTTTGAGCATTTAGCCTAAACAAGCTTCCAGACTTCAGTGTAAGATGTTGGAATTTCTAAGTCTAACTGTTAGAAATCCTTCCTACATTCTTTGATTTATTTCTTCGTACTTGTTTTGTTAATTAACAAGTTATTTACCATGTAAATACTGAAAATAAATACAAGTATAGTCTCAACACATAGAAATCATCAACTAAAGGAAAAACAAGCACACAAGTGACACCGTTATTTTTGGACTAATGTCCTCGGAAAAACCTAATGCAAGAAAACCGGTGCAACCATCTGAGGGTTTTATTATTAAGCAGTTTCAGAATACAATATGGGTGCTAGAAATGGCTCACCCAACAGAGAATGTCCTCGGTAGTAGTACCACTCAGTCGGAGAAAGATATCAGCCCCAATCTGTCCCACGAAATCTCCCAACGTCAACCTCTAGGGTCTGCGTCAGCCTCTCTAGCCCAGCGTCAGCCTCTCTAGGCTCTGTGTCAACCTTTGGAGCCTCTGTGTCTCCCATGCTAACCCTCCTCAAGCTTTGTGCAACTCCTGGCTACCTCTACGTGGCCTCTGGCTGCTTCTGCGTGGCCTCTAGCTGGCTCTGCGTCAACCCTCTCATAACTTATGCGCTGATGCTCTTGGTACTATCTCTGCCTCTCTGCTACTACGTCAATTCCCCTCAGCTGCAACTTTGATCACTCCTTCGATTTCCTCAACAAGCCCTGCCCTAGAAAATTGAATTCTTGATCAACGTGGTGTGTTCTCCAAGTGACCCTCAAGCCTCCTCTTATACTTTTCTCGTTGAAAATTCAACGGCCGAGATTAAGTCCCTAATCAACAACTAAGATTAACTCTAGCTTGATCCATGACTTTTGGACCCTTCTAACACAATTTTATATTAATTCACATTAATATTTTATTTTAATTACTTTCATATCTCCCAAACTGTTTAGAATGTTCCCAAACTATTTCTAGGTATTGGAGATCTCATGTGCTTTAGCCTCCCCACCAATTTTCATGGCTAGAGCACATCCGATTCTACCCCAAATCAGCACTCCCTCTTAGCGAGCACTATGCTCTAGTAATACTCCTCACTGAGCATCACCCTAATCATTCGGCATCAGTCCCTGTGCTGATGCTAGGCCTGCTGCCCAACATCCTCAGCACTGCTGCATCATGTACTACTACCCATGGCCCTGCCACTGCCACTTCTGCATCTGTATGACAACCCCTGTCATCATGCTGCATTGTGCTGCCCATAGCACTGCCACTGCTAACTGCTGCATTGCAACTCAGTTACTGAGAAGTAAGTAACTGATCTCCCAAATTTGACATCTTTGTCAGGCTAGAGACACCCTTAATGCTGAAACTCCCTCTATCGCTAACAAGTGCCCCTTCTCTGACGTCTGCGCTGCTGCAACAACTCCATGCATCTCGCACTACTACCTCACGCTGTCCTGGGAACCCTACACTGTAGCTCCCTCTGTCACTCCATCCACATCCGTCTCTACTGACATCTGCCAGTACTGCTACTCCTATTTGGGGCTCCAGTAGCAGGGTATAATCCAAGAGGTTGGGTACCTCGAGGATCTTGCCCCTCATTGCCTGTAGTGTGTCTGACTACAGCTCAATCTCTCCCCAATTCCGGTCAAGTGGCACGAGAGCACTCATGGTACAGTCATCATCTGTCTCCACTTCCTTCTCCACCCTTGCTGGCGCAGCCCTGGTCTCGGAAGCCTCTCCCTTGCTTTTCTTCCTTGGACACTGGGTCGCATAATGACCCAGTTCCCCACAGTGGAAGCATTTGACCTTGGAGGTCCTTCTTGCGTTTCTCCTGCTTTCCCTCGGATGTTAGGGAAGCATCCACCTCCTCCTCCTTCTTGGTTCTGACCCCCTTGGCACTGCTTCCTGCCTTGGTTAGCCTTCTGATCTCTTCTTGGCGAAGAGCCACCATATTTCCTCCCAATCTGGAAGGGTCACCCTGCCCAGTATGCTCTGGAAAAACACCTCCCAATCTTCAGAGACTGTTAGAAAATTATATATTACGGAGCAATGGAACACATAAAATATTGCAGAAATATAAACACAGAAAACACATAAAACAAGAGAGACACAGATATACGTGGTTCACCTAGTTTGGGCTACGTCCACCCTGAACAGCCAATCCTTCCTTTCTATTATCCAACAAAATGAATAGACACAACCTACAGTAGATCCGTTGTAATATCCTCTGTTTTCTCTCACAGTCTCACCTCTCTGCTTCTCGCTCGGAGAATACACATCTATATCACAGCCTCAAATACAATGCCCTCATACAAAGAGAGGGGTTGCCTTCTAGGACAAAAAACCCTAAACTAAACATAAGTTCTACCGCCAGATCATCTGCCTAATGAACGACCTAGATTGACTAGAAACTACTATACTTTTACAAGGCAATTTTACATCTGTTTTTAGCTTCGGGGGCATTGCCCTCGAGCCCCCAGACCCCCCAGCCGGGGGGGGATCAGCCCCCCCGCACCCCCACAGGGGGGACAAGTCCCCCCACGTGGAGGGGTGTACAAACTTCCTGGGGTATACCTTCGGCTCAAACAAGGACCTCTAAACAATCATGCTCGATACTCAACAATCTCCCACTTGGAGAATGATTGTAGCAACTCCACCGCTGCTTCATCTGCTGGACAATGACTCCTCTTTGGACCTGGATGTTTCTCATCTTCGTCATCATCCTTGAAGGCCAATTGAAACTGAGCATATTCTCAGTTTCTCCCTGGTTACAACTTTTGTTAGCATATCTGCAGGATTTTGGCTAGTGTGTATCCTTTCCAGCTTCAACTCTCCATCTTCCAACACTGATCGTATGAAATGGTACTTGAGCTGTATGTGTTTAGTCCTGGAATGAAATGTTGAATTCTTTGCAAGATGAATGGAACTTTGGCTATCACTGTATAACGTGCCCATATCATGCTCCTTACCCAATTCACCCATAAACCTTTGTAACCAAATCATTTCTTTACTAGCCTCTGTAGCAGCAACATACTCTGCTTCTATTGTTGAAAGTGCAACAACACTTTGGATTTGTGAAACTCATCTGACAGCTGTTCCACCAACAGTAAATACATATCCTGTAGTGCTCCTCCTGTTATCTCTGTCACCTGCCATATCTGCATTAACATATCCCTATAGAGAAATGTTTGAACCACCAAAGCATAATGCTTGATTTGTGGTACCTTTCAAATATTTGAGAATCCATTTCACTTCCATCCAATGTTCCTTTCCTGGATTGTTGATGTACATGCTTACAACTCCCACTGCATGTGCAATATCAGGCCTTGTGCAGACCATTGCGTACATTAAGCTTCCAACTGCTGATGCATATGGAACTTTATACATATAATCCATGTCTTCTTCGGTCTTTGGGCACATTTCCTTACTAAGTTTGAAATGGCTAGCAAAAGGTGTACTAACTGGTTTTGCATTGTGCATATTAAATCTTTTCAACACCTTTTGTATGTACTCATTCTGAGACAATGTTAATTTACGATTTTTCCTGTCTCTAGTTATTCTCATACCAAGGATTTGTTTTGCAGCTCCCAAATCCTTCATTGCAAATGAATTTGCCAATTTTCTTTTGAGCACATTTATTTCCTGCATGTTAGACCTTGCAACAAGCATGTCATCTACATACAATAGCAATATAATATAGCTGCCATCATTTTTCCTTTTCAGATAAACACAATGATCAAAGTGACATCTAGTATAACCTTGTTCAGACATAAACTTGTCAAATTTTAGATACCACTACCTTGGAGCCTGTTTTAAGCCATACAAGCTCTTCTTCAACTTGCACACTAGTTTCTCCTTCCTTTCACTTCATATCCTTGTGGCTGATGCATATATATCTCTTCCTCCAAATCCCCATGGAGAAAAGCTATCTTTACATCTAACTGCTCAAGATGCAAATCTTCAGCTGCTACTAGACTTAGAATAGTTCTGATTGAAGTCATTTTAACAACAGGAGAAAATATTTCATCAAAATCAATACCTTTCTTCTGTGCAAACCCCTTCACCAAAAGTCTAGCTTTGTACCTCTGTTTTCCTCCATCTTCTTCCTTCAACCTGTAAACCCATTTATTCTTCAATGTAGTTTTTCCTGCAGGCAACCTGACTAAGTCCCAAGTCTGGTTATGCATTAAGGAGTCCATCTCTTCTTCCATGGCTACCTCCCACTTCTTCCTACTTTCAACCTGCATTGCTTCTTCATAACATTCGGGTTCACCAGAATCAGTCAACAATAAATAATATAATGAAGGAGAGTATCATTCAGGGGGTCTACTTATCTTGGTAGATCTTCTAACACTACTTTCAGGTGTTTGGGGTGCCTGTTGTTGTTGTCGTGGTTGCTGTTGTTGTGGTTGTTGATTATTATTATTTTCAGGCACCTTTACTTTTTCAATGATTTCATCAAGGACCGCGTATTCCTTGTTTTCTTTTTCCCGTTTCTTTTCCTGCAACTGACTCTTATACAAGACCTTTTCATTGAATATTACATCTCTGCTCATAATGATTTTGTGATTTTCATAATCATATAAGCGATAACCAAAATCATTAACACCATATCCAATAAAGGTACATTTTTTTGACTTTGCCTCAAGCTTTGTTCTATTTTCTTTATCAATATGGACAAAGGCCTCACAACCAGAAGGCTTTAAAAAAGAGTAGTTTACCTTTTTACCTGTCCATGCTTCCTCTGGAACACCACCATCGAAGGAACTCGAAGGCCCTCTGTTTATTAGATAAACAATAGTATCTACAGCATTTGCCCAAAACTGTAAAGGCAATCCTGCATGCAATCTCATGCACCTTGCATGCTCCATGATTGTTATGTTCATCCTTTCTGACACACCATTTTCTTGTGGTGTTCTTGGAACTATCTTCTCTTTGCGAATTCCATGCTCTGAACAGTACCTATCAAACTCTTTGCTGCAATATTCACCTCCATTGTCTGATCTGAGACACTTCAATTTCTTTCCTGTCTCAATCTCAACCAAATCTTTCCATTTCTTGAAAGTATCAAATACATCAGATTTATTCTTAATACAATAAATCCAAGTTTTTTTAGTTGCATCATCAATAAAAGTAACATAATAACGAGAGCCACCGAGAGATGATACCTGAGCAGGTCCCCATACATCTGTATGCACAAGCTCTAATTTTTCGCTCTTCTTTTCTTTCCCAACCCTCAGAAATCTGACTCTCTTCTGTTTTCCATAAATGAAATTCTCACAGAAGTCCAAATCAATATTCTTCAAACCCGACAACAAATTCGTTGAGTGAAGAATTTTCATCCCCTTATCACTCATGTGTTTGAGCCTATGATGCCATAATGCTACATCTGCTCCTTTGGAAGTTAAAGCATTAACAGAGTTAGAAATACCATTGCATAAATACAATGTACCAACCTTTTCGCCTTTTGCTATTATGAGGGCTCCTTTGGTGACCTTCCAAGCTTTATCTGTGAAAGTTGTCACACAACCTTCACCGCCTAACTGCCCTGTTGAAATCATATTTTTCTTTAGATCTGGAACATGCCTTACCTCCTTTAGTAGCCATTGGTTTCCATTCTGTTGTTTTACAAGAACCTTACCCATTCCAGCAATTTTATAGGGTTTATCATCACCCAAATGAACTTGTCCAAAATCTCCTTGAGCATAGTCATGAAAGTATTTCTTATCAGGTGTGGCATGGAATGAGGCCCCTGAATCTACCACCAAGGAATCAGTAATATTTTCGAAAGAAAGAATCAAATCATCTTGTAACACTTCACCTGTCACATTTGCTTCATGATTTTTTTATTGTTGTGCATCTCCTTCTTTTCCCTTCCGAGATCTATAATCTTTCTTTAGGTGTCCTTTCTTTCTGCATTTCCAGCACACTATCCCCGCTCTGGACTTGGATCTGCCTTTTCTTGATTTATTGCGATATCTTGAGCTCTTTCCTCTTTCCATTTTTCTTCCCCTAGACTCTACACTCAAAGCATTACCCGATGTCTCATCGGAGCTTTTCCATCGCATTTCCTCGCTAAGGATAGCACCGACAACATCATCAAATTTTAAAGTACTAGATCCAAAAATAGAGTTACTAATGGCCATTACTAAACCATTCCAACTTTCTGGTAATGAGCACAAGAATAACAGAGCTCTAACTTCATCATCAAAGTTTACCCCTACAGAACATAACTGACTTGTAACAGTATTAAAATCATTTAAATGGTCTGCAATAGATCCACCTTCCGACATATTCATATTAAATAACCATTTCATAAGAAATACCTTTTTTGAGGCCGAGGGTTTTTCATATAGTTTCTCCAATGCCTTAATAAAAACCTCTGTCGTTGTTTCTGTTAGATTCGGTCTAGTAGCCCTCCATCAGCGATCAAAACTCTTTGCATTTGCATAAGTAGGTGTCTCATCAGTGTCATTTCATTGCATACCATTAGGCATGCCATAACCCTGATGGAGGAGCTGGTGTCTTTATTCCCCTCTTGGCACTGCTGGATCAAGTTGTTTCAGTCTATAAAGTCTTTCAAGGTTCCTTGTCTTGTCAAAGTCCTAGGTCTAGGGTTTAGGTCCAATTTGTCTTTGAGGTCATGTCTTTAAAGGTCAATAAATGCCCAGCAGGCCAGAGGGATGACTATCAAAGATTTCTTCAAAGATTTCATCTTGTACAGCTAATTTTAACCTTGGATTTAAAAACCCTGTTTTTAAAGACAAGGTCTTTTTTCTCTTTTTTGTAAAAAATTGTAAAAATTCAAAAGTTTTCAAAGACAGCATGCAGCCCTGGTCCCCTTTGCCAAGATTCCTCAGAAGCTTTCCCTACAAAAATTTTCAAGACAAAGCATCAGTTCAAACAATTTCAGGACAAAAGGAAACCATAAAGTCAGCAGCATTTAAATTTTGAAAAAGTGTCAAGTTAAAAACATTAGAAAGAGGGTTTGAGGAGAAATTAATTTAAATCAAGCCTATAAAGCCCCTCTCTCCTTCTATTTGATCATCATTTGCCTCAAAGCAATAGTGAAGAGCGATTTGGGCGATTTGGAGAGAAATTTAGCAAAATTGGCAAGCTGAGCCCGCGCGCGACCTGTCAGCACTTGCGCGCGACCTATCAGGGGGGTTCCTCCAGTTGAAAAATTACACTGGTGCGACCTATCGAGCGCGCGTGACCTATCAGCACCTGCGCGCGACCTGTTGGGATATTCATCTACAAAAACCGCCAGTAAACTCCCAAACGACCTCAAAATTCTTCAAGACTGCAGGTAGGCTTCTGATCATCAAAATATTTTACTTGATAAAGAAAAATGAGCATGGGAAAGGTGTTTTAATGTCGTCAAATTGAAATGAGAGATTCATGTATATTTGCTTTAAGAATGTCAAAATGCTTGTAGAACTATGGTTTGTTTTGTTGTTTCAAGGTCATCCTTGTCACCCCACTTTTTCCCCAATTCTCTTTACCACCTCCTATATCATTTCTACCTAATCTCCCTACCAAAATATCAAAAGCCCCTAAAACCCTACCCCTATTCCTAAAAATCAAGAATCAAACCCTAAACCCTACTTCCCATAACATCCTTGCAAATGAAATTGTATGATGATATGTATGTCATGATTCTTCCCCTTAACTCCCTATTTCCCTATTTCATATATTTTTCCCAATTTCCCTTCAAAGTCTCCCTTCCCTAACATTTCCCTTGTGCTATTTGTCCCCTTGAAACAGCATTACAAACAGGGAAAAACAGCAGGTCATTTGAGCAGAAGCAGCAGTACATTTCAACCACTTTGCTCCTGAAACCATGTCAGAAACCGAAACCGACTATGAGCAAAGTGATGACCATGAGTCAACACCAGAAATTGAGATACAAAGGAGGCCTCACAGGGGTGGTAAGAGTGGACACCATAAGAGGGAGGAGCCCACCTCTTTGACCGATTTGCAGGCTTGTCCACTTGCGGTCACATGTTTCCGCTACCTCTCATGTTATGAATTTTGCGAGAGGATTTCTCAAATTCAGCATCATAGGGAATTGGCTCGCTTGTTTGTTTTGCATTTGCATAATGGGCATGTAAACCTTGCAGGGGTGGATTTTACATTGTCATCTGAAAGTATTGCTCAAGCAAGAGGAATACCAAATGTGGGAGAAGAGTGGAACAAACGCAAAGTGTTGGATAGATTTCATTATGAGCCCTTCGTTAAACCTGCCTACATGAGGTCCATAACTGGTATGTTTCCTTTCAGATTTTTGAGGGATGAGTATGCTCCCATGATGAGGCTTATCATGCTCTACTTCACCTGTGAGGGCAGGTTTGCATATGTGTATTCGTACCATATTCGCTTGTTGATGCATTTCACACGGGTACGAATGATGAACATACCATGGTTCATGTGCCGGGATATTGAGAGGATGGTGCCCTTGGTGCAGAGAAGGAGCCCAGCACAGCAACACAGGAGCATTTATCATTATGGTTTGATCCAGCTTGTGGTCATGCATCAGTTGGCTCAGCAGGGTATCCCATGGGAGAATTTTATCTCTCGGGATTTTTTCACAACATCAGCATCATCTCCCCCTGAGGTTGTTCATGAGGAGGGAGGGCCTTCACAGCAGCATGATAGTCCTGAGACCAGACATGTCAGCTCTCCTCCATTGGTCACTTATCAGAGAGGCCACAGAGCCTTATTTGCATCAGCTAGGCGAGTATTATCTCCACACCAGGTGGAAGGGGTCTCGCCTTCTTCATCAGCACCACGAGTGTTATCTCCACACCAGGTGGAAGGGGCCTCGTCGCCGACAGCAGCACAGGTATCAGAGAGGGGCAAACAGCCCAGGATTGATGAGGGGCCATCCGGTGTTCCAAACATAGAGATTGTTGACCTTGATATCAGTTCTCCTAGTCTAGAGTCAAAGGAGATCATTCAGCACCTAAGAGCTGAAAATGATTCATTGCAGCGAAGATTGGAAGGAGCACAATGGACGATCACATATTTAGAGCAGCGCAACAAGCAGTTGGAGGATGAGCACACTCTTGATGAGTTGCGGAGGATTCATGAGGACCGCAACTTGGCTCGAAAGAGACCCGGCGATTTGGTACCCGTTGAGCGAGAGGCTATGCTTCTCCGGGTCAATGCTCATTTGGAGAGGTTGCTGGCAAAGGCCAACCAAGATAAGGACTTGCTCAGGAACATGAAAAATCACTATTGGGCCCGAATGCACGTATGCAAGGCAAAAATGAAGGTGATTCAAGGGCGGTTGGCCAAGGCACTAAAACGACGAAAAAGGCCCGATCCCCTCCACATCTTGGCTGAGGCTTCCTTGAAGGAGCATGATATTAAGTGACCTCACTACAGCACAAATTTCATAAAATTTTGAGCATTTTTGGTCTTTTATGAATTTTTGGGCAAAAAACAGGTTTTTCTCCTTGATAGGTCGCGCGCCGCGCGCGACCTATTCCATGGGCAACTTCATTTTGGGAAAACTCAGCATTTCTGGATTTTTCATGCAAAGATACACCTGCTCAGCAATTACCAAGAGATTTCATCAAGTTTTGAGCCTCCAGAAGGTCAAAAAACATGCAAAAATTGACTTTCTGCCACCTTTTTGACAAACAGGGAGCAGTCTTGGGAGATTGCAATTTTGGAGGGGCAAATGGCCACCAAATTCAGAAATTCTAGTTGGGTTGGAAAGTAGACATCCAGACCTTTCCAAAAAGCCCACTTTTGCCTCATTTGGACACCTAGAAGTGCCTCAAACGGAGCTCCAAAGAAGCACGACCTATCAGGATTAGGGCGCGACCTATTAGGCAATTTTCATAATTTTTCACCTTCAGCTCAGGAATTCGCCCAGCTTTGGCCAGTTTTGACTTGGGATGGGATTTTTCACCCTCTTTGATGTAATTAATGTATTTTCATGTTGATATGACACTTATTTACCTATTCTAGAAGATTCATTCATGAAATAGCAAACATTTAATGAATGAATTGGTTTCCTAGCTTATAGAGGCAAGTTGTTTTGACTGCCTAGATTTTAGTGCTCAGTTTAGAATTGGTTGAAACAGCTCATAGAAGGATGAGCTCGACCCCTAGAGGCAAGGAAAGATGTTAGATTGCCTATATTATGTACTTTCTTGGTCATTTTCATGGTTGGACTCTTGAGGGAGAAAGCTCTATTGTATTATTCATTGTATCTCTGCAATTTTGGCAAAGGAAGAAAGACCAGGGTTTTGCAGTCCTTTTTGGGATTCCTGTGGTTACATGTATTGATGGTGTGCTTCTCTTTGTACTTGTAAGTGTGTTATGTGAAATCATCCTCTTTCTTTTTCTTCTGAAATTAGGCAAATGAAGTGTTAAAGTAGAATTCATGATTTCCATGCTCTGCTTTTAAATTTGCTTAATATCAATGTTTTCATCTGTTTAAGGAGAACTCAAGGTGATTGCTTGCTCTCCTTAGCTCCTCACCGGTCATTCCTACCCATTCATTTAATTTAAAGGCATCAATACAGTCTCCTACCTTGCCCCAAAGAACCCCCTGCAAAAACTGTGTCCAATCCCCGCACCCAAAATTGCCTTTCCCCGATTTTCCACCAAAATCCAAAAAAATCCCAAAACAAACTCTTTTTATCAGTTTACTAGCCTAAAATCAGTGCTTCCTCATTGGTTATCTCGCCCGTTGAAGATCTTTACCGAGATAGATCGGAGAGAGCCCTCTCCTGCCCCGTAGGGCTAGCTACGAGGCTAAGTGGTTTGATGTTGCCTTGAAGTTTTCCTTTTTCAGCCTGAGGCAAATTCGAGTGCTAACATATTGGCGACCATACTGGGGAGAACAAACTTGTCTGTTGATTGATGTGTTTGCTTCATAAGTCTTAGACGGAGCCTGAAGTTACGCCAGGTAGCCTTCGAAACGCTTTTGCTTTGCATAAGCGGAAGTAGATAAACGCTGCTTCAGTCAATCTCCGTGAGCTTGTGAATACGGCACTTCAATTGCATTATACCCCAGTTCATTTGTAAACTCTGAAATTTTGATGATAAGTTGAGAGTTTTCAAGGCTGAAATCATTCACTGGCGACTCCTTCACTGAAAAATCCAGAGATCAATGCTTCATGGTGACTTCACTGCAGGAAGACTAGTAGCTTTGAGATTTTCAAGATGGATCGGATTGCAAGAAGATACGCTCCCCTGAGCCGAGATCACATCCCTGGTTTTCCAAATAAAATTCCGAAGGTAGATTGGTCAAGGAATTTGCCTACATTTAATGATGATGGTAAGAAGGATGCTGCTTTACATCTAGTTAGATTTCACATGCATATTCGCAAGTTGAAGGTTGATTTTCCTGAAGATTGCTTGATGAAGATATTCTTGGCCACTCTGGAAGGTAAAGCCCAATCATGGTATGAAAGTTTGCCGCCTGCTTGTATTTACTGTTTAAAGGATTTTCATGCTATGTTCATTGAACGATATAAGGACTCTTATCCATCATTAAATTTGGTTCATGACTGTTGCAAGCATGCTTATGGTTTTATTGAAAGCCTTGAGAAATATTATGAAGATGATAATTTTATGGATGTTGAGATCATGGAGGCTCTATATGAGAATCCATTTCAGCAGCATAAAGAAAACTTAGAGAATTCCCATCAAGATGATCAGGACATTTTGCAGCAGAATCAAGATCAGCAGGTTGAAGATAATATGGCTGAAAATGATGAAAGGGAGAATGACATTTCAGATCTGCCCACAGAAGACAACAACATGCAAGTAAGTCCAATGCTGATTGTAGATTGTGATAATGTCCAGTCACCTACTCCAGGTTCTGTTGAAATCATTTGGAATGTAGAAGACACAGTAATTCATACTGTTAGTCCATCATTAGAACACAACCTTCATGAAGAAGCAATCCAGTCAGTTCATGAACAACAGAATGAGATCTTTGTGCAAGTAAGTGATAAATCTCCTTTCAATAACTCAGTAATTAATGATATTTTGAATGCCCTGTCATATGAAGATAATTACTGTTTAAACAGAAGAGAACAAAAGGCATTGTCTCCTTTGTCTGAAGAGGAGATAGATCGGCTTTTGAAAGGTCTTGTTACAACAGATTTGCAATGCACACATAGTCAGGAAAGTGTTGGGGAAACTTCTTCCTCTGTTGAAGAAGATGACTGTCTTGTAGATCAGCAAGCAGATAATGTTTTCCTTCACAAAGATGATAATCCAGCTGTCATATCATATGAAGATGACCTACCATATTTTCAGACTACCGAAGATCATAGCATACAGGATTACCTTTCAGATTCTTCATATGTTTCATGTGCTGAAATGCTTTTCCAAGAAGAGATCTGCCCATCCATTTGTTCAGAGTTTTTTGAAGCCCATGAGCATACTTTTACCGAAGCACATGATGAAGGCAGATCAGAATTTGAAACAAAGGACACCTTCTTTTTTCAACAAGAGGTAAATCTTCATGTTTTTCAGGATCCAATGGCAAATTTGTTACAGTCAGTAGTGAAGGTGATTATTGCAGTATTCAGTGATGAAGGAGAATATGGTCAACTATGTTTTTGGATGCCCAGTGATAGGTTTGTATTGTTGACCAGAAGATCTAATCAGGAGAATCAATCAAGAAGGCATCTGCTTGATTGGTTGCATTGGCATTTTGATATAGTTTGATGTATATTGTCTTGTAAGAAACACAGGTGGCTGTCATCATGATTTCAAATCTTGATGGACTGCTGCCCTTCAATAAGCTTTGTAAGTTCTTGTTTAGTTAAGTCAGTCATGAGTCAGTTTGTGTCAGTTTTTAGTCATGTATTTTAGCTTGAATAATGACTCCATTGCCCAATGATTGAAAGGCACTGGTCTGCTCTCCCAGAGGTCTAAGGTTCTTGGTACCTCCAAGGAGCTACCATCCCCATTGGAGCCAATGTTAGAGTCGGTCTAGTAGCCCTCCATCAGCGATCAAAACTCTTTGCATTTGCATAAGTAGGTGTCTCATCAGTGTCATTTCATTGCATTCCATTAGGCATGCCATAACCCTGATGGAGGAGCTGGTGCCTTTATTCCCCTCTTGGCACTGCTGGATCAAGTTGTTTCAGTCTATAAAGTCTTTCAAGGTTCCTTGTCTTGTCAAAGTCCTAGGTCTAGGGTTTAGGTCCAATTTGTCTTTGAGGTCATGTCTTTAAAGGTCAATAAATGCCCAGCAGGCCAGAGGGATGACTATCAAAGATTTCTTCAAAGATTTCATCTTGTACAGCTAATTTTAACCTTGGATTTAAAAACCCTGTTTTTAAAGACAAGGTCTTTTTTCTCTTTTTTGTAAAAAATTGTAAAAATTCAAAAGTTTTCAAAGACAGCATGCAGCCCTGGTCCCCTTTGCCAAGATTCCTCAGAAGCTTTCCCTACAAAAATTTTCAAGACAAAGCATCAGTTCAAACAATTTCAGGACAAAAGGAAACCATAAAGTCAACAGCATTTAAATTTTGAAAAAGTGTCAAGTTAAAAACATTAGAAAGAGGGTTTGAGGAGAAATTAATTTAAATCAAGCCTATAAAGCCCCTCTCTCCTTCTATTTGATCATCATTTGCCTCAAAGCAATAGTGAAGAGCGATTTGGGCGATTTGGAGAGAAATTTAGCAAAATTGGCAAGCTGAGCCCGCGCGCGACCTGTCAGCACTTGCGCGCGACCTATCAGGGGGGTTCCTCCAGTTGAAAAATTACACTGGCGCGACCTATCGAGCGCGCGCGACCTATCAGCACCTGTGCGCGACCTGTTGGGAAATTCATCTACAAAAACCGCCAGTAAACTTCCAAACGACCTCAAAATTCTTCAAGACTGCAGGTAGGCTTCTGATCATCAAAATATTTTACTTGATAAAGAAAAATGAGCATGGGAAAGGTGTTTTAATGTCGTCAAATTGAAATGAGAGATTCATGTATATTTGCTTTAAGAATGTCAAAATGCTTGTAGAACTATGGTTTGTTTTGTTGTTTCAAGGTCATCCTTGTCACCCCACTTTTTCCCCAATTCTCTTTACCACCTCCTATATCATTTCTACCTAATCTCCCTACCAAAATATCAAAAGCCCCTAAAACCCTACCCCTATTCCTAAAAATCAAGAATCAAACCCTAAACCCTACTTCCCATAACATCCTTGCAAATGAAATTGTATGATGATATGTATGTCATGATTCTTCCCCTTAACTCCCTATTTCCCTATTTCATATATTTTTCCCAATTTCCCTTCAAAGTCTCCCTTCCCTAACATTTCCCTTGTGCTATTTTTCCCCTTGAAACAACATTACAAACAGGGAAAAACAGCAGGTCATTTGAGCAGAAGCAGCAGTACATTTCAGCCACTTTGCTCCTGAAACCATGTCAGAAACCGAAACCGACTATGAGCAAAGTGATGACCATGAGTCAACACCAGAAATTGAGATAAAAAGGAGGCCTCACAGGGGTGGTAAGAGTGGACACCATAAGAGGGAGGAGCCCACCTCTTTGACCGATTTGCAGGCTTGTCCACTTGCGGTCACATGTTTCCGCTACCTCTCATGTTATGAATTTTGCGAGAGGATTTCTCAAATTCAGCATCATAGGGAATTGGCTCGCTTGTTTGTTTTGCATTTGCATAATGGGCATGTAAACCTTGCAGGGGTGGATTTTACATTGTCATCTGAAAGTATTGCTCAAGCAACAGGAATACCAAATGTGGGAGAAGAGTGGAACAAACGCAAAGTGTTGGACAGATTTCATTATGAGCCCTTCGTTAAACCTGCCTACATGAGGTCCATAACTGGTATGTTTCCTTTCAGATTTTTGAGGGATGAGTATGCTCCCATGATGAGGCTTATCATGCTCTACTTCACCTGTGAGGGCAGGTTTGCATATGTGTATTCGTACCATATTCGCTTGTTGATGCATTTCACACGGGTACGAATGATGAACATACCATGGTTCATGTGCCGGGATATTGAGAGGATGGTGCCCTTGGTGCAGAGAAGGAGCCCAACACAGCAACACAAGAGCATTTATCATTATGGTTTGATCTAGCTTGTGGTCATGCATCAGTTGGCTCAGCAGGGTATCCCATGGGAGAATTTTATCTCTCGGGATTTTTTCACAGCATCAGCATCATCTCCCCCTGAGGTTGTTCATGAGGAGGGAGGGCCTTCACAGCAGCATGATAGTCCTGAGACCAGACATGTCAGCTCTCCTCCATTGGTCACTTATCAGAGAGGCCACAGAGCCTTATTTGCATCAGCTAGGCGAGTATTATCTCCACACCAGGTGGAAGGGGTCTCGCCTTCTTCATCAGCACCACGAGTGTTATCTCCACACCAGGTGGAAGGGGCCTCGTCGCCGACAGCAGCACAGGTATCAGAGAGGGGCAAACAGCCCAGGATTGATGAGGGGCCATCCGGTGTTCCAGACATAGAGATTGTTGACCTTGATATCAGTTCTCCTAGTCTAGAGTCAAAGGAGATCATTCAGCACCTAAGAGCTGAAAATGATTCATTGCAGCGAAGATTGGAAGGATCACAATGGATGATCACATATTTAGAGCAGCGCAACAAGCAGTTGGAGGATGAACACACTCTTGATGAGTTGCGGAGGATTCATGAGGACCGCAACTTGGCTCGAAAGAGACCCGGCGATTTGGTACCCGTTGAGCGAGAGGCTATGCTTCTCCGGGTCAATGCTCATTTGGAGAGGTTGCTGGCAAAGGCCAACCAAGATAAGGACTTGCTCAGGAACATGAAAAATCACTATTGGGCCCGAATGCACGTATGCAAGGCAAAAATGAAGGTGATTCAAGGGCGGTTGGCCAAGGCACTAAAACGACGAAAAAGGCCCGATCCCCTCCACATCTTGGCTGAGGCTTCCTTGAAGGAGCATGATATTAAGTGACCTCACTACAGCACAAATTTCATAAAATTTTGAGCATTTTTGGTCTTTTATGAATTTTTGGGCAAAAAACAGGTTTTTCTCCTTGATAGGTCGCGCGCCGCGCGCGACCTATTCCATGGGCAACTTCATTTTGGGAAAACTCAGCATTTCTGGATTTTTCATGCAAAGATACACCTGCTCAGCAATTACCAAGAGATTTCATCAAGTTTTGAGCCTCCAGAAGGTCAAAAAAATGCAAAAATTGACTTTCTGCCACCTTTTTGACAAACAGGGAGCAGTCTTGGGAGATTGCAATTTTGGAGGGGAAAATGGCCACCAAATTCAGAAATTCCAGTTGGGTTGGAAAGTAGACATCCAGACCTTTCCAGCAAGCCCACTTTTGCCTCATTTGGACACCTGGAAGTGCCTCAAACGGAGCTCCAAAGAAGCGCGACCTATCAGGATTAGGGCGCGACCTATCAGGCAATTTTCATAATTTTTCACCTTCAGCTCAGGAATTCGCCCAGCTTTGGCCAGTTTTGACTTGGGATGGGATTTTTCACCCTCTTTGATGTAATTAATGTATTTTCATGTTGATATGACACTTATTTACCTATTCTAGAAGATTCATTCATGAAATAGCAAACATTTAATGAATGAATTGGTTTCCTAGCTTATAGAGGCAAGTTGTTTTGACTGCCTAGATTTTAGTGCTCAGTTTAGAATTGGTTGAAACAGCTCCTAGAAGGATGAGCTCGACCCCTAGAGGCAAGGAAAGATGTTATATTGCCTATATTATGTACTTTCTTGGTCATTTTCATGGTTGGACTCTTGAGGGAGAAAGCTCTATTGTATTATTCATTGTATCTCTGCAATTTTGGCAAAGGAAGAAAGACCAGGGTTTTGCAGTCCTTTTTGGAATTCCTATGGTTACATGTATTGATGGTGTGCTTCTCTTTGTACTTGTAAGTGTGTTATGTGAAATCATCCTCTTTCTTTTTCTTCTGAAATTAGGCAAATGAAGTGTTAAAGTAGAATTCATGATTTCCATGCTCTGCTTTTAAATTTGCTTAATATCAATGTTTTCATCTGTTTAAGGAGAACTCAAGGTGATTGCTTGCTCTCCTTAGCTCCTCACCGGTCATTCCTACCCATTCATTTAATTTAAAGGCATCAATACAGTCTCCTACCTTGCCCCAAAGAACCCCCTGCAAAAACTGTGTCCAATCCCCGCACCCAAAATTGCCTTTCCCCGATTTTCCACCAAAATCCAAAAAAATCCCAAAACAAACTCTTTTTATCAGTTTACTAGCCTAAAATCAGTGCTTCCTCATTGGTTATCTCGCCCGTTGAAGATCTTTACCGAGATAGATCGGAGAGAGCCCTCTCCTGCCCCGTAGGGCTAGCTACGAGGCTAAGTGGTTTGATGTTGCCTTGAAGTTTGCCTTTTTCAGCCTGAGGCAAATTCGAGCGCTAACAGTTTCCTTCGAAATGTTGAAGGTGACCGATGCTGCAAGGCACAACCGTACTGTTCTGAGTGTCTTTCTATCAAGAAGGTTCCATTCTTCATCTGTCATACCCATCGACATCTTTGTTTTTCTGCCCAATGGTAGGTACAGATCTTTCTGATACAGATAATCTTCCATCTGCATCTTCCACAACAAGAAGTTTTGGCCGTTAAATTTCTTGACCCTAAACTTACCATCTTCCGCCATTGCTCCCACTCAAACGAGGAACCCTTCTTTCCTGCGAGTTTATCAGCCAAATAGACCTTCAGCTCTGATACCAGTTGTTAGAAAATTATATATTACGGAGCAATGGAACACATAAAATATTGCAGAAATATAAACACAGAAAACGCATAAAACAAGAGAGACATAGATATACGTGGTTCACCCAGTTTAGGCTACGTCAACCCCGAACAGCCAGTCCTTCCTTTCTATTATCCAACAAAATGAATAGACACAACCTACAACAGATCCGCTGTAATATCCTCTATTTTCTCTCACAGTCTCACCTCTCTGCTTCTCGCTCAGAGAATACACATCTATATCACAGCCTCAAATACAATGCCCTCATACAAAGAGAGGGGTTGCCTTCTAGGGCAAAAAACCCTAAACTAAACATAAGTTCTACCGTCAGATCATCCGCCTAATGAATGGACCAGATTGACTAGAAATTACTATACTTTTACAAGGAAATTTTACATCTGTTTTTAGCTTCGGGGGCGCTGCCCCCGAGCCCCCCGCTGGGGGACCACTGGCCCCCTGACCCCCCAGTCGGGGGGGATCGGTCCCCCCCGGACCCCCACAGGGGGGACAGGTCCCCCCCGCGTGGAGGGGTGTACAAACTTCCTGGGGTATACATCCGACTGAAACAAAGACCTATAAACAATCATGCTCCATACTCAACAGAGACTACGTTCAGGGCTGTTCTCACCATCAATTCTTGATCCGGTGTGGCCCCTATGGAAATCAGTTGATCCTGTATATGCTTCAATCGACCGAGGAAGGTGTCAATATGTTCTCCCTTCTGCATCTGGTATGACCACAACTGATTTTCTAGTAGCATCGTCGTCTGCACGAAAGCATGCTAATACAACTTTGTTAGGGCCTCCCACATCTCATTTGTCATATTATTCTTGACAATATGTGGTACTACATGGTCCTTGACCCTATTAAGGATGATGCTCTTTGCCCTTGCCATTACATCCTTGTACCTATCATTATCAGCTGGGTCAACTGGGACTGCTATTGTCCTCAAGGCAAATTTCTTAAGACGGTTCCAGTCTAGAACGGATAAGATTCTGGCCTTCCAGACTACGAAGTTTGAGGCTCCGTCCAGTCTATCCTGGTCTCTTATCCCATTCACTTCCATCTCACTTCTCCTCTACTTCCCTCCTGGAATTTCTTGGTGTGACTCCCTCTGAGACTTGATTTCCCTCCTGGAAACCCTTCTGCCAATGTCGAGATACCCCTACTGCATTGTTAGTGCAGTTGCACCACTGATCCAGATTTCTTGGCTAGAATTCCTCGGTAGCAACTCCATCCTCCTTGGTCTTGCCCTGTTAGTTACTGTTTTTACTACAGGACCCCACCAACTTCACACTACAACTTACCCACAGCCTCCTAAGCTCTAGCAAATTGAAGGTTAGATCTTCTAGGCTTTGCGCAATCCCGGCACCAGCAAAATTCGCACCTCCTAGTCAGGGACTGTCAAGGCAACAAAAGGGAGGAAAAAGTTAAACTACAAGGAAATGAGCACATAATAGGGTTAATAAGTCATCAATTTACCTTTTCCAAGAGGGGCATGCTAGGCACACCGACACTAGGTGCCAATAGGTGCCAAGTGCCAAGTCTTAATGCATTCTAAGTGCTAAATCTTCCTCTGTTTCTTTTCATCTAGTTTCCAATAATTGATCTCAAATAAATATAATATTAAACCATGCCAAAGCATACCAAGTCATCTCACTGCATGCCAAACATGCTAAGACTTTCCAAGTGCCAACACGTGCCAAGTGCCAATGTGTGTTAGGGAGTGTGATGCACGTTATGAAGTGACAGAGCATATCAAAGAGTGCTAAGGTGTGCTAGAGAGTGCCAATGCATGCTCAGGAGTGTTAGGGAGTACTAGGACAACACAAGGGAGCACTAAGTCAAAATGCATGGAAGTGAATGAATATGAGGGTGTTTCGGGGAGTGTCAATGAGTGCTAGCTTTCATGCCAAGGAGGGAGTGACAAGGTATGCTAAGCACGGGTAAGGCATGCCAGGGAATATCAAGGAATGTTGAGAAGTGCTAGAGTGTTTTAGGTAGTTCCGAGGTGTGCTAACATGTGCCAAATAATGCCAAGGCATGCCAGGTGCTAAGACATGCTAGGATGTGCAGAGTGCCAGAGTATGCCAATATGCGTCAAGGAGTTTCAAGGCAACAAAAGGAATAACCAAGCTAAAATGCAAGGAAATGAACACATAAGAGGGTTAATAAGTTGGGACTTCATCTTTTTCAAAAGGGGCATTCTAGGCACACTAATAATATGTTCTAATACATGCCAAGTGCCGATGTGTGCCAAGGTCTAATGTTTATCAATGCAATATTATGCCAAGGTGTTCCAGGGCATTCTAGGGAATACAGGGCATGCCAACACATGATAGGGGAGTTGATCCGAATTTAAACAGGAATGCAACAAATTACAGAGATAACCATAAACATAGAGATGCAGCGGAAATAATACTTCATTTCATTAATGTAAAATACTGAAATATGCTTACAAACAAGAATGGAAATAAACTAGCTAGGGCGATGGTAGCTTATCTCTGAGAAGAGATGTGGGGCTACATGCCTCTGAACTGCCTTAAAATGAGGCTCAAGGGCCTTTTTATTATTGAACAATAACAACAAACCCTAAACAACCAAAACCCTAACTTGAGGAGATGTAACACCAAGAGTTTATGGGCCCCGTTGGGGTGAGTTGGATAGCCAACTTCCCGGGGTCGTGACTTGGTCATATTATCTCCGTTTGATGCACATGATAGCCCGTTGGAAAGATCTCTCCAAGGACTACGACGAAAAAGATGATTTTAGAGAAAAGATCACTGATGGCAATAGATTTCCAAAAAAACGTCGTTTAGGGCCTCAAAACATCTCCGAAGTTTAGGACCCGAAAAACTGCTAAAAATAGTAAATTGTGCTACAAATAAGGAAACTGAAAAACTGAAAGAAACAATGGTGGGGGTTCAAGTGGAATTGGCGGGTGGCCACCAATATCCACCTGGATCATTCCTCCCCCCTTAGGAAGCAATGGTCCCCATTGTGTTGAGTTCCTCCATGAGATGAGGGAACTTCTGCTGAACTTGGTCCCTAGTGAGCCACTTGCCCTGGTGAAGGAGTTGGCATGCTTTGGCAACTCGATACAGTTGGATATTCTGCTGGTGAGTGTGCTTGATCTGTGTGTCCATGATCCGATCAGTTGTAGCTTGTTCCATGCAATCTGGATTTAACTCTGTGGGTGTGAGTTGGGTATTTCAGAGGAGGTTATTGAGCCTTAGATAGCATGGGGTTGCTTGGTTGCTTGCATGGAGGTTTACACTTGACATGTGGATTCTTGGGTTAAGGAAGTGGATATGTAGGTGTGGGTGTCCTTAAGGTGACACATGACCTTGGATATGCATTGTCCTTAAGGAGACACATGACCATGGAGATACATTGGAGTTTTGGACCTTTGGAGGATTGTTGGACCTTGGGGAGTAGTGCTCATGCTATGGAGTCCTTGCTTGTTAATCATTGTCACCTTTGAGCCTCAAACATGTCACTTAGAGTAGTGTGCTTCACATGGGTGGACCTACTTGTGTCTTGCAAGTTTGCTTGTAGTGGACTAGGTCCACTTGTTATTGTAAAGCCCCTTTTACCTCTCATATAAATAGAGGAAGGAGTGAGCTGTTATTATAGTTGAGCATGCACTTGTGCATATTCCTTTACATACTTGGGTTAGAGATGTAAGAGTAGTGCTACTTTTTCTCTCTCTCTCTCATTCAATCTTCTTTGTACTTTGTGTTTTTGTCTTAAGATGCTAGGGTTTCTTGGAGCATTCACCCGAAAACTTCATATATATAAAGAAGAAATGAAACCCATGAACAAAATCACAACCTATCATATAATTCTCCATGCTTTCAAAAAGCCTAGATAGGGAAAACCAAGAGAAACCCTAGCTCCACCAAAGATACTCCAACAATCAATATTTTTGAATATATTTTTGAAATATCTTTGGTGGAGCTAAGGTTTCTATTGGTTTTCTCTATCTAGGGTTTTGGAGAACTTGCAACATTATATGATGAGTTGTGACTGTGTTCATTGATTTTAGTTCTTACACACATATGGAGTTCTCCATTGTCCAAAAATATGAAATTTTAGATTTGACTTCCAACTTACCACTGCCATAAATTGTGTTATTTCAAAGATTTGACTTCAATATTTTCATAAATACAATGTCCTAAAAAATATAGCTGAACACTTCCATATTCATAGTTAGATAATATTCCAAGAATATATACATGTGTTGTATGGATCAACAATTGTCTCATGAACAACAATCACATCACAAGCGACAATTGAACTTGGTTGGGGAGGATATTAATTTATCCTCTCAAGTACCTGAGTTCTTTTTGTTGTCAAATCAAATCTGAACTAGATAAAAACCGGATAAAAAAACTGGTTGACCAAAAAATACATAAATTATTCAAATTTAGGAAAAAAACATATACATTAATGTGCATCCATATGAATCACAACCATTACACAAAAAATTTCCATTTAACTTTAGGTTTCCTGGAAATAGATTTGGAGGCTTCCCAACATGAAATTCCTAAAGAATATGTTGTCTTGAAGCCAAGCATGCACCATATCATAGTTAAAATCTAAAGTCTTTGGCACCCTTAAACTTGACACTAGTCCAAGAATCCTAGACCATACTAAGAGAATGTTTGTGCTAAGAGAGTTCAACATGCATTTACAACCACATTTTTTATTAAGGGTGAAAGTGGTTCTATGCCACATAATTCTGTTTGAAGAACAAATATCGATATCATAAAACAGAGGCAAGCTTGAAATGCTTGTTCTATAGCTAGAAGTATTGTTATGACATTGTTCACAACTTTGAAGTACTTTGTTGAAGGACTTCAAAAGGATGTAAAAGTGATTTAGTGTGTCAGAATGTTCAATGATGGGTGTTATTGTGAGATTATTTGCCCAACATGCTCCTACTAAATTGAAAATGGTTTTTTTTGTTTATTATTTGGGCCAAATATTGTAGTAGCAGCACTAGTGCATTAACTATGCTAAGGTCACCAAAAAATAGATAAATTATTCAAATTTAGTAAAAAAAACATATATATTAATGTGTATCTATATGAATCACAACTATTTTTTTTCCCGGGGAGAAAATATCATAATTTCCATTAATTTATTGAAAATTACATGCTATAAATTCCATAGGCATATGCAAGTACTGTGACCGTAGTTAGCTGTGTGGAGTTATGAACTGTAAGTTCTACAAAAAGACCCTGTTGGGTGTGCTAGTGTTTGTTGTACATATATAAATAATTACATATTCAAAAATTCACCAATGGTGATCGTTGTTCCTTTGCCAAAAAGTGATAATTACATAATAGAAAAACTGTGAAAAAACAGATAAAGATTGTTGATATTAGGGTCTGTTTGCCCTTCGAAGTTCCTAATCCATATATGGTTTGTGGAAGAACTGATAGGTCCGCTCAGGTGTGTGCTCTATGATCATCCATTCTCCTCGAGGACGATGCGTTGCCTCTTTCGATAGCTTGTCCGCACCTTCATTACGCTCCCTATAAATATGAGTGCATGAGATGTGATCAAAATGTGTTTTGAGAAAAACAATATCATCCAAAATAGTTCTGAGAGTATATGCATGGAAAGTTGTTGTGTTGTTGAACCAGTTTATGACTATTTTGGAATCTCCAAAAATTTGTATGTGTCTGCATCATTTGAGGATTGTAAAATGTAAAAGATGTCGGAGAGTAAGCAGCTCTACAAAATTATTTGTACCCTCTCCCAACCCCATGCAAATGTGAAAGTAATGTGTGTTTGATAGATAAAGTATAATGCCTCCACATCCCTGTACTTGTGCGGCCCCATCAAAGTATGGCCAGGGGTGTGCTTTGTCAATTAGTTCCTGTGTGATGTTCCGAGTTCTAAAAACTTGTTCATCTGCCGGATATCCCCATAGCTCGAACAAATTTTTGGTGGAATCAAAGACCAGATTATATTCCGGTCCCTAAAAATAATGTTATTGCAGAACATCCACATGTGCCAATTAACCAGAAGCGGAAGATTCCTAGATCTCGGCTCAGTTGCAGCTTCCCACCATCTTTCCCAGGCATTTGGGATATCGACCCCACTCCAGGAATGCTTGATACTTAGTGTGTGTCGGATTTGAGACCATAGTAGTTGGGAAGTGGGGCAAGTGAGGAATAAATGGTGATTTGATTCCTCCTCAGCATGGCATAAAACACACCAAGTCGGGCCTGGGAAAGTCCGTTTTCTGAGGTTTGCTCTTGTAGGTGTTTTATCCATTATGATGTTCCACATCGGTAATTTTGTGTGCGGAGGGGCTTTTAACTTCCAAAGGTGGCTCCACCAGCTCATCAGTCTGTCCGGCTTGTGCTCAGCATGTATGATATCACACCCTTGCTTGCAGGAGTATTGCCCATTCTTAGTATATCCCTAGATCAATTCATCCTCCTCTTCTCTTAGGCGCACATGGGATTCTGTTAAATTCTGCAGAAAAAATCTCCACTGTCTTTTCCATTGATTCGGGATGTTCCATGCCTCTCCTGTGTGCCATGCTTGCTGGAAGATGGTAGAGTTACGAGGGTCTCCGAGTTGTGAGATGAAATGGATACCATTGTGGTTTAGAAGTGTGATTATTTCTTGTGGGAGTTGGTAGGCATTTTCGCTGCCAATCCAAGGATCAATCCAAATCCGGACTGGCTCACCATTCCCAATCCTCCATATAAGGCCCCTTTTAATGATGGGAAGGGTGTTGATTACTGCCCTCCAGATTACTGATATACCTTTCCTGTTCCATGTGGGTCGTCTTAGCTAGTCCAGTGCTATGCTAGGCCAAATGTATTTGTGGATGACCACCTCTGACCAAAGGCTCTTGTGCTTTAGGAGGAGTCAGCTTAGTTTTGCAGCTAGAGCTTGTGCATAAGTCGGGAGGTGCTTTAGACCCCAACCGCCCCATTTTTTGGGGGTCGTAATTTGGCTCTATTTGACCCAAGCAAAAGGCTTTCCTTCTTTCTATCCCTTCCACAGGAAATGGCTACAGACTCGTTGGATCCTATGCAGAATCCCAGGGGAATCCAGGCCAAGGACATCCAAAAGACTGGGGTTGCTTCTAGCACTGCTTTTATGAGCACCAGTCTTCCGGCTTTGGATAGTAAGCGATGACTCCAAATATTTAATCTTTTTTCCACCTTTTAGATCAGCCAGGTCCATTCTGCTATCTTGTAACTATCTGCTTTAATCCTAAATCCCAATTACTTCAGGCCGTCCTTCAGAGCCAAGATTTGGTAGTGGAAATTTTGAAGAGCTAGTTGAGATTCTTGTTGAGTGCAATCAGAGAAGGATATAGTGGATTTTGCCCTATTTATTTCCATTCCTGTAGCAGCACTAAAAAGTTTTAATATCTCTGTGAGAGTGATGATGTCCTGAATTCCCCCATTAAGGAATATGAGTATGTCATCAACAAAAAGTAGATGAGTTAAGAGGCATTAATCAGTGATCTTGAGGCCCCGAAGTCTCCCATCTCGCTTCTCAGTTGCAATAAGTCTACTTAGGCCTTTCATAACCAGAAGGAATAGTAAGGGGGATAAGGGGTAACCCTGCCTGATTCCCCGCTACGCTTGAAAGTAATGGGAGACTGATCCGTTTATAAGGATTGCAAAAGAAATTGATGTAATACATCCCATAGTCCATCTGATAAACTCTGTAGGGAAACCCAGGTGGGTGAGTATCATCCTTAAATATAACCAGCTAACCTTGTCAAAGGCCTTTGAGAGGTCGATTTTGAGCACCACCCCTTTTAGATTCTTTAGCTTAATGGAGTGGAGGGCCTCTTGCGCAGAACCAATGGCTTCATGAATATGTCTATTTTGGAGGAAGGCGAATTGCTCCTGAGATATGTGTTCAGATAGGATTGGCTTGATGCGATTTTCTATAATCTTTGCAATAATTTTGTAGAGACAGTTGCAAAGGGATATAGGGCGAAAGTCATTGAAGGAGGTAGGGGAGTCTATCTTGGGAATGAGGGAAATAAATGTGGAGTTTACGGGGGCATATATACGGCATAGAGTTTGTCTTTCTTCCACCACTCCAAGTAGGTCTAGTCCAATGATATCAAAGAAAGAAATAAAGAATTCCACAGGCCAACCATCCAGTCCTGAACTTTTGTCCTTCTTGAACCACTTGAGAGTGCTTTCTAATTCCCCCATGGAGACAGGTTTTGTGAAGTCCTCCATCCCATCCAGTTCCACAAACCCAGGGAAATGGCCAACAATGTTAATGATTTCAGCAATAGAAGTAGCATGGGGGGCTTTGAAAAGCTGCTTGAAGTGAGAGATACCAAGAAGGGTAAGCTGAGAGTGAGTGTTGGCTATCTGGTCGTGGTCCGAGGGAATCTGCCAGATTGTATTGCTGGCTTTTATTCCATTTGCGAATTTATGAAAGAATTTTGTGTTACCATCCCCCGCTTGGAGCTAGATTGCTCTACTTCTGAGTCTCTACGATTCTTCTCGGTTAAGGAGGATCTTAGATCTCTGAGTCTCCAAATCAACCAGATGTAGCTTAGCTTCGGTGGATAAGTAACCAAGCCCACTATCATCCGTTAAGGAGGCCAACTGGGCTTCGATGTCTGCAAGGGATTGGTCATCCCTAGATTTTTTCCTTTTTTTCCATTCAATAGTTAATCTCTTAAGCTGTTTTAGGTTGCTGCAGAAACCTGCAGCCTTCCTCTGGTCCCTAAAAGGGGGTTGGGCTTACCAGAAATTCATAACCAGCTTAATATATTCAGGGTCCTTTAACCAAGTAGAGTTAAATTTGAAAGGTGCCCTGGGTTTTCTGGAAGAGCCAGCCACTTCCAAGTAGATGGGAGAGTGATCCGAAATACCCCCCGAGCCCACCCATTGCCTATAGATGGAGAGGGTATGGAGAAGGTCTTCTTGAATGAGATATCTGTCAAGCCTTCTACCAAGGGCAGCTTCTCCAGTCTGTCTATTATGCCAAGTTGGCATCTTCTTATTCATGGGAACATCTATGAGCCCATATTGATCCAGGAGGGAGCTCAGCTGATCAGAGAGAGGGTCTAGCTGCGAGTGATGCCCCCAGGATTCCTCATATGAATCACAATTATTATACAAAAAAAAAATCATTTAACTTGAGTTTTCCTGGAAACAGATTTGGAGGTTTCCCAACATGAAATTCCAAAAGAATATGTTGTCTTGAAGCCAAGTGTGCACCATATCATAGTTAAAATCTAAAGTCTTTGTCACCCTTAAACCTGGCACTAGTATGAGAATCCTATACCATACTAAGAGCATATTTGTGCTAAGAGAGTTCAACATGCATTTACGACCACATTTTTTCTTAAGGAGTGGTTTTGTGCCACATAACTGTGTTTGAAGGACAAATATCCATATCATAAAACAGAGGCAAGCTTGAAATTCTTGTTCTATAGCTAGAAGTATTGTTATGACGTTGTTCACAACTTTTAAGTACTTTGTTGAAGGACTTCAAAATGGTGTAAAAGTGATTTAGTGGGTCAGAATGTTCAATGATGGGTATTATTGTGAGATTATTTGCCCAGCATACTCCTACTAAATTGAAAATGGGTTTTTTTTTAATGTTTTTTGTTTGGGCCAAATATGGTAACAACAACACTAGTGCATTAACTATGCTAAAATGTCACTTTCTTGTTAATTTGACCATGAATATCTCTTTTACAAAGCAATATTTCTTAACTCTGTTTATGTTAGTGGTTTGATAAGAACATTTCTATAATCTCTTCACTGAATTTCTTAAAGTTTTTACATTTATGCTTTTTGACAAAAAAGGGCTAACATTTTACCCTGGCTAAGTAAGGATTCTTTAAATAACCTTCTAGCTTGGTTCGTTTTTGTTCCATCTAAGCTTGGAAAAGTGTCATGAATTTACATTAAACAATGTAAGAATCTAGTCTTCTCCAGAAAAAATCAAGCCAACTCTATCATTTTGCAAATTACCTACCAGTTCTGGACATATTCTTTGAAATTTCTATGCTGAAGGTGTTGGATTTAGGTAAGTGGTGCATAATGCACACCTACAATTCTATTGTTCACTTATTAGACCAATGCAAATTATAGGCAAACTTGGAAGGGTTGGACATCACTGTTCCAACCATACTCTTATTGGCCTGCAATACATATATTCATAACACATACCTACAATACTATTGTTCACCTATTCGGTTAATGCATATTGTAGGAAAACTGTTAAATGTTGGACTTCGCTGTCTCAAGTTCACACACCAGCACTAAAGATGCAACGTATTGTGTGCATCCTTAGATATGTTTGAGATTGCAAGCTAATTGTTTAAATAAATGCATGTATAAAACTTCTATATTAGCAAAATGACCATCAATATTTTTTTCTAGCATTTTGGGCTGAATTCACAATAGTATGCTAAAAAGTGTCATTTCAATGTTTGGTAATTAGGATATATAAATGTGAGATATGTACTCTACATCTTTGGGTTATCTCCTTTCAAATCCGAGCTTTTTTAGGCTAAATGTTAATTGTTTGAACTTTGGACTTTGAAGAAATTCCTGAATGCACTTCGTAAAGCAGTGGTACCATAAATTGTGTTATTTCAAAGATTTGACTTCCATATTTTCACAAAATACAATGTCCTCAATAAATACTTATATGTATAGATACTTATGTTTAGGATTATATATGTGTTGGAGTGGTTCTTTTATGTTTTACTATAATCCTGATGCTGACAAGCTTTAGCTGACTTTTTTCATCAATTGTTCATAGAATATGCAAAATATTTCATTGTCAAAATGTGACAAAAATTACATCTCTCGTGATTTATTTTTTTATTGTTCATGACAAGATAATCATGTTGCAGGAATGAGGTATCCTTCAGTCTATTTCAATTTGTGGATCTAGATTTCATTTTCATGTTGATGGTTTTTGCATGTATCTTATCTAGCCCCAAACACTAGTAATGGAGCAGATCTTGAGAAGTAGTAGTGGAGACAGACTATCAGAGGTTAATGTTACAATACCACTTCAACCTGGTATCAGAAAAAGTTTAATGGTAAGTGACATAAAGAAGAGTTATTTAACAACAGGGTTGAAATGGCAACCTCATATCTTAGTTCTAAGTCATTTATTTGCATTTCTTAGTTGTAATTCATTTGTCTTTGAGCTTTACCAGATCAATTATTTCACTAATCCAATATGCATGGCTTTTATTTCTCACCTGATGTTAGTTAATTGACATGGTTTATATAACATTCAATTCTAGGCCACTTTTATTTTAAGTCAGAGATTTCATTGATTAAAAGGATGTTCATATTTTGATTGCTTTACTTAGAGCTTGATTTAAAAAAGTTTTGTAAATTCCACATGGATGTTATTTTTTTAGGGTGAGCTCTTTGCAGGTCAGATGAGGCCTAGAACATAGGTATACAACAAGCACATCTTTGGCCTTTGTTGTGTATCTGTTATTCTTTATATCATTTATGGAAGGTGTTAGAGTCGGTCTAGTAGCCCTCCATCAGCGATCAAAACTCTTTGCATTTCATTAGTAGGTGTCTCATCAGTGTCCTCTTATTGCATTCCATTAGGCATGCCTTAACCCTGATGGAGGAGCTTGTGTCTTTTATTCCCCTCTTGGCACTGCTGGATTAAGCTTGTTTCAGTCAATAAATGCTCTACAAGGTCATTGGTCTTGTTATGAAGTCAAGGTCCTAAGTCTAGGGTTTAGTCCAATTTTCCTTTGAGGTCATGTTTTTAAGGTCAATAAATGCCCAGCAGGCCAGAGGGATGTCTATCAAAGCATCACTTCAAAGGATTTCATATTGTACAGCTAATTTTTACCTTGAATTCAAAAACCCTGTTTTTGAAGACAAGGTCATTTTCTCATTTTTTGTAAAATTGGTAAAAATTCAAACTCTTCGGAAGTCAGCATGCGGCCCTGGTCCCCTTTGCCAAGACTCCTCAGAAGCTACCTCTGCAAAAATTTTCAAGAAAAAGCATCATTTCAACCAATTTCAGGACAAAAAGGAAACCATAAGTCAGCAGCATTTAAATTTTGAAAAGTGTCATGTTATAAACATCAGAAAGTGGGTTTGAGGGGAAATTAATTCAAATCAAGTTTATAAAAGCCCCCCTCCCTTCATTTTATCATTATTTGCCTCCAAGACTCCAAGAGCAAGTGTGAAAGGCGACTTAGTGAAAAAACTGGGCGAAATTGCTGTGAGAGCCCGCGCGCTACGCATCAGGACCTGTGCGCTACGCGTTGGGAAGGAGCTACGCGTCGGGGCAGTCATCGCAGTGGGAAAAAGACACAGGCGCTACGCGTTGGGCGCGTGCTACGCGTCAGGACCCGCGCGCTACGCGTTGGGGTTTACACACAAAAAAATTGCCTTCAAACCTCAAATCGACCCCAAATCTCTTCAAGGTTGCAGGTAGGCCTCCAAACATCAAAGTATATTGCTTGCTAAAGCTTGAATGAGCATTTAAATGTCATCATTTTGAAATGAGAAGTTCATGTGTATTTTGCTTACAAATGTCAAAGTGCAAGTAAGGCTAGGGTTTTGCTTTTGCTGCTCAAGGTCATCCCTTTTCACCCCCATTTTTTCCCCACATCCCATTACCATCTCCCTTGTCATTTTCACCTAATCTCCCTAACAAAAATACCAAAAGCCCTAAAACCCTACCCCTATCCCTAAAATTCAATAACATAACCCTAAACCCTACTTCCCGTAAAACCCCTGCAGATTATAATTGTATGATGTTGTATATGTCATGATTCCTTCCCTAAATCCCCTTTTACTTATATTTTCCCTCAGTTCCCTCAAAAGTCTCCCTTCCCTAACATCTCCCTTGTGTTATTTGTCCCCTTGAAGCAACATTTTAACAGTTAAAACAACAGGTTTTTGAGCAGAAGCAGCAGTACATTTCAACCACTTTTCTCTTGAAACCATGTCAGAAACCGAAATCGACTATGAGCAAAGTGATGACCGTGAGTCAACACCAGAGGTTGAGGTACAAAGGAGGCCTCACAGGGGTGGTAAGGGTGGTCACCATGTGAGAGAGGAGCCCACCTCTTTGACCTATTTACAGGCTTGTCCACTTGCAGTCACATGTTTCCGCCATCAATCATGTTATGAATTTTGCGAGAGGATTTCTCAAATTCAGCACCATAGGGAATTGGTCCGCTTGTTTGTTTTGCATTTGCATGACGGGCATGTGAATCTTGCAGGGGTGGATTTTACATTGTCACCTGAGATTGTTGCTCAAGCAACAGGGATACCCAATGTTGGAGAAGAGTGGAACAAGCGCAAACTGTTGGACAGATTTCAATATGAGCCCTACATTAAACCTGTATATATGAGGCACATGACTGGTGTATTTCCTTTCAGATTTGTGAGGGATGAGTATGCTCCCTTGATGAGGCTCATCATTCGCTATTTCACCTGTGAGGGCAGATTTTCACGTTGTATTCATACCATATCCGCTTGTTGATGCATTTCACACGGGTACGGATGATGAACATACCATTTTTCATGTGCCGGAATATTGAGAGGATGGTGCCCTTGATGCAGAGAAAGAGCCCAGCACAGCAACACAGGAGCATCTATCATTATGGTTTGATCAATCTTGTGGTCATACATCAGTTGGCCCAGCAGGGTATCCCATGGGAGGATTTCATCTCTCGAGATTTCTTCACAGCACCACCACCCCCTGAGGTTGTTCATGAGGAGGGAGGACCATCACAGCAGTATGACATCCCTGAGCCCAGACATGTCAGCTCCCCTCCATTGGTCACATATCAGAGAGGCCACAAGGCCTTATTTGCATCAGCTCGGCGAGTATTTTCTCCACACCAGGTGGAAGGGGTCTCGCCATCTTCATCAGCACCGCGAGTGTTATCTCCACATCAGGTGGAAGGGGCCTCGCTTCCGACAGCAGCACAAGTATCAGAGAGGGGCAAGCAGCCCATGATTGAGGAGGGATTGTCAGGTGATCCAGATATCGACATCATTGATCTTGACACCCGTTCTCCTAGCACGGAGCTTCACAAGATCATTCAGCAAAAGGAGGCTGAAGAGTGCTTGTTGCAAGAAAAATTAGAGATGGCACAATGGACGATTACATATTTGGAGCAGCGCAACAAGCAATTAGAAGATGAGCACACTCTTGATGAGTTGCGGAGGATCCATGAAGACCGCAACTTGGCTCGTAAGAGACCCAGTGATTTGGTACCCATTGAGCGAGAGGCTATGCTTCTCCGGGTCAATGCTCATTTGGAGAGGTTGCTGGCCAAGGCCAACAAAGATAAGGACCTGCTCCGGAACATGAGAAACCACTATTGGGCCCGAATGCACATATGCAGGGCGAGAATGAAGGTGCTCCAAGGACGGTTGGCCAAAGCACTAAAACGAAGAAAAAGGCCCGATCCCCTCCACATCTTGGCTGAGGCTTCCTTGAAGGATCATGATGCTAAATGAATCAACTCTTGCACAAATTTCAGAAAATTTTGAGCATTTTTGGTCACTTGTGAATTTTTTGGGCTAAAAACAGGTTTTCTTCACCAACGCGTAGCGCGCCGCGCGCGACCCTTAAGATGGGCAACTCCATTTCAGGAAAACTCAGCATTTTTGGATTTTTCATGCAAAAATACACTTTCTCAGCAATTTCCAAGAAATTTCACCAAGTTTTGAGCCTCAAGAAGGTCAAAAAACATGCAAAAAATGACTTTCTGCCACTTTTTTGACACACAGGAAGCAGTCTTGGGAGATTGCAATTTTGGAGGGGCAAATGGACACCAAATTCAAAAATTCCACTTGGGTTGGAAGGTAGACATCCAGACCTTTCCAACAAGCCCACTTTTGCCTCATTTGGACACCTGGAAGTGCCTCAAAAGTTGCTCCAAAGGCGCGCTACGCGTTCAGAATCAAGGCGCTACGCGTTGGGCAATTTTCACAGAAATGCACCTACAGCTCAGCAAAACGCAGTTTTGACTGGATTTGACTTTTTGGAGTGGATTTTGATCCTCCTTGTTGTAAATGATGTAATTTTATGATATTTTGACACTCATTTATCTCTTCTAGAAGATTCATTCATGAGATAGGCAAAAATTTAATGAATGAATTGGTTTCCTAGCTTATAGAGGCAAGTTGTTTTGACTGCCTAGATTTTAGTGCTCAGTTTGGAATTGGTTGAAACAGCTCCTAGGATAGTGAGCTCGACCCCTAGAGGCAAGGAAAGATGTTAGATTGCCTATATTATGTACTTTCTTGGTCATTTTCATGGTTGGACTCTTGAGGGAGAAGCTTCTATTGTATTACTCATTGTATCTCTGCAATTTTTGGCAAAGGAAGACCAGGGTTTTGCAGTCCTTTTTGGGATTCCTGTGGTTACATGTATTGATGGTGTGTTTATCTTTGTACTTGTAAGTTTGTTATGTGATTCATCTTCTTACTTTTCCTTCTGCAAATTAAGCAAATGAAGTGTTAAAGTAGAATTCATGATTGCCATGCTCTGCTTTTAAGTTTGCTTAATATCAATGTTTTCATCTGTTTAAGGAGAACTCAAGGTGTTTACTTGCTCTCCTTAGCTCCTCACCAGTCATTCTTGCCCATCTGACTCTTTCAAAGGCATCAATACAGTCTCCTACCTTGCCCCAAAGAACCCCCTGCAAAAACAGTGTCCAATCCCCGCACCCAAAATTGCCTTTCCCCGATTTTCCACCGAAACCCTAAAAATCTTAAATCAAACCTTTTATCAGTTTACTAGCCTAAAATCAGTGTTCTTTATTGGTTATCTCTGCCCTTAGAAGATCTTTGCCGAGATATACCGGAGAGAGCCCTCTCCTGCCCCGTAGGGCTAGCTACGAGGCTAAGTGGTTTGATGTTGCCTTGGAGTTTGCCTTTCTCAGCCTGAGGTGAAATTTCAAGCGCTAACAAAAGGTATTTGATGATGTAAAACAAAGGATGGGAAGGTCTTGCCAATTCTCTTGAAAAAACAAAATAAAATGGAGTGGTAGAATCATGTTTTAAAGGGTGAGCCAGAAATTAGTACTTGAAAGGTAGAACTTGAGAACGGCAAGCTATCTGATTTTGATCTAGAGACACAACAGACCGTGGAAAAAAAATGATGGTATTGATGAGTCTTCCCAGCAAATAAGCTTTATTTGTTAGACCACTGCCCAAATTTCAGTGATCTAAAATGGAAATAGTGACTCTAGCTTTATTTGTATGAATAGTGACTTTGGCTATTGTCCTATTCGTTTCCTATGAATGATTTTGATTTTCAAACTCCAACTAGTTTGTTGTTAAATTAATTAAAGCTTTGATGACAAACATAGTTTTCAAAGCTCTTTTCTAAATCTATTTTCTTGAGAAAATTTGTCTATTTCCTTTAGGTACTGTAGATTGTTACTCTGTGACATATGCTATGATATAATTGCCTCGATAAATAGACAAAAGCCTTGTACAATAGTCTTTTCTAAATCTAAAGAAACAATATTTCCAAATACAAAGATTATTAATTAAGAACATCTTTTAGACTTCTTTGCTAAGTTATGATTATATTTCGGTAGGGGATTTTGTGTATGTTGATATTGTGTTGTCTCTTTGGTTTCTTTCAGGTAACAATGGTTAATAATGAATGTGTTCTTGAGCAACAGGCACACATCTTATTCTACTATCGATAGGAAACTCCATGGTTTTCAGGCATGGAAACAAAAATGCAGATGTCAGTGGGATATCCAAAGTCCGTGTTGGATGAATTTAATATTAGTGATGATCTTGATTCCTTGTCAGGTAAAGAATGTCACGAGTCAAATTCAAATAAACAAAAGCAATTCAAGAATGAAGGTGAATCTATTGCTTTTTATCCAAGTCAATTTCTTTTATTTGTTGGTTTCTGTCATGTTTGGAGTGCGGAATTGTGAAATTCCAAATTGCATGTTGGTTTATGGAAAAGGTATACACACACACACACACACACACACACACACACACACACACACATATATATCGTTCATGGTTTCCGGAGATGCGTGTTACATTTGCACAAAAGTTTAGATATCATTCAGATATCTAAACACCAAATAACAACAACATTGAGATTTTTCTTTTACTCAACCTATAACATATTGCATATGTCTTCATCAATGTTCTTCTTCCATATGCTATCCACTTATGACATTTCCTTTGCAATATTTGGTGCATTTGCTAGTTATAGGTAATTTATAGATTATAAGTGTCTACAGAGTTTCACTTCTAATCGAATATTCAACTGAACATATTGATTCTCTTATACATAATTATTTTTCCCTCCACCCATTTTTCATAATTTCCATAACCATTAGGTAGGGACCTGCATCGTCGATGTTGCTTTGCTTGTTTAGTAAAATATTGTCGAGACTTTAATTTATTGAAAGTTGTAGAATTTACAATTTATGAAGTTTCAAGGTTTAATTTTAAAAGTCTAATTCTTTAAAGGGTGCTATCTCAATGGAAGAGCACTTGCTTTATAAGCAGGAGGTTGGTGGTTCGATTCCATTGTGCCCTCACATCCATATGGAATGGTGACGATCAATTTTTGGTGACAGACTCTTTTGACCATCACCAATAAGTTTTGGTGACATTTTTCGACCCTCACCAAAATATGAAATGGTAACGGTCAACAAACACCACCATATATACGCATCAATAGTGACGACCCTCAAAGGTCCGTAACCATAAATCTTTGTTGTTGATATGAAATGGTGACGGTCGATGTCCGTCATTATAATCATTATTCGCGACGGACCTTGAATGTCACCACAACACCTATACTTCTTGCAATGCGGCTTTTGGTGACGGTCAACGAACGTCACCATATATATGCACCAATAATGATGATCATGAAAGATCCATCACAATAAATCGTGTTGTTCATATGAAATGGCGATGGTCACTATCCATCATTATAATCAATATTCGTGACGGACCTTGAATGTCACCATAACACCTATACTTTTGGTGACATTCAGTTTTTGGTGACGAAGATTATGGTCTGTCACCATTGTTCATGAAATGGTGATGATCGTTATCCGTCATTATAAATCATTATTGGTGATGGACTTTGATTGTCACTACAACACCTATACTTTTGGCGACGCCACCTTTGGTGACGTTCGGTTTTTGGTGACGGAGGCTATGGTCCTTCACCATTGCTCATATGAAATGGTGACGGACGCTATCCGTCATTATGAATCATTATTGGTCACGGACTTTGAATGTCACTACAACACCTATACTTTTGGTGACGCCACCTTTGGTGACGTTCAGTTTTTGGTGACGAAGGCTCTTTTGATCGTCACCCATGAGCTTATGGTGACATCTTTCGCCCCTCACCAATGTCCTTTTTCTTGTAGTGTTTTGTTCAAGATCAAAGATTATTTCATAGATTCGTAAAAAGATGGAAGAGCTTGGCTTCATTGAAGTTGAAACTCCCGTGCTTCAGGGAGCAGCAAGTGGTTATAGTTAAAATGAAGTCTTGGGAAGCTCATCGATAGGTTTCCCTCCCTTAATGAAATCAAGTTGATGCTTATGGAGGTTTTTGAGGAGCCTATCATATGATTAAAGAAGGTGGCATAATATTTTCCAGCTAGGAGTTGATTCCCAGTATCTCCAGCATTCAATGAGAATCATGTTCAAAATCCAACATTTCTAGATTTCCAAAAGCATCTAGTGAAAAAGTGGAAACAGTTTGTCAAATGGTTACAAAATCAACAAGAAGATCTTCAGTTCCATTTTATGAGGGAACAAGAACAACAAGCTGATCAACTAACTCCGAAATTCATGCACACAAGTGCAAGGTGGCAGTCAAAGGGCAGAATTTGTGGAAATTCCACCCTTAAAGGAAGCAGATCTTGACCAAAATTCACTGATTTTGGTTTTCAAAACAACCCTATTTGCCATAGTTCACGAGAGTAATATTGTTTTGTTTATAATAGAGTTTTATGATAGGATTTTATTTTTTATTTTTTATTTCCTATATTGAGGAAATAAAAAAGATTTGTAATTTAGTATATATAGGATTATTTTTAAAAGATAGAGGTTCGATTTTTGCAGCAGAGAGAGGTTGCTTGGGACTGTGTAAATTTTTCTTGAATATCATTTTAATAAAGCAGTTTTTTCCCTTTAGACCTGGGATCCATCAGGGTGTTTAATGTCTCGTATTTTTCTCCTGTAATTCACTTACATATTTTGTTTTTCCTACCTTGTTACAACATTATCTAAGAGATGTGTTAGGAATTCATCTACACACGATGCTCCTTTCATGATGATTTTGTTGTTAAATGTAGTGGTTGTCTTTGCAGAATCCATTCTCTATTAGATGCTCTGTTGAGAAACCCTGTGTTTCTCTTTTGTCTAACGTTGTTACTGTGGATCCATCCCCTGTTTGATGCCTGCAGGGCAACAGGCTTTCTCCCCTATTCTTCTCACATTTGCAATATTTTATCTCGCTAAACATTGCACTTACTTTTCCCCAAGTTTGTCGGCAGAAACTGGCATCGACTCCATAGCCCAATGGTCCTTTCTCTTGTTGTTTTCAACTCAAAAACCTTTCAAACAAATCCCCACACTCCATAGCTAGCCTAGGAATCAGTTATCACGGCCACATTTTGTTGGCAAAGAGAGAGCCCTCTCTGGTCTAGCAGGGCTAGATGCCAGATCAAAAGCTTGGCCTGTGGTTACCTCAGAGTTGCCTCTTCTCAGCCTTGAGGTTCATTCTAAGTGCTAACATTTTGGCACCGCTACCGGGGACGAGGTGAAAGATCTTCTCCGGGAAAGATCATTCAAGTTGCAGATCTGGTTGTTGATGGTGGGCAGCAATCAAACACATATGAAGGCTGAAACATCCGCCTGACGACTCCACTATAAGAAATCCTGAGTTTCAAAGTATTGATGGTGGCTCCACTGGCTAAATGAAGGACTCAGATGTTGCTTCTATTTGTTCAAGGTATTCATGTATCGATTTCTCTAATCTTCCTGTTTTTCCTAATCAATTACCAAAGGATGCATATATTTTGAGTAATGGAGCTAAATTCAATGGGGAAGATCTGACTTTGACTCTTGAACATATAGAAAATTTTAAAACATTTGTGAAAATTCTTAGAGTTAAAAAGGAAGATGTCTTCATCAGATTGTTCATTGATTCGTTTCAAGGCAAATGTAGAAGATGGATTCAAAGTTTTCCGATCATATCTATTAAGTCATTCGCAGATTTTTGGCATATCTTTCTTGAAACATGGATGGAGAAAGAGGAAGAATTCAAAATAGAGGTGCCCTCTATTCAAGGCTTTAGAGAATGGGAGGATATGTGCACAAACAATGAGGTAGATGAGAACTTTTCTTCATCTCTTTCTTCTTATCTGAAATCCTATCGATGTAGCCATGAAGTTAAGCTCAATTTGTTGCAAGAGTTTGCCATCAAAACTGAAGGAGATCTAACTGAATTGGAGACCCAAATACAATCCCAGGATCAGGACTGTCAAGTCCCATTCTTTGGGGTCCTTTTTCAAAAAAAGGAAGAGAAGGTAAGGCTGCCCGTGGATGTTTGCATTCACAGTTTGCAGTTGGAGGTCTGTGTTGAGGAGTTAGGGCAACAAATAGTGTCTGGTTTCTTTGATCCTGTTGTCGCATATATGGAGTATTTTTTCAGTTTGAATGATAAGTCAGATTTTCTTTCACACAGCCAAACTCATTATGTGCATGTATGGCTGCCAGTGTTTACATTTGCATCCTGGGTCAAGCACTTCCAAGCAGCATCCTTGTCACAGTTACTTGATTGGTTGATCTGGCATTACCACATCACTTGATTTATTGATTTTTCATCAGAGTAGGGTAGATTTGTAAATAAATAAGCTGCCCAAGGCAACATTTCAGTTTCTGGTATTTTTCTATGTACAGGTTGCAGTATGTGTATGTTTTATGGATTGGTATAAGTTGTTTTGGGTTTGCAGTTGTTTGACCGTATTTCCTAATGGATGAGGAACTAATCTGCATGTTCCTAGAGATCTACGGTTCTTGGCACCTCCAAGGAGCTACCATCCCAGATAGCGCCACTATTAGAGTCAGTCCTTTGGCCTTCCTTCAGTGATCAAAATGGGCCTCTTATTATGTCTATTTTGTTAGATGTTTTGTACATGATATTCAGCACAAAACATGTCATAAGTGTATCCATCATAAGCAGCTCAGAAAGAGCTTTCCAACAGTATATCACACTCCAAAAACCGACTCTCGGATCAGAAGATATGGTCAAATTAATATTGTTGCTCATTTGATGGGACGACTGTTGTCCTAACCGGCTGTTGTTTAAATTGGGCAGCAACAAAGCACTTGTCTGCAGTGATAACATCTCGCCTAGAATTTCTTTTGAAACTGTATACCGAAGGGCTGGCGGTGCAAAGAAGATGATCAAGGTTGCTTTAGTGTTGCAGGGTTACCAGTGGATGAGAATTATGTCAATTTCATGAAAGTAATTATGTTGCACAACATTTGAATGTTTATCAATCATAAAGGCTATCATAAACATTTTTTATTATCTCATCAAGAAATAATGAGTAGCGTGATAGAGAAGGCTTTGATGAAGAAAATGCATACAATGCATGAATGGAAGTATTGTTGAAGACCAACCAGCTCCAAATCCTATGCGCCCCTGCATCCACAACAAACACAAGTCAAACATCAAAGCCAGTAACATTCTGTTGGATGAGTCTCTGAACCCTAAAATATTAGATTTTGGCTTGGCTAAGCTATATGATGAGACTACAACTCACATCAGCACAAGAGTTGTTGGCACAGTTGGATATATGTCTCCGGAGTATGCTATGCAGGGTTATCTGACCGAAAAAGCAGATGTATTCAGCTTTGGAGTAGTTGCTTTGGAACTTGTGAGTGGTAGGAGAAACACAGACACAAGCTTGCCACAGAGGATGGTTTATCTTCTAGAGTGGACCTGGCATCCCTATGAGCAAGGAAGGCCTCTAGAATTGATGGATGCTGAGATAGAATCAACATGCTCAAAAGAAGAAGTCCTCAAAGTGATTGAAGTGGCCCTTCTTTGCACTCAAGTTGTGCCTACAATGTGTCCATCGATGTCTCGAGTGGTAGCAATGCTGATTGGTGGTGTTGAGATCATTCTTGTTGCTTCTCGGCTAGGTCACATTGTATATTTCCACTATAACAATTTCACTGCATGCACAACTTGATCTTTATGGCTTTGGGCACATTCTAATAGCTAATCTTTTGAATCTGCTAACCAATCACATTTGTTTTGAAGGGAACAAAGAAATTTGTTTCCCTTGGCGCTGCGCGTAGGACCATCCTCATGTGGCGCTGTGCTTCTGTACTATGGCGCTGCGTGTAGCCCTTTGGCGTTGCGCGTAGTGCCATCCTATATATTTTGAGGTTTGCTCTCCTAAAAAGGGGGAGCATGTTTTTGTCTCTACCGCTTCAGGGGCTATTGGCCAGCTTGTTGGGCAGTCTGCAAAGTTGATGGGTTGCTATGTTGTAGGGAGTGCGGGTAATAAATAGAAGGTTGATCTGCTAAAACATAAACTGGGTTTTGATGATGCTTTCAACTATATGGAGGACCATGAGTAAGTAGTCTGCTCAGTTTATTTGGTCGCAGGGCGGACAATGGAAGCCATGAAGGCATGCAGTGCGAGGATTTCTTCATGCCTCTCAACTTATTATTCACTTAGGCATTTCAATAGAAGAAGCATAAAATCACTGCCTGTAAGAGATGGCATTTGGCTTAGGTGCTGCTCGTCTAATACTAAACTCGAAGCCCAAGTGGTGAAGAAGAGCAGAGGACCAAGGTAAAAGAAAACACCCAACAGGGGAGGAAGAGGAACAGAGGAAGGGGAAAATGCATTATCTACCTCCAATAGGGATGTTGTTTGCACCATTCGACTAAACAAGGTTCAAGAAATATGGGCTCGCGGCCTTGAGCCTTATGCCTATAGTTGGGGAAGAATGCATTCTTCGAGCCAATTGCAAAGGTTGTATGCAAATTTGGAAAATGGAGAAGTAGCCGATGACGAAAAGGACCAAGTTTCAGTTGCTGGCAGGATTATAGCACGAAGGTCCTTTGGCAAGCTTGCTTTTCTGACTTTGAGAGATGATTCTGGTGTCATTCAGCTTTATTGTGAGAAAGCAAGGCTAGATCAAGACATGTTTGAGCAGCTAAAGATGCTTGTGGACATTGGAGATATTTTAGGTGCATCTAGCTCTGTAAAGTGGATTGAGAAAGGAGAGTTTTCGGTGTATGTGAAGGAATTTTCAATTCTTGCAAAGTCCCTACTTCCATTGACAGAGAAGTATCATGGTCTGACTGATGTTGAGAATCGATATCGCCAACGATATTTGGACATGATTGAAAATCCAGAAGTAGCAGATACTTTTCATTCAAGATCAAAGATTATTTCAAATATTTGTAAAAAGATGGAAGAGCTTGGATTCATTGAAGTTGAAACTCCCGTGCTTCAGGGAGAAGCAGGTGGTTATAGTTAAAATGAAGTCCTGGGAAGCTCATCGATAGGTTTCACTCCCTTAATGGAATCAAGATGATGCTTATGGAGGTTTTTGAGGAGCTTATCATATGATTAAAGAAGGTGGCATAATATTTGCTAGCTAGGAGTTGATTCTTAGTATCTCCAGCATTCGATGAGAATCATGTTCAAAATCCAACATTTCTAGATTTCCAAAAGCATCTAGTGAAAAAGTGGAAACAGTTTGTCAAATGGTTACAAAATCAGCAGGAAGATCTTCAATTCCATTTTTTGAGGGAACAAGAACAACAGGCTGATCAACTAACTCCAAAATTCGTGCAGGCAGGTGCAAGGTGGCAGTCAAAGGGCAGATTTTGTGGAAATTCCACCCTTAAAGGAAGCAAATCTTGACCAAAATTCATTGATTTTGGTTTTCAAAACAACCCTGTTTGCCATAGTTCACGAGAGTTTATAATATTGTTTAGTTTATAATAGAGTTTTATGATAGGATTTTATTTTTTATTTTTTATTTCCTATATTGAGGAAATAAAAAAGATTTGTAATTTAGTATATATAGGATTATTTTTAAAAGATAGTGGTTCAATTTTTGTAGCAGAGAGAGGCTGCTTGGGACTATGTAAAGTTTTCTTGAATATCATTTTAATAAAGCAGTTTCTGCCCTTTAGACCTAGGATCCATCAGGGTTTTTAATGTCTAGTATGTTTTTCCTATAATTCACTTACATATTTTGTTTTTCCTACCTTGTTACAGCATTATCTAAGAGATGTGTTAGGAATTCATCTACACACGATGCTCCTTTCATGATGATTTTGTTGTTAAATGTAGTGGTTGTCTTTGCAGAATCCATCCTCTATTAGATGCTCTATTGAGCAACCCTGTGTTTCTCTTTCGTCTAACGCTGCCACTGTGGATCCATCCCCTATTTGATGCCTGCAGGGCAACAGGCTTTCTCCCCTATTCTTCTCACATTTGCAATATTTTATCTTGCTAAACATTGCACTTACTTTGCCCCAAGTTTGCCGACAGAAACTGGAATCGACTCCATAGCCCAATGGTCCTTTCTCTTGCTGTTTTCGAGTCAAAAACCTTTCAAACAAATCCCCGCACTCCATAGCTAGCCTAAGAATCAGTTATCACAGCCACATTTTGTTGGAAAAGAGAGAGCCCTCTCTGGTCTGGCAGGGCTAGATGCGAGATCAAAAGCTTGGTCTGTGGTTACCTCAAAGTCGCCTCTTCTCAGCCTTGAGGTTCATTTTGAGTGCTAACAATGCCAAAATCTGAACTCATAGATATTTTCTAAATAGGACATGATTATGCATATGATAAATGTCATTCAATTGCAGGACAAGTAGCAAGGAATCAAGACAAACATGAAGGTGAAGGATGTTAAGATCAAGGGAATTAGCTAACGAACCTATCGCAACATCATATTTGGCCTAGTTATTGGTGGGAGATCTAATGCAGACGCTGTTGGAGTGGACTAACGAATGCAAGGGGGTAAAAATGGCCCAAGCTGTCGAAGCTAGATTCCTGGTGAAGTGACATGCACCATCGCATAACTGATATAAGGTGTGGATTATGGATCCATTTGAAAGATGCAAGAAGACAATGAATAAGATGTTGGGGGATGAAAACTACCTAAATGCAAGAAAAAGAAAAAGATACACACATTTCAATGGGAAATGCTATGGGTAAAATTTCTTGAGGTAGAGTGCATTGCGAGGGTTAGGTAGGATTTTTCCTTCTAGACCCTCTAAAAGGTATGCCACTTTTCCCAAACACTTACGGATGATGTAAGGTCCTAGCGATAATGGTTCAAACTCTTTTTGCCCTAGGACATCATGAGATTGGACATAAACAAGAAAAAGGTCGCCTTCATGGAAGGTAAGAGGGTGGAATTTTTTGTCATATTGAGCATTGGTGCACTTGTTGGCCACTTCAATGGTTTGCAATGCAACACAACGGTCTTCATTGGTGCGCTCAAGCATGATAAGTCATTTTTCTGGAGGTTGGGTGTTTGGGAGGAGTTCGAAGAAAAGGTGGAGGGATGCGATTTCACACTCGATTGGTAAGACTGGCTCCTCTCCAAAAATGAGGTGGAAAGGAGTGAACCCGATGGTAGTTTGACATAAGTTCTATAGACCCAAAAAGAAGGGAAGAGCATAAGATTCCAGTTGGTCTTGTGTTTATTCACCGTCTGTTGAAGCATAGTATTAAGAATTTTGTTGACAGCTTCAACTTCGCCATTGCCTTGGGGGAAATAAGACGATGAATATTGGTGTTTGAAGCCCAATATAGAGGATATCTCACGTCATATCTCATCTTCAAAGTGTCGGCCATGGTCGGAGACCAATTGTTTCAGAACCCCAAATCGAGCGATAACATGGTTAAAAAAAAAATAGGGCTACAGTAGTCGCAATGTTATTGAACATTGGCATGGAGATGTAAGTCAAGTAAAGGCAGATCCAAGTCCAGATCAGGGATAGTGTGTTGGAAATGCGGAAAGAAATGACACTTGAAGAAATACTGTAAGTCTCGGAAGGAAAAATAAGGAGAAGCGCAGCAAGAAAACAATCATGAAGTGAATGTGACATGTGATGTGTTGCAAGATTATTTGATTCTTTCATCAGAAAATATTATTGATGCCTGGGTGGTAGATTGAGGGGCCTCATTCCATGCCACACATGATAGGAAACATTTTCATGATTATGTTCAAGGAGATTTTGGAAAAGTTCGTTTGGGTAATGATAAACCATGTAAAATCATTGGAATGGGTAAAGTTTTCATAAAACAATAGAATGGAAACCAATGGCTATTGAAGGAGGTAAGGCATGTTCCAAATATGAAGAAAAATCTAATTTCAACATGGCAGTTGGAGGTGAAGGTTGTCTAACTAATTTTATAGATAAAACCTGGAATTTCACTAAAGGAGCCCTGGTAATAGAAAAAGGAGAAAAGGTTGGTACATTGTGTTTATGCAATGGTATTTCTAATTCTATTAATATTGTAACCTCTATAGGAGCAGATACAACATTGTGGCATCATAGGCTTGGGAACATGAGTGAGAAGGGGATGCAGATTCTTCACTCAAGAAATTTGTTTCTAGGTTTGAAGCATGTTGACTTGGAATTTTGTGAGAATTGTGTTTATGGAAAACAGAATAGAGTCAGATTTATGAGAGTTGGGAAGAAAATAAGAACGAAAAAATAGAGATTGTGCATACATATGTATGGGGACCTACTCAGGTATCATCTCTCGGTGGCTCTCGTTATTATGCTACTTTTATTGATGATGCAACCAGAAAAACAAAGGTTTATTGTATTTGAAATAAATATGATGTATTTGATACTTTCAAGAAATGGAAATCTTTGGTTGAGAATGAGACAAGAAAAAGTTTGAAGTGTCTCAAATCAGACAATGGATGCGAATATTGCAACAAAGAGTTTGATAAGTATTTTTTAGACCATGGAATTAGTAGAGACAAGACAGTTCCAGGAACACTAGAGCATGGAAAATTTTAGGGGGGAATTTTCGCCCTTGGGCTAAATTAAGGGGTTTTATATTTTATTGGGTGAATATTTTGTATCATAGTACATTGTTACAAATCGCCTCAAATTTATTTTATAAAAAAATTAGCTATGGAGGTTAGCCCACCTTATTTTAAGGGAAAAAATTAGCTATGGAGGTTAGTCCACCTTATTTTAAGGGAGAGGGTAAAAAAGTAAATTTAGCCCTTGAAATTAGGAGTTACAATCGCCCTCATTTTCAGAAAATGTTTTTATGATAGTTATAAATAAAAATATAAATACAGTGGAGGTATAGTAAATAACTAAAAGCTCTTTTTATACTTACTCCAAAGGTATGGTAAATAAATAAAAATACAAATAAACTAGAGGTATGGTAAATAAATAAAACCTCTTTTTATATTTATTCCATAACCCTCTTTCTATTTAAAAAGGCTCAAAAATGAGGTTTTATTTAAGTGAATTCTATGGGCCAAATACCATGTTTATAAAAGAGGTATGGTAAATTAATAAAAATATAAATAAACGAGAGGTATGGTAAATAAATAAAACATTTTTTTTTTATATTTACTCCATATGTCACCTTATATTATAACGTGTAAATAAATAAAAATATAAATAAAGTGGAGGTATGGTAAATAAATAAATAAAACCTCTTTTTATACTTCAAAGGTATGGTAAATAAATAAAAATATAAATAAATTATAGGTATGGTGAATAAATAAAACCTCTTTCTTTATTTAGTCCATAACCCTCTTTCTATTTAAGAAGGCTCAAAAAACAGGTTTTATTTAATTGAATCCTATGGGCCAAATACCATATTATAAAGGAGGTATGGTAAATTAATAAAAATATAAATAAACTAGAGATATGGTAAAAAATAAATCATTTTTTTATTTACTCCATAAGCCACCTTATATTTACGAACACTCAAAAAATGTGTTATATTTAGGTGAAACCTATCGGCCAAATACCATGGGCCAAATTATTATTAATACCATGCAAAAAAATTTATTAACCCTATTAATAAAAATAAAGATGGCACATGGTATTGACCCATGGTATTCACATGGAATGCAACCTATTTAAAGGGGGGAATTAAACTAGCATATCGTGATATGCAAACTAACATAGAGTGAAAAAATATTTGATACCTGGGGGCTTGGTATATCAAGAGTAAAAATGGATCTTGTAATTTAATGTCACTTAAACATTTTAACTTGGTTAAAAGAAAAAAATAAAATAAAAATCAATTATTAATTTTATTAATTTTTATAAATTACTAATAGTAGTTTTTAAGCTCTAGGTTTATGATAACCCATGGTATTAACCCATGGTAATACCATGGTATTCATGTGAGCATAGACTATTTAAAGGGGAAAAATGGGAAATTCTATCAATTTAGATACATCTTAATTCCGGGTCTACCAAGTGCTCGGAGGGATAAATAGATTTCATCCCTCTAAGAGTGGTAGATGTGGAGTTAAGATGGATATAGCTTGGTTTTTTATGATAATGAAAATATTAAATAGACTTAGGAAATTATATTGTAAAAAAAAATCTTAAGGTGAATGGTTAAAGCTACATTTAGTCACTTCACAAAATTTAGTAAAAAATACTGATATCTCCATTAATATTGGTTTTTCTGATTTAACAAAAAAAAATTCAAAACGATGAAATCTTAACTCTTTCCGCATCACCCTCACAGAATAGAGATAGTCGCTGCCCAGATTTCCCACCATTTTTCAAACATTCTCAATATGATATCTTCATGAAAAAGTTAAGGTACTGATCTTGGATTAGTTGTTTGAAAAATATGCTGGTTTGTACAACCTTTCATCTTCTCTGCGATTCTTAGTTTGTCATAATGATCTGTAGGGGTTGGGTCACTGCACCATATTGTCCTAAAAAGCGGAGATTGTGCACCAAAAAGGAAATTAATCCACATGTTACAACACTATTAAAAATGGTATGAAGGTAGTGAACTATGCTAATAAGAAATTTAGATTGGGAGAGAGATAATTAAATTTTATAATTTAATTGAAGATTTCCAATTAAAATAATAATAAATCTAAATTTATATATTTATATATTGATTGGAAGGCTTCTGACAACGGTCACGGTCACTTCTTTCCATTAGATCCTCTTCAGGCCATTGGGATAAGTACTACTTCATTATATTATATAGTTGGGGCTTGCTACTTGTTGGTGTGTTGGGGTAAATAAACTTGATCTTTTTTTTTTTAATCTCACAGTTGGAGTCTATGGAATAAGAAAAAAATTTGATAGCTTGGAAAAAGTGGTAGCTTGACAAAAGTGGTAGGGAAAACATTAATCTCTCGACCATGAGAAACATGGCCACTAAAACTTGCAACATTGTTTGTAGGAAGTGAAAATTATGTTTCTTTTTTCCAAACATGTATGTTAGTATATTACAGTTTAATGAATATGTTTTATTATTATCATATATGGTTTCATACTTTAACAAAACATTTGCCAAGACTTCATAATGTTTTATTATTCAGTGAAAGATTTTCCAAGATCTTACAAGATTTTATAATTCAGTGAAATATTTGCCATGACTTTACAAGATAATATAATCTGGTGAGAGATTCGCCAAATATATATATACATATTATATTAGTGATAAAATCGTCTCCCATTTTTCCTATGTATCATCGGGATTAACCCATTTATTATACATATAAATTTAGGGTGGTTCTTAAAATTTTCCCTACACCAGAGGAAAATAGCGTGTCAGAAAGGATGAATAGGACAATCATGGAACATGCAAGATGCATGAGATTGCATGTATGATTGCCTTTACAATTTTGGGCAGATGTTGTAGATATTGTTGTTTATCTAATAAACATAGGGCCTTCAAGTTCCTTGGATGGAGTTATTCCATAGGAGGCATGGACAGGTAAAGAGGTAAACTACTCATTTTTAAAGACTTTTGGTTGTGAAGCCTTTGTCCACATTAATAAAGAAAATAGAAAAAATCTTGAGGAAAAATCAAAGAAATGTACCTTTCTTGGATATGGTGTTAATGATTTTCGTTATCGGTTATATGATTATGAAAATCACAAAATCATTAAGAGAAGAGATGTCATATTCAATGAAATTTTTTTGTATAAGGATAATATGTAGGAAAAGAAACAAGAAAAAGAAAATAGAGAATACACAGTGCTTGATGAGATCAAAGAAAAAGTAAAGGTGCCTGAAAATCATAATGATCAACAGTCAGAACAACAATAATGACCACAACAACAACGACACCTCAAACACTTGAAACTGGTGTTAGAAGATCTACCAAGATAAGTAGACCCCCTGAATGATACTCTCCTTAATTTCATTATGTATTGTTGATTGATTTTGGTGAACCATAATGTTATGATGAAGCAATGCAGGTAGAAACCAGGAAGAAGTGTGAGCTAGCCATGAAAGAAGAGATGGACTCCCTGGTACATAACCGGACTTGGGACTTAGTTAGGTTTCCTGCAGGTAAAACAACATTGCATAATAAATGGGTTTATAGGTTGAAGGAAGAAGATAGAGGTAGAAAAAGGTATAAAGCTAGACTTGTGGTGAAGGGATTTGTATAGAAGAAAGGTATAGGCTTTGTTGAAATATTTTCTGTTGTTGTTAAATTGACTTCAATTAGAACTATTTTAAGTCTAGTAGCAGTAGAAGATTTTCATCTTGAGCATTTATATGTAAAGACAATTTTTCTCCATGGGTATTTGGAGAAAGAGATCTATATGCAGCAGCCACAAGGATATGAGGTCAAAGGGAAGGAGAAACTAGTGTGCAGGTTGAAGATGAACTTGTATGGCTTAAAACAGGCTCCAAGGCAGTGGTATCTAAAATTTGATAGGTTTATGTCAGAACAAAGCTATATTATATGTCACTCTGATCATTGTGTTTATCTCCAAAGGAAAATTGATGGAAGCTGTTAGCGCTTGGAATTCACCTAGGCTGAGATAAACAAACTCTCAAGGCTACATCAAACCATTTCACCTCGTAGCTAGCCCTACGAGGTATGAGAAGGCTCTCTCGGGTCAGATTCGGTAGATCTTTCAATATGATAAGCTGACCAATTAGGAATAAAGATTTTAGACTAGTAAATTGATAAGGGGGGTTGATTTAAAGATTTTTGGGGTTTTTCGTGGCAATTGGAGGGAGTGCAATTCAGGGTGCGGGGATTGGGCTCAGTTTTTGCAGGGGGATCTTTGGGGCAAGGTAGGAGTGAGTGTTGATGCCTTAATCTGAGATGGATGATCAGGAATGATAGAGGAGGAGCTAAAGAGGGAAAACAACAACTTTGAATCCTCTTTAGACAGTGGAAAACATAGATATTGAACAAAATTAAAAGCTGAGCATGGCATGCATGAATTCAAACTTTATCACTTCATCTGTTCAATTAGCAGCAAAGAAAGAGATGGAACACATAAACACACTTACAATAACATGTAGAGAACACACCATCAACACAACAATCCACAAGAATCCACAATGATGTCTGCAAAACCCTGGCCTTCCTTTTCCTTAAATTGCAGTAATAGATGTACAATATACAATAATGCTTCTCCCACAAGAGTCCAACCATGAAAATGAGCAAGAGAAGGCATAATATAGACCATCTAGCTCCTGTCCCCACCTCTAGGGGTCGAGCTCAGCTTCCTAGGAGCAGTTTGAACTAATTCTAAACTTAGCACTAGATAATAGGCAGTCAAAACAACTTGCCTCTAAAACTTAGCTAACTCATCCATGCATTAAATATTCACTATTTACATCAAGGAAGCTTCTAGAAGGGTTAAGAGAGATTAAATCTATCAATGTGCCATGAAAATTATCCATACATCCATCATTTACAAGTACAAATGATCAACCAAGGTAAAAAACAGAGTTTGCAGGCCTGAAAAGTCAAAACTGGCAATTTCAGCTCGAGTGGTCGCGCCCCTGCTCGAGTGGTCGCGCCCCTTTGCAGCACTTTTTGAGTGGGTTCCAGTTGTCCAAATCAAGTGCAAGATGGCTCATTGGAAAGCTCTGTGTGTCTACTTTCCATCCCAAGTGGAATTTCTGGATTTGGAGTTGATTTGACCCCTCAAAAGTCAATTCTCCCAAGGTCACTTTCTGCAACTCAAAAAGTGGGCAGAAAGTCAAAATTTTGATGTATTTTGAGCTTTTGGAGGCCCAAATCTCAAAATCAAGTTGACCCCAAGTATAGGTAATTCTAGTTTTTGCATGCCCTTTCCAAAAATGTCAACTTTTTGTGATTCTGAGCAGTCCTCCCGAGTGGTCGCACGGGGGGTGAGACCACTCCACAGGCAAAAACCTGTAAATTTCCAAAAAATTTCCAAAATGCTCCAAAACTCTCAAATTTTTTTGATTTTGCTGCTGTGATGAGGCTAATGAGTGTCATGATGGGTGAGAGAAGCCTCAGCCAAGATGCGGAGCGGGTTGGTCTTCTTCTTCCTCTTGCGGGCCTCGGACAACTTCCTTTGGAGTATCTTCATCTTTGCCTTGCAATCATGCATTCTTGCCCAATAATGATTTTTCATGTTCTGTAGCAGCCTCTTGTCCTCGTTTGCCTTCTCTAACAGCCTCTGCAAGTGTGCATTCACACGGATAAGCATGGATTCCCTCTCCTTGGGCAGCAAGTCACCGGGCCTCCTACGGTTGATGACTCGGTCACTTCGAATCCTCCACATCTCATCCAACTCTTTCTCATCCTCAAGTTGCTTGTTGCGCTGCTCAAGATAGTTTATTGTCCATTGTTAGGGTTTTGGGTAGATTAGATGGAGGGCATTAGGGTTTAGGGAATGTATGTGAGGGAGGGATAGGGTTTAGGTACTGGGGATGGGAAATTTAATATTCTTTGCAAATGAGATAAGATAGAAACATATCATAACAATTGTGAATTTAATGGGAAACAATGGAGGGAATAGATGGGAATCAACACCTTGAAAAAACATCAAACCCTAGCATTATGCCTACATGAACAAGCAGCTACCAATGTCTTCTTTCCTTGCATTCTTGGAGGTATAATCACAAGCATGAGGATCCACAACCACCATCAACCAACAAAACAATTTGTAGAGAGCCTACCTCAACCCAATTTGCAAGTTTGAAGGAGATTTTGAGTGAGTTGGAGGTGATTTTGGCACTTACAGCCTGAGTGGTCGCGCACCTCCTGAGTGGTCGCGCACGTTGTAATTTAACACTGCAGGAGAGCCTCTGAGTGGTCGCGCACATTGAGAGGCCTGTTTGGGGGCCTTCCTGGTGTCGGAATCGGGCGAAGGATAGCTCTTTGGAAAGGTATTTGAGTCTACTTTCCAACACAAGTGTAATTTTTCAATTTGGAATTGATTTGACCTGTCAAAACTCAAATCTCCCAAGACTGGTCAAAAAGTGCCCAATGAGGCTGCCTCAAGGAAGAGTGTTGTTACAGTCAACTTTTGAATACCTTCCTCAACCCCAAATTGAGCTCATGATAGCTCATTGGAAAGATATTTGTGTCTAGTTATCATTTTACCCATCAATCAAGTCATTTGGTCAACCAAGCTAGGAGAAAACTTGATTTTCCCAAGGTCACTTCAGAGGTGCCTTTGATTCTCCTGAGGCAACGGTATTCTTGACATTTCTCTCAAACCATGACACCTGTGCAAAAAGTGAAGGAGGTTTCTCTTCCTTGGCATGTTTTGGACAAAAAAATCTCTCCGTTTTGCAAAATTCATCTTTGATTTCTCAGAACCATCATTTTAGTGAAACTTGCCCCGATGTGTGAAACAAGGAATTTTGTCGAAATGGAGCGAAATGAAGGGGATAAGGGGCTTCTAAATTCTTGAGGAAATTTTTGGGAGTAGGGAGGGATGTTAGGAAGCAGGGGAAAGTGGAATCTCAGAGATTGAGTGAGAGGAAGGGGTTCAAAAGAGTGAAACACAGGCCCAACCTAGAAAATTGCCAGGTTGTAGCTAGAAACTAGGGTTTGTGCAAAAATGAGGAATTTGGGGGATCTGAGTGTTGGGAAGTGTTTGATAAGGTACATTAAGGATAGGGGAAGGTGTATGAACATCAGGAAACAAGTTTTGCCGATGATTTGTCCGCCCAAGAGAAACTGCCTTCAAAACCCTAAGAGAGGGAAATGACCTTGCCTGGGCGCAACTGAAGCATGTACAAGGTATCAAATGACCCATTAGACACTGACATGATAATGACAACCCTATGAATGATGATAGACTCAGCTGGATAGTGACATAGACTGACATTTGGGCAAACCCTAGACCTAATGGCTAGTGACCAAATTTTGCTTGAAGATTCACTGAAATGACAAAATTTGACCTTGACACTTCAAAATCACTATGTAAGAGCACATTTGATCACTGGAGGAAGGCTGTAAAGACTGACACTAACAGAAGCTATATTGCATTATTATTGTATGTAGATGACATGCTTGTTGCAAGGTCTAACATGCAGGAAATAAATGTGCTCAAAGGAAAATAGGCCAATTCATTTGCAATGAAGGATTTGGGTGCTGCAAAACAAATCCTTGGTATGAGAATAACTAGAGACAAGAACAATCGCAAATTGACATTGTCTCAGAGTGAGTACTTACAAAAGGTGTTGGAAAGATTTAATATGCAGAACGCAAAACCAGTTACTACACCTTTGGCTAGCCATTTCAAACTAAGTAAGGAGATGTGTCCTAAGACTCTGGAAGAGATGGATTATATGTCTAAAGTTCCATATGAATCAGCAATTGGAAGCTTAATGTATGCAATGATTTACATAAGGCCTAATATTGCACATGCAGTGGGAGTTGTAAGAAGGCACATGAACAATCCAGGAAAAAAAAATTGGATGGCAGTGAAGTGGATTCTCAGGTATTTGAGAGGTACCACATATCAAGCATTATGCATTGGTGGTTCAAACATTTCTCTACAATGATATGTTGATGCAATTATGGCTAGTGATAGAGATAATAGGAGATGCACCACAGGGTATGTGTTTATTGTAGGTGGAACAACTGTGAGTTGGGTTTCAAAATTTCATAGTGTTGTTGCACTCTCAAAGATGGAAGCAGAGTATGTTGCTACTATAGAGGCTAGTAAAGAAATGATTTGGTTACAAAGGTTTCTAGATGAATTGGGTAAGAAGAAGGAGTTGGGTAGGTTATACAGTGATAGCTGGAGTGCCATTCATCTTGAAAAGAACTCAAAATTTTATTCCAAGACTAAACATATACAACTCAAGTACCATTTCATATGGTCAGTGTTGGAAGATGGAAAATTGAAGCTGGAAAAGATACACACTAGCCATAATCTTGCAGATATGTTAACAAAAGTTGTAACCATGGAGAAACTGAGATTCTGCTCAGTTTCAATTGGTATTCAAGCATGATGATGAAGATGAGAGACAACTAGGTACAAAGTGGAGTCATTGTCCAACAAATGAAGCAGCAACGGAGTTTCTATAATCAGTCTCCAAGTGGGATATTGTTTGTTGTGGCACCTGATCATCTTCTTTATTCAGAGGTATTGCCACATTGGACCCCAGTTCATAATGGGGCGGAAACGCCACCCATTTTTCATCACCTGGGGGGGCCAACGATGATTTTTATGAGCCTCCCCCTAGTGGGGTGGGACACTGCCCCCAAAGCTAAAAAAATAGATGTAAAATTTCCATGTAAAATATTTTAATTTCATAGTCAATCTGGGCCATTCATTAGGTGGATGATCTAACAGTCGAAGTTATGTTTAATTTAGGGTTTCTTTCCCTAGAAGGTAACCCCTCGTTATATATGAGGGAATTGTATTGCGGATGAAGATATGTGTATTCTGAGCGAAAAAAAGAAAGGACACTTGTTACACAGTAATTTGTCACTGTCATCCAGTCAGTATCCCTACTGTGCCAAGAATTCACAATAACCAAGTCCATGTTGGAAATAATACTGAGAGGGGGGGTGAATCAGTATTATATAATTCTTTTAATAAATATTCTTTATTTGTTCTTTGAATTATTTTTGCATGTCAGTACCATAAAATAATGAGCATGAACAAAAGAAAACAGATAGTCACACCAAAGAACACAAGATGTAAGGTGGAAACCCAATGTGGGTGAAAACCATCTGCTGCAATATGTCTCTATCTTCTTTCAAATTAGAAACTCCTTTTACAATGGTTTTGTACTGGTGCAGTCCTTTACCAGTACGCAGGCTGCAACCTACAGAGAGCTACAACTCTCTCTCGTTTTCAGTCTCTCCTGGAAGGGAGCTACAACCCCCTACTTCTTTTCATACAAGGACCACTTTTCATAAATTTTCAAACTGGATCCATAAGCATCAATTGATCATCAAGTGTAAGAGAATCACCCAATCAACTGTAGTAACCAGATCAACAATAATAGGACCAAACCCAGAACACAACAATGATAAACAAAGATTTTAAGAGAAGTAAGCACCCTGCTCAACTGCTTGCCTGCTTACGTAAGCACCCTGCTCAACTGCTAGCCTGAGTCCCGGACTCACCCTGCTCAACTGCTAGCCTGAGTCCCGGACGCACCCTGCTCAACTGCTAGCCTGAGTCCCGGACGCACCCTGCTCAACTGCTAGCCTGAGTCCCGGACGCACCCTGTTCAACTGCTCGCCTGCGTCCCGGACGCACCTGAAACGCTTCGCTCCTGCGTCCGGACGCACTTTTCTTTCACTGTACCTGCGTCCCTTCGGGCATAGATGATTTCAAGACTTTAGAAATAACCCAGACAGTCAGATCTATAGATCCGAACATGCGCCGAAAAGATCTCGGTCCATCAGTAGATTCGCCTTGTTTAGATCCAGACCAGATCTAGCCCTCATAAGATATTCAACCAAAAACATGCTCAAGCCAAATGATCTCCTTTGCTTTATATAGGCAAGCTCCTCCTAAAATTATGGAACAATACCACGAGCCGACACCTTAATAACACAATACCGTCGGCTAGATACCAAGAGTAAATCACAAGAAACCCCCACGTGTGCTTTTCTCTGTCTTGAAAAGTGTGCACTGGGTGGACGCACCTCCTGAACGGCTGGCCTGCGTCTCTGGACGCGGTCCCTGCATGATGTACCTGCGGGTATGCACCTTCTGAACTGATTTCCTACGTCCTTCTTAATTTTTCAATAAATTGAGAGCCCTGTCATGGGAGTTTCCATCAAGTACAACATCTGTAACATATAGCCATACCAGAAACATAATGCCAACAGTCCATGCCTTCTGAACTGGTCAAAAACCCACTTTCTCTAAAGTTTTCCTCATCAGCGCATCTGTTTCTAAAATATCCGCGCTGATTGGCGCTTTATAACTAGCCACGTGCGCTGCCAGCGCGGAAGCACACGGCTTTTCCGCGCTGACTCACCAGCGCTACCTGCGCTTGTATCAACCCGCGCTGACCGAGGCTTTACTATTGATGCCTCGCGCTGTCAGCGCGCCAGGCCAGTTATGCACCCGCGCTGATCCAGTTTAGGCGAATTTGTTCCAACAGCCAGCCTTCCAGATAACTCCAGGCTTGGTTGTTAGTCTTGTGAATGTCGCCTCCCTTCTATGGCATGTCTGTTCGACCCTTTGCAACCACTCCCCTTGAAGATAAGCTCATCCTTCCACCTTTCTAGGAGACTCCTTCTCCTATATAAGCCTCCACCATTACCATGAGCAGCTAGTTGGAATAGTTGGAATAGGTTGGAATAGTTGGCATATTATGGAATAGCTTGTATTGTGTGCTCAGTTTGCTGCTGCTGTAGGTAGTTGGTGTGATAGGTGTGGAAGTGATTGATAGCTTAGGGAAGGTTGTGTTGATTTACTTGTGTGAGAGAGAGAGTCTCTTGTCTTGGGAGAACTATCCTCAAAGGTGAATGCTTGAAGAGCTTGCTGACCGGCCCCTCTTGAGAAGGATATCGACGTCAGAACGCTTGGTTGTACTCTTCTCTATTTTGATTAATAATAGATGACTGCTATTATTGTTCCATTCTCATTTGTCTATGCAATGTATAATGTGAATTACATCTTTTCTGACTGATGTATAGTTGCTTTTACTAGATTTCACGCTTGTGTTTGCCTTCTCTTCGTGTGTGCAGGTATCTATTCGCAGAGATCGCGGAAGGATCGTGACCAGCCAAAGCGAAGGAGTGAAGGTGGCATCTCTTCTCCAAACGACAAGCGTTGGACCCCAAGTAGGTGTTCTTTTCCCATCTTTTAATTGCAACTAGGAACATGCGTAGTAGCATTGATGATTGTTGCTAGACCCGTTCTGGGCTAGTAGGGATCGCCTCTATCCGTAGAGGGGATTTGCCTCTCCAACAATTTGGCGACTCCGCTGGGGATCAGCCTTTTTGTCTCTTGAGTCCACTTTTGTGTTTGAATTTGATTGTTCTCTCTTTTCGAGATTCTGGGATTGTTTCTCTGCTTATAAACTTTCTGGGTACATCTGGGAAGTGTCTTAATTGTTAAAAGGTTCTTACCTTTGGTTTGGGAAGTTTTTGCTTTGGCTTTACTTGCTTTTTACCCTCAGCGCGCTTTAATTCAAAACAGACGCGCTGACGTCGCGCCCTCCCTTCTTTATTTTCCCTGTCATCGCGCCTGTACACCTAATACCCGCGCTGACCTCGTTTTTGAGCCAGCGCGCTTTTCCCGTGTGCTTCCGCGCTGACGTCGCAAAGTTGCTACAGGACCCCTCCTGTCAGCGCCGAGTTGCTGAAGGCCACCCGTGCTGATCCTGTAAAACTCAATTTTGTCCAGATCAGCCTCCTGAACCTCTTGCTTTGACTTTCCCCTCTTCTTTCCACTTGGTCTATGACTTGTTTTTCATTGCCTGAACTCTGAGATACTTGTTTGCGAAGTCTTGTTCCACGAGGTTTCGTTTTTGATCATTTTTCGGTTTTGCAAATACCTTCCTCTTGGCTATCGCTGCTTGGTTTGTGTTTCCGCCATCGCTTTTGCAATTGCTGGATTGTGTTGAACCTTCAATTGACTGGTTGTGACTCGCATCCCCCGGGTGTTTGCTTTTTTCTATTGATTTCGCACTCTGACCCTAGGGCATCTAGCGGCCGTGTGTGTGTCAAGCCTTCCGTAGGGATCTCGCTTTCTTGTTTGACCAGCCAACCTCAGATTTGTGTTTTGCACTTGTTCGAGTGATTGTTGAAGTGTCCTTTTGGTTGTGTTCCGAGCAGTTTCTTGCTTCCTCCTTGTTTGTCTTGCCGAGCTTAGATCACATAGCTCGTGCGGAGCTAGGGTTTTCCTTTTGGTTTGGAGATCTTTTTGGGTGTTTTGAGAACTTCGTGTGCTTTCACTAAGTAGTTTGCTTGGTGTTTTGGTTCCTCCAAATTCATTTAGGTGCTTTGTGTCATTGAAAAGAAATCAAACTAGTAGCTTTGCTTTCGAATTGAAAAGGAAAAGAACATTTCGTTGATTTGCATTTTCAAAAGAAAAGTTTCCTTTCCTCGCTCTTAGCTGCATTAGGTTGTTTGATTGCTTGTATTCGTTTTGTTTGATTAAGAAATTCTTTACCTTCTCATAGCTAGAATTCATCGAACAAAATGATATTCTTTGGCATATAGTTTGCATCTAGGTAAATTGTGAGAGAACATACGATAGAGCCTGAAATCGAAACTTAATTCAAGATCAACCATAAAATGAACTGAATTAACCTAAAAACGCATTGGAACTTAACGCAAATATCTAGAGGTCTAGGTTAGAGACGTGTTCCGGCGTCTTTAAACATAGTCACTATTGTTTCACATTATGGTTGGGTGATTCCTCCTTCTGTGACTCGATAGTGGTCTAACACGGACTGTGCTCCCACGTACCGTCGAGTATATAGGGAGACCCCACTAGGCTTTTATCCTTGATCCATAGGAAGCCGAGTCTGCCGCCTTGTGAACCGTAACGCACCGAACACAGCATTCGGGAAGATTGACTGCAGTACGGAAAGTCCTTGGCTCTCATACGATTGCTGGGGTGTATAATCAGTTTTACGGGTCGCTTGGTAAACCTTCTACCTAGAGTCTCCAGAGCAGTCACTTTTGATCCTTTTCGGACTCCCTAAAAGAAAAGGTGCCTGTGAGCGTCTTGTCACTTCGTGCTCATTAAACATTCGAAGGAGACTGGAGTCATCTTTTCGTCCTTTTCTCAACTCTCGAAACATGAAAAGGTCAAGTTTGGTTCCTGTGTCTTAAAATTTATTCGGCCACGATAACATTCCTTGGTTAGATCTTGTGTGCGTTAGCTTGAGTAGGTTTCATTTTCGTTTGCTATGGCAACTTTTCCGGGATTCACTAACCCAGGTTCCCCCTCTGATGGGAGCCCAGGACAATTCCCTCCTCTTGGGAATGTTGGTGCTCCGTATATGGCAACGTTGTCCCTACCAGGGTTAACTGTCGGGTTGCCTGTGTGGTTGTTTTCAACCTCTTTGGTCTCTACTGTATCGGCTGTTAGTCCATCAGTCCCTCCACCTGAACAACATCATGTTGATCCCAAGGTGGATCTCTCCCCTTCGACGCCTACTTCTACGTCTTCCTCTTGTACTTCGCCTGGCGAAAGTCTCGATTCACATAACCAGGTGGCTAAGAAGAAGAAGAAGAAGACCAAGAAGAAGAAGTCTCCTAAGGGAGAGCTTGCACACGCGATTCTCCCCTCAAACCCAGCTATCCACTCCAGTACACCTGAGGTTGGGTCGCCTTCTGCTCCTCCGCAGAAGGTCAAGTTTCCTTGTCGATTATGCAAGGAAGATCATCTTCTTCGCGATTGTCCTGGCATCCCCAGGATACTAGAAGTATGGTCTCATGATCCGACCCACCCCTCATCGTCCACTGCAGCTCATGGTGATGCTACCTTATCAGTCAGGGATGGTAAGGGAAAAGGGAAGGTTCGCTTCCCCTGTCGACTTTGTGAAGGTAGCCATTCCCTTCACCTTTGTCCGCTCATGGATAAAGCTTCCGCCGTTTTGGAAAGTCTCTCGACTCCCTCACCCCAACTCCCGGCTGGATATCAGCGTCTTTCTGCTACTGCTGATCATTCCCCTCCCGATAAAGAGATTGATTCACATTCTTCTCTTTTTCAAACCCCTCTTCCTAAACCTGGTTGTACCCAGCCGATCCTCGATCAACCATTGGTCGGGAGGGGTGACAACTCTGGTCCCACACCTGTCAATCACCCTGTTTCGGAAGAGCGCATGGCAAGAGGAACCTACCTGGAGCAAGCCGTTCGCCGAATGGTGTCCGCACGAGGAAGAATTGGCTCCGTCAACTTCGCAGCTTCACAACGTTCTCAAAGGCTCAATTTGGTAACAATGGTGAAAATGACTATTTACCTTTCTATTTATAGTAAAAATGGCTTAATTGACTATAATTTTTACGAATATGGGTTTTTGGTCATATTTTTACCATGGACTTAGCACTTCTGCCATGTCGTACGTCTTTATGCATGCTTGACTATGTTTTTAATATGTCGAACGGATTTATGCGGGTATTTTTCATTGTGCAGGTTCTCGAAAGCGGTGAAGTCATAATGGTCCTGGATACACTTGGTCCCGAAACTGTCGTCATTAAGCTCTTTTCCGACATGAAACAAGAAAAGATAGCCGAGCCTCCTTTCAGCTCGTTAAAGGGAACGAAGGGCGGTCATTTTAAGCTCTTTTTACGACCGTGGAACTTAAAAAGATTGCCGGGTGTTTGTCGTTTCGCGCTCGTTAACGGCTCTAAAACGACGTGTTTTCGACCGCTTTTTTACTTTTTCGGGTCGAGGGCACTATTTACGAAAAGTACTCCTCGATCGTAATGGTCGGGCGGTTCTTTCGAGCATCGTTTTATACTTTTTCGGGCTCGAGAGACACAACTTTACGAAAAAGGACCCCCCTGGAGTCTCCTTTTCCGCTGTCTTTTCAGACTCCCTAAACAAGAAAAGACGCCGAGTTTTTCCTTTGTCAGGCTCGTTAAACACTCGATGACATCGGACATTGTCAACATGACACCTTTCCAAGCATATGCTATCCCCGTCAAGCTTGTCATCCAAAAATAACCGGGGTACCTGCCAGAAATGGTGGGGAAAATGGAACAGTAATAATAGTCGTGTCGGCAGTATGTCGCTCTTGAACATGGCACCGGTCTGCATTCGTGTCGGGTGGGAATTCCTCATTCTGTTTCACAATTGGCCTCCGTGGGTATGGGTTATCCTATTTGACCTCTCATTTTCTCATTGCCTCGTCATCATACCCTCTGCTCATTTGATGTCAAATACTGCCACGTCCACTGTCGTGCCGCCGATATGTTCAAGAGAAGTTGACCTCTGCACTCATACAACCTCCTCTGCTATCTCACACAAATCATTCTACCTCTGTCTCGCGTCGATGATGTGGGAAACATTATGGCCCACCTTCGATCAAGGTCACTTCCTGTCGACTCCAACTCATTATCCAGGAAGGTGATCTAGAGACTCCCTTCAGGTGCCTTGGAGCCTGCATGCCTCAATGGCAGGTTCTTCGTGTTCGACGCGAGGTTTACATCATTGGCCTCCGATCGAATGATTCCGTGGGTGTTCGACGCCAGCTCATTGATTCACACGCCGCGGATTGTACCTATAGTACCTTGAGGGCCATTGTCATCATTGGTGGTTCCTCTCGCGTCTGTTAACAGTTCTCATCATTGACTGGTAATCAGACGATGTTCATGCATGTTCGACTTCAACTCATGTATTCACATGTCTGGACTTGTACTTTGTTCGGGTCGAGATGGAGCGCAAGACCCTGGATCTCTGTTTGTTCTGGTCCAGGTTGCGATTTGTGGATGATCATTACATGACTCATAGATGGATGGCTGCGCCCATACCTGAGTCTTCATGGATGGCTGCGACCATACCTTATCACTATTATGGTCTTTTTAGCTGGGTGGCTGCGTCCATTCCACAGACCTTTCGCATGTCTTTCGGATGGCTGCGCCCATGCCTAGACTGCATGTACTTGATTATCAGAGATGTTCGGTCCTTCCTGGTGGTGTTCCAGTTCGGCAAGTCTTGTAAAGCATTTCACCCCTCCCACTCTCTCGGTCTTCATGCTTTAGGGGGCATCTGTTACACAGTAATTTGTCACTGTCATCCAGTCAGTATCCCTACTGTGCCAAGAATTCACAATAACCAAGTCCATGCCTTCTGAACTGGTCAAAAACCCACTTTCTCTAAAGTTTTCCTCATCAGCGCGTCTGTTTCTAAAATATCCGCGCTGACTGGCGCTTTATAACTAGCCACGTGCGCTGCCAGCGCGGAAGCACACGGCTTTTCCGCGCTGACTCACCAGCGCTACCTGCGCTTGTATCAACCCGCGCTGACCGAGGCTTTACTATTGATGCCTCGCGCTGTCAGCGCGCCAGGCCAGTTATGCACCCGCGCTGATCCAGTTTAGGCGAATTTGTTCCAACAGCCAGCCTTCCAGATAACTCCAGGCTTGGTTGTTAGTCTTGTGAATGTCGCCTCCCTTCTATAGCATGTCTGTTTGACCCTTTGCAACCACTCCCCTTGAAGATAAGCTCATCCTTCTCTCTTTCTAGGAGACTCTTTCTCCTATATAAGCCTCCACCATTACCATGAGCAGCTAGTTGGAATAGTTGGAATAGGTTGGAATAGTTGGCATATTATGGAATAGCTTGTATTGTGTGCTCAGTTTGCTGCTGCTGTAGGTAGTTGGTGTGATAGGTGTGGAAGTGATTGATAGCTTAGGGAAGGTTGTGTTGATTTACTTGTGTGAGAGAGAGAGTCTCTTGTCTTGGGAGAACTATCCTCAAAGGTGAATGCTTGAAGAGCTTGCTGACTGGCCCCTCTTGAGAAGGATATCGACGTCAGAACGCTTGGTTGTACTCTTCTCTATTTTGATTAATAATAGATGACTGCTATTATTGTTCCATTCTCATTTGTCTATGCAATGTATAATGTGAATTACATCTTTTCTGACTGATGTATAGTTGCTTTTACTAGATTTCACGCTTGTGTTTGCCTTCTCTTCGTGTGTGCAGGTATCTATTCGCGGAGATCGCGGAAGGATCGTGACCAGCCAAAGCGAAGGAGTGAAGGTGGCATCTCTTCTCCAAACGACAAGCGTTGGACCCCAAGTAGGTGTTCTTTTCCCATCTTTTAATTGCAACTAGGAACATGCGTAGTAGCATTGATGATTGTTGCTAGACCCGTTTTGGGCTAGTAGGGATCGCCTCTATCCATAGAGGGGATTTGCCTCTCCAACAACACTGTGTGAGGGCGAAGAGGAAATTATAGGGGATCAGTTGTATGTTGTATCTCTTCATTTTGTTAGATAATATAAAAGGAAGGACTGGTTGTTTCTCCATGGATGTAGCCCAAATTGGGTGAACCACGTATATCTATGTCTCTCTATTGTTTTATGCATTTTATGTGTTTGTGTTTTTGCAATATTTTATGTGTTCCATTGCTCTGTAATATATAATTTTATAGCATGCCCCGCACACTCATTGATGGCTTGGTCTATAAATGGTGTCGGAAGTTTTCCTTTGGACAAGCTTTGTTCAAATCACAAAAGTCTATGTAGACATGAATGGTGCTTTTTTTCTTAAGAATGAGAACATGATTGGATACACATGTGGTGTATTCAATGGGATAGATGAAACTAGCCTGCTTGAGCTTATCAATTTTAGCTTTGATAGCTTCACATTTGGAAGTATGGACAGGCCTTTGCTTTTGGAAGAAAGGGATGGGATCGGGCCAAGTGTCAATTTGATGTTCAACAATGGCAGGATCAAGTTCGTGAATTTCATAATAAGACCAGGTGATAACATCACGAAATTATTTAAATAACTTGGTGTAAGCATCAATTTCTTCTCGAGTGCATTGTGCCCCCAAAATGGTATTTTCTTTGATCCCTAGTTTATTTGAAATGTTAATTTTGATGGTAGGGGAAATTTTAGCCATATTCCTTCTTGAAAAGCATCTGGTGTAGGAATGGGATTTTCAAACCAATCAACTTCACCATGAATGAATTATTTTGACTCCATAGCATATTAATCATGGGTTTAATGCGGAAGGAAGTACGCATAATGGTGCATATCATCCCAAGGATAATCATGGGTGGTCATGGCTTCCATGATGTCTTCATCAGAATGGAAGATGGGGGGATGGGAGGGAGACATGCGACATGATGAAGAGGAACTAACTTAGGCATATTCATGAGAGACAAGGTTCACATACACATCGTCGAGGTTGGGAGACATATGACTAGTAGATGGGAAATCTACCGATGTTGAGACCAAAGTGATCATTGAAGAAGGTTCAACAAAATATTAATAGGAGACATATAGAGAGTTCTAATACATCGATCTCATGGATGACGACGGGAAGAGAATATGAGCGGTATTATCCATCATCTCGACATTAGGGGGAGAGATCACAATGGGTGTTTGATAGACCTCCTGCTCTATTGTAGGAGTGGGACCAAAACCCACAGGTAGAGGAGAGGTGAATTCACTACGACCGACCTCTAATTTGTGAAGCACTTGAAGTCTATCACGAAATTCTTTGAGACAGGGAAAACAGTAAGAATAATGGCCATAATTATCACTCAAACCACATGGGTGATTCGTGTGTAATGATCTATTCTTCCTAGATGACTCAGGTAAGGTGACATGGACCTCTGGAATGTTAGAATCAGGAAAGGTATCAAAGACAAAATTCTTGATATGAGGGAGCTAAGGACAATTATTGGTGGCATGACAAACAACATCACAGAAAGCGCATGGAGGAATAGGCTTTGGCGACTTAGGAGGATATAGAGTTGTTTGGTGTGCCTTTTCTTTGGCACCTTTTTTTGGGATTTTCCCCCCTCACCAGATGCTTTCACAAGAGGAGTAGGTTCTTGTTGAGGTTATTGTGGAACTAAAGCAAAGGAAGGGCTAGGAACAACTCGTTCAACTAGGGTCAAAGTATTGTAAGGTTTGAGTTGATCAGGGGAGTGTTTGCGGAAGGATCAATGTACCAGACTAGGATACCCAAGGTAATGTTAGGTAAACCTAATGTATCCATGACAGGTGTAGAATAAACTCATGGGGGTGTTCTGATTAGAAGGGTAATGACCTGGGGGAACAGCTTTGAGGTATTTAAAAAATATGTCCCACGAAATCCTCTCCATTGACTCTGAAGCACTGCGCCAGCCCTTCTAGCCTCTGCGTCAACGTTCTGAGGCATTGCGTAGCCTCTGGAACCCTTTGTGTCACTCCAGCTGCCTTCTGCGTGGATGACGCGGTCCCTCTGGTCTTTGCGCTGTCTCTTGCTGTTGCTTCTTGCTCTCTTCCTATGTGTTAGTCTCTTGGCACTGTCTCTGCCTCTCTATCCAATACTCACTACCTCTTGTTGTTGATCACTAATTCTACTTTCCTTAGCAACCCCTCTCTTGCAAATCGAATGACTGATCACTCTGGTGTGTTCTCCAACAGCTGATATTAAATCTCTAATCAATGACTAAGATTAGATTTGGCTTGATCCATGACTTTTGGAACCTTCTAACCCAGTTTTATATTAATAACCATTAATATTTTATTTTTCCTAAGTTTAGACTTAAGAACTCCTTTAAAAATATTAATTATTTTAATATCTCCCAAGCTGGGTACAATTTGTCCAAACCATTTCTGGGTCTTGGAGATCTCATGTGCTTTAGCCTCTCCACCAATTTTCATGGCTAGAGCACATTCGATGCTACCCCAAATCAACAATAAATTCTACTGTAGATATCACACCATTATACAAAAGAAAATATATGCACAAGAATCACACACATCAACACAATTATTTTTGGACAATTGTCCCCGAAAAAACCCAATGTGGGAAAATCGGTGCAGTAGAGGAGGGTTTTATTAATCTTTAGCAAAAATCGCTTTTACAGAAAATTTTTGCATAGACATTGGGAGAAAACACCTGAGACTTTTCTCTGAGACTTTCTGACACCTTGGAGGACTTCCTTTCCTTACTGTGTCAGCCCTACATCATTCTACGTGGCTCTATGCTGCTCTATCCTTCTCTGCATCATCCACTAAGTCTCTATGATCTGTGTCTCCATTTGCACTGTTTCTTAGAGTCCCTGCATCACCTCTTCTGAGCTCCCTAATTGTTGCTAATCACCCCCTATTCCTCTACCTTGCAACTCTCCCTTTGAAATTGATTTCACTCTCTCTGTGATCCGGATCTTGGGAGGAGGCCCCTAAGATCTAGAAGATTGAAATGGATCTTGGGGTAGAGAGACCCCCAAGATCTGAAAACTTGAAATGCTAGAAGAAAAAGAGGAGAATGCCCAATGAACAAAACCACAAAGAAACTTTTTATTTAAAATAGTAATGGAAATAAAACCAGTTAGGGCGATGGTAGCTTATCTCTGAGAAGAGATGTGGCGGCTACATGCCTCTGAACTGTAAAGGCTACATTGTGGCAGACAATCTGTCCTTTTACAAAATGCGACTTGTTACTTATAGTATTTTTCAGTTACAATACCACGAGTCAATTCCATGGCTGAATGAATACCATGGGTCAGGGAAAATTTTAAGAACCCCCCCTAAATTTATAAATATAATAAATGGGCGAATCTCCATGGTATATAGGAAAATGGAAGGCGATTTTATCAATAATATAATATGTATATATAATTTTTTGGCGAATCTCTCACCAGGCATGGCGAATATTTTACTCAATTATAAAATCTTGTAAGATCTTGGTGAGTCTTTCACTAAATAATAAAACTTTGTAAAGTGAATCTTAGCATAGGGTACATGATAATTTAATTCCCCCATTTAAATAGGCTACATTCCAGGTGAATACCATGGGTCAATACCATGTGCCATTTTTGTGAATACCATGGGTCAATACCATGTGCCATTTTTATTTTTATCAATTCTAATATTAGGGTTAATAATGGTTTTTTGCATGGTATTAATAACAATCTAGTCCACGGTATTTGTCCCATAGTATTTTGGCCATAGGTTTCACCTAAATATAACCCATCTTTTGAGTGTTCATAAATATAAGGTGACTTATGGAGTAAATATAAAAAAATGTTTTATTTGTTTACCATACCTCTGGTTTATTTATATTTTTATTAATTTACCATACCTCTTTTACAAATATGGTATTTGGCCCATAGGATTCACTTAAATAAAACCTCTTTCTTGAGCCTTCATAAATAGAACGAGGGTTATGGACTAAATATAAAAAGAGGTTTTATTTATTTACGATACGTCTAGTTTATTTATATTTTTATTTATTTACCATACCTTTTGAGTAAGTATAAAAAGACGTTTTATTTATTTACCATACCTCCACTTTACTTATATTTTTATTTGTTTACACCTTACATGTATATAAGGTGACTTATGGAGTAAATATAAAAATGTTTTATTTATTTACCATACCTCTCATTTATTTATATTTTTATTAATTTACCATACCTCTTATATAAATATGGTATTTGGCCCATAGGATTCACTTAAATAAAACCTATTCTTGAAAATGGGCGAATGGATTCACTTAAATAAAACCTATTCTTGAAAATGGGCGAATGGAAGGTTGTAAGTCTAATTTCAAGGGCTAAATTTACCTGTTTTACCCTCTCCTTAAAATAAGGTGGGCTATTTGAGGTGATTTGTAAAAATGTACTATGATACAAAATATTCGCCCACTAAAAATTTAAAACCCCTTAATTTCGCCAAAGGGCGAACATTCGCCCCTAAAATTATCCTTGCCATGGGTGGATTTTACAATACCACGGGCGGATGCCATTTACAATACCATGGGTAAATTCCATGGGTTGATGAATAATATGGGTGGATGAGTACCATGGGTGGATTTTACAATACCACGTGCGGATGCCATTTACAATACCATGGGTAAATTCCATGGGTCGATGAATAATATGGGTGGATGAGTATCATGGGTTCATGCCATTTTCCATTCGGATCATTCCTCCCTCCTTAAGAAGCAATGGTCCCCATTGCGTAAAGTTCCCTCCTGCGAAGCCTTTGTGGAATATGAAGAGCCACTGAAGATAAGGGTTTTATGTGGTTAACCCAAAACCCTAATAAACGAAGATCCGAGGATAGAGATACCCTGTAATGCTTGTGACCAACTGTGATTCTGACAGTGTGCGGCCTAGCAAATGGACTTCGATGACAAGGATTTTATGCGGTTGACCCATAACCATGATGTTGGTTGCTGATGAAGTAGCAGGTGCCTACATAGCCTGGTATGGGAGGACATGTCTCCAAATAACCCAAGCCAAATGCTGCTATGTTGAAACTGATGAATGCAAAGCAGGTGCCTACTAAAGTGGGGTGGGAGGGCACGTCTCCAATGGGAACCCACTCCGAATGCTGCTCCAGACTTAAAATGGGCATAACTCAGCCAATATAACTCAAAATATTTATTATAACCTGTTTTTAGAAGCAGAAGGATCATTTTGCATCTTCCCATGAGTTGGAAATCCTTATCTGGACACTCTGAGATCTCAGATTCGCGCTGCAACAATTCCGCCGTCACAAAAATTATGATAAGATAGCTGATTTTAAATCAGCGATATCTCCCACATCTGGACTCCGATTTGACCCAATTTTTTTAGAAATTGGGTGATTTTTCGAGAGGAATCCAGATCTGGTATTTTTTTTGTAAATTTTTTTACCAAATGTTTCAGATCTGATCTGCAAAGTCGCCGCCCAAAAAAAATTCCTGCAAAAAAATGAAAAAAAAAATTCATCCTGCTTGACCCAAGAAATCATAACCTGCTCTGATACCACTGATCCAGATCTTGGGCGGAGGCCCCTAAGATCTAGAAGATTGAAATGGATCTTGGGGTAGAGAGACCCCCAAGATCTGAAAACTTGAAATGCTAGAAGAAAAAGAGGAGAATGCCCAATGAACAAAACCACAAAGAAACTTTTTATTTAAAATAGTAATGGAAATAAAACCAGCTAGGGCGATGGTAGCTTATCTCTGAGAAGAGATGTGGCGGATACATGCCTCTGAACTGTAAAGGCTACATTGTGGCAGACAATATGTCCTTTTACAAAATGTGACTTGTTACTTATAGTATTTTTTAGTTACAATACCACGAGTCAATTCCATGGGTGAATGAATACCATGGGTGGATTTTACAATACCACGGGCGGATGCCATTTACAATACCATGGGTAAATTCCATGGGTTGATGAATAATATGGGTGGATGAGTACCATGGGTGGATTTTACAATACCACGGGTGGATGCCATTTACAATACCATGGGTAAATTCCATGGGTCGATGAATAATATGGGTGGATGAGTACCATGGGTTCATGCCATTTTCCATTCGGATCACTCTAAAAATCGATTTTCCTTAGGATATTGAGTATCTGCTAGTGTGTCTCCAAATCACCCTCAAGTCTTCTCTTATACTTTTCCTGTTGATGAATCAATGGTCGAGATTAAGTTTCTAATCAATGGCTAAGATTAAAACAGACTTGATCCTCATCTCTTAGAAGCTTCTCATCCTTATCTTTATTAATATTAATTATTTTAATAACTCCTCATCCGGATGGAATTTCTCAAAACGATTTCTGGGTCTTGAAGAACTTATGTGATTTAGCCTCTCCACCAATTTTCATGGCTAGAGAACATCCGATGCTACTATCAGATCCTAAATCTACCTCAGGCTGAGAAAGGTAGGATCTAGGTCAACATCAAACCACGCTTAACCTGGTAGCTAGCCCTACCAGGTCGGGAGAGGGCTCTCTCCGGGTCAATCTTAGCAAATTATGATCGATGAGGGCCTGAGATGACTGATAGAAATACTGATCTTAGGCTAGGTATATGTGTGAAAGAGTTTGATTGAATGAAATGATGTTTTGTTGGCTCTAATGGTAAGGCAGATTTTGGGTGCGGGGAATGAGGCTCAGTCTTGCAGAGATCTCAATGGGGCAAGGTAGGCAATTGTTTTTGGCACTTCAATTTAAATGAGATGGAAGGATTAGACAGGTGAGGAGCTGAAGAGGGCAAGGAAAGTCATGGATCCTATCCAAACAGCTGAAAACATCAAGAAACTAAAGCAAACCTCAAGTAGAGCACTGCAATTTCAATGGATTCTAATTACACTCTTGTTTGTTTAGTTAAGAAGAAACAAGATAGAGAATGGCATACAAAACACATAAGAAAATTCACAATTACAAAAGAAAGCACTGTACCAAGGCAAATTGCCACATGGATCCCAAAGAGTGCTGCAAACCCTGGTCTCAATTCCTTAGCCAAAATGTTGATATGAGTATACAATGAAGCTCAAGGTTTTTCACAAAAGTCCAACCATGCTACTGACTGAAAAACAACATAATATAGACAAACCATAGCTTATCCTATCCTCTAGGGGTCGAGCGCACATGTTTAGGAGCTGTTTCAACCAATTCTAAACTGAGAACTAGAAATTAGGCAAGAGAACAACATGCCTCTAGAAACAAGGGAACTGATTCATTGAGTTTCAAACAACCTTTAAACTGATGAATCTACCTCCATAAGTGAAACTTTGACATATTTACATCATAATCCTTCCATGTACATTTAATTACATCACAAATTTTACTCTAAGCATGTGAAAAAGTCAAACTGGCAAAAGCTGGGCAAAAAACAGAGTAATACTTGGTCAAACTGGCAAAATTTCCTCTATGCGCCGCACCTAATTATCTATGCGTAATGCCTGTTTGGACCCACTTTTGGAGGCCTTCCAAGTGTCCAAATTCACTCCAAGTGTGCTTGTTGGAAAGGTCTACCTGTCTACTTTCCAACCTAAGTGGAATTTTTCAATTTGGCCTCCATTTGCCCCTCCAAAATTCAGTTCTCCCAGCACTACTTCCTGTGTGTCAGAATAGGGGCAGTAAGGTCATTTTTTGAGTGTTTTTTACCCTTTTGAGGGCTCAAAACCTGCCCAAATTTCTTGGCCATTGGTAGGCAAGCATATTTTTCTATGAAAAATCAAAAAATTCTGAGTTTTTGTCATTTGGAGGCTCCTAGCAAAAGCGATCGCCACGTGGCGCAGCGCATAGGGTAGAAAATTCTGTTTTTTGTGCCAAAAATTTCAAAAATGCAAAAAGTGTCCCAAATTCTTTGAAATTTGGGCCGAGTATTCTTCATCAAGCATTGTGTTGGGCCAAGGAAGCCTCAACCAATATCTTAAGTCCTTCATGCTCCTTTTGCCTCCTTGATGCCTTCTTCAATTTTGCCTTCAAGCTCCTAATTCTAGCTTGGCACACTATATTCCTTGACAAATAACGATATGCAATTTTTCTTAACATATTCTTCTCATTGATGGCCTTTTCTAACTTCCTCTCCAAGTGGATATTGGCTCTTTCAAGCCATGACTCTCGATCAGCATTGACTTCTTGCTCAAGTGAAGTGAGCTCCACCCTCCTCCTTTGGGCAGCTTGGCAATTCTCCCGAATGTTTTGCAACTCCATAATCGCTTGTTGGTCTTCAAGCTGCTTATTTCTTTGCTCCAGGTACTGTATTGTCCATTGGGCCCTTTCCAAGTTGATGGAAAAAGCATTAATGTCTGCCTGCTGCTCTTGAATGACCTCTTTGAGATTTGTGCTTTGCGGGCCCATATCAGTGTCATCACCCTCAATGAGAATGAAATCAGTCTCACGCTCACCTGATGGTCCTTCATCCTACAGTAGCCTCTTACCTTTGTCCTGAACCTGTTGTGCTGATGACAGAAACGGGGCCCCTTCCACCCCGAGTGGAGATAACACTCGCTTAGCTACTGCGAACAACTGTCTAGTGCCCTTCTGATAGGAGACAAACACCAGCATGCTAGCGGTCTGTGTCTCATGACTTTCATGCTAATAAGAAGGTCCACCTATCTCATGCAAAGTCTCTGAAGGTCCCTGAGGAGCTGTGAAAAACTCACGAGAGATGAAGTCCTCCCAAGTGATGCCCTGTAAGCCAAGTTGATGAATGACCACAATTTTAATGAGAAAAAAATGGTAAATACTGTTGAACTGCTGCTGAGGAGTCTTGTGCTACACTAGAGTGGTCATCTTCTCGATATTTTGGCACATGAAGTAAGGGATGTTCATCATCCTTACCCTGGTAAAATGCATCAGCAGCCTGATATGATAAGCATATAAACGTGAAAATCACCCCTCACAGCTAAAATACTTCATGATCAGTTTCATTAAAGGAGCATATGCATCTTTGAGGTACTGGAAAGGAAAAACTCTCCTGAGATGTCTCAGATAACCAGGCTTGATGTATAGTTCATAATGTTGTCGGTCAATTTGTTGCCTCTTGTTCCATTGCTCTCCAATGTTAGGTATAACGGTTGCTAGTGAAATGGATTATGGTGTTAATGTGAAAGTGACACCAGCTAGAGTGGCTTGGCCATCATGTAAATGTAGCACAAATAAGTGGGCCAACTCATGGTGAAACTGAATTCTAGCAACCTTCTCACAAAATTCATAGCAGGACTGGTGCTGAAAACAAGAGATGGCAAGAGGGCAGGCCCGTAACTCAACAAGGGTGGTTGGTTCCTCTCGAATATGTTTGCCACCTCTATGAGGCCTCCTGGGTGCATGTACCTCTACAGGTGAGTCACTGTTTGTCTCCTCTTCATATTCATATGAGGGATCAGATGCCATGTCTGCTAGTGGATGGATTGTTTTGGAGCTGTCTTAATGAGAAATAGGTGAGTTGTGATGTGTTTTGACTTTTGCCACCAAGGGAAACAGTGATATGAGGGACTGTGGAGGGAAAAAATAGTGAGGGATTTAGGGACTGTTGGGGTAGGGTTTAATTAGGGAAATAGGGAATTAGGGAATGATTTAGGAGTTTTTGATATAGGACTAGGGTTTGGGAATTAGAGAGTATTTGGGACTTTGGGAAAGGGGATTTGGGATATGGGATTAGTGAAGTTAGGGGTGTGTGAATTTAGGGAATAAGGAAATCAAAGGAAAAATTGAGTAAGGGAGTGGTAAGGGAAGTGGTAAATGGACTTGGTAGCCAAAACAGTCAAAACTAACCCTAGGCAGCAATTTCCTTTGAAAATTTTGAAGAGATGGGGTTTTATTTCTCTTAAACAATCACCATACTTCAACCACCATGAAACAACCACCAAACTTGGATGAAAAACAGTGATAGAGGCTCAACCTACTTGGACAAATGGAGATCCGCGCGTTTTGAGTAATTTGGAGCAAGTTTTTGAAGTTTTTGGGCTTGCCGGCTGTATGCGTCGCGCCCAGTGAGTGTGCCGCGCCCATGAAATTTTGAACTGGAGGTCGAAGCCCAGTGCACCGCACCTGCTATGTGCGCCACCTGCCCAGTGCGTCGTGCCTCTGTCTTGGAGCGATTTTCACCAATTTCTCTTGCTTGCTCACCAACACAACTTTGCCTTGCTTCCACTTTGTCTTGGAGTGCAAATGAACTTTTAAAATTGAAGGAATGACTTGTAAACAAGGAAATTTTAAATTTTTGGCTCATAAAACCCATTTTTACAATGTTTTGAAAATGACTTTGTTTTTTACTCTGTTTTGAGCTTTTTCACTTTATTAGAACTTGTGATGGACTAAATGACCTGTGCTTTGTTTTTTTTGCAGGAGGTTGAAGCTACTGGGGCTAGGGAAAGAGACCAGGGGTACAGGTGGAGTGATTTACATATGAAGAAAATAAAATTACATAACTTTGTACCATAAAATCAAAAATACTGTGTTTTTCCTCAAAACAGAGTTTTGAGGAAAGACACATCTCTAAGCACTTGATGATGAAATTTATTGATGCTGGAAACTCCTCATGTGCCTGCTGGTTGTTATTGGACACTTTGAAACACTTTCTGATGAAACCCTAATGAAACCCTAAACCTAATGACAGTGAAACCCTAAAAAGACTTTTGCACTCTTTAAGACAAAAGGTGACTGTATATGCTTTTTAATGAACAAACATGAGCCAGCAAGTAAATGACAATGAGGGAAACTGTAGGAGAAGCCACTACCGTCAGATGATCCATGCGCCTAATGGAATGCAGCTGACTGGGCGGGACACCTAATATGAAATGCAACAAGAGGATTTTGATCTCTGACGGAGGGATGAAGATACCAACACTAACATTGGCTCCAATGGGGATGGTAGCTCCTTGGAGGTGCCAAGAACTAAAGATCTCTAGGAAAGAAAGCAGTGCCTTCATCCATTGGGCTATGGAGTCAATAACTTCAAAACACCCAAAAACCAATTACTATGAAACTTTGACTCAAGACTCATAGTTGAATTGACTAATTCAAAACTGAAACAAGACTCTCAAAAGCTAAAACTAGACACTCAGCTGAAACTATCTTTAAACTGAACTGACTAAAACAAAATGACTCAAGATTGACTTAACTGAAACAAGTACTTACAAAGCTTTCAAAGGGCATCAGTCCATCGAGATTTGAGGGCTTCAAATCATGACGACAACTACCTACTTACTGATGAAATATGTACAATCATGTGAAGTGGGCCTTCCAATGTAACCAATCCAACAAATGGCTACTCAATGAAATTATGCTCTCTGTCCTCGAGCAGGTAGAACGATGTACATGTAGGCAACTCACAATAACAATTGAAACCAAGGCTTATGCTAACGAACCAGGCAACATTCATCTTCTCTAGTGCTTGCAAAAGAATGTCGAAAGGATCTTGAAAGTCCTGAAGCACTAGCTTGGATTGAGATCCAGCAACAAAAACATAAGTACTCCCTTCATTCTAATCTGAAAGAACAACTGGTTGTCGAGTGATAGGAAGGCACAAAGAGGTATAAGCTTCTTCCATCTGAGTGTTAGCTATAAATTCCTTGACCATGAGAAATTCTGGCATATTCTCTCTCTCAAGCTCATATTCCTCAACTTCATGGTCTAGGTCAGCCTTAAACAGAAAACAATCTTCAATATTATCAAACATGACAGCCTTATCATTTTCATGAAAGAAAACATTATATGTTTGCTGATCTATAAAGCTAATTACAAGACTGTCATCATTTTCAAAAGTGGAAGAAGTTTCACCAACACTTTCTTGACCATATGCACATTGCAGATCTGCGTTAGCTTGGGTTGTTACCTGACCTTTCAGGAGTTGATCTATCTCATCTTAAGACAAAGGAGATAATGATTTTTGTTTTCTTTTGCTCAAGTGATTTTTGTCTTCTTGAAATAACATTTCAAAACATGAAAAATCTGAATGAAAATCTTGATCTTCTGAAATTTGGAAACATTGTTGATCATCTTCATATGACATGGAAATCAAATTATCATTTACCACTGAGTTATTGAAAGAAGATTTTTCGCTTACTCGAACAAAGGTTTCATCTTGTTTTTCATAAAATGACTGGATTACCTCCTCATGAAGGCTTTGTTCAATAACTTTGTCTTCTTCATTCCAGATGATCTCAACAACAGAGCTCTCCTTCATGGGATTCAGAACAAGGTAGTCTTGATCATCACAATCTGAATCTAGATCTGAAATAGCTGACTTGAATTTATCATATTCTGAAATTGAAACTTGACTTTCCTGCATACAGTCTTCTTCTATGGACAGATCTGAAATAAAACCTTCTCTTTCCTCATTTTCCACTATACTAAGATCTTGATCCTGCTGCAAATTTTCCTGCGCATCTTGATAAGTATCCTCTTTATGCTGCTGAATGGATTTTCATATAGGGCCTCCATGATCTCATCGTCCATGAAGTCATCATCTTCATAAACTTTTTCAAGATTTTCAATAAAACTATGAACATGGCTACAACAGTTCTGAACTAAAGTTAAGGATGGATAAGATTCTTTATACCTTTCAAAGAACATGGTATGAAAATTCTTCAAACAGTAAATACAAGCAGGCGGCAAACTTTCATACCAAGATCGAGCTTCACCTTCTAGAGTGGCCATGAATATCTTCATTAAGCAATCTTCAAGAAAATCAACCTTCAACTTGCGAATATGTATGTGAAATCTAACTAGATGTAAAGTAGCATCCTTCCTATCATCGTCGTTAAACATAGGCAAATTCCTTTGCCAATCTACCTTAGAAATTTTATTTGGAAAACCTGGAATGTGATCTCGGCTCATGGGAGCATACCTTCGATCCAGCGAAACCATTTTGATAACAATGAATTCACCAAGAAATCCTTCAGGCTACTGTTTCTTGAAGAGTAGAGTCGCCATAACAATTCTGAACCTTGGGATTCTTCGACACTGGAGTCGCCAGGTGAATGATTTCAGCCTTCATCTGTGTCTGATTGTTGTCCACCATCAGCAATCAGATCTAACTTGATTCATGTACTGGGGCAATTTGTAGGCCAGATGTTTCATTTATAAGACTAGACCAGAGATTGACTGAAGTAGATTTTATCTACTTGCGCTAATGCAATGAAAAAGCGTTTCGAAGGCTACCTGGCTAATCTTCAGACTCCGTTTGTAGTTTATAAAATGAAGAATACTAACAAACAAAAAATCTCTTCCCCAGTGGAGTCGCCAATATGTTAGAGCTTAAATCTACCTTAGGCTGAGAAAGGTAGGATCTAGGTCAACATCAAACCACGCTTAACCTGGTAGCTAGCCCTACCAGGTCGGGAGAGGGCTCTCTCCGGGCCAATCTCAGCAAATTATGATCGATGAGGGCTTGAGATGACTGATAGAAATATTGATCTTAGGCTAGGTATATGTGTGAAAGAGTTTGATTGAATGAAATGATGTTTTGTTGGCTCTAATGGAAAGGCAGATTTTGGGTGCGGGGAAGGAGGCTCATTCTTGCAGAGGTATCAATGGGGCAAGGTAGGCAATTGTTTTTGGCACTTCAATTTAAATGAGATGGAAGGATTAGACAGGTGAGGAGCTGAAGAGGGCAAGGAAAGTCATGGATCCTGTTATGAAACCAGCTCAAGAAAAGATAGAAAAGATAGATCAACGCCTTAGAATTCAACCTCTTTGAGGGGGCAACCTCCTTTACATTACGTAAATGAACAATTCTTGGATGATACAAATGAAAATACCTCCTTTCTATACATAGGAGTCTAAGGGGGCATAACATAATCAGAGCCGACATAACAATAATAATGTAAGGGCACAATAATAACAATAGTGGGCTTCTATGGGGCACAAGAGTAACAATATGGGCACTACATGGGTACATCAATATAATAAGGGGGTTGTACTAATAACATTAAGGGGTTACACTAGTAGTATAGGGGCTTAACATGCCCCTCTCCTTCAAAAAGAGTTGTCCTCAACGCTTGAGTAGTTCTTGATGCTTCCGTATAAAATTCTTGTCCTCCCATGTGGAATCTTCAGCAGGTAAGTTCTTCCACTTGATGAGATACTCTGAAATTGATCGATTTCGTAGCTGTCGAGTTCTTGTTTCTGTGACTACTCCAGGTTCCAATATGATTTTTCCTTCCTTTTCAATTTCTGGCAATATTGTTTGCATTGGAATCTTTTGCAACTTTTGAATAAGTGGCCATACTTCTTTGTCCTTCTTCCATTCATCCCTTGCTTCGTTTATCCAATCTGGTTGGATAATAGAAATATCACAAAACAATGCTTCCACATCCTCATCCTTGAAGAGTCTTCCCATTCGGTAAGGTCGCCATTTGTTAAGTGCATGTAGTATTGCCAACATTTCCTTCTCATAAATAGTTTTCTTTATATGTCGCAGTAAAAATACCCAATCACCTACATCAAAACATTTTTCACTATGATGTTGATCTACTTGTTGCTTCATTTGATTTTGCACCAAAGTGGCGTTATCCTTTAAAAGTTGGAGAACTTTTTGTTGATGCTCGATGTGATCTTTCACTGGTTGAACCTTTGTCTTCTTGATATGTCCTTCTATCTTTAGAGTTTGAGGAGTGGTAATTTCTTCCAATCCTTTACAAGATATGGTCGGATTCATTTCTTGACGCTCGATGTGATCTTTCACTTCTTGAACATTTTTCTTCTTGATATGTCCTTCTAGCTTGATAGTTTGAGGAGTGGTAATTCTGACCAATGAATTACAAGATATGGTTGGATTCATTTCTTCTTTCTTGACGTGATCTTTCACTTCTTTCACCTTTTTCTTCTTGATATGTCCTTCTATCTTGAGAGTTTGAGGAGTGGTCATTCTTGCTAATAGTTTACAAGATATGGTCTAATTCTTTTCTTCTTTCTCTGGGGTTGAGTCCTGGCATATATCCTCTTCTTTTGATGTTTCTTGATCCTTTTCTTCCTCCTCTTCATACTCTATGTAAAATAATTTCTTCTTGGCACACTTATGACCTTTAGTGCATTTGCTATCACAATTGTAACAAAGCCCTTTTTCTCTTTTTTCTTCCAATTGTTGTGGTGTAACTCTTGTAGGTTGTGGAAGGCTAGGAGAAACAACACTTCCATCTTTATAGTTGTGAGGGGTAGACTTCCTTGTTGCCATAATTTTACTTTCCAATATGTCACAAAGCCCTTTTACTCTTTCCAATTGTTGTGGTGTTGCTCTAAAGAAGGTGTTGCTCTTTGTATCCTCATAATGTGCTATCATTTCCTCCGTGAGAATTGACCATGTAACAAGTTGTTTACGAGAACAAAGTCCTTTATACCATAAAAATTGATCCGGTTCTAAATATGAAGATGCAACACATACCTTTTGTAATAGTGGTACACCATGTAGATCAAAATATTGCTCCATCTGAAGTATCCAACTTACCGGATCCTTGCCATCAAACTTCCTCATCTTGCTTTTTCTTGATTTTAGGACCTCGATCTTGAAACGACCGTAACTCTGTAATTTCAAATATTTAAGTTCTGAAATTGCTATCTATAGTATCTCTCTGTGTCCTCTTTCCAATGCCACCAGTCTGATCCAAATTGGATTCTCCAAGAAAGAGTTATGCACAATCTCCCCAGATGACTTGATTATAGACCTTTCCAGAAGAGCGAACTTGTATGAAGTACCACGTGTCAATTTTTAGACCTTTGGTTCTGAAAAAGATATACAAGAAACTACAGTCCGTCCTCTTTCTATGCCTTCTTACGAAATTTCAATCTGATGCTCAGAGAGAAAGTTATGACGATTTTCCCCAGGTCACTTGTTTTGAATGTAATTCAGGAGTCTGCAAAAAGACCAACTTCCTCAGATCATATCTCTGCAAATATCACGTGAAAATCTCTAAAATTCGGACCCACGGTTCAGCGCAATTTCTTCTCAAATGGGTTTTTTTTGCGACTTCTGAAACATCACAGAAAAAATTTATAGCGAAAATGCCACGATGACCTGTTTGGAGCAGCGAAACCCTAGAATCCAAAGCTCTGATACCAAATGTTATGGAACCAGCTCAAGAAAAGATAGAAAAGATAGATCAACGCCTTAGAATTTAGTCTCTTTGAGGGGGAAACCTCCTTTACATTACATAAATGAACAATTCTTGGATGATACAAATGAAAATACCTCCTTTCTATATATAGGAGTCTAAGGGGGCATAACATAATCAGAGTCGACATAACAATAATAATGTAAGGGCACAATAATAACAATAGTGGGCTTTTATGGGGCACAAGAGTAACAATATGGGCACTACATGGGTACATCAATATAATAAGGGGGTTGTACTAATAACAATAAGGGGTTACACTAGTATTATAGGGGCCTAACAGATCCTCTCCAAACAACTGAAAACATCAAGAAACTAAAGCAAACCTCAAGTAGAGAACTGCAATTTCAATGGATTCTACTTACACTCTTGTTTGTTTAGTTAAGAAGAAACAAGATAGAGAATGGCATACAAAACACATAAGAAAATTCACAATTACAAAATAAAGCATTGTACCAAGACAAATTGCCACATGGATCCCAAAGAGTGCTACAAACCCTGGTCTCAATTCCTTAGCCAAAATGTTGATATGAGTATACAATGAAGCTCAAGGTTTTTCTCAAAAGTCCAACCATGATACTGACTGAAAAACAACATAATATAGACAAACCATAGCTTATCCTAGCCTCTAGGGATCGAGCTCACATGTTTAGGAGCTTTTTCAACCAATTCTAAACTGAGAACTAGAAATTAGGCAAGAGAACAACATGCCTCTAGAAACAAGGGAACTGATTCATTGAGTTTCAAACAACCTTTAAACTGATGAATCTACCTCCATAAGTGAAACTTTGACATATTTACATCATAATCCATCCATGGACATTTAATTACATCACAAATTTGACACTAAGCATGTGAAAAAGTCAAACTGGAAAAAGTTGGGCGAAAAACAAAGTAATACTTGGTCAAACTGGCAAAATTTCCTCTATGCGCCGTGCCTGATTCTCTATGCGTAGTGCCTATTTGGACACACTTTTGGAGGCCTTCCCGGTCTCCAAATTCACTCCAAGTGTGCTTGTTCGAAAGGTTTGCCTGTCTACTTTCCAACCCAAGTGGAATGTTTCAATTTTGCCTCCATTTTCCCCTCCAAAATTCAGTTCTCCCAACACTGCTTCTTGTGTGTCAGAATAGGGGCAGTAAGGTCATTTTTTGAGTGTTTTTGACCCTTTTGAGGGCTCAAAACCTGCCCAAATTTCTTGGCCATTGGTAGGAAAGCATATTTTTCCATGCCAAATCCAAAAATGCTGATTTTTTGTCATTTGGAGGCTCCTAGCAAAAGCGAGCGCCACGTGGCGCGGTGCATAGGGCAGAAAATTTTGTTTTTTGTGCCAAAAATTTCAAAAATGAAAAAAGTGCCCCAAATTCTTTGAAATTTGGGCCGAGTCTTCTTCATCAAGCATTGTGTTGGGCCAAGGAAGCCTCAGCCAATCTCTGAAGTCCTTCATGCTCCTTTTGCCTCCTTGATGCCTTCTTCAATTTTGCCTTCAAGCTCCTAATTCTAGCTTGGCACACCATATTCCTTGAAAAATAACGATATGCCATTTTTCTTAAAATATTCTTCTCAATGATGGCCTTTTCTAACTTCCTCTCCAAGTGGATATTGGCTCTTTCAAGCCATGACTCCCGATCGACATTGACTTCTTGCTCAAGTGAAGTGAGCTCCACCCTCCTCCTTTGGGCAGCTTGGCGATTCTCCCGAATGTTTTGCAATTCCATAATCGCTTGTTGGTCTTCAAGCTACTTATTCCTTTGCTCCAGGTATTGTATTTTTCATTGGGCCCTTTCCAAGTTGATTGAAAAAGCATCGATTTCTTCCTGCTTCTCTTGAATGACCTCTTTGAGATTTGTGCTTTGCGGGCCCATATCAGCGTCATCACCCTTAATGAGAATGAAATCAGTCTCATGCTCACCTGACGGTCCTTCATCCTACAGTGGCCTCTTGCCTTTGTCCTGAACCTGTTGTGCTGATGATGGAAACGAGGCCCCATCCACCCCTGGTGGAGATAACACTCGCTTAGCTGCTGCGAACAACCGTCTAGTCCCCTTCTGATAGGAGACAAACACCGGCATGCTAGTGGTCTGTGTCTCATGACCTTCATGCTGATAAGAAGGTCCACCTATATCATGCAAATTCTCTGAAGGTCCCTGAGGAGTTGTGAAAAACTCACGATAGGTGAAGTCCTCCCAAGTGATGCCCTGTAAGCCAAGCTGATGAATGACCACAATTTTAATGAGAGCAAAATGGTAAATATTGTTGAATTGCTGCTGAGGAGTCTTGTGCTACACTAGAGTGGTCATCTTCTTGATATTTTGGCACATGAAGTAAGGGATGTTCATCATCCTTACCCTGGTAAAATGCATCAGCAGCCTGATATGATAAGCATATAAACATGAAAATCGGCCCTCACAACTGAAATACTTCATGATCAGTTTCATTAAAGGAGCATATGCATATTTGAGGTACTAAAAAGGAAAAATTCTCCTGAGCTGTCTCAGATAACCAGGCTTGATGTATGGTTCATAATGCTGTCAGTCAATTTGTTGCCTCTTGTTTCATTGCTCTCCAATGTTAGGTATACCGGTTGCTAGTGAAATGGATTCTGGTGTTAATGTGAAAGTGACACCAGCTAGAGTGGCTTGGCCATCATGTAAATGTAGCACAAATAAGTGGGCCAACTCATGGTGAAACTGAATGCTAGCAACCTTCTCACAAAATTCATAGCAGGACTGGTGCTGAAAACAAGAGATGGCAAGAGGGCAGGCCTGTAACTCAACAAGGGTGGTTGGTTCCTCTCAAATATGTTTGCCACCTCTATGAGGCCTCCTGGGTGCATGTACCTCTGCAGGTGAGTCACTGTTTGTCTCCTCTTCATAATCATATGAGGGATCAGATGCCATGTTTGCTAGTGGATGCACTGTTTTGGAGCTGTCTTGATGAGAAATAGGTGAGTTGTGATGTGTTTTGACTTTTGCCACCAAGGCAAAAAGTGATATGAGGGACTGTGGAGGGAAAAAATAGTGAGGGATTTAGGGACTGTTGGGGTAGGGTTTAATTAGGGAAATAGGGAATTAGGGAATGATTTAGGAGTTTTTGATATAGGACTAGGGTTTGGGAATTAGAGAGTATTTGGGACTTTGGGAAAGGGGATTTGGGATATGGGATTAGTGAAGTTAGGGGTGTGTGAATTTAGGGAATAGGGAAATCAAAGGAAAAATGGAGTAAGGGAGTGGTAAGGGAAGTGGTAAATGGACTTGGTAGCCAAAACAGTCAAAACTAACCCTAGGCAACAATTTCCTTTGAAAATTTTGAAGAGATGGGGTTTGATTTCTTTTAAACAATCACCATACTTCAACCATCATGAAACAACCACCAAACTTGGCTGAAAAACAGCGATAGAGGCTCAACCCACTTGGACCAATGGAGATCCGTGCGTTTTGAGTGATTTGGAGCAAGTTTTTGAAGTTTTTGGGCATGCCGGCTGTATGCGCTGCGCATCAAACCCAATGCGCCGCGCCCGTGCAATTTTGAACTGGAGTTCGAAGCCCAGTGCGCCGCACCTACTATGTGTGCCGCGCCACCTGCCCAGTGCGCCGCACCTCTGTCTTGGAGCGATTTTCACCAATTTCTCTTGCTTGCTCACCAACACAACTTTGCCTTGCTTCCACTTTGTCATGGAGTGCTTTAAAATTGAAGGAATGACTTATAAACAAGGAGCTTTTAAATTTTTGGCTCATAAAACCCATTTTTACAATGTTTGAAAATGACTTTGTTTTTGACTCTGTTTTGAGCTTTTTCACTTTATTGGAACTTGTGATGGACTAAATGACCTGTGCTTTGTTTGTTTTGCAGGAGGTTGAAGCTACTAGGGCTAGGGAAAGAGACCAGGGTTACAGGTGGAGTGATTTACATATGAAGAAAATAAAATTACATAGCTTTGTACCATAAAAGCAAAAATACTGTGTTTTTCCTCAAAGCAGAGTTTTGAGGAAAGACACATCTTTGAGCACTTGATGATGAAATTTGTTGATGTTGGAACCTCCTCATGTGCCGGCTGGTTGTTATTGGACACTTTGAAACACTTTTTGATGAAACCCTAATGAAACCCTAGACCTAATGACAATGAAACCCTAAATAGACTTTTGCACTCTTTAAGACAAAAGGTGACTGTATATGCTTTTTAATGAAAAAACATGAGACAGCAGGTAAATGGCAATGAGGGAAACTGTAGGAGAAGCCACTATCGTAAGATGATCCATGCGCCTAATGGAATGTTGCTGACTGGGTGGGACACCTAATATGAAATGCAACAAGAGGATTTTGATCTCTGACGGAGGGATGAAGATACCGACACTAAGAGCTACCACAAATAAACACAAAATTTCAATCAGAAATATCACATTTACTAGGCAGTACAAGTACTACTCATAAAACATTGGCGAAGGCCAAATTTCTTCTAGTTTATTGTGAGGGAGTAATGGTTAAATAATTGAAGCATGAAGTAATTTGATCCATTCTCAGTTGTTTAACTAAACCATGAAGTAATTTGAGTCATTTGTCATTAGTTCCATCTAGTTCAAGGCTTATTCTTTATTCTTCTCTCCTTCTCTATGCAGCTTATTTGTAGCTCTATTCCCCTCTCCTTTATGTGGCATGCTTATTGTAACTTGTTGGGTACATGAGCATGAACAGTAAAGTGAAATATGCCATAAATGGTGTCTTGTAAATGTTTCTACAACTATAAAATCCTCTGTCCTTATTTTAGAAAATTTTTATGGATATCAATCTTATTTTTCAATATTCTTCTACATCTATAGTAAAATGCAAATGTTCTGGATATTGATAGACCAAAGGTTTTGTTTTTGTTTTAAAGGATTAAAGTACAGGTCAGCAATTTTGTTTCCACAAGCATTCATGAAACATGAACATGTTGGAAAAAATGAGGCTTAGACTATTTTTTATATTTTCCTCCTTTACACCAGCACTATGAAGCCATAGTTGTATCAGAGGATCAATCTGTACCAGACACAATTCTACCTTATTCCCAAAACAGTTAGGAATTAGGTCGGACACCTAATTTCCATAGGAGGTAGCTGTAGGTTGAAATTTGTAGCACAATTATTATAATTAGTTCATACTTTGGACTTGAATTATGTTTTAAAATATTATTGTGACATTGGTTTTAAATAGGCCTGTTATCTCTGATATGCCATGAAGGTAACTCTTCTACTTTTCAACACAAGATATGATTTGCAACATGATAGCTATGGATTTTAGATGGATTTGGGGGTTCTATTTGTTTATCAGCACGAACTCTTTCAGGCACGAACACTGTGAATAATCCATTTCAGAAATATTCATTTGTTAATATGGAACAAAAGTGCTGAGAATATACACAGGTGAATCAGATTTATGTTTATATCCATATATTAGACCACAGTAATGTGTTATTCATCAAGAGTGTTATATTTGACAATTGGGAGTCTATATGGTCATGATATGAGAAGCATGCACTTCTAGTATTTCACTAAGGCTAATATTGTGTCTACTGTGACAAACACTTGGACTCATTAGTCTGTACCCAGAAAACATAGTTGAAATACTTTTGAGACATGATTTTAGCATGATTGTCACTACAGTTGGAAAGTTTGCAGGAAACTTTGATGTCCAGTCTAGGGTACTACGTAAATTGTCTGCTGAGTTTGGAGATAATTTCCTATTACAACAAGAGTTTTATGTTGAGAGAGCCTTTCTAGAGGATTTTCCATTCATGCTTTAGAGTAAGTGTTCCAGTTTTGAATCTCCAGATGTAGTGTCAGGGTCTGTAAGGCAGTAACACACATGCTTGAATCAGAAATCTGTTGCTATCAATAAGAAGTGGATGTAACATTCCCAGATCTTCAGTGATCAAATGGAGAAGACTCTTGGAGCTGCTGTTGGGATCGAAAGAAACTTGATCTGTGCTTATCGAGGTGTTGGACACATGATTTTGTTTGCCATTTGTTCAGGCACAATGAGTAAAGTACCTTTAGCATGGACAAATGGGTATGGCATCAAATGTTTGAAGAGTAGAAAACCAACAATGAATTTTGTCTTTATAAGAGAAAAGTTCATTCATGCATGAAAGTCTTGTAATCCTACGCTCAGGACACACCATAACACAAGAAATTATGGAGATTCGTATTTGCCGATCTAAATCAAAGGGTACACTAGTGTTGACCTATCTTTTGTTATTGGAAGAACACATATATAAACCTTGTGTTCCTTATTTAGGATCTATGAAGAACTACGGTTTTTAATATGACTAAAGCTAGCAGTGAGGGAAACTGTAGAAGCAACAACAAAGCACACTTCTTCGCAGTATTTTTCGATACAGAGGATACTTCCATGCATACTGTTGCGCATCATTTGTAAATAAATTTGTCCTTATGTGGCATGAAACCAATCTAATTCTGCCTATATCTATGAGAGCAAGAGCACGAACTGGTTGGAAGTCAGAATTGAGATGTCCTCTAACCTTTTCCTGGCAGCAAAACTCAATTACATAAAGAGCATAATTAACATTTGTCACAGTATAAAATCATTTAGAAAGAAAAGGCATAGGCTACAGAATTAGAATTAGTTCCTTTATTTTTTCACCTATAATGCACATGCTACAGATCTTGAAACACAAGATTTTTGCTAAAGTATCAATGTCTATACAAGCTCTGGTTTGTTCATGAAAGAATATAACCAAAAACCCTAACTAGTTTTATTAGTTACACTTTGCAATGTTTCTGAATGGCCATAGCATTTTTCTCGCTTGGTTCAATTAACAATAGTGTAATTACGGAAGGCAAAGTCAAAAGGTCCATCAAAATTTAGGGCAAAATATCAATTAGATAGAAAAAGCATGACTTTTGATTTGTTTAATCAACCCACTGATCCATGGGTCCAGGCATCTAAAACAAAATAAAAAGTGAACAAAGAGAGATAGAGAAACAGACAGGGGATGAACAAAGAAGGCATAAAATATGCAAGGCGTACGAAGAAGAAACGCATGCAAAATATTCTTCTTGAAAGAAGAAAGGCACGAAACAAAGACACATAGGCTGGATTGGAGATATATCGTTTTAAGAGGAGCAAAAGCAGAGAGAAAATAATTATTTCCATTTCTTGATGATGTCTTCCATGAATTTTATGACAAATATTTTGAGTTTTTTTATGCCTTTCTTTTGGAGGGCAGTTTCCAAGAAATAAAATGCTTATGAAGAAGGTGGTCAGAACATTGAATCGAGATCCTATTGGAAAAAACATTCTTTTTATGAAATAAGAGGCATAAGTTTTCCTGTATGCAAGTCTTTGCAAAACCCAAATAATTTGAAAAGGTCGATTCAAAGGTAAAATAACATAAAAGAAGGAAAACAATCTATTCATAACATTTGTTCAATTCAAAATTGCAAACTCCACAAAGGGCGTGGAAAACTTCCTCAAAATCTTGTGCTATAGGCATCATTAATAAGATCAAATTATAAGTGTCGATTGAATCCTAGTGGGGTAGTAGGTCACTCAGAGTACATAGCAAAAGGTATAGTCCAAAGTGTTAACCCGCATTAAGCAAGGTATATGGGGATATAATGCAATCTGATATTTATGAATCAAGAACTAATAATGGTGGAAAATCAAGCCATAATATTCCACAAATTATTTGATGCATAACTATTAATAGAATGCAATAATCAAGGCTGGCAATCAAAGAAAATATATATGAAATATCCTCATGCAGGGAAAATCATCATTGAGGGAGGAGGGCATTTGGTGGTCATTATGGCATTTGGGGAAGGTGAAGGATGGAGAGATGCTATTCTTAATTGGTAAGCTTTGGTTGTTTTCATTGGATTCCAGTACTCAACTTACTCTGTACGGAGCTTTGGATTGCCATGTCTGTCTCCTCCCTATATGTCTGTTCTTCTTTGAATCTGAGTGGGAGGTCTAACACTTGAGGGTTCCACCATGGATAGTTCTTATGTTCCTGAGATAAAAGGGGGTGAGCTAAGAGAGGGGGGGTGCAGGCAAAAGTAGACAAAGAGACTCATGCTCCTCCTCTAAACGTTATGGGCACAAGAGAAACTCCAGGGTGGTGGTTTTGAGGCCACTGACACACATCTTAGTGGGAAGAACTAAGGTCATCTGTCATCCACTCATCAAGTATGAAGATCTAGTGGGAAAACATGAACGAGCATTTAGGTTTCCATCCAACACCTCAAATTTACACTTGGTAGCATGACAACAAAATTATGAAGGAACAACAGACTAAAGAAGAGATGAGGAACCGTTTTGATTCTCACTAGACAACCCAAAAAATATTCCAGGATATCGGAATGTCTTCAAAGTGCCTATAGATTCTGAGCGGATGGTAAAGTATGTCCTCATGGGATTCTTGGTGTAACAAAAAACAACCTAAAGACTTTACATCAGGATTGCCATTGATGAGTGCTTTCATTCTCTAAAGGATACCTACCAACTTCGGCAACACATGTGAGCTTCCTGGAGAAAAAGTTGATAGTAGAAGCATTCTCTGGAGACAAATGATTACCTGAACTACCTACTCCAAGAGATAAGAACCAACCGATGTGGGAGATGGAATGAGGGATTTGCAACAGTTCAAAGCAACTAATCAAGTGATACATTCCCTATGTTTGTTGACCGAAAATTCTGCCAACTCAGTTAAGAATTGTGATATTTCTTGTAGCTGTTTGATCTGGGATAGCCTTAAACTTTTCTTACTAAAACATATGTAGGATTCGGTTTGATGATTAGTTTTCTAGTTTAAATATTATAGTGGGCTCTAAGGGTATGCCCAGTAGTCCTTTCAGAGATTTGAAAATTTTGTTATTTTAGTTTGCTCTGTAATCAGTAAATATCAAATCCTAAAACTGAATCTATGATATGGTCAAGCATGGTAAGGCAGAGTCTAGCTAATATGGACAAGGATTGAGATTGATGTTGTCAAGAAAAGGTTTTTTTGGCTTTATCATCAAACAGTGAAACTTTAATTTTGAGGCAGTGAAGCCAGAGTGTGACAATGCACACTGTTGTATGTTAATATAAAAAATCTTTAATTTACAAAAACAAATAAGGACAAAATATCTGGAAATCCTCCAACCCATCAGGATCTTCAAAATTTTAAGAGTACCAAAACCCGTGTGAGAACACCCCACGGGATGACTAAAGGTTAGATGAATCTTACAGACACATTGACAACATAATATCTAGGGTCAAGGGAATAAATCTCCAAGGATAAGGGACAAGTGAAGTCATTAAAAAATTCAAATGCCAACTGAAAGAATGATGTTTTAGTGCATATTCATTTATGTATAGTAGCTAGATAACCCCTAACAGTTAGCTTGATTGGAAGATGCTTAGTGCTAAGTCTACAGAGGTCTTAGGATCAAATCTCACAGGTCATTTGGGGTTACTTATCTATGTCACCTATGGTAGATCTGCCTTCCATCCAGAAATTATGCAGAAGGGAAGGGAGAGCTCTATGGGGAGGATACAACAACACCTTGGATTGAGCAAAATGACCGTTATTTAGATGTTTGTCCTGCCCATATGAACTGTACAGACACATGTATGGATACCAAACACACAATGGACTGAGAAAAACTACTTCTATATAGATGTTTGGCCTGCCCATACAAACTATATGGACACATGTATGGACTATCTATAGAATTGTATGGATCCGAACAATATTGTCTGTATGACTGTACAAATCTGTATTGTGCTATCCATGCGTCTGTATGGGACTGAGTGTTGTTGGTGTTAGCACCTAAATCTGCCTCAGGCTGAAGGAAGGCAAAAATTAGGGTAACCACAAACCACACTCAGTCTGGTAACTAGCCCTACTAGAGCGGGAGAGGGCTCTCTCCAAGTCACGCTCAGGGAATAGATAGGAAAAATGGTCTGAGATGACTTACTATGCGATGTTTACCTTAGGCTAGTAAGTGAAAAAGGATTTTGGAAAATATTTTTGAAGTGACCGAGCTTCTGGGATGTATATGGGACTGGCGTTTAGCAAAGAATAGAGAATTGAGAATGAAGGCACAGATTATTCCGTGAGGCAAGGTAGGCGAGAAGCGTAGCAATTTTGACTTAAGGTGACGCGGAATGAAAAGATTGCTAAAGATAGTGAAAAGGGAATGGTCGCATGAACCCTTTTCAACAGAAGAATAACACTGCACATGAAATTTTCCCACAGGCAGAGCAATATAAATTGAATTCTACCTAATATCACTCAGAAAATTTCACTGAAATGGAACATGAAATGAATTATGAAACATAAAAAGATACATATGGAACATAAGAACACATTTTCTACACTCACAACCACAAGAATCTCATGAAACAGAGTTGTTGCCTTTCATTAACTCTCTGTCAAAAATACACAGTGCAGAAACAGAGTTTCTTTCCCACAGTCTCCTAGAAGTTACAAGCCAGCCAACCTTTTGCAAATAACTTGCATACAATATATAGAAAGTGTAGAGAAGAGATGGAACGCCCAGGGGTTTGGAAGTTACTCAAATCATTTCAAAAAGGAGATGGAGAGCCAACCATCAGCTATAGGTGCAGCGCTCTCAAGCATGACATTTGGTTGGGGTGACCCTTTGCATTCTTTTGCCACTTGGATAGATGCCCAACTAGAGAGAAAAATCTTTAAAAGCCGCCTTTGGTGCCAAAAAACTGAAGAGTAGATGACCGGGCCCACTTGGAGAAGTTGCGACCCGAAATTTCGCGAAACGAGAGCAATTTGGTAGTTTTTTCCCCTATGCGTCGCGCCAAATTCCCTGTGCATCGCGCCACTTTGGAGCTTGTTTTGGGGCACTTGCAGGTGTCCAAAATGTGCCCAAGTGGGCTTTTTCGAAAGCCTGTCCTATCTACTTTCCAACCCAACTAGAATTTCTGAATTTGAAGCTCATTTGCCCCTCCAAAACTTCATTCTCCCAAGACTGCTTTCTGTGTGTCCAAAAAGTGGCAGAGATGCCATTTTTGGGGTTTTTTTGACCTTTAGGAGACCCAAAACTTGTCAAAATTTCTTTCTCGGACACCAGTAGACGTATTTTTTGATGTTGAATCCGAATATGCAAGACATTCCTCGATTAGAGTGCTATAAATTTAGCGTCGCGCCAGTGGCGCGGCGCACAGGGAGAAATTTCTTGTTTTGTGCCCAAAACATTTGCCTGTGACCAAAATTTGCCCAATTTTTTTGGAATTTGGGCTAGGGCTTCCCTATGAAGTTCTTTTCTATGCCAAGGAAGCCTCATCCAAGATTCAAAGCCGATCTTGCTCCTTTGCCTCCTTTGCATCTTTCGCCTCTTTTCTCGCTTTGCTCAATTTCGCCTTTAGGCTCCTGATTCTTGCTTTGGAACTCATGTTGCGGGCCTGGTAGTGATGATTCATGCACCTCAGCATGTCTTTCTCCCTATTTTCTTTGTCCAATAGCCTCTCCAAATGCATGTTGACTCTCTCAAGTTTGGACTCCCGGTCTTCATTGATTTCTTGCTCCAAAAGGGTGAGCGGAACCCTTCTTCTTTGAGCAGCTTGGCGTTGCTCATGGATGTTCTGCAGCTCCATGATCGTCTCTTGGTCTTCAAGATGTTTGTTTCTCCGCTTCAGGTAGTTCATGTTCCACTTGGCCCTTTCTAAATCAATGTTCAAGTCTTCAATCTCTGATTGCTACTCCTTGACGATCTCTATAAGCTCCTCCTTGGTGGGTTCTGCATTTGTCTCATCATCCTAGAGGAGAACAAACTCGGTGTCATGCTCACCTGATGGCCCCTCCTCCTGCACTGAATCCTTTCCCTTACCCTGCTCCCAGGGTGCTGATGTCGGAAGCGAGGCCCCTTCCACCCCGGGTGGAGATAACACTCGCTTTGCTACTGCAAACAACGGTATGGTGCCTTTCGGATAGCCTCTTTGATATGTGATGTACACTGGCATGGTGGCAGTCTCATGGTGCTCGAATTGGTGTGAAGGACTTCCCATCTCAGGCTCAAACTGATGTGAAGGACCTCCCATCTCAGGCTCAAACTGATGTGAAGGACCTCCCACCTCATGTTCTGCCTCTGATATCACTGGTGGAGCGCTGAAGAAATCACGGGAGATGAAGTCCTCCCAAGCAATACCCTGCAATCCCAACTGATGGTCCATTAAAATCCGGATGAGAGAAAAATGATAGACACTATTTAGCTGCTGTCGTGGGGTCTTGCGCTGCATGAAGTTTTTCATCTTCTCAATGTTGTTGCAGATGAAAAATGGGAGGCTCATCATCTTCACCCTGGTGAAGTGCATGAGCAAGCGGATGTGATAGGCATAAAGGCGAGAAAACCTCCCCTCACAACTGAAATATTTCATGATCAATCTCATGAGTGGGGCATACTCGTCCCTCAAAAACCTAAATGGAAAAACTCTGGTGAGCTGGCTCACGCAGCTATTCTTGATGTAGGGCTCATAGTGATGCCTCTCCACCTTCTTTTTCTTATGCCACTACTCCCCAACGTTAGGTATCCCTGTTGCCACTGATATAGCCTCTGGTGTCAAGGTGAAAGTGACCCCAGCCAAGACAGATTGGCCTCCCTATAGATGAAGTGCAAAAAGGCGGGCCAACTCATGATGTACTCTGACATTTTCCACCCTTTGGCAAAATTCATAACATGCCAAGTGCTAGAAACAAGACATGGAAAGTGGGCATGCCTGTAGCTCTGTGAGGGTGTTGGGCTCGTCTTTGAGATGTCTGCCACTCCGGTGATGTCTCCTATGGGCCCTCTCTCCTGAAGATGTGTCACTGTGTGTATCCCCCTCATAATCTGATGAATTTTCTGATGCCATCACTGCTGCTTGTACTCTGAGTTTAATGCTGCCCTTTGAATCCAATGGCACTGATGAATGTTCTAAAAATCTGTCACCAAAGGGACAATAAAACATGGGAGTGTTAGGAGGGGAATGATGAAAAGGGGAATAGGGGTTTAAAGGAGAAATTTATCAGGGATTTGGGAGTGTTTGGGGTATGGTTTTGATGGGGTAGGGTTTGGGATTTTTTGGGCTATAGGGATAAAAGGGATGAATGGATATGATTACAATATAGCTAGGGTGATGGTAAGGGGAAAATGCTACAGGGAAATTAGCTGATCAAGGTAGGATAGGAGCTTATTTAGCAATTGTATTACTGTAGCAAAACCCTAGCCTTTTTGCCATTCTTTGTGCCATTTTTGTGTTTGCTTAATAAAATTTTGCCTTTGATTTCATGGCCACCAAAACATATTTTTCTTTGAGTTAAGGATCAATGGTTAAAAGATCCATGGCCACCTTTGCAAATTTGAGAGTCATTTACGAAAATTTGGGTGACTTCGGTGCTTTTTTAGGCTCACAGGTCTGTGCGCTGCGCGCTTTTCCCAGTGCGCCACGCCAGTGCAGTGTTAACACTATGGTCGAGCTCCCAGTGCGCCGCGCCAGTGCAGTGTTAACACTATGGTCGAGCTCCCAGTGCGCCGCGCGCCACATTGTGTGCGCTGCGCGCTTTCAAATGGCACTCATTTGCTTGGAAAAATAGGGGAGAGGGTTTTAGGGTGATTTAGGGTGGTTTCTTAAGGAGACAAGGTGGAATGGAGGTGACTATGATGAGGAGTGAGGGGACAAGGGGAGGGGAAATAAAACCTTGGTGGTGTCTTCGAATTTACAAACCCTGTTTACCATTTTGTTTTGGTGATTATTTGCATGGATGGCCAATATGCTTTGGATCTCACTCGATGTCTTAGAAACACTGCTATTGACCAAATTGACAGAGAAGAGGTTTCATTCGGGCCTACCTCTTGTTTGCTAGACTTCAACCGGGATATAGAATGAGTTTGCAAGTGTTTTTGAGCTCCCTGGCCCTGTGCGTCGTGTGCCAAGCCCAGTGCGCTGCATGCCCTGAGTGCGTCGCGCCCTTGTCGATTTTTCACTGTGGGTTGGCTTCCGGTGCATCGCGCCCTCCATGTGCGTCGCGCGCCCTGGTGTGTGCACCGCGCCACCTAGAAATCTGCCCTCCTTAATTGAATTCCTCCTCCTTAGCTCTCTTTTCTTCAACAATTCCTCTCTCAAGCTTTTCCTTATCACAATGACTTAATTTTGGGTCAAAACAAATATATATAGGCTTTGAGAGAGTTGGGTTCAATTTTTTCTTCTTTGAAAACCCACTTTATAATGTTCAAGTTTTGCACTTTTTATTGACTTTAAAACACTATGCTTTTTCCCTTTTTCTTTGAAATTTTGGCTCTCATGACAAAATTTCGGCATTTCTTTGTGGGGACTGTGTGACTAGGCCTCTGGCTTTGAAATCCATGACTACATATGAAAATGTCAACTGTTGATTTTTGGAAAATTTTGTCATAGTTGACCTTGTTTGACTTTTCTTCAAAACAGAGTTTTGAAGAAGAGTCGATGTCTCTTCTGGTGATGATGAAGCTTCCTGAACTGTAGCTGTATAAGGTCTCCCTCTGGCCTGCATGGCTTGTTCTGGACATGTTTTTCAATGACCACATTGATGATTTCTTAGACCCAACCATAAAAATGACTTTGTCCTGTAATATGACCAGACCTTGACTATCATGAACTTCAGTGATTATGGACCAAGGCCTGAACCAGCAGGGGCCAGAAATGAGAGAAAATGACCAACATGACTATCTCCTTCATATCATGGCATGTGCCTAGCGAAATTCAGCTGAGTGGATGGAGCGGGACACCTAAAATTGAAATGCACAGAGAGCTTTGATCTCTAACGGAGGGCTGACCAGACCGACTCTAACAGTTGGAAACATCTTTTTCCTAGTTACCTGCTCTCTCTCCCTCTATGTTGCTCAACCTACTTAATTGCCCAAGTGTGTTGAAGGCCTCTACCTTGCCCTATCAATATACTCTTAGCAGGGAATCTATTTTTAAGAGTCTTCCTAGTCTAAGTTATGCATGAGATACAATCTTAGGCTCAACTACTAAACATAAGAATTTCACTTTTTCTACTAAAGTGAATTACAAAATAGAATTACTTTTCCAAAAATAGAATTATTTTTCAAAATTATCTCAAACTACTTCTTATGTTCACACTGAACCTGTGTAGAAGTTCATGTCCAAGATATAATTCTCAATAGTGATATTTTTAGTACCTCAAAAAGTGTCAAGTAAAACACTATTAATGGCAGCAATGAGCAGCGAAGATCTTGGCAAAATGCATCTTGAACGTCAAATATGGTTAATATTATTGATTGGCCATCATAGATGACAAATAATTTAAGTTCAAAAGTTATTTTTGACAATTTGTTTCTTTCAGAAATTGCCCTAATAGTTCACTGTGCCATGTAATTATTACATGTAACCCCTCTAAATCAACTGGTGTGTTTAAGTTTAAGAGAGACACATCACATATAGTTAAGTGATATACTTGTGTAAACTAATCCCTACACATATGAAATGTATGGGATACCGTGCTTGGCTGAACTCCTCCACCATGTATTTCTTTCCCTAGTAGGCTGCTCAACAGAATTTAGAAGTGAGCTTCAACAATATTAGTCCATTGTCTCAATATAAATTCCCAATTTTTTTATGTAAATTCTTCATGGACTCTTTGCAGTCACATTGAAGTTTCTTCACATTTTTCTCTATATTTTCCATTAACTCTTTGCAGTTATATTGAAGTTTCTCTTAATAAAATTGCTAAAACATTGATGATAGAGTTTTAGTGATTTAAACATTCCAAATGCATTTTATTTGTGTTTTCTCTTGAAGCCCAACTGTACCGAATGTTGGAACAAATGGTAAAGCACAGAATCACTAAAGTTTGTGTGCATTTTCATCATTGTTTACAGCATCATGTTTGCCTCAGTGATGTTTTATCAACAATTTTGATGGGTGCTTTTTCCTGGTTTATTTTTAGCAATTTTGATGGGTGATTTTGTCCTTGTTTATTTTTGGAAATTTTGTCAAGTGTTTTGTCTAATTTGCAGAGAGAAAGATCGTAGACTAGAAGCTGGCAGTTGTATTAATACTTGCATGGAGCATTGGGCCTATCTCAAGTTTCAATTTTTGGCTAGGATCCCTTCACTCAAATTTTGATGCTGCCCCACCTTTGTGGGATGGCACTATGAACAGGTAAGAATAAATTGATCTCAACAATAAAGAGCAAATGTATTGTTAGAATTTATTCTCAAAGATACAACTTTTATTGAAACCTGCAATATCTTTTGAATTTAAACTTTGAGTTAAATCCATAATTTCACATAAATGGTAAATGGTAGAGTTTCTGTAAAAAGAAATTTCAAACTGTTTGTGATAATTTCATTAGAATATAATTCTATCAAAATTGCAATATCCAATGTAGAATTTGTACTAAGGAGAAAAGTGGGAAAAGATAAATTACAAGTAACAATGGTAATCTTAATGTCCCTATGGGATGAGTTGAATGTGAAGAGTTTTGGGAGGTGAGATTTTTTTCTTGCATTTGTGGAAGTGTTAATCAAAGGAAAAGTAGCACTATCTATAAACTTAGTAAAAATGATCTTATTTTCTATTGGAAGAGAAAATAATAGCTCCAAACCAAGAAACTGTTATTGATAGTCTTCTCAACCTGAAAAAGCATGTCCCTGATGCGTATTGCCTCCTTATATGTCAATGGTGGCTTGGAAGAGATGCCTTCAGTTTCCTCCTCCACTTACACTATTTCTTCTATTGTGACCTTCAGAGTGTCTGTCTATGATGAGGATGAGTATCACTTATCATGATGTATATGCTTTTCTTTTTGACAAATACCTCATATATTTCCAAAGGTAGATCATTGAAACCATGAACCTGTTGATTTGGGGTAGCATCGGATGTGCTCTAGCCATGAAAATTGGTAGAGAGGCTAAAGCATGTGAGATCTCCAAGACCTAGAAATGGTTTGGACAGATTGTACCCGGTTTGGGAGATATTAAAATAATTAATATTTTTAATGGTGTTCCTAAGTCTAAACTTAGGAAAAATAAAATATTAATGGGTATTAATATAAAACTGGGCTAGAAGGGTCCAAAATTCATGGATCAAGCCAATATAATCTTAGCCGTTGATTAAATATTCAATCTCAGTTGTTGATGGACCAATGAGAAAAGTATAAGAGGAGGCTTGAGGGTCAGTTGGAGAATACACCAGAGTGATCAGTCATTCAATTTTCTAGAGCGGGGTTTGCTAAGAGAAATTGAATCAGTGATCAGCAACAAGGGGTGGTGAATACATAGAAGAGAGGAAGAGTTGGTACCAGAGAGATAACGAAGAGCCTAGAGAGGTTGACGTAGAGGCAGTTGGGTGCTACGCAGAGGCAGCTAGGAGCTGCACAGAGCCAGGAGAGGCCAGCATGGGTGACGCAGAGGGTCTAATAGCTAACACAGAAGCTTCAGAAGCTGTGCAGAGCTGACACAGGGCCAAGAGGCAGTGCTGGGAGGATTTCGAGGGACAGATTTGGAGCTGGTGAGCCGGGTAGGGTGACACGGTCCCTATAAGAGTAACGTAGAGCAGTGGAAGTTGCAATTGTTGTTGTGGGATTGTTCATCCGGTGATTAATCAGCTGAAATATCTGTCTCTGAGGAGAGGTACTACTGCAGAGGGAATTCTCTGTTGGGTGAGCCATTTCTGGCACACTAGTTGTATTCTGAAAACTACATAGGAAATTTCAGATTTTAGGCAAGTAGGGAATTGATCTCTAAAACAACCCACAGTAGGAAAGTGCTTTACAAGCAGCCCAACTAGAGCCAGGCAATGGTGATGAACATAAGAAAAATGGAGGATGTTGGACAGTTAACCCCACAGGAGAAGGAATCAATCCTCGGTCAATTATGCCTTAGACAGAAAGACGAGGTGTTCATTCCTATTTATTTTTGGGTTGCTTGTGCATATTTAAATCCCAACTATATAAATTTGTTTTCCAATTTGTTAGGCATGTTGTATTTCTAAAATACACCCATCCTCCTAATCAAATGGCTACACTACCCTTCTAGTCATGCACATTGATATAGGCATCAGAAGCTAACTAGTTGCAACAATAAGGTGGTATTCAATCAACACAACATAGAAAATTTTAAAACAAAATATAAAAGATCACTTTTTTTTAAAGCATCCTTTACACCATCAAGGGAAATTGCTTGTACAAAGTTTAATAATTTTGTTTATGGAAAAATAATGGGGAAGGCTTTGTTTTTTGTTTTCTTTCTAGGACGAGAAGAAGAAGACAAGATAATAAAAGAGTACAGTTTTAGGAATCTCCAACAAATGACCACAAATGAATGAAAGGGATTGCTAAGTACAATATAAAAATACATTGTGTATAATAGGAGAAGATAATTATAGTAATCTCCAACAAATGGCCACAAATAGGTGAATGGGATAGCTAAGTACAATAATATGAATACACTATGGGAATTCTTGTAGAATATGATGCTCAACCCCAACCTAAAGCCTATGTGCATTGTGAACCCACTTGAAACTCGCTCTGAGGGATCCAAGTGTGTACACCTAGTGTTGTAGTGTATATGGGTTGGAGTGCCATTGGTCCTTATTTTATTCTTTTCATCTAGGCTACTAAGGGTTGGTTAGCAATATTTTTTTTAAAGATTATTTTTGAATTTTGAAATAAAGAACATTGGGCACTTTTGATGGATTCACATGTTAAAAGTAATTTTTTTAACAGCATGGTGGTTTGAACTCTAGGTGAACTGCCTTTGTTTCCTAACCAAAATACGTAGTTTTTTGGAAATACATTGACCTTTTGACTATATGTGCTCAAGTTGATTCATGGGTTCGTAATGGATATGTCAAGGTACAAGGAAATGTTGAGAAACATCAACTAAGAGTGTTTATATGAGCATTAATGGTTTATCAATAGTTTTTTTTTGTAATGTCATCATTGATTTTTTTTAGCTCTTTAAAAAAAAAAAATTATCCAAGAATTTTGGGGTTGTGAGTTTCAGGGCTTGCTTTTTATTTGTTGTGGTGTTTTTTTGGGTTCTTTGTTTTTTCTAGACAATTTAGGGGTGTTGGGTGGGTGAGATTGCTGGGTTGCAATTGTGGTTTCATTTTTATCATTCTTGCATCCAATGTACCTCACATGTGTGTTATCTTGAGAGTGACTTCTAAGCTCTAGAGGGTTTATTGACCACTGATAATTTCCGTGAATCTTGTGCATTATCTAAGAATATTTGTATTTATTCTCTGTCTGCAGAGTCTAAACACCCTTTAGGCGGATTAGAAACTGTGTGTACAAGAGGTAACTAAGAGTTAAACTGGGCCATCTCCAAAAATATCACCTTGTCATTTCTCTATAATTTTTTAATTTTCAAAGGACAAGGTGGAAGTGTAATTTTCTTGATGTGCTAGTCTAAGAGAATTCTCATCATGGTAACTAATTCTAATTTTCAATATCAAGTCCTTTAATTGTTGGAGTAAGATAATTTGATGACACTAGGTGCTTGAAGGAATTCTAGATCTTGCAATGTGGTGTTGGCTGTAATAACTCAATAAATTTCCTGCTTGCTTTAAGCATTATAAATTTAATTAAATAAAAAGGCTAAGTTGGTGACATGGACTTCTAGAGATGAGGAGGTAAACTGCTTGGGATTTTGTTGCTTATGACAACCATGAAGGCTGGTAGGTGCCATCACAAAGATTGGCTTGCAGGACTTGGCAAGCAGAAACAAATTAATCAGCATTGACAAGGTCAAGTAACACAAAAAAATATGGAACAAGATGGATAGCTGGGAAACAATTGATTGGCTCAGTAACTTTGGGCCAGAGGGAGATTTGTTTTTATCAAACCCTGGTTATACCCGGGAAAGGGGGAAACAGTTCGAGGCATCTTTCAAAAGGAAGAGTGCACCGACAAGGAGGGGGGAGAACTTAAAGTTTGTGAAGGACAATAGTCTGTTTAAGGTAGCATGTCATGAAGAGGGTGAGAAGCAGGTACGCAGGAGAATGGGATGGAAATTGCGAGAAGAATAGGAGCGAGTGATTCATCCTTTAAGTAGCTTCCTCGTGCTCTGGAGTCTGGCATGGGAGTGATTGGGCTACAAGAAAGCTTATAGTGCAGCCCAATCTATGGTTGGGCGATCATTGGTAGTACCCAACTCAGCTGGTTAGGCTTATGGTTCAATTGGTCAACCTTATGGTTGCTGGGAGTAAGGAATCACTTCAGTAACAATGTCAATGACTGGAGAGAGCCATGTGCATACTTTTTTAGGGAATCAAACTCTCCACAAAGGTAAGGAGTAAAACTCTCTGGTTTCCATGAAACAAATCTTCAAGATATGTAGAAATTAAGCAAAATATAACTCATTTATCTACCATATATACATTTCAGAAGATCAGGTGGTTTCCTAGGGTGGGAAAATATGTTCTATGGTTTGAAAGTCCAAAGGATTACTGGCAGTCAGATGGATTTTTCATTATGAGTCGAGCCTTGCTGATTGTAATTTTATAAATTGCAATGATCTCCATCAGTGTGGTTTTTGTTTCTTAGCCATTTTACTAGGTTTTTGGTTTGGTACCAAAGGTATGGTCACCATAGCTTCATTGCTATGTATCTACGTATTTTCATAAATAGTTGTCTGATACATGGGTCAAATTCGTTTTGAGGGATGTTCTTTTGATTTTGGACATATTTACTGCTTGATATCAAATAATGATATTCTGTTAGATGTAGGCTCATTCTATTTTTAATGTGAGGGTTTAGAACCCTTCATTGATGGATGGGCTGAAGCTTATGTTGGTGGTCATTTCAGTCATTGACGTTAGAAGTGATGGATCGATGTTTTTTTAGGGGAAAGTGCACTTTCTATTCACCAAGTTGACTTGTCATCGAAATACCATCTACTTAAGCTAGTGTCTATCTTGTAATATTCTTTTTGTCTACACAAATTGGAAAAGTTTAGGGTAGAGTGATTAATTGTCTCCTTACCTAGTATGTAATCCTCCCATTCAACGATGGACTGTAGTACTCAATAGAATCACAATCATAAGAGGAACAGTTTTGGGCAACATCATTAAATGTTTTATGAGTGCTATGTAATGGGATGACTAAACTAGACTAGTATTTTTTGCATTTCATGCTCAGAAGTAATCTCTTGGGTTTCAAAAGCATCGTAGTGTTGTTTGCATTACATGCTCAGAAGTAATCTCTTGGGTTTCAAAAGCATCGTAGTATTAAATTCTACCATCCTCATTTCACACAAAAAATTTCTTGCTCTGTCTTTCCTTAGGGTGTATTCTATTTTATGACAACATTTTCTTCATCTACTCACAGGCATTAGATTTTATCTCACCCACCCATAGACTAGTTGCATCCAAGTATTCTTAATTTTGTGACTAACCATGTGAGCGATATACCCATTTGTTCAATGTATATGTATTATGGATGTCTTTCAAGCTATGTAATTCTCCATATATCATTTATGCGCTGAAAATTATTATTTTTTTGGACCCCTATTCTGAAATTGAACATATGTAGGACCAGGCAGTCTTTGGAGAATGCATAGTATGGTAAATTTCAAAACAAGTATAAATGAAAAATCGGTATATGTATGTCACTTCATATCTTTTCCTTTGTAAACAAATACTTGCTCATACTTTGTTGATTGCTGAGATGGAGGGCAGAAAATGAGATGGTCTGTAGATACTCCCATTTAAATTGTTGGCCCTCATCTGAATATATAAATGTGTCAATGCTTGGTGATGTTGATGTTGAAACTTGAGGAAAGTGCTATTATTCTTATTTAATGTTGGAGTGCTTCTATTCTTATTTAATGCAGTGTTGGTGGTTGGATACCATATTTCAAACCAAGTGCATATTTAAATCCCCATTGCCTCCTCTTCAAATTAAGAACCATAAATTCAGCGTTTCCTTGAAGGATAATGCTCACTGTGATGTTTGTGTCTAATTGAAAAATATATATAGTTGTTCTTTTGTTTTATTAATGAGCATAGAAGTGTTGGGAATGTTTTGAAATGAAATAACCATATTTAATAGTTTGAAATCAATGTATTAGAAACTGGGTTCTCTGGACAGGCCACACATAAAATAAATAATTGAAAGCATAACACAAAGGCAGAGGTTAGTGTTAAATAATTTATATGCATTGTTGTAATCTGTCATTCAAGGAATTGAAGAGACACCAGTTGAATTTATTAATTCCACAAAGGATCCGTGTTTGTGAAATGGAGAGGCCATAGGCATATTACATTTACAGATCAACTTGACTCCTTGGACAATGTCTTTCTGCTAACAGACTCCAGAGAGATTTCCTTTGCCTATATATTCATACCTCTACATTGAACGCATTTTCTTTAGCATCTTGCCCCTCTGAGCTTTCTCCTTGTGGTTTACAGTGACATTGTATATAGACAATCAAAGCCAAACTTTGTTCTAATGAATTCAATGATAGATATTTATCTATTCTTCTTCTTTCTTTTGATAAAATATGTTTTATATTTATAGGAAAATATTTACAAACAATAGAGAATAAAAAGAAAGAAAGTGAAAAGGCATGTAGAATGAACAACATAACTTCCTCCCACAAGTTCCTAAAACTTAGATAGATCCTAAATAATCTATGGGATCTAAAGATTGGACATCTTGAAGTGTCCTTGAGCAAGAGCTGAGGGTTACCTCATCCCTCCACATAGAACAAAATGCAGACAATGAGCTATCTTGAAAGTGAAACATGTGCAAAACTATGTGAATGGTTGTTTCAAAAGTTAATGTATTTTGGTTTTATGTGAAAGTTATGTTATTGTTGGAGATAGAGTAGATTACCAGGAATATTGGCTTGTAAAAGTTTCTGCCTATTTACTATTGATTGATACCTTTAACTGACTTCATGGAAGTACCCATCCTTTAATAAATACAATATAAAATTCGTTGGGCGAAGCTAGTTCATTTGTCACTGCATTAAAGTTAATTGAAGCATGCTTCTATATATGGACTGCATTCAAATGCCTCCTCCACAATGCTTGGAAGATTCCCATAGAGATGTTTTGGGGAAATGCAATTGACTTCAGCAAGCTTATGATGAGGAAAGTGTTATAAGGGACATATGGGTAAATTTGTGCAATGCTTACTATCTCATTGGTTCTTGTTTTGTATAAATAATGTTGACTGTCAATCCTAGAATGGATGCAGTAGGCATCAAAAACTACAATGGGAACATAACATATTGTTTTGATAATTGTTGGAGGCCAACCTGCAATCTGAACATTGCATGAATTTAGGCTCCAACAGAAACATCAACCCTACATTCTAATCTATTCCAAGTAGCTAAAGCATTTACAATATTGTCACATTGTAACTCTCTTTAGGCTTATTTTGAAAACCCTAAACTCCTTGAACAAATGAAGAGGTTGACCTTGATTATATTTTTCAGTGAGAATCTAGAGAACGGGGACTTTTTATTCTCCCTAGATTTTGCATTGTTGTGATTGTGGCACAACCTATTTTCCACCCCTGTTTTTTTTGTGGCATGACCTGTGCCTTATTGCATAAGCTACATTATTCACTAGGCATATTCACAAATAAAACTAGTGGCATAAATCATAATTCCAATAGTCCATGTTTTCTGACTGCTTATGTATTTAAATATTACACTGTATTCTCTCTTTCTCCAGATCCATGTGATAATTGGAAGACAGCCAGAACCCAACTATAGGTTGGAAAGTTTGCCTTTGAAAGAGTAGTTTCATTCTGATAAGAGAAGGGAAACATAATTATTCTTCTAGTTATTTGAAGTTTCTAAATAGGAATAGAAAGTACCAAAGTGAGGCCTGCAAGAAAACCATCAAGTAATATAGATTCGTATTCAAGACTAAGGTTATGATCATTAGCATGTCTCAACATGCTTTCTTTGACTACCACGTGGCATATCAGTGGCCACAAATTTTTTTGGGGCAAGTCCAAATTACACTCCACAAGAATCGAACCTGAAACTTCTTACCAACAAATATCCACATACACCATTGCGTCAAAGGTGGGCCTTTTACTAAAGGACCCACCATATATTTATTTAAACATTAACGGGGTAGAGTATTGGGGTAAGGGGCTGAGGGCTAGCCCCATCCATGGTCACCGCGCCCACAAGGACTAGGGGCAAGACTGGGGGCCAGGGCTTAGCCTAGCCCCCCCAACCTTAAACATTGGTCAAGCGACCATAGTGTCGAGACCAAGGGACGATACGAAGGGGAGCTAGACCGCGAGGGCCAGCCCAAGGTCACATGGAGCACCCATGTGACCACTGACGCACACAGGAGTTAATGGAGAAATTAACAATCCCACAATTTGCGTTGGTGGTGCACTAATTTATTGCTCCGTTAGCGAAAAATGGGGTGAAAATGTAGGACAATTAGTTGGATTTGGAGAAATTGTGGGTCAACTAGCAACAAAAGTTTGAAAACTCATAACTTTATCTGTTTTTGGTCTTTTTGGAAGTAGAAAGAGGTTAGACAAGGGTTTTTGATAGCTCTGAAGATGTTGGGGCGGGTTTTGAAGCCATTTGAGCACTATAACTCATTGTAATCACCTTCTTTCAGCATAATGAAAGAGAGACAAGCATTGGAAGTTGGACCAAGACACGTAGCCCAGGAGGGGTGAACTACTTCATCACTTGTTGTTTTGTGGTTACAGTTATGGTTTTATTCTCTACAGTTTTCTGCAATTTATGAGTTAAATTCATGTTTTAATATGTGTATGAATTCAACTTGAAGATTCATAAAAACTCATTTTATTAACTTGCAATTTACATAATCCTTAAATAGTTTCATATACAAATCAAGTTTGGTATCGGAGCATAATTTTTCTTTGCTGCTGCGAGGATTTATTGTTTGCAAGTGTTTCTGATGCTTACAAGGTTGAAGCTTAAGAGAGGAGAAGGTAATCTTGTCGGTACAAGTTCTCAATTTGGGACAAGGACAAGGAGAGCACATTTGCCATAATCTCCACCACAAGTTTCACCTCAATTTGTTCCTGAAGCTTCAGTAAGCATGTCTAATGGAGGAGATAATAATATGTCAGAGTATGAGAAGGCTTTAAGAAAATATTTATTTGACATGACCCACATGGTGAAAGTTTTCTATGGAGAAAGAAATTCAAGATTGCAGGGTGAGAGCTCCAAGCCTTCAAAAATAGAGGGTTCTCCCAGAGGAAAAGGAGCAGATGAGGACAAGCCTTTAAAATGGAATGGTGACAAACCACTATCTTATTCACCATCATCTTCACCTCCATCCTCACGTTCATGATCATCATCTTCCACAACAACCCTTTCACAAGAGGCTAGTGCATAAAGCCCCTCAGAGAAGGAAGATGGCCAAGTCTGCACGTTTTGTCTGCATGATAAGGTAGATGAGGTTCTATCAGTGCAAAAGTCCAAGGATCTGAAAGAAGAAAGACCAGGAGTCCAATAAGACACCTAAAGAATTAGGAAAGAGTTCAAGAGCATGTTTGTCCCTCAGTTGAAATATGGGGAAAATGGTAAGCATTAACATGCAGTTTCTTTACAAGAAAATGTTGATTTAATCTCTTTTGCGGCCTTTGAGAAGCATAGAAAAGGCGTAGGAACAACGTTCTTGTCCAATATGTGTTACAAGGGAGGAGGCTTTGGAGTGAACAATCAGGGCATTATCCATCCAATTGAGGCAAAGGAAAGACCTCGATATCAAAGTTTGGGCTATGTTGAAAAGGGAGAATAGTCTTCCAGTGATATCTCTTGGGTGTCATGATCTTTTTTTCATAAGAGAGGAAATGACGAGGAAAATTGTTGGGATTTTCATCTGGAATTGGTACAATCTTGGTTTATAAAGGAAAAGGAGTACACGAAATGCAAGACCTCTCCAAAGAGAGATGAGCAAGTTGAAGCAAAGACTAAGACAAGTTCTTCTCACCATTCAAGTCTCTCGTGTAAGAAGCATGGTTCAAAGGATAACAAGGGAAGTTATAAGCCTCACTCAAATAGTTTCTTTGATTTTGAGCCACATAATCAGTTGAATAAAGTTTTATGGAATATGGTTCCATGCACTTTCTGTCATTCACATAACCATAGTGTGAAAAAGTGTCAGCAAAGGAAAGAGTTGCTTGAATGTGGGAATGAAACAAGGAAGAAATACTCTCTTCTAAGTTCGAAGACAATGTCATCAAGCAGCAAGAACAAAAATTTATGCACCCATTGTAATATTAGTGGCCATTGGGTCCAAAAGTGTTGGAAATTGCATGCACAACTTCATCTTAGGAAAGGAAAGTAAGACAAAGCAAGACAAGCTAAACATCACCATGTCGACAGTGTTCGAGCTGAGAAAATTTTCAAATTGTTTAAGTTTCATTTGATTAACAACCGATGAAGGAATATGTTTGTTTCTTCAAGAATAGTTTGTTGTTCTGCAAATTTTGGGAAATTGGAGCAAGATGGTGTTTACAACAACAAGAAAAGGTCTCTAGAATCAAGGAAAAAGATCAGTTTTCATGAAAAGCTCAAATTGTTGAATTCAGGAAAATTCTAGTGGATTAGTACTAGAAGGGTGAGGGGGTTGTACCCTCATCTAATTTTTTAGTAATAAAAGAGCTTTTTGGGTCCAAAATCTTCTAGTGGGGAGGAGTGATTTGATGCTCAAAAATGAAATTTGTCAGATTGAAGAAAAACATGAATGACCGCATAGATCTCGTCTACTTCAATCCAGTGCAACTCGTTTCGCGGAAAACAGACATCGTATGCTCCCGGAAATGAGTTCTGAGCGATTTGGCAAGCAGGAAAAATTATGTTCACGGCTTCCCAGTCAACAGTATGTAATGCTGACGTGGCATGCTCACTGGACCTGCTGAGTTGGCATATGACTGGGCTTCAAAAATGGCCACTGACATTGCGCCACTTTTCATATTCTTATTCGTGCTGAGTTGGCGATTATTTATTGGTTAGTTTGTTGTTGGTTAGGTGGACTAACCGAAGGCCGCCACATGGCCCAATCATAGGATGCCACGTGGTGCCTCAGTGGCTACGAAATTTTTTGGGGCAATTCTGACTTATACTCCACAGGAATTGAACCTGAAACTGCTTACCAACAAATATTTGCATACACCATTGCGCCAAAGGTGGGCCTTGTGTAAAGGACCCACCATATGTTTATTTAAACATTAATGGGGTGAGTATTGGGGTAAGGGGTCGAGGGCTAGCCCCAGCCCCGATCGCCATGCCCTTAAATATTGGCCTTGCGACCATTGTGCCGAGACCAAGGGCTAATACGAAGGGGAGCTAGACCGCGAGGTCCAACCCAAGTCACGTGGAGTGCCCATGTGACCACCGGTGCACACATGAGTTAATGGAGAAATTAACGATCCCATAATTTGCACCATTGGTGTGTTGATTTGTTGCTCAATTAGTGAAAAATGGGGCAAAAATATAGGACAGTTAGCCAGACTTGGTGGAATTGTGGGTCAACTAGCAGCAAAACTTGGAAATCTCATTACTTTCTTAGTTTTTGGTATTTTTGGGAGTAGAAAGAGGCTAGACAAGGGTTTTTGATAGCTGTGAAGCTGTTGAAGTAGTTTTTGAAGCCATTTGAGCACTGTAACTCACTGTGGTAATCATCTTTTAGCATAATGAAATAGGACCAAGAATTGGAAGTTGGACCAGGAGACGTAGCCTAGGAGGGGTGAAATCCTTCATCACGTTTTGTTTTGTGGTTAGTATTATGGTTTTATTATCTGCAATTTTTTTCAATATATCAATTAAATTCATGTTTTAATGTGTATAAATTCAACTTAAAAATCCATAAAAACTCATTTTAGTAACTTGCAATTTACATAATCCTCAAGCAGTTTCATATACAAACCAAGTTTGGCCTCAGAGAATAGGTTTTATTTGCTCCTGTGAGGATTTAATTGTTTGCAAGTGTTTATGATGCTTACAAGGTTTAGGCTTAAGAGAGGAGAAGGAAAGCTTGTGGGTACATGTTCTCAATTTGGGACAAGGACAAGGAGAGCACATTTTCCACAATCCCCACCACAAGTTTCACCTAAAGTTGTTCCTGAAGCTTTAGTAAGCATGTCTCATGAAGGAGGAGTTGATAATATATCAAAGGATGAGAATTCTTTCAAAAAATCATTCCTTGACATGACCCACATGGTGAAAGTTCTTTATGAAGAGAGAAATTCAAGATTGAAGGGTGAGAGCTCCAAGCCTTCAAAAGGAGAGGGTTCTTCTGGAGGAAAAGGAGGAGATGATGACAAGCCTTCAAAAGGGAATTGTGATGAACCACCATATTCTTCACCATCATCTTCACCTCCATCCTCACCTTCATCATCATCCTCTTCCAAAACAACCCTTACACAAGAGGCTAGTGCAGAAAGCCCCTCAGAGAAGGAGGATGGCAAAGTCTACACCTTTTGTCCTCATGATGATGAGGATGAGGTTCTATCAGCACCAAAGTCCAAGGATTTGAAATAAGAAAGGCCAAGATTCTAAGAAGACACCTTAAGAATTAGGAAGGAGTTTTAGAGCATCTTTTTCCTTCAGTCGAAAGATGAGGAAAATGGTAAGAATTTACATGCAGTTTATTTATATGAAAATGTTGATTTAAGCTGTTTTGCAACCTTTGAGAAGCATATAAAAGGCATATGAACAAATCTCTTGTCCAAGTTGGGTTAGAAGGGAGGAGGCAAGGGAGGAGGCCTTGGAGTGAACAATCAGGGCATTATCCATCCAATTGAGGAAAAGGAGAGACCTCGATATGAAGTTTTGGGCTATGTTGAAAAGGGAGAATGGTGTTCTAGCGATAACTCTTGGCTATCATGTTCTTTTTGTCATAAGAGAGGATATGACGAGGAAAATTGTTGGAATTTTCGTCTGAAATTGGTACTTTCTTGGTTTCTAAAGCAAAAGGAGGACATGAAATGCAATAACTCTATAAGGAGAGATGAACAAGTTGAGGAAGAGACTAAGACAAGTTCTTCTCACCATTCAAGTTCCTCGCGTAAGAAGCATGGTTCAAAGGATAACAAGGGAATGTATAAGCCTCACTGAAATAGTTTATTTGATTTTGAGCCACATGATCCATTGAATAAAATTTTATGGAATATGGTTCCATTCACTTTCTGTAAGAAGTGTCAGCAAAGGAAAGAGTTGCTTGAATGTAGGAATGAAGCAAGGAAGAAAGACTCTCTTCCAAGTTCAAAGACAATGTCATCAAGAAGCAAGCACAAAAAAATCTGCACCCATTGTAATATCAGTGGGCATTGGGTCGAGAATTTTTGGAAATTGCATCCGCAACCTCATTTGAAGAAGGGTAAGCAAGACAAGGAAAGACAAGCTAAACATTGCCATGTCGACCGTGTTCGAGGTGAGAAAATTTTCAAGTTGTTTAAGTTTCCTTTGATTGACGACTAAGGAAGGAATATGTTTGTTTCTTCAAGGGCAGTTTTTTGTTCTACGAATTCTGGGAAATTGCTCCAAGATGGTATCTACAATAGCAAGACAGGGTCTCCAGAATCAAGGAAAAATATCAGTTTTCATGAAAAGCTCAAATTGTTGAATTCAGGCAAATTCCAATGGATTGAGACTGTAAGGGTGAGGGGGTTGTACCCTCATCTAATTGTTCATTAATAAAAGAGATTTTAGGTTCCAAAAGCTTCCAGTGGGGAGGAGTGATTCGGTGCTAAAAAATATGCTAAAAAATGAAAGTTTCCAGATTGAAGAGAAATTTGAACGACCACATATATCTCATCTTCTTGAATCCTACGCAACTCGTTTTGCAGAAAACAAACATTGTATTCTCCTATAAATGAGTTGTGGTCGATTTGGAAAATAGGAAAAATTTTGTGTAGGGATGCCCAGTCAGCAGTTTATACTGCTGACGTGGCATGATGATTGGGCCTGCTGAGTTGGCATATGACTGGGATTCAAAAAGGGCCAATGACATCGCGCCACTTTTCATATTCTTATTCGTGTTGAGTTGGTGATTATTTATTGGTCAATTTTTTGTTGGTTAGGTGGACCAACCAGAGGTTGCCACGTGGTCCAGCTAGAGGCTGCCACATGGCACCTCAGTGGTCATGAATTTTTTTTGGAAAATTTGAATTACACTCCACAGGAATCGAACCTGAAACCTCTTACCAACAAATATTTACATACACCATTAGGCCAAAGGTGGGCCTTGTGTAAAGGACCCACCATATGTTTATTTAAAGATTAATGGGACAAAGTATTGGGGTAAGGGGCCGAGGGCTAGCCCCAGCCCCGGTCACCACGCCCATAAGGACCAGGGGTAGGACTGGGGGCCAGGGCTTAGCTCCACACCCCCCCCAAACCTTAAACATTTGCCATGTGACCATATCACCGAGACCAAGGGCCGATACAAAGAGGAGATAGACCGCAGAGGCTAGCCCCAGGGCACGTGGATTGCCCATGTGATCATCAGTGCGCACCGGATTTAATGGAGAAATTAACAGTCCCACAATTTTTTTCAGCAATGCACCGATTTGTTGCTTCATTAGTGAAAATTGAGGCAAAAATATAGGACAGTTAGCTGAACTTGGCAAAATTGTGTGTCAACTAGCAGGAAAATTTGGAAAGCTCATAACTTTCTCAGTTTTTGGTCTTTTTGGGAGCAAAAAGAGGCTAGACATGGTTTTTGATAGCTCTTAAGTTGTTGGAGTAAGTTTTGAAGCCATTTGAGCATTGTAACTCATTGTAATCATCATTTTTTAGCATAATGAAAGAGGGCCAAGCATTGGGAGCTGGACGAGGAGATGTAGCCCAAGAGGGGTGAAATCCTTCATCACTTGTTGTTTTGTAGTTATTGTTATGGTTTTATTCTCTACAATTTTCTGCAATTTATGAGTTAAATTCATGTTTTAATATGTGTATGAATTCAACTTAAAGAGCCATAAAAAATCATTAACTTGCAATTTACATAATCCTCAAGCAGTTTCATATATAGATAAACAACCATGAGAGGACTCTGTAAATATCCACTAGTAACTTCAGTTTATGTCCAATTCCCCCGATGTAGTCAATGGGGTGGAGATGTTCTTAGTCTAAATTAGAGATATTTTTTAACAATAGATATTAGTAACAAAATCAATTCAATGATATACCATGTAAGGTATGGATTTTAATCTATTGAAGTTACTCTAACCATATATGTGATTATTTAGCGATTTTGAAGTACAGTTAAGGAATTATAAGTTAAATTTTTTTGTTTTCCTAAAGGACAACCTACAAAACTTGCATAAAAAGGTAGGGACAACAACCTATTTTGTTCAAGCAACTAATATACTATGTGAATAACACCTCTAGGAGTTACCCCAAGATATGGAATGGCTAGAGGGTGATTGTAGAGGATTTGGGGCTTTCTATCTAATGAATATAGATTGAAAAAAAATGATTTTTAGATTTCTGTTATATGTTAATTAACCCAATTTTTTCTTAGAATATTATTTTATAATTTAAATGGTTGGAAAATACAATTAATTCAACTCTAACATGAAAATATTGCTTATAAATTGATATAAACCTGAAAAAGTATTACAAGTTCTAGTGTAATATACTTATAGGCTTGTAGAACTTGTTTCGGGTGGTTGAAAATATAGGTCCAGCAAGCATAAATCCCTTTCAACCTGGTAATATATAACTAGAAGGCTAGATACAAGTATAAATTGCAAGAAATAATAACTTGTCTTTGGGGTTTAGATCTAGTCATTTAATTAGCTCCTCCTAACAAATAACTTGTTGTAAATTGTTATGATAGTAAAAACTAGCAAGAAAATTCCTGCTCTAATTATAGAAAAATAAAAGAAATTTGAGGAATTTTATAGCCTAAGTCACTATCTTTGGTTCTTGTCTAGGGAGTTGGCTTGGTCCTTCTAGAAAATTCCCCCACCTTTGCTTAGTCCATCCTAAAACTTTCAATTTTCCTTGGCAGCACCTCTCTATGTAGCATCTTTAACTTTTGTTCTCTGTGTGGAAAAATATCAAGACCTTGAGATCATAAATTCCCATTCCAAAGTAGTTTAGAACCCTCAGACTGATTTACCTACAAAACTAAAACAAATAAGTGGGGAGACCCTAGTTGCTTACTTCCACATAATGTATTAGCTCATCAATGGCAAAGAATATTAATCTTAGGAGTAAATTAAATTCTTAGCAATGAGATTAAATAAAAATCATATAGCTTCGACAATTAGATCAATTGGTCGAGTCCCGCCATTAAAGAACATTTTCACTCGATGGGTCACAGGTTCAATTCTCTCGACTCCCTTAGGGTTAGAATTTGTGATTGAGCTAGAAAGAAGTGATCCCTTCAGGTGGATGTGCCTAGTACACATATTTCATGGATGTAGCGGTCACCAATCTCTGGGGTTCGTGAACCACATAGAATAAATAAATAAATACAATAAAAAAATAAAAATGAAATCTAATGGAACTAACAAGAAGCTCAGTATCCATCACCTATTCAATGAGAGCAATGTTCCTATGTTAGTTGAAGGTTTCTTTCTCACATGATTTGATCCCTGCTATTAGGTGTCCTAGTGCATATTGAGCATAAGGTTGTATGTTTCTGCATTCACTTTAAGGTCATGTTGACGGTGTTGTATGCCACCAACATTGTAAGGTGATCTCCCTAATGTGAAGTTCCAATTAGTCCTCACATCATTTGGTGTAGAAGTCCCATTCGGTCATATGGTCCAGCCATAGTTAGAAAGGTATTAAAGATATACCTTGGTTATGATCAAACACAAGAGAACACAACACCTCTTTGGGGCAACAAGAATGTGAGCTTTGTGAGACACCCAATGTAAGGTGTACATGGGATATTTCCATGGCTAGTAGGGAAAACGAGCCACTAGTTAGAAAAGTAATAGTATTTTCCTAAAGGGGGAATCAGGAAGAAAGAGAAAGGCTTGTTGAATTCCTATAGATTAGTCCACATAATAAACAACAATCGTTAAAGCATAACAACACTTATTCAATAATAGCCATAGCTAAGTAACGAATTATTTCATTAACTTATTATGTGATTAAAATGACATATACCATAAACATAACAAGAATAGTCCTACTATATATATGATACATTTATGAAGAAGTGTCGGATCATTGATATTGTGATTAAGAGTGCAAGATCCCAAGTACAGCGTTACATAGATGAAACATTGTATCCAATAGTGGAACAAGAAGCCACAACTTGCTTCTCCAAAGAATGATATATCTCCTATGTATCACAGGAGAAGCCTAGGAAAGACCTCTAGAATCCAAGCCATTTGCTTGAGTTATGAGGAGATATCTATAACAAGTAACAATCACCTTTGAGCTTCCTCATGACTCTTTGAATTCTATGACTATTCATATTCTATACATGACTCATTACATTCCAATGTGTGGCTATTCAAATTCCACATGTGTCCTTTGGACTTCATTACAAATCATTTGTTACATAAGACAAATCACAAATGAGACAACGACTATATAAGAAAAAAATTATAATGGGACAAAGACTCATCAAATTGATAAGTCATTTGCTTCCTCAAGGAGATCAATAGTAATGTAAGTGTGCCAAGCTTTGAAATCCGTACAGATGGCTTTGACATGAACTGGAATGTCCCTAATGTAGCGTATCTTCACCTCTAGTGCTTCCATCAATATGTTCTTGGAGTTTGATTGCACATTATTCCACATCCATGAAAGTTTCATATGATCTTTAACTGGTGCAATGATATACTATAAATTAACTTCCTTGGTTACCAAGCCCTCTTGTTTTGTTTCCTGCTTGATTTGTTTAGTGTATTTCCTGATCTCTAGGAAGATGATCTCCCTACCTCTGATTGCTTCAAGTGTACCTATCGAAGGCATCCTATGCTTTTGTGTTAGAGACTAAAAAACATTGTGCAGTCGATTATAAGCAACAACAATACTAATCGACTGTTCTCCAAGGCGCATATAGTTTTGGTGATGGAGTCTCAACTGATCTCTATCCATATTTTCGAAAATCCTATATTTCTTCTCCAAATGTTGCGGAGCATCTAGATACTTGGAAGCCCACTCCTGAAGATGATTGATTTCTCTATTTGCTACCTTCAAGGGCTTCACCACTTCTTGTGCCTTCTTTTGAATTCCAAGAAGAGGAGACACAACTTGTTGTAGAAGAGTAATCTCATCGTATAATAACACCTTGGTGTCTTCCATTGGCCCCAATTCTTCTTCGATGGATGACTTCCATTCGATGGCGCCGAAGCTTTGTGATGACAAGCATTGATTCTCTAACACAAGATGTTCCACCTATTCTTTACCACTACAAGTTATCTTCTCAACCTGATATTCTACTTCAAAAAGTATTTAGAATTATACTGTGTCATTGTTGTGAATGCAACATTTTCCACCATGATAGCTCTGGGATTCCTTCTGATGTTGGAGGTTATGACCTTCTCAGTAGAAACCGAGACTGGATTTTGAGGATCCTTGGGGAAGTATCTATGCCACTGTTGCACGACCCTCTTCTTAAGTTGATCAAACATTACACTACATACATCCATGACCCTGTAAGTCGGTGGAGGTGTGATCCCCATTTCTTCGAAAGGAAGATGATCATCTATAAGCGGAGGTTCCTCTCGAGTTCCTGGTTCATCATCCATGGGTTGGATAATATATTCTTCCTCCAACTCTTTTTCTTCAATCTCCTAAGTTTGTCGTTCTTCTTATAGTATCTGTGCTGCTTCCTCCTTCTGAGACTGCCTCTATTGTTCTTCCTCTCTTCTTCTTCTTGTTTCTTTTAGATGATCCAGGTGGCTCCAGAGACACACACAAGACAAAGAGGGCTTATGGAAGCTCGAAAATCAAAGTGATCAAAATGGTTTTGAACCAAGACCAGAGCGTATATATCGTCATCATGATCGCGACAGTGCAAACGGTTCGCCAATCTGAGCTCATATGAGGGAGAACGAGCCAATCAAAGTTATGGTCAAAGTTGAGCTATGGGCCAGGTTTAAGTGTCCTACAATTTTTCCGACCCCGGGGCATGAAACCTAGCTCCCGAAAGCGGTCAAAATTGTGGCCTCGTTAATTTTCCCAATATCCCTTATTTTTTAAAGGTTGGTGTTGATTTTGGGTAGCATCGGATGTCCTCTAGCCATGGAATTTGGTGTAGAGGTTGGGGCACATGAGATGTCTAATACCCAGAAAGGGTTTGGGCAGATTCTAAACAGATCAAGAGATATTAAAATAATTAATATTTTTAATGGAGTCCCTAAGTATAAACTTAGGGAATATAAAATATTAATGTGTATTAATATGAATCTATGTTAGAGTGGTCCAAAAGACATGGATCAAGCCAGATCTAATCTTAGCAGTTGATTAGGGACTTAATCTCGGCTGTTGAATCGTCAATAGGAAAGGTTTAAGAAGAGGCTTGTGGGTCACTTGGAGCGTAAACCAGAAGATCAATCATTCTATTCTCTAGAGCGGGGTTTGCTAAGAGAGATAGAATCAATGATCAGGAGAGCAGTTGAGGGGCATTGAGTACAGAGGGACAGAGAGGCAGAGATAGTTCCGGGATAGCAGCAGAGCAGCCAGAGAGAGAGACGTAGGAGCGGCCAGTGCTCATGCAGGGCCATGCAGACGCAACTAAGTGTTGCGCAAAGCACCAGAGGGACCAATGTAGCTAACGCAGAGGCTCAGAGAGCTGACGTAGGGCCTCTTGGGGTTGACACAGGGCTAACCCTGGGCTAGGAGAGGTCGACGCAGTCCAGATTGGGCAGACGCTAGGGTTTAAGGGGCTAATTGGTGCTGAGTAGCTACGGGAAGGATTATCCGGGGTTTCAGCAAGTAGATTTGTCTGAAACAGAGAGGCCAGTTTCGGCACCCAAATTGTACTCTGTTATTACTTAATAAGAAAAACCTCATATAGCTGCACCAATTTTACCACATTGGGTTTTTCTAGGGACATTGGTCCAAAAATAATGGTGTCATATGCCGTGATTGTTTCTATTTCTTTTAGTTGTTGATTTGTAATATGTTGAGCATGCACTAGTGTTTATTTTCAATATTTACATTGTAAATCACTTGTTAAGTAAAATAACAAGTAGGTAGGAATAAATCAGATAAAGAGCATGGAGGGTTTCTAAACTAAGTAAACTTAGAAACTTCAATAGTTGGAAAATCTCCCCTATTCCTAATAAAATAAAAAATATATATACATTAAGGTGGCGGGCCACCACCCCCGCCACCCCAAAATTCCATAACAAAAATAAATTATTTACAGGCTGATGGGCCATGACCCTCACCATCCTAACCACAACACAAAACAAATTAACAAAGGTTGGGTGGGTGGCCATGACCCCGCCACACCCTTCTCCTATGTTTAATACCATAACATAAACATAAATGGGGTGGGAATAGGCCACCTCGAGTGGACATGACCCACACCCGCACGACACCGAAATATTAGTATGGGAGCCGGCAGGGGTCGAACCCGCCCAGCCCACATGGCCGACCCCGTTAATACATGTAACACCAAAACCGTGTGATGTACCACCCATAAAATACATTGCAATAGCCCCAAAGCCCACGGTCAACAACATATATGGATACGGAGGTATGGGGCGGGCCGCCCAATGCGGACTCAACCCCTCATTCAAATTCATTTCATTTTAAAACCAAACAATAATGTGTTAAAAAAAGGGAGGGGTGGGGTTTGACCACCCGAACCCTCCTCAACCATTTGCCTATTTTTACCACTACACCAAACTGATTTCGTTGATAAATCCGCTGGAAAATTATATAAACATTCATTTCACCAATGAACCCAGGCAGATGGAGGAACCAAGAGTGGGCACGAAAAATGAGGCAATTTTTTTTTTATTAATTTTTAATTCAGGTGGAACCATGACTGAGCAAAATTTCCAGGAGGGTGAAATTTTCACAGTGTCCAAATTGGACAACTTTATGTCGATCTTATACCTCTCGGCGACATGAACCCGATGGTGCGGTCAGTTTCTTGATCTAAACAGTCAATTTGCAGAGGACCCAAAGGAGAGAGTCTTTGAGGAATTTAGGGGGAATATAAAAGATTCCCTGAGCCCTAGATTCTCACTTTCTCAGAATTCAGAAATTTGGCTGTCGATTTTTCACTCTTCGACGCCACAAATATGATGGTGTGCTCATATTTTCCATTTGATCATTATATTCTTCAGACACTTTTCTAAGTGGAGTGCAGATGTCAACACTCAAAGTGCGAGAAGTCATTCCATGAGATTCGACATCGTGAGATTGATGGTCCGAAAAATTTCAACAGTTTGACATCTGCTTCTTTAGATGGCCCATGGATGTGAGGTATATGCAGTGTGTTCATGTAATTCTTTTGCTATGCATTTTGCTGCACAGATCCTTGTTTAATGTTTGATGTGGGATCTTGTTTCTTACTTGCTTTCATGGTTCCTGCTTGATATGATGCAGAATCCTCTGTCTGATGTACTTGTTGTCATGATTCGTCATGTTGTGTTTTGAGATCCCTTTGTTATATGTTGATGGAATACTCATGTTGTCGTCTTGTATGTTTGCATTGAGATCCCTTTTATTCCATGTTGGCGGGATGATCATCATGCATGATTTTGTGTCATAGTGATAGGAGTCCTTTTGACTGAGAGTTCTTGTAGCGGAACATCTCTTGGAGTCACTACTGCGTGAGGGAATTTTCCTTGTATGATAGCGACATAACCTCTTATGTACATCATCACTATTTAAAACACTTAATGCAATGGCCTACACCATCTTGACACCGGGGCTTGGAGACGTAGTCCCTCCTGGACGAAATCCGTTATCAATTGTTTATGTTTTTATGTTGCTGATGATTGACATGTTCCACTTCTTGACAACATGCACATGTATTCATTTATGTTCTTTTAAAAATAAAATTTAACACCACGAAAGTAAAAAGTCTTGGAGGGTCCTTTTTCACACCCAGACCTGGATCAAGTGGTATCAGAGAGGTCTTTGCGTGGATGTGAATTGCAGCGTGAACAATGGAACATGCAGCGATAGAGGATGAAAAAGCGATGTACGAGACCATGCTCAAAATTTCCAAAAGAGTGGAAATAATGTATGAAACTCTGCAGAAAGAGACAGATTAAAAGGAGCGATTGCAGCTTTAGTTGCAAGCCACAGAAGTGGCCCTGGAAGAACTGAAGCACAACAAACATAATCTTCAAACGCAACGCTGAATTGAAGATTCTTTTACATGAAGAGAAAGAGGAAAAGTAGAGTTTGCTACAACAGCTGCAAGCTAAGGAAGAGGCCTTGAAAGAGCTGCAGTGTGACCCATGTGAGGTAAAAAGTAGTTCTCTGAATTCATATATGTGTCCTGATAATGATTTCACTATTTTTGAAAATCATACCACAGGAATTGGCTCCAAACTGCTGAAGAAAATGGGGTATGAAGGAAAAGTCTTGGGTGTGAATGGCCAAGGCATTGTCAACCCCATAAAAGTATAGGAATTACCTCGTCAGATAGGACTTGGGTATGTCAGAAAGGAAGCTGGGGAATGCGTTGAGACAACTAGCAAACCACCAACAACAAATGATGAGGAGACCTCATCAGTTCTTTCCAAATCGATAGAGGAGTTAAAAGATGTTGATTTCCTTCTGGTTTCATTTTCACATAGGATGATTGTTGTTGGAGATTTGGAGATCCCAATTACAGGGACAAACATGAGGCTCCTTACCAGGACGAATCATGAGAAGGAAGAAGAACTTGGTGTTAATAACGAAGGCATAACTCAACCATTGGAGGTTGTGCAGAGACCTCAATTTGCAAGCTTGAGATGCACCAAAGGAGAATGATTGAAGGTGTCAAATTCTTTTGATACATCGTCAAAATCATCGAGGAAAGAGAATGATGAGAACACATCCCCATCATCCCATGGAAGTGCCCATTGTAGGGAAAGAGCTAAGGCCAACTCTCATCACCATACTTACACCAGAGATGGAAAGGAAAGGTATAACCACTTTCGACATTCGAATGTTCATTTCAATTATGATCAGGTTGTTAATAATGAATTTAAAACATGGCATCGAAAGACATGTAGCTTTTGTGGATTACATATCCATACATTTTCGAAGTGTTGGAAAATAATGGCAGCACACAAAAGGATGAGGTGTGAAAGACCCTGTCAACACCAGGTCAAATAGAAGTGTAGAAATAAGATGTATTGCAGTCATTGCAATAAAAGTAGCCATCAAATAGCCACTTGTTGGAGGCTCCATCCAGAGCAGCACCTTAAAGACAAAGTTTCGGTGCATAAACCAGGCAAAACAATTGTTCGATAAGAAAAATAGCCACAAGGAGGCAACCCATTCACTTTGATAAGTGAAAAATGGTTTCTAGATATGTTAGTGTTTCATGGTCGTACTTTTGTAAATCATTTGTTGCATTTTAAAATGTAAAATTGATGATGTGTTTTCCATTTCTTGTTAAGCAACAATGATGTCTGGTCTCTTTTTGTGTTGCCTTATAAACTGTGAAAGTGATGTCGTATTTCCATCACTTGTTAAGAAACAATGATGTTTGATCTTTTTTTGTGTTGCATGATAAACTGTGAAAGTGGTGTCGTGTTTCATCACATGCCAAGAAAATAGTGTTTCGCCTTATGATTGTAAATCATGTGTTGTAGTGATGACGTGTTTTCCATCACTTGTTGAAGCAGCAATGATATGCTGGCCTTGTTTTTGTAGCTAGGGTATTGCGTCCATGTTGTTGTAAACTTGACCACCGAGTATGTGTTATGAACTCGTGGCAAGTGTGGGACGCTTAGGTCATTAATTGGTAATGAAAGTCAAGCATGTAATTTTCAAAGCAATGTACTAGATGTTGCAGGTGTCGGCTCATTGGTTAAGGCTCTGAAGAACAAAGGTGAAGGAGATGGAAGCGATACCTTTCAGGACGCTTATGATGCAGACAAGGTACATAGAATTTGCAGATTATTTTTCATGCTTTTGGAGGACCAAAAGCTCCTCAGTGGGGAGGATTGATCCAGGTGGCTACAAAGACACACACAGGACAAAGAGGGCTAATGGAAGTTTGAAAATCGAAATGATCATGATGGTTTCAAACCAGGACAAAAGCATAGATCTCGTTCGCCAATCCGAGCTCGTATGAGGGAGAACGAGCCAGTCAAAGTTTTGGTCAAAGTTGGGTTGTAGGGCCAGGTTTAAGTGTCCTACAATTTGACCGACCCTGGGGCATGAAACCTAGCTTCCGAAAGTGGTCAAAATTATGGCCTCGTTAATTTTCCCAATATCCCTTTATTTTCTAAAGGTTGGAAAATCTCCCCTATTCCTAATAATCATAAAAATATATACATTATGGTGGCGGGCCACCACCCCCAAAATTCCATAACAAAAATAAATTATTTACAGGTTGATGGGCCATGACCCCCGCCAGCCTAACCGCAACATAAAACAAATATACAAAGGTTGGGTGGGTAGCCATGACCCCACCACACCCTTCTCCTATGTTTAATACCATAACATAAACATAAATGGGGTGGGCACGGGTCACCTCCGGTGGGCACGGGCGCCTTCGGTAGGCATGGGCCACCTCTGGTGGACCCGACCCACACCTCCACAAATAAAATTCCACCAAACATTAGTACAAGAGCCGACGGGGGTAGAACCCAATTGACCCACGGGGACAGCCCCCAAGCGGGCGGCCCCATTAATACATGTAACACAATTACCATGTGATGTACCACCCATAAAATACATTGCAACAGCCCCAAAGCCCATGGTCAACAACATATATGGATACGCAGGTATGGGGTGAGCCACCCAATGCGGACCCAACCCCCCATTCAAATTCATTTAGTTTTAAAACCAAACAATAATGTGTTAAAAAAAGGGAGGGGCGGGGTTTGACCACCAGTCCCCTCCTCAACCATTTGCTTATTTTTACCACTGCACCAAACTAATTTCGTTGATAAATCTGCTAGAAAATTATATAAACATTCATTTCACTAGTGCACCCGGGAAGATGGAGGAACCAAGAGTGGGCATGGAAAACTAGGCAGAATATTTATTATATATTTTTTAATGCAAGTGGAACCATGACTGAGCAAAATTTCCAGGAGGGTGAAATTTTCACAGTGTCCAAATTAGACAAACTTTATGTTGATCTTACACCTCTCGGCAACACGAACCCGATGGTCCAATCAATTTCTTGATATGAGCAACCGATTTTCAGAGGACCCAGAGGATGGAATCTTTGAGGAATCTAGGGGCAATCTAAAATATTCCTTGAGCCCCAGATTCTCACTTTCTCAGAATTCAGAAATTTGATAGTCGATTTTGCACTATTCGACGCCACAAATATGATGGTGCATTCAGATTTTCCATTTTCTAATTCTATTCTTCGACCACTTTCCTAAGTGGAGTGTAGGTGTCAACATTCAGCGTGCGAGCAATCATTCCATGAGATTCAACACTGTGAGATCGATGGTCCGAATAGTTTCAGCAGTTTGACATCCCACTTCTTTAGATGGCTCCTGGATGTGAGGTATATGTAGGTGTTCATGTACTTATTTTTCTATGCATTGTGCTGCACAGATCCCTGTTTGATGTTTGATGTGGGATCTTGTTTCTTACTTGTTTTCATGATTCCTGCTTGATGTGATGTGGAATCCTCTGTGTGATGTACTTGTTGTCATGATTTGTCATGTTGTGTTTTGAGATCCCTTTGTTGTATGTTGATGGGATAATCATTTTGTCATCTTGTATGTTTGTATTGAGATCCATTTTATGACATGTTGGCAAGATGATCATCATGCATGAGTTTGTATCATACTGATAGGAGTCCTTTTGACTGAGAGTTCCTATAGTGGAACATCTCTTGGAGCCACTCCTGCGTGAGGGAATTTTCCTTGTATGATAGCGACATCACCTCTTATGTACATCATCACTATTGACAACACTTAATGAAACAGCCTACACCATCTTGACACCAGGGCCTAGAGACGTAGTCCCTCCTAGACAAAATTCGTTATCAACTGCTTATGCTTTTATGTTGCTGATGATTGACATGTTCCTCTTCTTTAAAACATGCACATGTATTCATTTAAGTTCTTTTAAAAATACAATTTAACACATCACGAAAGAAAAAGGTATTGGAAGGGTCCTTTGTCACACCCGGACCTGGATCATTAGAGAAACTCATCCTACTTCCTCTTCTCATGTTTTAGTTGAATAGCTCATTTTTTAAAGGATCAACTTTCCATTTCTGGTTTCTCTCACAAACAAGTCCACGATATCTCAGAGTAACTCCTTCACCTGATCAGTCATGCAATGAGGATCGATCTCGAATATTATCTAAAAGATAATTGCAAAGAAGTGCTCAGCCAATTTTCCATATACGCCTCTAAAACTTGATTCTAATAACACTATCTAGTGGAAGTAAACCAGGAACTTCTCCTCACGGGTCAAGTTCTAGTTCATTCCCGAGAACACATACTTTGCATAGATTCCATTTAAGAGAAATGAAAACATGTAGAATTTTGGTTCCTGGTTTGCCCTCAAAGATGTTTTTTCTTGCCCCACATGACATCACAACTCATATGACAATATATATTCCCAATTGAAAGCTCTGCCATGGGATACCACCATGTTTAGCATATATATCTAATTCTCTTCATACACCTCAGTGTTTTTGCACCCATGCAACCGACAACACATAACTATTAGGTATTGATATACATCTCTAAGAATCTTGGTCAGATATGATGTGAATGGGTGATGTCGAAAATTGGAAGGCTCTCGAAACCATGATTTGATAATGTCACTTGTGTCGAGGTCAACAAAAATAATGTGAGCTTTGTGAGACACCCAATGTAAGGTGTACATGGGAGACTTCCATGACTAGTAGGGAAAATGAGCCACCAGTTAGAAAAGTAATAGTTTTATCCTAAAGGGGGACTAGGGAAGAAAGAGAAAGGCTTGTTGAATACTTGTAGATTAGTCCACATAATAAACAAAAATCATTAAAACGTAACAACATTTATTCAATAATAACCATAGATAAGCAACAAATTAGTTCGTTAACTTATTGTTTGATTAAAATGACATATACCATAAAATAACAAAAATTGTCCTACTATATCTATGATACATTTATGAAGAAGTGCCATCTCATTGAGATTTTGATTAAGAGTGAAAGATCCCAAATACACTGTTACATAGATGAAATTTTGTATCCAATGGTGGAACATGAAGCCACAACTTGCTTCTCTAAAGAATGATCTATCTGCTATGTATTACAAGGGAAGCCAATACAAGACCTCTAGAATCCAATCCATTTGCTTGAGTTATGAGGAGCTATTTGTAACAAGTAACAATGACCTTTGAGCTTAATCACGACCCTTTGAATTCTATGGCTATTTATATTATATACATGACTCATTACATTCCAATTTGTGGCTATTGACATTCCAGATGTGTCGTTTGGACTTCATTACGTATCATTTATTACATAAGACAAATTACAAATGAGATGACAATTATATAAGAAAAATTTGATAACGGGACAAAGGCTCATCAAATTGATAAGTCATTTGCTTCCTCATGGAGCTTAGTTGTAATGTAAGTGTCCCAAGCTCTGAACTTTGTGGATATGGATTTGAATAAAAAGTGGAAAGTCCCCAATGTAGCGCATTTTCACCTCCAGTGCTTCGTCAATATGTTCTTGGAGTTCGACTACACATTATTCCACAACCATGAAAATTTCATATGAGCTTTGACTGGTGCAATGGCATACTATAGAATAATTTCCTTGGTTTCCAAGCCTTCCCATTCTGTTGCATTCTTGATTTGTTTAATGTATTTCCTAATCTCTAGGAAGATGATCTCCCCACCTCTAATATCTTCAAGTGTACCTATCGAAGGCATCCCATGCTTCTATGTTAGAGACCCAAAACCATTGTGTCGTTGATTATAAGTAGCGATAGTACTAATCAACTGCTCTCCAAGATGCATGTAGTTTTTGTGGTGGAGTCTCAATTGAGCTCTATCCAGCTCTACGAAAATCTTGTATTTCTTCTCCAAATGTTTCAGAGCATCTGGATACTTGGAAGCCCACTTTTGAAGATGATTGAATACTTTGTTTTCTATCTTCAAGAGTTTCAACACTTGTTGTGCCTTCTTTTGAATGTAACCAAGAGGAGCAACCACTTGCTGTAGAAGAATCATCTCATCATATAATCATGCCTTGGTGACCTCCATGAGCCCCAATTCTTTTTACATGTATTACTGCCATTCTGCAGTGCTAAAGCTTTGTGATGACAACCATTCATTCTTCGTCGCAACATGTTCCACCTGTTGCTTTACCACAAGAAGTTCTCTTCTTAGCCTAAAATTCTCATTCAATAAGTATTCAAAATTTTCATGTGTTGTTGTTGTGAATGAAATATTTTTCACCATGATAGCTCTAGGATTCCTTCTGGTGTTCGAGGTTATCACCTTTTTAGTAGAAACTGAGACTGGATTTTGAGGATCCTTGGGGAAATATCTATGCCTTTGTTGCAGATCCTCTTCTTAAGTTGATCAAAAGTTACATTGTACATCCATGACTTTGTCAGTCGATGGAGGTGTGATCCCAATTTCCCTGAAAGGAAGATGACCACCTCTAAGCGGAAGTTCCTCTGGAGTGTCTAGTTCATCATCCATGGGTTGGATAGTATCTTCTTCCTCCAACTTTTCTTCTTCAATCTCATTGAGTCATTTGTTCTTCTTCTAGTCTCTATGTTGCTTCGTCCTCCTACCACTGCCTCTATTCTTCTCCTCTCCTCTTCTTCTTCCTGTTGTGTCTAAAGAAACTCATCCTACTTCCTCCTCTCATGTTTCAATTGAATAGATCATGTGTTTAAAGGATCAACTTTCCATTTATTGTTTCTCTCGCAAACTAGTATGCGATTCTTAGAGTGACTCCTTCACCTTTTTCGGTCATGAAAGGAGGATCGATCTCGAATGTAATCTAAAAGATAATGGAAAAGATGTGCTCAACCAATTTTTCATATACGCCTCCAAAGCTTAATTCTGATAACACTTTGTAGTGGAAGTAAACTGCTAACCTCTCCTCAGGGGTCCAGTTCCAGTTCATTCCTGGGAACACATATTGTACACAAATTCTATCTAAGAGAAATGTATACATGTAAAATTTTGGTGCATGGTTCACACTCAAAGATGCTTTTGCCTACCCCACTTGACATTGCAACTCATATGTCAATATATCTACCCAATTGAAATCTCTACCAAAAGTTACCACCATGTTGAGCATATATATCCAATTCTCCTCAAACACCTCAGCGTTCTTGCACCCATACAACCGACAACACATAGCTATCAGGTACTGATATACATCTCTAAGAATATTGGTCGGATAGATTGCAAATGGGCAATGGAAAAAAATTGGCAGGCTCTTGACACCATGATTAGATAACGTCACTTGTGTCAAGGTTGTCCCATCTCATGTTGAAGTTATCATTTTCATATTCTATGGGCCTGAGCATATTGTAGTATGTTTGCATGTCTTCACCAAAATAGGTGGTGAGATGACCACCACTCTCACTATGAAAAAAAAGGTGACAGTCATCCATATGTGTAACAATCCATTCAATCACATCCGCACATGGCATGGCCAGGAATATGTATTCGATCCTATGCATTATGGACTTCTTGATATTAATGTATGCATGCACATCTTCTAAGTTCTCAAAAAAATTGTCCTGCATGAATGTGTCCTTGATCTTGCCCCATGTGACCTCAATAGTTTTATCAATGAAGCACTATGTGTTTGCAAATATGGGAATGTTTGGCTTGGTAACTTCGAAAGGTTCCTTAGTGCTTGATTTTGAGAGTTCTTGGGAGGCCAATTTACAGGGAGGCATGGCTCCAACAGATGAAGACAGGTGACAATAATTGTAGCACGAAAACCTATTTTTGGCAACACACTCATAATGACAAGATTAGCTTAAATCAACCTACTTATGCAACAATAATTGTAAATCATGTACAAAGATCCATCACATGTAATTAAACATGAAAATATATGAACAGAAACACAAAGTAACTTGCATGCATGAGAAAATAGGCATACAAACTAGGAGGACACATTTTCAAAGCATGAAGGAGTGTAAGGGGTCATTTAGGGCTTTATAGTGTGCTCATGCACTCAAGCAAGAGGAAAAATCCAACAAGGGCACACTAGTGCACTCCGAAGGAATGAAGGAGTGGGTTGTTGGGCCTTAGGCCTTCACAATGCACTCATGCGCTCAAGCAGAGAGGTAGTGCACACTGGCGCATTCTGAAGGCACAAAGGAATGGGTTTTCAAGCCATCAGGCCTTCAGGTTGCACTGGCGCATGCCGAAGCGATGAAGGAAAGTGCTTCTATTCTTCGTGGTGTGCTCATGTGCTCAAGAGAGGGTGCAGTTCTTCTTGGTGAAGAAGTGCACTCAAGAGGAAAAATTAATCATTATGGGTGACAGTTTCAAGATTGATCAGGCTTCGAGCTCCAGAAGTGAGCTCTACCTGTTGGAAGCTTAGGGACATGTTTAACAACAAGATTTGATGATAATATTGAGGAAAATAAAGGTATGTAAGGTCTGATAGATGTTGTCGCATTCACGGTGGAATATGAAAGGTTGAATAATGTTAAGAGTTTTTTCCTACGACAATAGATTAACACTTGTAGAATGAAGGTTGAGCATAGATGCTAACAAATAAACTGAAAAATGAAGAAACATCAACAATAAAAGCAAGAGCAACAGTGAAATCATGAAAGCCAAGGAAAATATTTGACATGCAAGAGTTACTTCTAGCGCTGGTTGATGAAGAGTTTCTTGATACACAACTATGCACCCAACTCAGATAAGAATGATTATGAAAATGAATGATTAACTCGGTTGATTTAAAAGAGTTTACATGCAAAACTGATCCATTCATGGACATAGGAAGAGCACATGTCTTTAGCACGAAGGAGCGTGCTCAAGGTGGGCGCACTTTCTTATCATTGTGAGGACCAATTCTATATTGTATATATATATATATATATATATATATATATATATATATATATAACAATTCACAATAAAATACAACCAGAAGAGAAAAACATTGGGATTCAAATTTATTCAGTAACTGTCTAACACATTCCTAAATTTCATTTCACTGAACATATCATAAAATGGACATATATTTAACTAAGGCCATAAAGAAATCATACAAAATAATATTGCAACACACATGTACCGTTCACCAGAAGATGAGACTCCACTTGATTTGTCATTACTTGTCTTCCCTTGTTGCCGGTCACCTCCGAGAGTGAATGACGTCGTGCTTGATCCGAATGCGATGACCCACCGGTTAACCTCCCAGCATACTCCTTGGGTACTCTTCTTCCCCGCGGACCCCCAAGCTGCAATGGGGTTGTACAATGGAGGAATGCAATGGCTGGTAGAGGAGAGCACTCCTTGGCTCAAGAGTCCCCTCTCTAAAATCCTCTACCTCACCAAACTCACTATAGTTTCGTAATCACTGCTCTGACATAGTCTCATCCATCCAACAATAGGTTCCCCCCCAAAAAGGTCCCTTCACCCATGGCTTGCCCCTTATTTTATAGGAGTCCTCATAGGTGACACTTGGCATGTCATGCATAATTAATTATTTTTTATAATTCAATAGTTTGATTATTCACCCACCCATGTGTCACTCTCTCATCAAGGGTCTCCAAAATTATTTACTTAAATTTTAATTTAAAACTAATATTTTCCTCACCTCAACAAGATTCCTACTTCTTCTCCTAGTTGCCTCTTGATCCCCCTTTTCATTCCTTAATTTGTGTTCATTTCTAAAGTCAATTAATGAGTCAAGATTTGATCCCCTATTTACTCCCTAATTTAACTCAAGTTATCTCTTAGATGGATATTCTTATGCTGGTTGTTGCCACATGGAGGTTTTCTACATTTCTCTAAAATTTAATTTATTAATCTTATTTTAATTCACCTTCCTCTTCTCTTAATTAGGTTTAACTCGTTTAGGATTAATCTTTATCCTTATATTTATGTCCTTCTTTCCCCATTTTACCTAATTAAACTACATAATCTACCTAATATTTTCCAACATGGGGAGGGTAGAGTTTTTTAGATAAAATGTTTTATTTCTTCCCATGATCCTCTTAACCCAAGTTTTATTCTTGATTTAATTACCTCGGTTTCTAACATCATTTACCCTTGATGTAAATTTACCTAGTTTTTATTTCTTGTTTATATTTATTAATTAATTTATTTTTAATGATTCCAAGGGTGCCAAGTTTGGTCGTTCCGTTCAAGAACTTCCCTTGAAGTTCCAAGGGTGACACGCCTAACAGTTTATTTGTGATGCCAAGGGTGCCACACCACTTGCCCTTCAAGCATTCAGTGACTACGAGGGGAAAGCATAGATGCAACGTCATAGACCGCTATCATCTCTTATGTTGCCTGCTATAGTGAGACTAATGGTGTCGGGGATCAAGGAATATGCCTTGATGCGCATCCCCTGGTAAAATCCTCATGAGCGACCAACTTTGGGACCTGCCCTCATGGAATCATGATTTTCAAGGCGAAGGCGTTTCAACCTTTCCAGCCCAAGTCACGGCGGGAGTGCTAGTGGGTGAGATCAGGGACATTGTCCCACCCCTCCCATGTAGTTCCATCCACTTGTACAACCCCATTACCCATATGTGAGTCATTCGGCCAAGCAACTAATTTGTGCCTACAACCACTAACATATCATCAAAATATAGATAAACATATATAACAGGTTTCAAAATTGACTTAGAATTTCAAAGATCAATTAATATAAATTTTCATCAAACTAGGTGTCATCAATTCGTCATATGCGAGTGCCTCTAGTGGTTTCCTGCCATACTCAATAATCATCAGTAATAAGGTTTCTTAGTGTTAGCCATTGTTATAATAACATCATCCCCATCACCTAGTCATTCGCATCATTGTTCATTGTGAACCAGAACTAATTCAAGTAGGTAACATAGGGGACACATCCATCATGGCTATCATCATCATGGTATCAATAGAGAGCATACATATCCTTTAGTACTATCATCATCATAAATTCAATAAAGAACAAACATAACCATTTATACCACAATCGTCATAATATTAATAGAGAACGTGCATAACCATTAATGTTACAATCATCACAATACCAATAGAGAACATGCCTAACCCTTAATACTATCATCATCATAATGTCAATGGATAACATACATAAACATCACAACCACTAATACCACAATCACTAATAATAGAGTCATGTGTCCGGATCCTCAACCTGAGGTCCTAAAAGAATAAAGTATCTAAGATAATGTCATATTAGGGCCAGGAAACTAGAGTGGGCACTACAATCATAAAGGAGTGTACCCAAGGAGGGCACACTTCTTCAACCCGAAGGAGTGTGCTCAACGCAAATGCATTTCTTCACCAACTTGGAGTGTGTTTTTTTGCTTTGTGAGTGTTTTTCTCACTTTTGTTTGCTTTTTCTATGCTTTTGAGTGTTTTTCGAGTATGTGCATGGCAAGAAGGAAATTTTTTAAGTCAAGATCAGTGATGAGCTCGCCTAACCATGAAATAAATAACTCAAGTGCTTCTAATGGTTAAGTGACGACACTTAGGAAACCATGACTTAGGAGAATGCAACACTAGGAGAAAACATACAAATTGCAATTAAAACAACATGATGACATAAGGAGGCTTGAAACTAAAGTTGACATAGGCTCCAAAATTAACATTGGAAAAAAATTTGGAGGGTCGTTGTCACAGCGACAACACTTGGCGACACACTAGGAGAACACCAACTTCTTTAAAATGGTTTTATTGTAAGCCCAAAGTCTCATTCTAGAAAGTGTTGATTCAGTTAGTGAGTTACCTTAGCTCTCCATTGTTACCCAGTTAGAGATATAGTATTCCCCTTTCCATTACTCGATGTAACACAACATATAACAAGTTGTATCATTATCATGTCAATGCAAGTAAGGGTAATAAAATATGGCAAATTAAAAACAATTAGAGTGCCAGTTTTGCATCTCTGGCATTGCTCGCTACCAATAGGCCTCGACAGTGTCCCAACAAAGTCACTTTAGGAGAACAAATGTTGCTTCACTGCCAATGAGCCTGGATAGTACCCCGACAAAGTCACTTGATTCACATACTTGTACATAAAGCCTTTATCATCTTTCACCCTTTATTATTATTATTTATTTTTCATAGGATTGTGCATAGGCACTTATTATTTTCATGGGCAGAAGAGGGATCCTGACTTATTGAGAGCAGAAGAGGTTGTTCCTTCAGAGACATGTTTTAGACCTATGATGCTTTCTCACTAAAAAATGTATCCTTATATTACTCTACGTAGATATATAATCAAGAACACACTATTCATAAACATGACCGAGTGCAGGAATGAGAATCCTAAATAGATGCAAGCCTCATGGTTTGCTTACAACTTCCTAGATGAAAGATCATATTTTCCATTGTAAAATCATCAAATCGAAAGTGATAAACCAAATCAAGGAAGAGAGTAATGGATAAGCCAATGGTTGCGTGTTAATACAATTTTCCATTCACAAAATGTTAGCCACATCATCTCTAAGCTCAAAAACGACTTTATTTGAAGACAAATAAAATCAAAAGAATCAAAACATGAAAGATGAAAACACACAACAGGAATGTAGTGCATCTAACTACATGCAACATATCCTATCCTAACATAAACAAGACAGGATTAGGTCATGTAAAGTGGAATTTCCAATGTAGCCATAGAAGCTGCTCCCGACTTTTGGAACAAAACATGTGATCATGTAGAACCAAAACAAACAATAGTGCAGTGAACAAGAGAAACTGTGTAAATATCTACACTAACCAATGGAAATACGAAGTGCAACCACAACTGTGTATTACACTCAACTAAACTGCTCTTTCAAACAATAGACTCTACAACAACAGAAAATACTCAGTCTATGACCATACAAGACTTGATGATGCACATGCACGTGCAGGCCAAGAGACATGGGTACGGAATGAAAAAAACTTTTAATGAGTCCACAATAGGATCATGGAAACAACCTTTAGGGAAAAATAGACAGGAAATACTGAAAAAAAAAAAAAAAAAAAAGACAAATCCATGTCATAAGAAATGCTAACAGGTTGATCACAATCCAAGTTGTCATGCGTGTGAGATTCTTTGATGGATGATGAAAGACATCCGTTAAGATTCTTCCCTTTTTCTACATTACAGATTAGAGATTTGCTTGAGGCGGGATGGAACAGTGGGAGTTCAATAGTCAAATTAAATTTCCTCGTCTAGGGGTTGAAGAATTTTACGTGAATAAAATAAACATTCCTCACGAGAGATTCAACATCCCATGTGATGACATTAATGACAAAATTGTATAAAATAAACATGAATTGACTGAGATCACAAATTCTGCCATGGTGACTGGAACCTAAACTAACCATCAACATGGGTTGAAGTTTCCTACTCACCTGACTTATCTTTGGGCTAAAGTGTCCTACTCAACTCAAACACATGTCTTCACCAAATTGGAGTGTGTTTTTTCCTTTGTGAGAGATTTTATCGCTTTTGTTTGCTTTTTCTATGCTTTGGAGTGTTTTTTGAGTGTGTGCATGGCAAGAAGGAAATTTTCCAAGTAAAGGTAAGTGATGAGTTCACCTAACCATGAAATAAATAACTAAAGTGCTTCTAATGGTTAAGTAAAGACACTAAGGAAACCATGACTTAGGAGGATGTGAAACGAAGAGAAAACACACAAATAGTAACTCAATCAACATGACGACACAAGGATGATCGAAACAAAAGTTGACTTAGGCTCCAAAATTGAGATAGGAAAAATTTTGGAGGGTCATTGTAATAGAGAAAACACTTGGTGACACACTGGGAAAACCCCAACTTCTCTTAAGTGTTTTATTGTAGGCACAATGTCTCATTTCACCAGAAAGTGTTGATTGAGTCAGTGGGTTACCTTAGCTCCCCATTCTTACCCAGTTATAGATATAGTCTTCCCTATTCCATTACTTGACGTAACACAACATATAATGAGTTGTATCATTATCCTGTCGATGTAAGTAAGGGTAATAAAGTACGGCGAATTAAAAACAATCAGAGTGCGAGTTTTGCATCACTGGAATTGCTCCACTGTCAATAGGCCTAGACAATACCCCGATGAAGTTGCTTGCTTCACCTCCTTGCGCATGAATCCTTTATCTTCTTTCAACCTTTATTATTATTATTATTATTATTATTATTATTATTATTTTCACAGGACTATGCATAGGCACTTATTATTTTCACGGGTGGAAGAGGGATCCTAACTTATTGAGAGCAAAAGAGGTTGTTCCTTCAGAGACAAGTTTTAGACTTATGATGCTTTGGTTGCTAAAATGTTTCTCGTTATATTACTCAACACAGGTAGATAAGAAAGAACACACTATTCATAAACAAGATCAAGTGCAGGAATGAGAATCCTAAATAGATGTAGGCCTCATGGTTTTCTTACAACTTCTTGGATGAAGGATCGTATCTTCCATTGTAAAATCATTGACTTGAAAGTGATAAACCAAATAAAGGGCAAGGGTAATGGATAAGCCAAGGGTTGCGTGTTACTACAACTTTCCATTCAGAAAATATTAGCCATGTCATCTCGAAGCTCACAACTAACTTTATTCGAAGACAAATAAAATCAAAAGAATCGAAACATGAAAGATGAAAACACACAACAAGAATGCAGTTTATATAATGACATGCAAACTATCCTATTCGTACATAAACAAGACAGGATCAGGGCATGTAAAGTGGAATTTCCAATGCAGCCATAGAAGTTGCTCCTGACCTTTGGACCGAAGCATGTAATCTTGTAGAACCAAAACAAAGAACAATGCAATGAACAAGAGAAACTGTGCAAATCTTTGCACTGACCAATGGAAATAGGAAGTGCAATCACAATGATGCATTACCCTCAACTTCTCTTTCATATAATAGACTCCACAATAGCAGAACTATCTGCTCTTACCATACAAGACTTGATGAAGCACATGCACGTGTAGGCCAAGAGACATGGGTTTGTACTGACATGCACCCACATGCAACAAGATGCTCATGCATGCCCCTAGGAAGAGCACATGTCTTTAGCATGAAGGAGCATGCTCAAGGTGTGCGCACTTGCTCATCATAAAGGAGTGTACCCAAGGAGGGCACACTTCTTCAACCTGAAGTTGTGCGCTCAACTCAAACACATGTCTTCACCAACTTGGAGTGTGTTTTTTTGCTTTGTGAGTGTTTTTCTCAGTTTTGTTTGCTTTTTCTATGATTTTGAGTGTTTTTCGAGTGTGTGCATGGCGAGAAGGCAAGTTTCTAAGTCAATATCAATGATGAGTTTGCCTAACCATGAAATAAATAACTTAAGCACTTCTAATGGTTAAGTGACGACGCTTAGGAAACCATGACTTAGGAGGATGCAACACTAGGAGAAAACATACAAATAGCAATTAAAACAACACGACGACACAAGGAGGATTGAAACTAAAGTTGACATAGGCTCCAAAATTGACATTGGCAAAAAAATTGGAGGGTCATTGTCACAGCGACAACACTTGGCGACACACCATGAGAACCCCAACTTCTTTGAAATGGTTTTATTGTAAGCACAAAGTCTCATTTCACTAGAACATGTTGATTCATTCAGTTACTTACCTTGTAAGCTCTCCATTCTTACCCAGATAGAGATATAGTATTCCCCGTTCCATTACTTGATGTAACACAACATATAACAAGTTGTATCATTATCATGTCAATGTAAGTAAGGGTAATAAAGTATGGCAAATTAAAAATAATCAAAGTGTGATTTTTCATCTCCGGCATTGCTTCGCTGCTAATAGGCCTTGACAGTACTCCGACAAAGTTGCTTTAGGAGCACAAATGTTGCTTCCCTGCCAATCAGCCTGGATATTACCCCGACAAAGTCGTCTACTTCACATCCTCGTACAGGAAGCCTTTATCGTCTTTTACCCTTTATTATTATTATTATTATTATTTCTTTTTCATAGGATTGTTAATAGGCACTTATTATTTTCACAGGCGAAAGAGGGATCCTGACTTATTGAGAGAAAAACAGGTTGTTCCTTCAGAGACATGTTTTAGACCTATGATTCTTGCTCACTAAATTTTTTCTCCTTATCCTACGCTACACAAATATATAATCAAGAACACATTATTCATAAACATGATTGAGTGCAGGAATGAGAATCCTAAATAGATGCAGGTCTTGTGGTTTGATTATAGCTTCCTGGATGAAGATTGTATTTTCCATTGTAAAATCATCGAATCGAAAGTGATAAACCAAATCAAGGAAGAGGGTAATGGATAAGCCAAAGTTTGCATGCTACTACAACTTTCCATTCACAAAATATTAGCCATGTCATCTTAAAGCTCAAAAAGTGACTTTATTCAAAGACAAATAAAATCAAAAGAATCGAAACGTGAAAGATGAGAACACACAACAAGAATGTAGTGCATATAACTACATGCAACATATCCTATCCTAACGTAAAAAAGATAGGGTTAGGTCATGTAAAGTGGAATTTCCAATGTAGCCATAGAAGCTTCTCCCGACCTTTGGACCAAAGCATGTGATCGTGTAGAACCAAAACAAACAATATTGCATTGAAAAAGAGAAACTGTGCAAATATTTGCACTGACCAATGGAAATAGGAAGTGCAACCACAATAGTGTATTACACTCAACTAAACTGCTCTTTCAAACAATAGACTCCACAACAACAGAAACTACTCAGTCTATGACCATACAAGACTTGATGACACACATGAACGTGTAGGCCAAGAGACATGGGTCCGGATTGAAAAGAATATTTAATGAGTCTACAATACGATCATGGAAACAACCTTTAGGGAAAAATAGATAGGAAATATTGAACAAAGACAAATCCATGTCATAAGAAATGTTAACAAGTTTAACACAATCCAAGTTGTTGTGCGTGTGAAATTCTTTGATGGATGATGAAAAACATTCGTTAAGATTCTTCCCTTTTTCCACGTTACAGATTAGAGATTTTCTTGAGGTAGGATGCAACATTGGGAGTTCAATAGTAAAATTAAATTTCCTCCCCTAGGGGTTGAATAATTTTACGTGAAGAAAATAAACATTCCTCATGAGAGAGTCAACATCCCATGTGATGACATTAATGATGAAATTGTACAAAAGAAACATGAACTAACTGAGATCACAAATGCCGCCATGGTGACAAGAACCTAAACTAACCATCAACATGGGCTGAAGTTTCCTACTCACCTGAATTATCTTTGGGTTGAAGTGTCATACTCAACTCAAACACATGTCTTCACCAGATTGGAGAGTGTTTTTTCCTTTGTGAGTGATTTTCTTGCTTTTGTTTTCTTTTTTTGTGCTTTTGAGTGTTTTTCGAGTGTGTGCATGGCGAGAAGGCAAGTTTCCAAGTCAAGATAAGTGATGAGTTCACCTAACTGTGAAATAAATAACTCAAGTGCTTATAATGGTTAAGTGAAGACACTTAGGAAACCATGACTTAGGAGGATGTGAAACGAAGAGAAAACACACAAATAGAAATTCAAACAACATGACGACACAAGGATGCTTGAAACAAAAATTGGCGTAGGCTCCAAAATTGAGATAGGGAAAATTTTGGAGGGTCATTTTCATAGCGAAAACACTTGGTGACACACTGGGAGAACACCAACTTCTCTTCAATGTTTTTATTGTAAGCACAAAGTCTCATTTCACCAGAAAGTGTTGATTCAGTCAGTGGGTTACCTTAGCTCCCCATTCTTACCAAGTTAGAGATATAGTCTTCCCTGTTCCATTACTTGACGTAACACAACATATAACAAGTTGTATCGTTATCCTATCGATGTAAGTAAGGGTAATAAAGTACGATGAATTAAAAATAATTAGAGTGTGAGTTTTTCGTCATTGGCATTACTTCGCGACCAATAGGCCTGGACAATACCCCGACGAAGTCGCTTGCTTAACCTCCTTCCGCAAGAATCCTTTATATTCTTTCAAACTTTATTATTATTATTATTATTTTCATAGGACTATGCATAGGAACTTATTATTTTCATGGGAGGAAGAGGGATCTTGACTTATTGAGAGAAAAAAAGGTTGTTCCTTCAAAGACAAGTTTTAGAATTATGATGTTTTAGTTGCTAAAAGTTTTCTCATCTTACTCTACACAGGTAGATAAGAAAGACACACTATTCATTACCAAGATCAAGTGCAGGAATGAGAATCCTAAATAGATGCATGCCTCATGGTTTTATTACAACTTCCTAGATGAAGGATCATATCTTCCATTGTAAAATCATTGACTCGAAAGTGATAAACCAAATCAAGGAAAAGGGTAATGGATAAGCCAAGGGTTTCCTGTTACTGCAACATTCCATTCAAAAAATATTATCCACGTCATATCAAAGCTCAAAAATGACTTTATTCAAAGACAAATAAAATCAAAAGAATCGAAACATGAAAGATGAAAACACACAATAAGAATTCAGTTCATCTAACGACATGAAACCTATCATATCCTAACGTAAACAAGACAAGATCAGGGCATGTAAAGTGGAATTTACAATGCATCCATAAAAGCTTCTCTTGACCTTTAGATCAAAGCATGTGATCTTGTAGAACCAAAACAAAGAACAATGCAATGAACAAGAGAAATTGTGAAAATATCTGCACTAACCATTGGAAATAGGAAGTGCAACCACAACGATGTATTACACTCAATTGCTCTTTCATACAATAGAATCCACAACAACAAAAACTACCTTCTCTGACCATACAAGATTTGATGAAGCACATGCACATGTAGGCCAAGAGACATGGGTTTAGACTGACATGTGCCCACATGCAACAAGATGCTCATGCATGGACCTAGGAAGAGCACATGTCTTTAGCATGAAGGAGTGCACTCAAGCTGGGCATACTTTCTCATCATAAAGGAGTGTACCCAAGGAGGGCGCACTTCTTCAACCCAAAGGAGTGCGCTCAACTCAAACGCATGTCTTCACCAACTTGGAGTGTGTTTTTTTCTTTGTGAGTGTTTTTCTCACTTTTGTTTGATTTTTCTATGATTTTGAGTGTTTTTCGAGTGTGTTCATGGTGAGAAGGCAACTTTCTAAGTCAAGATCAATGATGAGTTTGCCTAACCATGAAATAAATAACTCAAGCGCTTCTAATGGTTAAGTGACAACACTTAGGAAACCATGACTTAGGAGGATGCAACAGTAGGAGAAAACATAGAAATAACAATTAAAACAACACGACAACACAAGGAGTCTTGAAACTAAAGATGACATAGGCTCCAAAATTGACATTGGCAAAAAATTTGGAGGGTCGTTGTCACAACGACAACACTTGGCGACACACTGTGAGAACCCCAACTTCTTTGAAATGGTTTTATTGTAAGCACACGGTCTCATTTCACTAGAAAGTGTTGATTTAGTCAGTGAGTTACCTTAGCTCTCCATTCTTACCCAGTTAGAGATATAGTATTCCCCATTCCATTACTCGATGTAACACAACATATAACAAGTTGTATCATTATCATGTAAATGTAAGTAAGGGTAATAAAGTATGGCAAATTAAAAACAACCAGAGTGTGAGTTTTGCATCTCTGGCATTGCTCTGCGGCCAATAGGCCTCGACAGTACCCCGACAAAGTCACTTTAGGAGCACAAATGTTGCATTGCTACCAATGAGCCTGGATAGTACCTCGGTAAAGTGGCACGAATCAACTCCTTGTATAGGAAGCCTTTATTATCTTCCACCCTTTATTATTATTATTATTTCTTTTTCATAGGATTGTGCATAAGCACTTATTATTTTCATGGGTAGAAGAGGGATTATGACTTATTGAGAGAAGAAGAGGTATAGAGACATGTTTTAGACCTATGATGCTTGCTCACTAAAAAAATTCTCCTTATCTTATTGTTAAACACACATGGGCGGCAAATGAATATGAAAGATAAAACATGAGAATGCATTTTTATTAACAAATGATTTACATTTATAGTACATGTTGTGACTGTTGGGTTCCACATCCCAAGGTCTCTTGGACTCCTTTTGTCTATTCGGCTTCCACACTAACCCATTGAGGATTAAGTGTCCAACATTCCCCCCCTTAATCCGAAGGGTTATGTATGAGTCCAAGAAGAGAGCTGTAATACAAAATGTGCAAAAATGCATGGCAACACTAGGCTAAATGTGCTCTTTGAAATGTTGGTATAAAGGGTGGTGGTTTAAGGATGACCACCAACACTGGAACGCTTAGTGCAGTTCCCAGAACTCTTCCAAAACTGGTAAGAAGCTGAAGTCTTCTACTAGAGGAAGTGCTCCTATTGTTTTGAAGAGGGAAACCTTCAACCATGAAAGGGAGGTCTCACCCCGCATAAAAGGGAGAACTTCAACCTAAAAAGGGAAGTCTCGACCTGTGATGGTTTAAGGATGACCAACAACTTTGGAATGCTTAATGCAATTCCTGGAACTCTTCCAAAACTGGCAAGAAGATAAAGTCTTCTGCTAGAGGAAGTGTTCTCAATTTTTTTCCTGGAATTCTTCCGAAGCTGGCAAGAAGCTGAAGTCTTCTACTAGAGGAAGTGTTTAAGATTACCAACTCAAGGCATGATCAGGGGCATCTTTGTCTCTGGCTACAACTCTAAAACTGGTGTGGCAGGTTGTGGCTCAGGCTCGCTTGATATGACTTTGAAGCTTGTAGATGACCATCATTTCCCCCCTATCAGATACAAGGTGAGATGATGGAGAAAACTCAACTGCAAGACTGTTAAATACTCTGGAACAAGTTCTGACATGTGACTGAAATATCTTCTTGGCTGTTGATGCCCATTGCCAAGAAGTGATCCATCCAAGATGAATCTTTGTTCTTGCAGGACGTTTGTTTCTGAAGCATCTATGTGAAGAATGGGTGGTTTTATGACAGTGCTTACATGGATGAAGATCAAAACAATGATCTTTCAAATGGCCAACTCGATCACAGTGTTGGCATTTCACAATCTGTTGTTGTTGTTGTGGAAGAGGGGCAGAATCTGGAACAGCTGGAGGTGAACTGTCAGAGGAGCAGGTGAACTGTCATGAATGAATCCAACACTCTGAAATTGAATGGGCTTTGAGTAGTCTGCAATATGAAAGGACAAGTCCTTGTCATATCCAAGACCAGTTCTGTGCTTGTTGTGGACAAGCTGTTCCCAAGATCTGATGATGGGCTTGGGAAGTGTAGACTAAGTTTCTGCATCTGCATGTACAACTGCTGCTTTATGGGGTACTAAATCTGAATGAAATGTAACATTATTGTCTTGTTGTTTATGGGAGTTAGTTTCAGTCTTCTGAACAGAAACAGGTTCAGAATGATGACTCCACTGCTGTAATTCTTCCTGTTGTAGCTTTGTCTCAAGCTGTAAAAACTCAATATTCTCTTGTACATTATGCAAATAGGTTCTAATTTCAACAAGAGAAGCTTCACTTATTCTTACTGTACCATGATCAGAGGAATGTATCAGAGTTTTTAAGAACTCCAATACTTCACCAATTTTGGCTATTTTATTCATTGTCAAAATTACACTAATCACAACTATGAACTTGTTCTCGCAATATGTCATTACAATTGGATTTTACAACAGATTGCAATTGTCTTCAAAAATAGTGATGGCTCTCGATTTCAGTTGTGTTTGGTTATATACGCTTCATATTCCAACACATTTGAAATAACATAAAGTAATCAACGCCATATAAGGAGCATTAATCGACAAGAAAAATGATCAACGCATAGGATGCTTTCATATCATATGGTACCATACATTCATACCTCATATGCCCATCATATGGCATATTATTGATCCACTATATATACACATGGTTTTCAAGAAGAAAGTATAGCATACCAAGACTTAGTCGTTGTACATTGCAGGAGTTTTCAACGTTGCATATATATAAGCGGCAACCAAATATATTCTATGCCACAGTTCGTAGTTTTCGAGTTCAATGATCCTCAACAACAAAGATCCTTTTCCTTCCCCGACGTAGATGTCGATATGTGAGGAAAATATTAGGTCGCAACTTTTCTCACCAAATGTATGAAATGATGAGAAATTTCCTCTTCTCTAATGAAACGCCAATGCACGTCTTGTTTTCTATCTCACACAGCAAAGAGCATCACCATGCACCACAATTCACAGTATTCAACGACCATAATCAACGCAGGGTGTGAAGAGGGTTCAATGTTGCTTCAACGCAGAGCTCAAGAGCAACACTCCAATGCATAGAACATGATTTAAATAACGAATAACATATATACCCACAGACCAACGCAAAGGATGGATACATAATCGAGTCCACCAACACCACTCAACACACATTCCATCTTCATAACCAGCGTAAAGACTTTTAACGACTTTTAACGAGATTCATTCATCGTATCAACATTGTTCAATGACCAACCTTTGATTAGCGTAGCACAGTGAGTATTCAAAACTCAATGCAAAGGGAATTAATCGCTCAAGTGAGTTGCATCTACAGTGGAGGACTAAACAGGTCCCATATATATCTAAGTAGCCAACAACGGTAGACTTAAAAATATCCCATCAATTATTGAAAATGACGGATCAAGAAATCGACTAAAGATCATTCCCTTGAAAGTAAAGGTACGCCATTAAATTCCACGACTATGCATTACCCTTTTCAAAAGAGATGAGCTTACCAGATCAAATGTGAGCTCAGGAACTGAGACCACACATCTTTAAACTGATTGTAAGATTTAGCGATGAGGTCTGGGTACGGTTGAAAATCAGCCCTAGTTATTTCTGGAAAAACTCTAGAGACTGTGATCGGGGCAGACTCCACTGAATTTAGGGAGCTTGATGGCCACCATTTGCCCCAAGAGGCATCTTAACTATAAACCTCAGTGATTATATATATGCATCTGCGGTCCTCAAAAATGGCTAATGCAAAGTCAATTTTACCAATACCAAAGACATATTTTCAGAGGTCGAATCAACAAACTTCTACATTTAGCTTTGAGCTTTTGCGTTCAGCTTCCCTCTCAGCTATTCTCACATAAAATTCACTAGCAAGCATATCTTTTATGTAAATATTCCAGTCAATACTCATTTGAAACGTATCGAGGATCAACTCCAATGACAGGGTAAAACCCAATGCAGAGAGTACATGAATATCATCAGCGTTTCAATACGAAGCGTGGTGGTCCTTCACGCAGCATACCAAATCTCCAAACTCCTGAAAACAACAAAGAAACTGGTGAATAGAGGTATATATCATCAGCGTTCTGATACGTTTCCACTCCCACAACAATAACACTCCCTCACAACAACACACCCACAGCGGCATTCTCAACAGTCCTCAGCGGCAACACTTCTCAGCACCCACAACAAGCTGCACTGACATGACAATGGGCGATTTGTCAACCTCGAAATACAAATGCATTGTCAATTTCTCCAACAAGGAGGATGCACAAAAGGCTATTTCATTCTCAGAGTCGAATGGGCGAATCCTAGACAGAAATACAAGGAATCACTTCGACTGTAATCGAAAAAATGTAAATGCAGATCCCAACCTGCTCCACTTCTAGAAAATAGAGAGACAGAAGTGGGTAAAGAAGACGTTATGACCATACAGAAAAACCATGCCAACTGTTAGGAAGATGGCACAGACAATGATTATGGCAGAGAGGTCAGAGGCAGTGGATTTCTAGCAGAAAATGAATTAATGGAGCGTTATAGGTAATGGGCAGAAATGGCAAGTCTGAACAAGGAGCAGTTTTAATGCACACAGTAAAACACTTTATAAGGTGGCAATTCTGATCAACTCTGATTAGGAGAAAGACAGAACTGACATGTATATAGAGACCACAAAACAAGTGGCTCACATTGGAGCAGGACCAGTAATCGCCCGCTCTGATACCATGTTAAACACACATGGGCAGCAAATGAATATGAAAGATAAAACATGAGAATTCATTTTTATTAACAAATGATTTACATTTATAGTACATGTTGTGACCGTTGGGTTCCACATCCCAAGGTCTCTTGGACTCCTTTTGTCTATTCGGCTTCCACACTAACCCATTGAGGATTAGGTGTCCAACAATTACTCTACACATATATATAATCAAGAAAACTATTCATAAACATGACCGAGTGCAGGAATGAGAATCCTAAATAGATGTAGGCCACATGGTTTGCTTACAACTTCCTGGATGAAAGATTGTATTTTCCATTGTAAAATCATCGAATCGAAAGTGATAAACCAAATCAAGGAAGAGGGTAATGGATAAGACAAAGGTTGTGTGTTACTACAACTTGCAATTCACAAAATATTAGCCATGTCATCTCGAAGCTCAAAAACGAATTTATTCGAAGACAAATAAAAGAGAAAAGAATCGAAACATGAAAGACGAAAACACACAACAATAATGTAGTGCATCTAACTACATGCAACATATCCTATCCTAACGTAAAAAAGGAAAGGTTAGGTCATCTAAAGTGGAATTTCCAATGTTGCCATAAAAGTTGCTCCTGACCTTTGGACCAAAGCATGTGATCATGTAGATCCAAAGAAAACAATACTACAACAAACAAGAGAAACCATGCAAATATCTACACTTACCAATGGAAATAGGAAGTGCAACCACAATGGCGTATTACACTCAACTAAACTGCTCTTTCAAACAATAGACTCCACAACAACAGAAACTACTCGATCTATGACCATACAAGACTTCATGATGCACATGCACGTGCAGGCCAAGAGACATGGGTCCGGACTAAAAATAATCTTTTAATGAGTCTGCAATAGGATCATGGAAACGACCTTTAGGGAAAAATAGACAAGAAATACTGAACAAAGACAAATCCATGTCATAAGAAATGTTAACAAATTGAACACAATCCAAGTTGTCATGCATGTGAGATTCTTTGATGGATGATGAAAAACATTCGTTAAGATTCTTCCCTTTTTCCACATTACAGATTAGAGATTAGCTTGAGGCAGGATGCAATACTGGGAGTACAATAGTCAAATTAAATTTCCTCGTCTAGATGTTGAAGAATTTTATGTGAAGAAAATAAACATTCCTCACGAGAGAGTCAACATCCCATGTGATGACATTAATGACGAAATTTTATAAAAGAAACATGGACTGACTAAGATCACAAATGTCACCATGGTGACAAGAACCTAAACTAACCATCAACATGGGCTGAAGTTTCCTACTCACCTGACTTATCTTTGGTCTGAAGTTTCCTACTCAACTCAAACACATGCGTTCACCAAATTGGAGTATATTTTTTCCTTTATGAGTGATTTTCTCACTTTTGTTTGCTTTTTCTATGCTTTTGAGTGTTTTTTCGAGTGTGTGCATGGCGAGAAGGAAAGTTTCAAAGTCAAGATAAGTGATGAGTTCACCTAACCATGAAATAAATAACTCAAGCACTTCTAATGGTTAAGTGAAGACACTTAGGAAACCATGACTTAGGATTATGAGAAACATAGAGAAAACACACAAATAACAATTCAAACAACATGGCGACATAAGGATGCTTGAAACAAAAGTTGATGTAGGCTCCAAAATTGAGATAGGAAAAATTTTGGAGGGTCATTGTCATAGCGAAAGCACTTGGTGACACACTGGGAGAACCCCAATTTCTATGAAATGTTTTTATTGTAAGAACAAAGTCTCATTTCACCAGAAAGTGTTGATTCAGTCAATGGGTTACCTTAGCTCCCCATTCTTACCAAGTTAGAGATATAGTCTTCCATGTTCCATTACTCGACATAACACAACATATAACAAGTTGTATCATTATCCTGTCGATGTAAGTAAGGGTAATAAAGTAAGGTGAATTAAAAATAATCAGAGTGCGAGTTTTGCATCACTGTCATTGCTCTGCTACCAATAGGCCTGGACAATACCCCGACGAAGTCACTTGCTTAACCTCCTTGCGTAGGAAGCCTTTATCTTCTTTCAACCTTCATTATTATTATTATTTTCATAGGACTGTGCATGGGCACTTATTATTTTCACGTGTCAAAGATGGATCCTGACTTATCGAGAGAAAAATAGGTTGTTCCTTCAGAGACAAGTTTTAGACTTATGATGCTTTGGTTGCTAAAAGTTTTCTCGTTATCTTACTCTACATAGGTAGATACGAAATAAAACACTATTCATAAACAAGATCAAGTGTAGGAATGAGAATACTAAATAGATGGAGGCCTCATGGTTTGCTTACAACTTCCTGGATGAAGGATCATATCTTCCATTGTAAAATCATTGACTCGAAAATGATAAACCAAGTCAAGGACAAGGGTAATGGATAAGCCAAGGGTTGCATGTTACTACAACATTCCATTCACAAACATTAGCCATGTCATCTCGAAGCTCAAAACTGACTTTATTCGAAGACAAATAAAATCAAAAGAATCGAAACATGATAGATGAAAACACACAACAAGAACGTATTTCATCTAACGACATGCAACCTATACTATCCTAACATAAACAAGACAGGATCAGGGCATGTAAAGTGGAATTTCCAATGAATCCATATAAGCTGCTCCCGACCTTTGGACCAAAGCATGTGATCTTCTAGAACCAAAACAAAGAACAATGCAATGAACAAGAGAAAGTGTGCAAATATCTGCATTGACTATTGGAAATAGGAAGTGCAACCATAATTATGTATTACACTCAACTGCTCTTTCATACAATAGACTCCACAACAACATAAACTACTTGCTCTGACCATACAAGACTTGATGAAGCACATGCACGTGCAGACCAAGTTACATGGGTTTGGACTGAAAAGAATCTTCTAATGAGTCTGAAATAGGATCATGGAAACAACCTTTAGGGAAAAATAGACAGGAAAGACTAAACAAAAACAAATCCATGTCATAAGTAATGTTAATAGGTCAAACACAATCCAATTTATCGTGCACGTGGGATTCTTTGATGGATGATGAAAAATATTCTTTAAGATTCTTCCCTTTTTCCACATTACAGATTAGAGATTTGCTTGAGGTTGGATGCAACGATGGGAGTTCAATAGTCAAATTAAATTTCCTCCCCTGGGGGTTGAATAATTTTACGTGAAGAAAATAAGCATCCCTCAGGAGAGAGTCAACATCCCATGTGATGACATTAACAATGAAAAGGTACCAAAGAAACATGAACTGACCGAGATCACAAATTCCGCCATGGTGACACGAACCTGAAATAACCATCAACATGGGCTGAAATGTCCTACTCGCCTGACTTATCTTTGAGTTACGAGAAAACACGGTTAACAACTTATCAAAACAAGATTCATTATTTAAATCATGAGATTCAAAAGAAGATAGATTTTCAAGATTACTGCAAAAATCTTCAATGATAAGCATGTCATCTTCTTGATCAAAAGGAGGTATAACTAAAATAAAATCTCCGATGATCATATCAGACTCCATTTGAAATTGCTGCAAATCTAGTTCTTCATGTAAGAACAAATATTCATCCATATTACTTGAACAATCATCACTGTATAATTCAGAGGAAAGGAAATCATCATGTCATGATCATCTAAGGGTTCAATTTGATTAACAGGTCAAAGTTTGACTGGTGGAATATAAATAATAGAAGATAATTGATTGATAAGGTCAGATGAATCACCATTAGGGGAAACATGTGAAAGAAAAATCAATTCTTCATCAACGAACTGATCTTCTGGTTGAATGATCGCTTGAGGTTAGAAACACTAAACATCAAAAGGAGGAGGAAATGGAACAAAAGGCAGGTCTGATTCTTCCTCAGGATGTTGAAACTCTTTTGGATCGGGAGGACATAATGAAACATATTCAAAATATTTTCTTGACATCCAGGCTAAGAAACCAAAATTGTCATCCAATAATTTCCAGTCCATATTCTCATTTGGAAATTCACAACAAAGATGAAGGACTCAATAAAAAAAATGTTCAAGATATTCATTCGGTTCCATTCTAAGTTGATCGATTTCATTGAGGATTCTTAATGTTCATAATTGTCGAAAATGCACTGAAGTTCATTAACCAATTACTCGAAAGATGAAAGAGAAGCAATGGGTAGAGAATAGAACCATTGCCTCGCACGACCATCCAAAGTAAGGGTAAACAACCACACAAGGATTTCTGAATAAACGCCACTTGAAAAACAGAATTGAACGAATTCAATCATGTAATCAAGGATGATTACTTTACCCTTGCCATCGAATTTAAGATGTGTCAAGTTATATTAAAAGTCTGTGGGGATTGAAAGATCTAAAGATTTGGAAAAATACCTCTGGATTATGATATGGCATGAAGCCATTAAAGGTAAGAGATTCAAATAGGCTTTGCAAGCTTAGCTGGTCATCTAGACGTCCTTCTAGTGCCAAAAATGTTGACGATGTTGGATGCCGCCAACATTGTAAGGGGATCTCCCCGATGTGAAGTTCCAATTATACCTCATACCTTTTGGTGTAGGAGTCCCATTTGGTCATACGGTCCGACCACCATTAGAAAGGTTTTAAAGATATTCCTTGGTTACGATCAAGCACAATAGAGCACAACACCTCTTTGGGGAAACATGAATGTGAGCTTTGTGAGACACCCAATGTAAGGCATACATGGGAGACTTCCATGGTTGGTAGGGAAAATGAGCCATCGGTTAGGAAAGTAATAGTACTATCCTAGGGGTGGGGGGGGAGAAGAAAAAGAAAGGCTTGTTTGATACCTGCATATTAGTCCACATGATAAACAACAATTGTTAAATCATAACAACAATTATTCAATAATATCCATAGCTAAGCAATGAATTAGTTCATTAACTTAGCATGTGATTAAAATTAAATATACCATAAAAATAGCAATAATAGTCCTACTATATCTACGGTATAGGTATGAAGAAATGCTAGCTCATTGAGCTTCTGAATAAGAGTGAAAGATCCCAAGTATATTGTTACATTGATGAAACATTGTATCAAATATCGGAACACGAAGCCATAACTTGCTTCTCCAAAGAACGATCTATCTCCTATTTATTACAAGAGAAGCTAAGGCCAAACCTATATAATCCAAGCCATTTTCTTGAGTTATGAGGAGCTATTTATAACAAGTAATAGTGACCTTTGAGCTTCCTCATGACTCTTTGACTTCTATGATTGTTCATATTCTATACATGAGTCATTACATTCCAATGTGTGGCTAATCACATTCCACATGTGTCCTTTTGGCTTCATTACATATCATTTATTACATATGACAAATTACAAATGAGATGACGACTATACAAGACAATATTGATAATGAGATAAAGAATCATCAAATTGATAAGTCATTTTATTCTTCATGGAGCTCAGTTGTAATGTAAGTGTGCCAAGCTATGAAATTGGTGGATATGGCTTTGAACCAAATTAGCAAGTCCCCAATGTAGTGCATCTTCACTTTCAGTTCTCGCATCAATGTGTTTTAGCCTCTCCATAAAGTTTCGAGACTAGAACACCTCCGATGCTACAAAAACTAGCACTCACTCTTAGCGAGGAAGGTGTTCTAGTATTGCACCACTGTTGCTACAACACCTTCTCTTTGTATCACCCCTTTGTCATATTGTTGATGTCTGACCGCTACCCAGCAACCACTGTGAAACTTTGATGTTGCATATATGTTACTGTTGACCCTGCTATACTGCTTCCAACTTTGCATTTGCACCGTAACTCCCTCTGATTCGTTGTTGCTGCAACTGTAACAAATGTAACTGAGAAGCATCCAAAATACTGAATATTCTATGTCTACTGCATCTGTCTCCTAGTTTATGACTGCTACTAGTCACTGCACTATCCACCAAGGAATCTTCATTGCCGCTGACTCTGCACTATACCACACTGCACTGCGCTCCTCAACTCTTGACTGCTACTAGTATTCAACTGTCACTCTGGAATATGACTACATCACTGACATTGATTCGTCTTGCTACTAAATACTATGGGCACTTGTCGCAAGGTAATGATCCATGAGGTGGACTCCTCAATGGACCCTGGCCATGTCTGCAACTCTTTGTGGCTACAACTCCATATCGGTCCACCTCTCTCCTGGAGGTATGGCTGCAAACATCATAAACTCTTCCTCCAACTCGAAGGACAAGTTGTCAATCTCAGTTGATGTTGTGGCCTAGTCTTTCTTGTTTGTACTGTCCTTCTTCCTAAGAGGACACTGCGTAATGTAGTGGCCCAACTCACCATACCTGAAGCACTTGACCTTTGGCAGGTCCTTCTTCTTCTTCTTCTCCCCCTGCCCCTGACTGGGACCCTTCGATGTTAGGGCCACATTCTCCTCTTCCTTCTAAATCTTCATTCCCTTGCTACTGCTTCCACTGATGGTGCTCTTTACTAGAGCTCACCTCAACTCCTCTTTTTTTAGGTCGGCCCACATCTTGTCCCATCTAGGAAAAGTGTCTTTTCCCAATATGCTTTGGCAAAACACTTTCTAATCCTCCGAGACATTTTTTAGTGTCATTCACAAGCTCTGTGGGTTGGGGCGCCTCCCCAATGACTAATAGCTAATATTGAACCTCCTCAATCATAGTGAGGAACATATATATTCCCTCACCCTTCTGCATCCTAATGCTTCTCAACTTCTCATGGAGAAACATCTTCCGTTGCTCAAAAGAATTCTGATACAGTGAGGAGAGAGCATCCCACATTTCCTTGGTCGTATTCTTGCCAGCTACATGTGAGACTATATGGTCTCAAACTCCATCCAATATCATCCGCTTTGCCTTCGCCATTTCCTTTTTATACTCTTTATAATGATCCACATTTTGGGGTACTGCTACCACATTATCTGCACAAGTCTTCAGACCATGCTCATCAAAGAGAAAGGCCATTATGGCCTTCCAAATGAAATAGTTGGAGGCACCATCCAATCTATCTTGATATTTGAGCCCAGTTGTGGTAATCTAAAATATGGTTGAAATCTCCCTCTTTCCCTTTGCTTGGCTGCTGGATCTATTTCTCGCACTCCCTTCTAGAGTGAGGAACTTTGCTCACAACTAGTACCAATCTGCAACTGGAAAATTTATATCTCTAAAACTCGAGATCCATTTTGAGAAATTTTCCTTATGTGTGTGATTTTCTCTTCCATACGACATAGATTCTACTCTAGCGATCTGTTGCAAAAAATCCTCTATACCCAGACAAGAAATCAGCTTGGTGAAAATCTGAGATGCTACTACTCCCATTGCTTATTGGAATCACTCAACTGGTAAGACGATTTTTTCTACCAATCCTTCACTGAAAAATCAAACCTCCCCAAGCAATTTGATCTGCTTGGCTCAATATTTTCTCAACCTCTGAAAATTTTGGCCTGTTGCTCCTTCTAAACAACGAAATTTTCTTCTTCCGCCTCTAATCTTCCCATCTATCAAACTTGCTTTGATACCATGTGAAAATTTCACAATTGAAATCCTATTATAACAGATGGAATTAATTCTTCTAATTGTTAATTAATTTAATAATTTATCTGTTGCGACAAACATTGAACAAATCACGCTGCAACCTTCACAAGTAAAATTGCGGAAAACAATAACATTGGAAATTGAGAAAGTCTAGAGCACACACATAAAATTTTAGACAATTATTTTTGGAAAAATGTCCTCGGAAAACCCAACTTGGGAAAATCGATGCAACAGTTGAGGGGTTTTATTATTTTTCAGTAGTGAGAGAAAATATGAGTACAACTAGAAGTCAAAATCTAGCAATACTATAGAGAAAAATACTAGAAAAAATCTAGTGAGGAAGTTTCCTCACCCCACAGGAAAATTCAGGCTTTGGCTGCAACTCCGAGTCATCCAAACTACTTTTGCACAGGCCTGCATCACCCTAGCTCAGTCCATTCCATGCTCATCCTAAATCAACTTCTCTTCAAGCCAACAAGTCTTTTATTGACTAGGAAAACATCTCTCTTGGCCTCTAAAATGAATTTCTGGCCTCTGAAACTAAAACTCGGTTTCTCCCTAGAAGAATTGATTTTCCTCTTATAGGCTATGCACAACCCTTGCGTCAACCTCACTGTGGCTATTTCTACCTCTCTGGAATGCACTCTCCGAATGTTGAAAAAATTTCCTCCTGCCTCACTATCCCTTCCCCTCTCCGTCTTTTCTTCCTTCTGAAGCTCGAACTCTTCCGGCTACTGCCTTTGGAAAATCAAACTCTCCAAGGAAATCAAACTCTCTATGGTTCTCACAAGCGTCTCAAGTGTGTTCTCCATCTACCCATTGAATTATTTTTATAATCCTCTGTTGGAGCTCCAACAACCAAGATTAAAACTTAATCAAGGGCTAAGATCATATCAAAATAAATCCTCGTGAATTTCTAAATTATTCTCAGCTTATCTCAATAAATTTTGATTAATTAACCAAATTTCCCAAGTTTAGACTTAGGAAACATTAAAAAATAGGCTAATAATCTCGTTATGACACTTCTAGCTAGAATTTCCAGAAACGATTTTTGGGTTATGGAGATCTCATGTGTTTTAGCCTCTCCACAAAGTTTCGAGACTAGAACACCTCTGATGCTACAAAAACTAATAGATTTTCAATCACAAGATGTTTCACTTTTTGCTTTACCACAATAAGTTCTCATCTCAGTATAACATTCTCACTCAACAAGTATTCACAATTATGTTGTGTCATTGTAGTGAATGCAACTTTTTCTGCCATGATATCTGTGGGATTAATTCTGGTGTTGGAGGTTATCACATTCTAGGTAGAAACAAAGACTAGTTTTTGAGGATCCTTGGGGAAGTATTTATGCCTTTGCTTCATGATCCTCTTCTTAAGCTAATCAAACGTTACAATACATGTATCCATGACTCTGTGGGCCGGTTCCATGGTTTGGATGGTATCTTCTTGCTCTAACTCTTCTTCTTCAATCTCCCGAGTCAATTTTTCTCTAATATATGTGTTGCTTTCTCCTCCTGGGACTACCTTTGTTGTTTTTCCTTTATTCTTCTCATCTCCTCTTATTCTTGTTGCTTCTGGAGCAACTCATCCTACTTCCTCTTCTTAAGTTCTTCTTGAATAACTCCTGTGTTTAAAGGATCGAATTTCCATTTCTTGTTGCTCTCGCTTGTGATGTCATACTTGATCCTCTTCTTAGGAGATAATTTCCTTGCTTGAGGGGTTATCTCTTCCACCTCCTACACCTGCAAGTCTTGAGTTGGTGGATCTTGGGGCGATCTGGTCTCCATCCCTGGATGTGCCTTCATGTTTTCATTGTACCAGTTCTTTATCTTCTCATCTTAAGTTGTGGACATTGATGAGCACCCTGTATTGTGACTGATCCTTTCACAATGTTTCGTGCACACTCTCTTAGCATCGTATCCATGAAAGATTTAGTGGCAAAGTGTAAGCAGTCCAACTCCTGTATCTTTGTTGTTGTCGCCTTATGGCTCTTTAACTCATATAATCTGATCCTCAATGGAAATGTGGGCCAGGTGGGTTTCTTGCTCTTGCGAAGAACTCCTGACAATCCCTTGTCCAATTGATTTTATACTTCTTGCATGATCACCTTATCGGTCACATATCGCGACATAAGATGAGGGGATATATAAAAACCAAAACATTTGATCTATGTATCGTTGGGAGCTAAAACCAGTCTGTGATATCTCAGAGTGACTCCTTCACCTAATCGGCCATGCAAGGAGGATCAATCTTGAATATCATTTGAAATATAACTGCAAAGACATGCTCAACCAATTTGGCATATACACCTCTAAAGTTTGATTCTTATAACACTCTACAGTGGATGTAAACCGAGAACTTATCCTCAGGGGTCTAGTTCTAGTTCATTCCTAGGAACGCATGCTGTGCACAAATTCCACCTAAGAGAAATGAAAACATGTAGAATTATGGTGCCTGGTTTTCCTGCCCCACATGACGTTGCAACTCATAAGAAAATATATCTATCCAATTGAAAGCCCTGCCATGGGTTACCACCATGTTGAACATATATATCCAATTCTCCTCAAACACCTCAACATTCTTGCGCCCATGCAACCTAAAAAACATAACTATCATGTACTAATATACCTCTCTAAGAATCTTGGTCGAATAGAATTTAGATGGGTGATGGTGAAACTTAGCAGGCTATCGACACCATGATTTGATGACATCACTTGTGTCAGGGTCAACCTTTCTCATGTAGAAGTTATCATTTTCATATTTTGTGGGCCTGAGCATCTTGTAGTATGTCTGCATGTCTTCACCATAATAGGTAGTGAGATGACTACCACTCTCACTACAAAGCACAAGGTAAGAGTCATCCATGTGTAATGATCCATTTAATCACCTCCGCACATAGCATGAATGATAATCTGCATGTGATCCTATGCATCCTAGACTTCTTGATATTACTATACACATGCACATCTTCTAAGTTCTCAACAAACTTGTCCTGCATGAACATGTCTTTGATCTTGCCCCATATGAACTCGATATTTTTATCAATGAAGCACTGTGTGTCTGCATATGAGAATGATTGGCTTTGTAACTTCGATAGGTTCCTCAATGCTTGCTTCTGAGAGTTCTTTGAAGGCCACTTTACGTGGAGGCATGTCTCCAACAGATGAAGATAGGGTGAAAATACTTGTAGCACGAACACTTGTTTGTGGAAGCACACTCATAATGACAATATTAGCTTAAAGCAACCTACTTATTTAGCAATACTTATAAATCATGTACAACAAGCCATCACATGTAACTGAACATGAAAATCTATGAATGATAACACAAAATAACTTGCATGCATGAGAAAATAGGCATGCAAACTAGGAGGGCATACTTTCAAACTATGAAGGGGTGTAAGAGGTCATTTATGGCTTTTTAGTTTGCTCATCTACAAAAGAAAGAGGAAAGATCCAAGAAAGGCACACTGGCGCACTCCAAAGGGACAAAGGAGTAGGTTTTTCGGCCTTCGGGCCTTCATAATGCACTCATGCACTCAAGGAGAGAGGGAGGGCGCACTAGCACACTCCGACGTGACAAAGGAATGGGTCGTCAAGCCTTTAAGCCTTCAGGTTGTGCTCATGCTCTCAAAGGAAAGGAGGGTGCACTGGCGCATGCCTAAGGGATGAAGGAAAGTGCTTTGAGTCTTCATGGTGTGCTCATGTGCTCAATAGAGGGTGTCGTTCTTCGTGGTGACGAAGTGCACTCAAGAGGAAAAATTGATCATTATGAGCACAATATTTCAAAACTGATCGAGCTTCAAGCTCCATAAGTGAGTTCTGCCTGTTGGAAGCTTAGGAACAAGTTTAACAACAAGATTTAATGATAAGATTGAGGAAAATATTAACACTTATAGAATGAAGGTTGAGCATAAATGTCAGCAAACAAATTGGAAAATGAATAAATAAAAGCAAGAAAAGCAAGAGCGACAGTGAAATAATGAAAGACAATGAAAAGATTTGACATGCAAGACTTACTTGTAGCATTGGTTGATGAAGAGTTTCTTGATCCATAGTTGCGCGCCCAACTCAGATGATAATGATTATGCAAATGAATGATTAACTGGGTTGATTTAAAAGAGTTTACATTCAAAACTGATCCATGTATGATCGTCACTTGTCATCGCATAAAAGGGTTAGTTAGTAGAAGTTAAGTGGGCTCCTATTTTTTAGGAGTGCACCCACATGCAATAAGATGCTCATGCATGCACCTAGAAAGAGCACATGTCTTCAACATGAAGGAGTGTGCTCAAGGCAAGCGCACTTGCTCAACATGAAGGAGTGCGTTCAAGGAAGGCACACTTCTTCAACCCAAAGGAGTGCCATCAACTCAAACACATACCTTCACCAACTTGGAGTGTGCTTTTTCCTTTGTGAGTGATTTTCTCACTCTTGTTTTACTTTTCTGTGCTTTTGAGTGTTTTTTGAGTGTGTGCATGGCGAGAAGGCAAGCTTCTAAGTCAAGATAAATGATGATTTCACATAACCATGAACTAAATAACTCAAGCGCTTCTAATGGTTAAGTGACGACACTTAGGAAACCATGACTAGGAAGATGCGACACTAGGAGAAAACATACAAATAAAAATTAAAACAACATGATGACCCAAGGAGGCTTGAAACGATAGTTGATGTAGTCTCCAAAATTGATATAGGAAAAAATTTTGGAGGGTCGTTGTCGTAGCGAAAACATGTCACTATGAAGTAGCGTGAATCATCGATCAAAGAATGAAATAATATCCAAGAGGGTCGTTCTCAGAACCACTGATTCAAAGGAAGGGACTCCAAAGAAATCAAGACTGTGCATTTAAAAAAAAAAAATCACGTTATCTAAAATTGTATTGTGAATTCTTCACATCTGGGATAGACTGTGATAGATCTATTTCTGTGAATTCTTATAACAATGCAAACCATGAAACTCTGAGAAGAGAAGTTGTTGATGTGATACTTGAGCATAATCCTAATGCATTGCAGAGTAATATTCCAAATAGTCCAACTCATGTTCGAAATAGCAGGGAAGATATGGTAGAGCAACTTCTTCCAGGTAAACATAATAAAGGACGTCATTGCAAGAAATTGAGATGTCGGAAGAAGTATTGCTAATGTTTCCAAGGAAATATTTTATGTTCAGAAAATTGTAAATGCGTTGATTGCAAGAATTATGAAAGCAATGAAGAAATAAAGGCTCTCTATCAAAGTGATATTACTAGAACCTCAAATTATCCTCAACTTGTATCAAATGCTCCTAGTTCATAAACAACTGGAGCTATAGGTTATTAGTCTCCTCCTAGAAAAAAGAGAAAAACTCAAGAATTCTTATTTCATTAAAACACCAAATAAAAATGCTTCTCACCAAACATCTCAATCTCTATAGGGCAGTGTTGTGTAAAAACATCTTCCATAATGAATGTTTAAAATACTACCCTCTCAATAGTTAATGGAATCGAAGCTTTTGTGTCATGTCCCAAATTTTTTATTTACAATTTGAGGAGGTTAGTGGGGGACACAAGGAGGCCATGTGCACCACTAGAGAGGGAAGTGGGATTTTTGGAAGCAAAGTGGGGGCCACCAAGGAGGCAATGTGCATTATTAGAGAAGGAGTGTGGTTTTGAGGCAAAGTGGGGGACACCAAGGAGGCAATGTGCACCATTAGAGAGGGAGTGTGAGTTGGAGGAAAAGTTGGGGCCACTAAGGAGAGCATATGGGCCAAACTTATTTAAAGGAAAAGAGGGAGCACTTCAAATTATGTTTTAGCACAAGGGCCAGAGTGCTAAGCACAAGGAGTTTTAGGTGAGATTCCAAGCCAGTTTCAAAGAACTTCAATTGTGTCCCTACCTGGAAATTTGCAGAGTTATTGTTGTGTATGAGGTGTATCTAATTTGTTGGTTGTGTTAGTTTGGATGTTTATTCTTTATTATTTGTTGTTTCAAATTCATCTATGTTATTTACTACATTTTCCCAAAAAGGGATATTATAGTGGTATCAGAGCATGATCTTGGCCAACTGTGGGGAAGTCAACAAGATCATGGAAGAGAGGGGCATGAATGCACAATAACTGGTGGAACTATAGGCATTATGGGGACTCAAGGAAGTAGGAGTTTCACAAGGAACAATGGATGAGATCCTCAAGAATAATGAGAAAATAATAGAAATGTTGGCCCAATTGAGAAGTGGTGATATGTTAGCCTAGCAATTTTTTGGGTGCATCATCACGAGACGGGATGGTAGAGTTTGTCGTGTGATTAGGCAGGAGCAGGGACATGTAATATACAACGGATTTATCCATGAAATATGGAGTTTATACCTGCAGGGATCAAAGACGAGGCACAGATGGATCCCAACAGTTATTAGAACTATGTCGTTGCAAATTTGGCTATGAGATCCAAGCGTCGAGTTTATTGGTGGATCACTCTACCTTGTGATGAGAAAAGTCATGGTAGAGAGAGATATAGCTCATTCTTGGGTTAACATAGGGGAAGTCTCTGAATTGAGGATTTTGTGATTCGTATTGTTTACAATTTTTTTTTGTTTGTTTGTTGATAAAATCACATTCACAAATATTTGGTCGATGTGTTTCAAACCATCCAGTGTGATTCATCATCAGGACTAAGATGGTGAGTCTGATCCAAGCCTCCAATTAAATAGTGTAGAGATTTAAAGAAAAAATAATTCTAATGGTTAAATCATAACGTAATAAAATGTATTAACAACATTTAAATTTATAATAAAAGTTTTATTATGTAATGCCTATGAACGTATTAATTATTAAATTATTTTATAGAAATTAAATAGATTTGATTAAGAAATGGTATTAGAAGGATTATATATATATATATATATATATATATATATATATATATATATATATATATAAAACTAAAAATTAAAAATGGAAAATAAAATAAAATAAAGGACAAGGAAGGACCAAAAATAAATAAAATAACACATAATAAAATAAGGGATAATGTCAATAAAACAAGACATAAGAAATTACAAGTCAAGAAGGAACACAATCAATAAGTCAAGAGCAATAGTTAAATCATAAGTTTAATAAAATATATTAATAATATTTCAAGTTTTTTATCAAGTAGTTTTAAGTGTGACTTTTTGGAAAGTTTTCCGATTTATTTTCTAATCTAATTTGTCTAGAATCCAATAAAGATTCATTGAAATCACAAGTTTGGTAGGTGAAATTTTCACAATCGAAGCACCCCAGGGCTTTTTGAAGGTGTGAATCTGTATATGCAGTCAAAAATCCAGTTTAAGCAACACAAATCAAGATTTGGCCACAAATATTTTTTCCAGATTCTGGCCAGAGATCCATTAGAAACTCCAAAAAGTCACACTTAACGAATACTACTTTTTTTTATCCAAGTTTTTAAATGTAATGTCTAGGAACCTATCAATTATTAAATTATTTATATAAATTAAAGAGTTTTCATTAAGAAATAACAATAAATTATTATATATAAAAATGAAAAAAAATAATAAGGGATAAGGAAAGTACCAAAAAATAATTAAATATTACAAAGAAAAAATTAAATATTAATAAAAATAAAATAAGATAGAATTTGATGACACCCAATCTTTGGGATTAGGTAAACTGATGTAAATATTATAAATGGTAAAAATAAAAAGAAGTTGGAAGATGAAGAGACATTGGGAGGTGAAACCCAATAGTCTCCCCTTATATATTCATATTCTCTCTTTATGCAAAACAAGTTATTCGTGGAGTTGCTCCTGGTCTGACATGGTATCAAAACTAGCTCCCAAATTACTTTTTCGTGTTTTAACTCCTATCAGTTTCCTGCCATTAAATTGTCACTATGTTCTACCTTTTATGCAGTCTTCTTTCTTAGTCAATCTCTGTCAAATATCTACCTCTTCATATTCCCTTATTCTGTGTAAGAAAATTATTCTAAAACCTCTCCTTTCATTGCTCCACACTCGACCCCCTTTCTCTCTACGACCTTCACATTATTGAATTATTCGTAAATGTGATGTTTGTTTGTTGGTTCGACAATATATTGATGTGTTTGCATTAAGCGTCATACGTTGAGTGGCATGCGATGCTGCTCTCTTCATATTGTTGGAGGAATGCACAATGAAGTGTATGTTGGACGGTTAAATTCATGGTGCATCATGAAAATTCTCTGCATAATACGTCGACCGGTGGTCCGTCGAATGGTACTATGTATGGTTTGTGGTGTGGACTGCTAAACCAAAGTGCACGTTGACTGGTCCATGTAACCTGATGTGATGAATTACTGGTATGTTGCGTTGAAACATTTTTTGAAGGGCTCCATTGAAAACTGTGAATGTTGTGCATTTGAACTAGCTTTTGATGGTCGAAAACTGAGAATATTTGTGTATTAAAACATATATGAGTCGACTGTTAAAAAAAAAAGTGTGCTCATATGATTGTTTTTTTTGGAGTTGTTGGTTTATGTTTATAATCACTGTGAATTAAGGTTGTATAATGTTTGTTTGGTGTTAATAACTCTCCCTTAAAATTTATATGGATTTACATTTGAAGGTCGTAAACATTTATGAAGGCATATATGGTATATAAAAGTGGGTTGAAAAATATGATAATGGAATGTGAAAGTGAGTTGAAAATGCATTGTGTTATTTTTGAAAGCCATATGGTATGTGATGATATGTATGGTATGAAAATGTGATGGTATTTATGGTATATGGTATGTATTATGGTATGCCATATGGATGGTATATATTGAGAGAGTGCATTTTTAATTGATGATTTTTTTTGAAGACATAATCAGTCCGCTTTATTGCAAAAACATCAACCTTTTGTTGCAACCACTATAATTTTGAGGCCAGATTAGACTATATGATGCATTCTCTCATCTCCATTATAGGTGTAGTTCTCTCTGGAAAGAGAAGTATCATGATTGGTCCCAGAAGATAAAACACACCTTGATTTTTAATGAGTTGTGTAAAGGTGTTTGTGAAGGAGAAGGAGATAATGCACTTAAAAATCCCACTTCAGATAAGGAGCTTGCAATTTTGGAAAACAAGAACAATAAGGCCTATACATTGATTGTAGCGTCTGTAAATGAAGAGGAAAGTCACCATATTTCTCCATTTTCAAATTCCTTTGAAGCCTTAAAGAAGTTGAAGGAATTGTATGACTCACATTGTGAACTTGAAGTTGTTCAATTGATGATTAAGTTGTTCAATATTGAATTGAAAAATGATGACCCTCTTTCCTTAGCATCAGAAGAAAGATCCATTATGCATGACATAAAATCCATTGGTTTTGAAATAGATATTCCTCTCATATCTTATGTCAAGGCAATATATCCCACCTATTTACATTATCTTGAGTCATTGCAAGCAAGTAGCAACCTTAAGGAGATTACCTTTGACTCCCTTGAGAAGAAGTTCGCTGAGAGAGAGAAGGATTTTGGGAAGAAGAAAACTCCTCAGTATACTGAAGAAGTTGTGTGACTTGCACAAAAAGAGAAAAATCAGGTACAAGATTATTCTAGAGGAAGAGGTGGTTGAAGAGGAAGAGGAAGAGGAAGGAAAATTTCCAAGGAGAAAGGTTTGATCTTCATCGTATGCGATGCAATAGAGATGGACATGATGTTTCCACATGTAATCTTCCTTGGGATAGAATCAAGCAGGAAAGAAATGAAGGAAAAGGTAAAACACGTAACAAAGGGAAAGGTAAAGCACCTGAATCCACTCATTATGTTGTGGCACATTGCAACATTGGAGTAATTGAAGACTTAATCAAACGCTTCACTTGTTTCATGGAAAGATGTTTGGCCTCTTGATTCAGGAGTAAATTGCCACACGATTTTCAAAATATATTTCTTTGAAGAATCCTGGATAGTGCCATTAGGGTTAGCACCATCAGGCTCATACTGTCTTGTCTTCCATACTTTCTTCTACATGATTTTCTATACCTCTCGGAGCTGAGGAGAAACTTATTGTCTTTGGTCCACATCTGCCAGCAAGGACACTCCATTCACATATTTGATGGCACCATTAAATATGTGAATGGAACAAAGATGCTTGGTTACTTGATTCAGGAGAAACTTGGCACATGAATTTCAGAAGAGATTTCTTTGAAGAAGCCCTCATGGTGCCATCAGGGCTTGGCACCATCAGGCTCAAACTACCTAGTCTTCCAGACTTTCTTCTACATGATGTTCTATACCTCCCAGAGTTGAGGAGAAACTTGTTGTCTTTGGTCCACATCCACCAGCAAGGACACTCCATTCACATATTTGATGGCAAGGTTGAGGTAAAAAAAGTATCATATCACTCACTTGTCATGACTGGGATAGAAGAAGAAATACTTCTGAAGTTGCAAGGAACCTCTGCTCGTGCACATAACTTTTCATACAGTTCTCATTATGATGAAGGTACATTTCCATCAAGTCTTTTATGGCATGCTATATTTGGACACTTAAACTATGACAACCTTCGTTTGTTGAAGAAAAATGGTGTTACTGGTTTTCCAACTATTCCTAGGAAACTTAAGCAATGTGATGCTTGTATCTTAGGAAAGCACAACAAATAGTGTTTTCATGATTCTCATTCTAGAGAACATAGAAAACTTGAACTCATTCATTTTGATTTATGTGGCCCAATGCCTGTTCCTTTTGCAAATGGTAATAAATATATGATGAAATTTATTGATGACTACACCAGAATGTGTAGGGTTTATTTATTGAAGAACAAATCTGAAGCATTTGAAACGTTTAAGAACTTTCATGCATGGATTGAAAATGATGCACAATCTCATATTGGCTCTATTCATAATGATAATGGAAAATAATACACATCAAACAAATTTGAAAACCATCTTCACCAAAATGGGATCAAACATCAAACACTATGCCCTATAATCCCCAACAGAGTGGAGTAGTTGAAAGAATGAACAGGACAATCTTAAATATGGTATGTTCCATGATGTTTTTCAAGAATGTTAAACTAATGTTTTGGGTTGATGCAGTTCTATGTGCTATGTATATAAAGAATAGGTGTCCATCTAATGTTATAAAAAAACAAGAGTCCCTATGAAATGTGGTATGGCCACATTCCTTCGGTGAGGCATTTCAAGGTTTTTGGTTCCACCTAATATGCCTTGATACCTAAGGAACAAAGAAACAAGGAGTCAAAAATGTATCTTCTTGGGGTACTCAAATACTTCCAAAGCATACTGTCTCTATGATGAAGTGAATAAAAAGTTTATAGTATCTAGAGATGTGATCTTTATTGAATCTTCCAAGACTATCGATGTTGTTAAGAGACAACTTAATCACTTGGATAGATTCAGACATGCAAAATATTTTCAAAATTTTGAAAATGAGATTCCACATCTGGAAGGGGGGATCCCTATACTGGATCAATATGTGGAATCTTCTTCTGAAGAACTCTCTCCCCTGCATGAAGCTCCAACCACTGATGACACTTTGAGTTATGTGATTAACATAATTGGGAGACTAAAAATTGATTTAACCCCATCCCAATCAACTGAGAAACCCTAGCCATCTCATAAATGTCCACCAAAATCGCTGAAAAACACACTTGAAAGTGTTCGTCCCAATGAGGTTGGAAATACAGGAACAAGAAGCTCAACTAGATAGAACGAAGGTGATGTAGAAAATCTTGATTCATCTGTTGATATGAATGTTTCTTATGAGTGTGAACTGAATTTGTCTACAGATTTCGAACCAACTTCCTTCAAAGAAGATGCCTCTCATGATGAATGGAAAGAAGCAATATAGAAAGAATATGATGCTTTGATAAATAATGGCACTTGGAAGATGGTTGATCCTCCATTGGGAACCAAACCAATTGGCTGCAGGTGGTTCCTGAAGAACAAGTATAAATCATATGGCTCACTTGACAAGCACAAATCTAGGCTTGTGGAAAAAGGTTTTGCATAGAAGGAAGGGGTCGACTATGAGGACACTTTTTCCCCCACAACAAAATGGGCTACCATCCGAACACTCTCTACCTCGGCAGCTCCAAACGGTTGGAAAGTCCATGAAATGAATGTAAAAGATGCTTTATTGAATGGAGATATGAAAGAGAATGTTTTTATGTCCCAATCAGAAGAATTTTTGTGACAGGTCTGGAACACAAAGTATGTAATCTTGCAAAATCCTTGTATTGCCTCAAGCAAGCACCATGATCCTGGTACGAGAAGTTAACAGAGCATCTTCTAAAAATCAATTTCAAACATTATGATCTTGATGATGCAAGTTTGTTTGTCAAGAAAGTTGGAAAAACAATTGTATATCTTGTGGTGTCTTTAGATTATATTATGATGACACGGAACAATGAGAGCTACATTGCACCCATAAAGAAAGAACTGAGGAAAGGTTTTTAAATGACATGTTTGGGCTATTTTCACTACTATCTTGGTATTTAAGAAACTCAACATCTGAAGTTTATATTCATCTCTTAGAAGAAGTACATTGGATATTTGTTGAACAGGTTTGGCATGGTTGAGTGCAATCCTTTGACTACTCCAATGGAACATAAATTAAATCTCACATCCATTGAAGGAAAAGAATTTGAGGATGCAATGAAGTATAGACAAATCCTAGGAAGTCTCAACTACCTGAGTACTACTAGATTGGACATTTCATTTGTTTTGGAATCCTCTCCAGGTTTATGCAAAAGCCTTGCGAGGGTCATTGGTCTGCTGCAAAAAGAGTTTTAAAGTACTTGAAGGGAACTCAAGACTTTGGGCTCAAGAATACACAAGTGGATGACTTCATCTTGATTGGATACTCTGATTCAGATTCTAATGGAGATAAAGAAACTGAAGTATCTACTTCAAGATATGTTATGAGTCTTGGATCAGGAGCTATCCCCTAGAGGTCACCTAAACAATAAGTTCCAATAGATTCCAAAACTGAAGTAGAATATGTGGTATCAGCTGAACCAATGAAGGAAATTGTGTGGCTTAGGAAAATTCAGGAATATTTTCAGGAGAAACAAGTGCACTCAACTCCTCTTTTGATTGATAACACTTCTACAATAAATTTGGCCAAGAACCCAAAGTTCCATGATCGAATGAAGCACATCAATACAAAATACCATCTGATTTGACATCATGTTGAGGCCAAAACAATCCACCTATGACATTGTTCCACAAATGAGCAGATTTCAGACATCTTCATCAAAGTGATTGGGCGGTAAAAGTTTGAAAGATTTAGAATGATGCTTGGATTCACCAACATCCCTCAAATTAAGGGGTGAATGTTGAAACCTAATCTTTGGGATTAGGTAAACTGATGTAAATATTGTAAAGAGTAAAAATAAAAGGAAATTGGAAGACAAAGAGAAATTGGGCGATGAAACCCAATAGTCTCCCTCTCCTTTTATATATTCATATTCCCCCTTAATGCAAAACAATTCATTCGTGGAGTTACTCCTGGTCTGATAGAAGAAATTACCAAAAAATTCAAGGAACACAATCAATGAGTCAAGAACAACAATTAAATCATGAAATTAATAAAATGAATTAATAATCATTTTTTAATTTTTTATTGCAAGTTTTTTTAATGTAACGACTAGGGACCTATTAAATACTAAATCATTTGGAGAAATTAATTTTTTTTAATTAAGAAAAAAATTAAAAGGATTATATATAAAAATGAAAAATAAAAAATAAAAATTAATAAAGAGTAAGGTAAGGACCAAAAATAAATTAAATATTAGAAAGGATAAAATAAAGAATAATAACAATAAAACAAGATCGAAGAAATTATAAAAAGTATAGGAGCACAATCAATGAAATATGAGTTAATAACAATATGTATTATAATACTAAGTACTCAATATTAAATAGATAAATTAATATATATGCATATTAATATATCGACATATATACATATATGAATGTAAATCTATATATAAAGAGAAATAATACTAGTAACAAGAACATAAAAATGGAAAAGTACTATTATTAATTAGTATTGTTTTTATATTTTTATATATTAATAATAATAAGCTATTTAATAAGGAATTTATATGAAATATGAAAAATGTGTAAATAACAAGCAGGATGAATCTAATTGAAAATAAACAAAAACAAAAAGAAGGGAGAAAACAAAACAAAAGAAAGGAGAGTGAAGAAATGAAGACCCTAAAGGGTAGGAATCCAATAACTTCTAATTTTCCATCCATCATTTCTATTTAGTTTATTAGACCTTCTCTCAATTTCAATGGCCTCCCTAAACTTCCAATGATGGAAATGATCAATCTTGGCAATGGCCTGGGACTCTTCTATACAAATGTAGTGTTTTATCTTCTCATCATGTTCTACCAAGGCTGAGAAGCGAGTCCTACAATGATTGATGTTAGTTGCATGCTCCTGAACCCTGTGTTTTATGGAGTGGACAATTTATACAATATAGGTGGTCCCATAGGAACATGAGATTACATAAAAATATTTCAATTTTTAGGATCCATCGACTATTTGATAGATCTTAGGGAGATTTGAATGGTGTTTAGGGGCCTAAAGGTGGAAGGGACTTTGTGCTACTTAAAGATCCAAACAATCTTGTTGGTGGTCCCCGAGATAAAGTGGAGATGAACACAGGTGACTAGATCTCTGGGCTATTTCTTTATCCTTGGACCTCTGCTCGCCTTTAAGAAAGCCTTGAGACCTTGATGCTTATTATATCCATTATTTCAAACACTTTAAGGAGATGGGTTTTCTCATTATCGATGTGAATTTCATAAAAAACCCTTAAAGCATGAGTAGCGAAAATGTTGAGAACTCCCAACTTTTAAGCAAGATAATGATGGGAATTGGCACGAAGATATTGATCTCTGTGAGCCTTCTTATGAAAGATCAGGTGAGATAAATAACCATCATATTTCTTCGAGATAAGAATGCCAAGGAAGGATACCATTGACTTCTTGCTCAATTGTAAACTTGATGTGGTTAAATTGATTGTCAAGATGTTAAAAAAATAGATCTAACTTTTCGTGCCCATGAGGCCAAATGATGAAGGTATCATCTACGAAACGCTTCCAAACTTTCGGTCGGAATTGAGCTAAATCCATGCCTTAGATTCAAATTACTCTATGAAAAATTTAGCCACGACCAAGGATAGTGGAGAACCCATGGAAAATCCACATGTTTGTTCATACAAATCACCTTCGAAGATGAAAAAGGTTGAGGTAAGGCAAATCTCAACCAACTTGGTTGTATTCGGATCAGTAATGTGATTTATCACCTCTATAGACTCATTGATAGGGATATTGGTGTAAAGGGAGAATGGGATCAGGCCTAATACCCTTTAACTCATTGACAAAATAAGAAGAGTCCTTAAGAAAGGATTCTATAAGGCCAAGAAGGGTTTTGAGATTTTGAGCCAAATACTTTTCTAGAAAATAAGTTGGCCTACCTATTCTATTAATAATGGATCTAAGGGGGGCCTATACTTATGGATTTTGGGAAGCCCATAGATCCTTAGAGTAAGAGGGTCACTCTCAATAATCTTATGGCTTATGGAGTTCAATGTGCTATTGAATTTTATAGCTAAAGCAATAAATTTCGAGACTTTTTTAAGGGGTTCTTACTATTTTTTTTGTAGCTACCGCTATTGCATAGGTGATCCAACATTTTTCTACCATATTCCTCCCTATCTAAGATAACGACCACCCCACCCTTATCATATTTGAGAACAAAAATGTCAGGGATATTGTTTAGAATCTTGACAGCTTCGAAATCAGGCTTGCTAATGTTTCTCTTAAGAGGTTTATCTTTTCTAAGAACAATCGCATAATCCTTCCTAATGACATATTTCTTGCTATTTGGTAAGCCCCTAATTCCATATTCAATGCCACAAATAATATCCTCCAATAAGATTTTTCGCAGAGTACTTAGTATTATAAAACATATTGTTCTTGGCGCATTGATTATGTTCCTTGACTTTTTCTTGGCAGTAACTTCTATCTCTTTCTATTTTTATTAATGTTTAATTTTTTCTTTGTAATATTAAATTTATTTTTGGTCCTTTCTTTATCTCTTATTAACTTTGTTTTCAATTATATATATATGATCCTTACATTTTTATTTCCTAATTAAAACTCTTTAATTTATATTAATAATTTAATAATGGCTAGGTTCCTAGACATTACATTAAAAAAACTGGTAATAAAAAAAATGAAATAATATTAACACATTTTATTAAAGTGTTGATTTAACTATTTCTCTTACTTGTTGATTGCGTTCCTTCTTGACTTCTTGTAATTTCTTCTACCTTGTTTTTTGGTATTAATTCTAATTTTGTTTTTTTATTATTTAATTTATTTTTGGTCCTTATTTTTTATTTAATTTAATTATTCATTTTTTATTATATATAATCCTTTTAATAATATTTTTAATTAAAGTTCTTTAATTTTTATAAAATAATTTAATAATTAATTGGTTCATAGGCATTACATTAAGAAAATTTTAATATAAATTGAAATATTGTTAATACATTTTATCACCGTTATGATTTAACTTTTGGAATTATTTTTTCTTTACATCTCTACACTATTTAATTGCAGACTTGGATCAAACTCTCCATCTTAGTCCTAATGATGAACCACATTTGGTGGTTTGAAACATGTCGACCAAATAATTGCAAATGTGATATTACTGGGAAAATTTACTGTAAACATGGGAATTCACTTAGACTTTCGCCATGTGGCATGGCAAGTGTTCCCTATTGTTGCTTGCGATCGAGGCAAGCCATGGAGTGGCAGACTCAACGTTGTTGACTTGTCCTCGCAGGTTGCGCGTAACTTCGGTCATTACCTATATTATGGTTGAGAGTTACAGGAGAGGAGGGGGTAGTATGAGTGTGATGGGAGGACAATTATGACTGTAGAGTCAAAACGTCAACATCATAAATTCTTTCTGTGATTGGATCGGTATCTAGGCATCTCAGGACTTAGTAGTTCATCCACCCTTATGGATGAGATTATTTCTATAGGAGAAGATCATGCAAGTCTTCCGTTGGGTTTCAATTTTATGGAGAGTGTTTCACCCACTAATGATTCACTAATGACTTAGGGAACTGGGCTAGTATGGCAAGATGATCAACGCATGGAGTTTCCACTAGTCATCACACTACATAGTGGAAAGTGGTAGGAATTGGAAGTGATGGACTTAAAATCTGGATGTGGGATCCAAGGATCCATTGGGTTAGTGGACTACCTTATTATGGGAGGATCATGGGAATGATAAAGACAAGACCGCATCTTTGTTGGGATGAATGGTCAGGATTGTTAAGATGATCGCTATGGATCGAGGAAGGCCTTCCCTACTATTGTTTCGGCCAGAGACTAGATGTGGATTGGTAGATTATGGCCTTACTGGGATGCCTTGGCAGGATAGACTTCCACGCAGTATACTTACCCTTTATTGGTGTTATGAATAAGGATTACCAAAACGGATGACTTTACATGTGAGGGTCGCATTTATGACCAGACTGACGCAACATCCGCGGTGGTCTCACTTCAAGATTAGTAGGGGACCTTGGAGCTATAGGGAATAAAAATTGGGTCACATATTAGGGAGAGAGGGTTCCCACCTAGAAAGGACATCCAGATCTCCCAATGGGCCTACATTTGGAAATAGGCATTACACTTCCCAAGGGCATGTTGGGATGGCATAGCACTTCACATGGGTGACCTTATGACCAGGAGGAGATGGATGCGATTGGCTCAAAGGGACAAGGGATCTATTCTATGAGACTCGATTTGTACCTTCAGAAGTTCACTCTTGAGGATCCTAGGATCAATTTCTTGGCAGGACAATTTCCCATGTGGTTGACAGGGGTTTGGAAATATCTAGGTACTCTTAATGTCGACCATATGTGGGAGTTCTATCACGCCCATAAATTCTTGGATTATTTGTGGAGAAAGGGGTGCTTCACGTCGAGTAGGATGAGTTGGAATCCTAGTATTGAGGGATTCCTTTTTGAAAGGCTAGCACACAGATCTGGGGTGACTCAGTGGCAGATTTTGGACCCCAGTATTGCTTGCAGTGGTAGTTTGGGTTGGAAAATAGAGAGAATGCTTTTTCAAGCATTTCTTGAGGACAAGTAATTTTGGGGAGGGAGGACTGTAATGTCCCCATATTTGTATTTATGATATGAGGAGGTTAGCGGGGGCCACAAGGAAGCCATGTGCACCACTAGATAGGGGAGTGTGATTTTAGGAAGCAAAGTGGGGGCCTCCAAGGAGATAATGCACATTATTAGAGAGGGAGTACGAATTGGAGGTATAATGGGGGCCACTGAGGAGGTAATGCACACCATTAGAGAGGGAGTGTGAGTTCGAGGAAAAGTGGGGGCCACCAAGGTGAGAGTATCAGGCCAAGATTATTTAAAGGCAAGGAGGGAGCACTTTATATTACCTTTTGACCATCATATTTTATAAATTAACCTATATTGGATTTGTTTAGCACAATGTCCAGAGTGTTGTTGAGCACAAGGAATCTCAGTCAATATTCCAAACTAGTTTCGGAGAACTTCAAGTGTATCACTAGATGGAAGTTTGGGAATTCTATTTCAGGGCTTCCACAAAGTATCATCTTTTGTATTATGAGTCAGTAGTGTGCATTACCTAGGCGTAGGGGAAGTGCAAATTGGATTGTTAGTTGGGTTGCTTTAGTAATTTTGGAGTGAGAGTCGAGGGACTTATTCTTATGATTTGGAGCTGCAATATTAGAGGATATTGCAGGTGAAAGACAAGGGAGTTTGTGGGGGCCGAGTTCTACATATTTGTAGTGCGTGTTCTCTTGGGGAGGGATTGTGCAAGCCTTTGATGAGTTGTATTGGATTACATCTTTGGAGCAAGAGCTGGGGGTTTTCCACAAAATATTTTTGGTAGGATCTTTGGGGGCATTTGCAGTAGTGGGCTTGAAGACATTTTCGAAGCAATATTTCTTTCAGAGGGCCACATAAACTATTCACTTGGGCCATTCACACCATTTGATGGGTTCTCCCATTATTGGGTCTCCCAAATACCATATTTTTACTAACTGTTCACTTCACTTTCACTTCACTTTTAAACCATATTTCTCTTTCCCATACCCTTACATTAAAATATTTTCATGATTACATCAGGTCTAGACTTATTATTTTCCAATGCATCTATTTTAGTGTTTTTGAGTGAATTTATGATTTAAATATTGAAAACAAAACATATTTTCACTTATATATGAAAGTGGGATGATTTTCATGATATTTGTAGGTGTCTTTGAAGACTTCAACAAAGTCATATTTGACTACCAAGCCTCAAATTCGAATTTCTTCTTCAATCCCTTGAATATTTGATGAAGATTTGGGAGATTCCTTCAAGCATACTTCATGGAGAAGAGTCATGGAAGTTTTGATAATTTCTTATCAAAGATATTAGATATTTGTGAGAGGATTTGTAGAGATTTTACTTGCTAAGTGTTAGCACATGGTTGTAACCAGATGAGACATTTGTGGATTTAGGAGAGATTTGTGGATCTCAAATGTTTGTTAGTTATCTCAAGTTTATGTATAAATAGGAGTGTCTCCACCATTCCAAACGGAGGCATCTTGGAGCATGTAACCAACTTATGATGGAATAGAATAAAGCTTCCTTTTACATAAATTTCCATTCTATAGTTTTAGATGTAAATTGCTTTAATGTAGTGTATGAATTTATGGAATAGTTTGTCACTTTTCTCTTAGGAGAATTGAGCTCACTCCAAATGTATAAAGGAATCATTTTATTTCATTATAAATAGTTGTGAATATTGGTTAGATTTATATTCTAGGTTATAATATTGATTGTTGATTGGTCCTGTGAAACATTATGAAGAGACCTCCTGTAAGGGAGCTTAGTGTTTTATTGCCTACAACAACTAAGTCATGTACCTCATCTTAATGATTTCTATAGGTTTATTTGATTAATTGTTTTCATTAGGAATACTTGATAATTTTGATTATTGATAGGTCTTGTGAAACATTATGGAAGGACCTCATGTAAGGGAGATTAGTTTTTTCTTGCTTATAGCAGCCAAGTTTACTTAGCTTAGAGTCAGTTGCCTACTCTAGCATATATTTTTCTAGTATCATCACAAGCTTACGAGTATCCCTGGGCGATAATTTAATGAAAGCAATTTAAGAAATTGAATTTCTCAACATTTTTTGGTGCCATTGTCGGGTATGGTGCTAAAGGATTAGGCATTAGGAATTTAATTCAATACCATTATTTTTCTTTGGTTTGATTCATGGAAAATCTAACCCATGTTGAAAGGATGACTTGGTGACAACAATATATCAGTAACATGGGGAAGTGTACATAGGGGTTAGATTTGAATCCCATTTTTAGCTGCATACATAAAGCATGATAAATAGGATGCATAAATTTCAATCAATCTTTGTACTATAAGAGTTTTGAACTAATCCATTTATGGGTAGGAAATTGAGAGTGATGTTCAAGCATATGGAGGAGAGGCAAGAGAATGAGGACTACATTGAAGATTGGTTTCAAAAGGTGACTAGACCACAACATTTTTCCATTCTTCAACAAATCCTAGCATTTAATCCAAATGTGCAATTGATCTCTCATATCCTTGAAAACATTGAGGTATATTTTTAAAAATTGGATGTAAACATACTAGAGATTTTGATCCATAAATGGATTCATTGGAAATAGTCCTACACTTAAAAAAAAAATATTTTTTTTGGGAATAATACTGAGAGGGCGGGGCGATGAATCAGTATTTACAAATCAATAACTTTTTCATTTCCATAGTCAGATTTATATACACTACTTCAGTGAAGGGAACTCACATGTGCGCGTAACTGTTCTTAAGGCAATCAACGCATATCAAATGAACTTATGATTTAATTAATTCATCATATGTTGATCTTTAATCAATACATCAGTACTTTATTAAACATTAAACAATAACCATGTATAGTAATAACAGAATAAACCATCACACATAAGAAACACACATGAACACCAAGATTTAAGGTGGAAACCCAATGCGGGAGAAAAACCACCTGTTGTTGTTGTCTCTATCTTCTTTTAATATAAAGAATAATATGTTTACAATCTTGCACTGGTGCAGACTCATACCATTATGTAGGCACCCACCTGCAGAAGGATACAACCTTCTCTCATTCTCTAGCTTCTACTGGAAGGGAGCAATAACCCCCTAGCTCTTGTACTAGCCGATATGTTTACTAGTATGTAGGCACTGATCTACAGAAGGCTACACAACCTTCACTCATTCTCTAGATGCTATTGGAAGGGAGCTCCAACCCCCTGATCAAATCACCAACTACTACTTAGAGTAGAAAGCTTCGACTTCCTTACTGAAGGCTTCAACCCTCAGTATCCTCTGGCGACCATGTTTCATAAATTTTCATACTGGATACTCTTGGTACACAACAACACAATATATAGGCCACATTTCATAAAATTTTCACACTAGACCCATCAATAACATTGAAGCTCAAAATCAATCACCATTGCAATACATCCATCATATACAATTGCATCAACCAATCGCTGAAACTTAATCATCAATCTCTGACATAACTGAAACCCAATCATCAATCTCTCAATAAACCATAACTAAATCAATCAATCATTGAAACCTCTGACATATTGAATCAAACAATCACTAGACCTCTAACATACTGAATCAAACAATCACTAAACCTTTGACATACTAAATCAAGCAATCACTAAACTTCTAACACAACTGAATCAACCATTCATTCAAACTTAATCAAATTCAACCAATCAACTGGAACGGAAAGATCACTATAACCAATACACAGGTCTGAACCCACAACACTGCATCATCAACCAGAACCAACTGTAACCTCAAAATTCATGTGTTAGAATGTATATGCTCTTTCAATGAAGCCAACTTGTGTGTATATGCTACTTCCTTTAGCCCAACCTACGTATACCTCTAAAGATACTGAATCATAAAACCTATGAACCACAAACTGTACCAATTAGTGACATTGAAGATCTATTGTCATATTACAGAGTTATTAATAGATAGCAACAAGGATCACCCTTCTTTCTCAATCAATCAATCAATCAGACTCAATTTCCTTATACATTCAGTTCTACTTTTAGATCTAAGAAGACATCATTTAAAAACAATAGTAAAACAACAACACTGATCAGATAAATCAGTCATCCCTTAACATCAAGTTTTTATTTTACATATTCTACTTGGAAGAGTCGAACTAGCATGTATATGCACCTTCACCAAAGCGAACTAGTGTATAGATATGAAAATAATTACTTATGCCTTCGCTGCAATTCGTGACTTCAGACATACCTAGATCATCACATATAAAGGTTAAAATGTTTGTTAGCAATTAGATCTAGCCTATCGATTATCAGATCAGATAATGATAAGTCATTATTATCCTGATCCATCATTAGACCTCATCCATCATCAAATACTTAGGTTCATACTTATTCTAGATCAAGCAAATAATCAGAAACCCATAACATGCATATTTTCTTTTGTTCTAACACTTCATAAGATATTCATTACTTGTGCCCTTACCCCTTTGAAATTATCCTCATTGTATACTTAGATCCTTTTTCAATACCTCGAACCAATACCTTAGGCCAATACCTCAGACTAATACCTCGGACCAAAACCACGAATCAATACCTCAGACCAAAACCACGAATCAATACCTCAGACCAAAACCTTGGACAAATACCTCGGACCAAAACCTCGGACCAATACATCGGACCAAAACCTTGATTTTCCATCCCATACATGCTTTTCCTTCGGTGAAAGTGCATGCATACACATACACTCCTTCTGTTCCATGAGCCCACGTGTATACGCTACTTGGACAAGGTGAACCAACGTATACTTCTTAAACCATTCTCTTTCTTCAATATGTTGATTATGATCTCTAGTCCTTTGTTCCTTCATCCTATTGTTTTGTACCATTACTTTGTTCCCTCTGAATAGACCTGTTATAATGTGATTTGCCATATTACTTCTGAAATGATTCCTTTGAACTGCTCTGCATTTTGTCACATCTGTAAATACAACTGACATGCATTCTGTCACATCTGATATATCTCCTTTACATTCATCTAGTTATGTAGATTCATCTAGTTACCATATGTAAGTGAGTTGTTCTGCTACAAGTGGGTTGCCATCAAGTACAACACATGCATCATAATGCCAACAATCTCCCCCTTTGGACTTGATGACAACCATATTGGTGTTGATTACTTCAAGTTGTAGAACCTATTAGATGTATCATGCAACACCAAGATACTCTCCCCCTTTGACATCAAGGGCAAAGGGAGGACCAAGATATTCTCTCCTTTTGAGATCAAGGGCAAAGGGCTGACCAAAATGAAGACTTCCATATCAGAACAACTAAATATGAACATTGGTCATGCTCCCTTAGGCACAAGCTGAATTCTCTGATTAAATTGTTGGGTTGTGTTATATTCTTTCCACGACTAGCCCACATAGTTAACCGGGGGGTTAGAAGGGCGGAGCCCTCCCTTTGTTGCACCGATTGCATAGAGGGGGGATTCACAGGGGGTTTGACGGGTGCAAGTAACCCCACTTTATGCGGTCTGGGGTAGCGCCTCGGAAAATTTTGGTTTTGGACCCTATATTAGGTTGGGCGGACCTACCTATGGTTTTGTGCATGTCTTTCGCACATGGTTTTGGATGCGATGGTTTTCGGTCCATGGTATTGGATGCTTCGACATGTATAAATATGTATTGTAACATTGAAAGGGAAAATAATGAAAAATCAAGCTGGTAGTCTCGATTTTAGGATCCAAGCGAAAATCTCTATGTATATGTGTTTTATGTCTTATGCTCTCGCATTGTTTATTTTCTGTGTTTTATAATTCGTATGCAGGTAATTTCTGTACGGGGTTAAAACCAACATTTAGTATCCGAGTTGTTTTGGCTTCAAGGGACGCATTTGTTGCTGAGGGGTTTCGCTCGGGCCTGTGGTAGACCCTGTTCAGTGGGAGATCTGCGAGATCGATTCTCGTGGTGAAAGAAGATGGTGAGCAGTGGAAAGATAGAGATCGAGAAATTTAATGGTCAGAGTTTTGAGTTCTGGAAACTCAAGATGGAGGATCTGTTGGTGGATAAAGATTAGTGGATCACGGTAGATCTGAGTACTAAACCAACGAGAGTGTCCAATGAAGAATGGAAGAATTTAGACTGAAAGGCAAAGAGCACAATACGATTGTGTGTCTTATATTTAGTATTGTTGAATGTATCACGGGAAGCTACAACTAAGGATTTGTGGGACAAGTTAGGGACTTTGTACCAATCTAAGTCTCTGGTGAACAAACTGTTCCTGTGGAAAAAGCTGTATAACCTAAGGATGAAAGATGGAGACTCGGTGAAAGAGCATCTAAATGCATTTTATACTGTGGTAAGTCAGTTATTATCTATTGATATTAAAATTTCAGATGAAGATAAGTGCTTCAGTTTTTTGTGTTCTCTACCAGATTCATGGGATAGTCTGGTTATTGCAATAGGTAGCAATACCATTGCCTTGCAGTTTAATGAAATAGTCTCATCCTTGCTGACGGAGGAGATGAGACAGAAGAATATGGAGAGCCAGAATGATGATGCCTTGTCTATACAAGGACGGTCCCAAAACAGAAACAAAAATAATTCATCGAGTGGGAGATCTAAATCTAGAGGGAGATCTAAATCTCCGGGAAAACCTGTAAAGGTGGTGTGTTGGAAATGTGGAAAGGAAGGGCACTACAAAAGGGACTGTAAATCTAAAGATCCTGACAAAGGAAAGGGATCTGATGATTCTCCTTCTGTAGAGGCGAAAACCACCTCAGATGAAGGTGGGGATGTGTACTTGGCTTCTTCAAGTACACATGTAGATCATGAGGCATGGTTGATTGACTCAGGTGCATCCTTTCACTTCACTCCCCATAGAGGGAGGTTCTATGAGTATGAGAAATATGATTGTGGTAATGTCTTCTTGGGGGATGACAGGAAGGCTATAATCATTGGTCGCGGAAAAGTAAAGTTGAAGTTGCAAGGTGGAAGGGTTAGAACACTTCCAAGTGTTCTGCATATTCCTGCATTAGCCAGAAATCTGATTTCTGTAAGCAAGTTGGATGATGAAGGTGTAAAAACAGTGTTCGAGAAAGATACCTACAAGATGGTTCAGGGGGCACTTGTATTGATGCGGGGAGTTTGAATTGGAACTTTGTACAAGCTACAAGGTAGCACTATTGTTGATGGGTGCAACAATTCAATGGTTCCTGAAAGTGGAGCAGAAAATCTAGTGGTCTTTGGAGAGAAGACCATGTTGTGGCATCAAAGGCTTGGAAATATTGGAGAGAAGGGCCTTCGAATACTTCATGGTAAAGGTATGGTATAAGGTATGAGTAATAGCTCTCTGGATTTTGATTTCTATGAAAATTGTGTATATGGGAAGCATAATTGGATGAGTTTCCCCTTTGGTGGTAAGAGGGCGAAACATATATTAGAGCTTGTGCACAGTTATGTGTTTGGACCTGTGACGGTTCCATCAGTGGGTAAGTATGTGTATTATGTATCCTTTATAGATGACTTCTCAAGGACTACATGGATATATTTCCTTAAGAAGAAATATGAAGTCTTTGATAGGTTTAAAGAATTTAAGGCTCTGGTGGAAAAACAGACAGAGAAGAAGATAAAGGTGTTGAGGACAGATAACGGTGGAGAGTTTTGTAGTAAGGAATTTGAAGAATTCTGTAAGAAGTGTGGTATGGCACGACAAAAGACTACTCCATAAACACCTAAGAAAAATGGAGTTATAGAAAGAATGAACAAGAAGTTGATGGAAAGGACAAGAAGCATGCTCAGTGGTGCCATGTTAGGACAAGAATTCTGGGCAGAGGCAGTGGAGACAACATGTTACCTCGTCAACAAATCACCTTCATCGGCGTTGGAGGATAAGACTCCACAAGAGGTATGGACTAGTAAGAAACCCTCTATTTCACATCTGAGGGTATTTGGATGTGATGCATATGTACATGTTCCAAAGGAGAAATGAACCAAGTTGGATAGTAAATCTGAAAAGTGCATCTTTATTGGGTATACGGATGGTTTAAAGGGTTATAAGCTTTGGAACCCAGTAACAAGGAAGGTTGTGTACAATCGAGATGTGGTGTTTAGAGAGGTAAAAGATGTTATTAAACATGAATTCCAACCAAAGAAACCCGAGAAGATAGAGTTTGAGCTAAAGGAGGAAGAATCATACTCAACAACGGAGGAGGAATCAAAAGATGAAGAGCCACAAACTCCGGGTGTTAGAAGATCAGTTCGAGAAAGAAGGCAGCCAGAAAGGTATAATCCATCTGCTTTCTGTTCAAATTTTTCTTTATCTATTACTGATGATGATCCCAGAACTGTGAAGGAAGCAATAGATTCAGAGGATGGAAAACTCTGGAAAGAGGCCATGGTTGATGAAATGGCATCTTTGCACAAAAATGAGGCTTGGGATCTGGTGGAGTTGCCAGCTAGAAGGAAACACATTGGAAGCAAATGTGTGTTCAAGAAGAAGACAAATGTAGAAGGAAAGGTGGAGAAATACAAAGCTCGGTTGGTAGCAAAAGGTTATTCCCAGGTGCCCGGAATTGATTTTGGTGATATTTTTTCTCCTATTGCCAAGGTAACTTCTATTAGATTACTTTTATTTGTTGCTACTGCTTTTGATTTTGAGGTAGAACAGATGGATGTGAAGACATCATTTCTTCACGAGGATCTGGAGAAATCTACATGAAGCAACCTGAAGGCTTTGCGGTGAAGGGTAAGAAAGAATTTGTATGCAAGTTAAAGAAGTCTCTGTATGGGTTAAAACAATCACCAATGATGTGGTATCAAAAATTTGATACATCTATATGGAGTCTTGGCTTCACTAGAAGCAAAGCATATCACTGTGTGTATTTTAAATTAATTGGTGACCATGTTATTTATCTGGTATTATATGTGGATGATATGTTGTTGGTTGGAAATGATAAAGAAATTATCCAGGATTTGAAGACCCATTTGTCCTCCAAATTCGACATGAAAGATATTGGTGCTACAAACTATATTTTGGGCATGGAAATTAAAAGAGATCGAACAAAGAGGAAACTTTGGTTAAACCAGAGGAAGTATGTTGAGACAATATTATAGAGGTTTAATATGCAGGATAGTAAACCGGTGAAGGTTCCTATTCCTGTAGGTGTAAAGTTATCTATTGAACAGTGTACCAAGACACAAGAAGAGGAAGAGGACAAGTACCGTGTTCCATATGCAAGTGCAGTCGGTAGCCTGATGTATGCCATGGTCTGTACTAGACTAGACATTGCACATGCAGTGGGAGTATTGCACAGGTTTATGTCAAAACCAGGGAAGGAGCACTAGACAATAGTGAAGCGGGTTTTCAGGTATTTGTGTGGCACTAGTGATTATGGTTTGTGCTACCAAGGAAGACCAGGATTGGATAGAGTGTTGGATATTCATGGCTTTTTTGATGCAGATTGGACTGGAGATCTGGATCAGAGAAGATCTACAAGTGGGTATGCGTTTAACCTATTTGGAGGTGCAGTCAGTTGGATGAGTAAGAAACAATCTGTAGTGGCACTATCAACTATAGATGCAAAATACATGGCAGCCACTCATGCAAGAAAGGAAGCAGTTTGGTTGCAGATATTGTTTTCAAGTATGGGGTTAGTACAGGGAGCTATAAGGATAGACTGTGATAGCCAAAGTGCAATTTTCTTGGCAAAGAACCCTGCATATCATTCAAATATAAAGCACATTGATGTTCAGTATCACTTTGTGAGGATTATGATATAAGACAAAAAGGTGTTGCTGGTAAAGGTGGACACTTTGAAGAATACTGCAGATGCATTGACAAAATCTGTGAGCTCTGAGAAGTTCTCTTGGTGTAGAGAAACAATGGGCGTTGCAGGGCTAGATAAATGACTAAGCTCTCTTGTGGCCCCCTGTGGAAAGAAAACAACAAGTGGGAGAATTTTGGGTTGTGTTATATTCTTTCCATGACTAGCCCACGTAGTTAACCGGGGGGTTAGAAGGGGGGCGGAGCCCCCCCTTCATTGTGCTGATTGATTAGTGACATTCTAAAGATCTATTGTCAAATTACACAGTTCTAAACAGATAGCAACAATGATCACCCTTCTTTCTCAATCAATCAATCAATCATACCCAATTTCCTTATACATTCAGTTCTACTTTCAGATCTAAGAAGACATCATTGACAAACAACACAATAGCACTGATCTGATAGATCAGTCATCCATGAACATCAAGATTTTCTTTTGCATACGCTACTTGGAAGAGCCGAACCATCATGTATACGCACCTTCACCAAAGCGAACCAACTTATAGATCTGCAAATACTTACTTATAACTTCATTGTACTTCCCGACTTCAGACATACTTAGATCATCACATATAAAGGATAAAACATGTATTAGCAATCAGATATAGCCTATCCATTATCAGATCACATAATGATAAGTCATTATGATCCTGATCCATCATTATATCTCATCTATCATCAAACATTCAGGTGCATACTTAGTCGGCATCAAGCAAAGCATCAGAAATCCATAACATGCATATTTGCTTTTGATCTAAAACTTCATAAGATATTCATTACTTGTGCCATTAGCCCTTTGAACTTATCCTCCTTATATACTTAGATCATTTTTCAATACCTCGGACCAAGACCTCAGACCAATACCTCAAACCAATACCTTGGACCAAAACCTCGAACCAATACATTGGACCAAAACCTCAGACCAATACGTTGGACCAAAACCTCGGACCAATACCTCGGACCAATACCTTGGACCAAAACCTCGGACCAAAACCTCAGACCAAAACCTTGATCTGCCATCCCATACATGCTTTTTCTTCTGTGAAAGTGCATGCATACGTATACGCTCCTTCTGTTCCGTGAGCCCGTGTGTATACACTACTTGGACAAGGTGAATCAATGTATACTTCTTAAACCATTCTCTTTCTTCAATTTCTTGATTCTGATTTGTAGTACTTTGTTCCTTCATCTTATTCTTTTGTACCATTACTTTGTTCCTTCTAAATAGACTTTTTATAATGTGATTTTCCATACTACTTCTGAAATGATTCCTTTGAACTACCCTACATTTTGTCACATCTGTAAACACAACTGCCATGCATTCTGCCACATTTGCTATCTCTCTTGTAGATTCATCTAGTTACCATATGCAAGTGAGTTGTTCTGCTACACATGGGTTTCCATCAAGTACAACACAAGCATCATAATGTCAACACTTTTATTTTTCAAAATAGAGTAGGATAGAATAGGAAAATAAAACCAAGCTTAGAGAGTTTTTTTTTAAGTTTTTGATTTTCAAATTTGATTTCATTTATTTTCTTCAAAACTTCCATTGTGGTGCATTAAGATCCACTTCATTCACCAACCATTGGAAAGAATATTTATGAGGAAAATGGACATTCATGAAAGAGGAAGAGCTAAACATTTGAGATTTGATCTTTTTCCTATGCTTTCTAAGTTTCAGATTTCAAAACACAAAAAAAACAATTGTTAAATTTCAAAGAATGATACCTTTTTACACCTTGTTGCGACCTAGAATATCAAAAAAGTAGGAATCAAATAAATGACTTTGAAAAGTTTTCAGGAACGGTTTAAGTTGTTAACAATGTCAAATATGCCTAAACTAATTTTCGTCTTCACTATTCAATTTGATTTGTATCACTTAAATAAAAATTTGTAATTATATATATATATATATATATATATATATATATATATATATATATTGTAGAAATTTTAATTTAACACATATTCAATGGAGATTATCCTGATCATGTACTATTGCGGAAAACATACACAATACATAAGCTCCTCTACGTTGATCATCAATATAGCAGCATCAATAACAATAAAACATCAAGAGCATTCACACATTAACACAGTATGTATCCCGGGGAAAGCATCTCGCTAAAAACCCCAACTATCTGTATATTAATGATTGAGTCATGTAACATTACACAGCATAATACTTCTCACAAGTATCTCCACCTCTGTTACACACAATACAGCTCAGTTCTGATCTCCAAATCTCTTCCACTGCTTGCCTGCCTCCACTGCTCAATACCTGCTCAAGAACTGATGAGAATGGCTCACCAAACTCGTTTTTCACCTGAAAAATAGTCACTCACTCTTTGTTGGACGTGAGCACAAGCTATAATGTGGGCAAATACGTGAGCAAACTCATTGGCATACTCAATCCCTTGATTGTGCAAGATCTGGTGCACAACTATAGTCACAACTGATAGCAATATGATTCTCTACCACCTGTCCCTGTTGAACTGAACATGCACTGACATGCAACTGAGTTAACTGATGTATTCATTAGTTGTATTATGAGTTAATAACTTGTGAATTAATTAATAACTAATTCACCCAACTCATCTCTAGTCTATTTGCCAGTTAGACTAAATACAACCAGTTTAACAAAGCTAAACTGAACACAACTCCATCAACTCCACAATCAACTCCACCAAACTCAACTGATTGAGTTCTAACTGAAGTCATGCATGCAACAACTCAACTGACTCATAAGAAAAGCGTATTTCCTTCTGACAGTTGCATGTGCCACCTCTGTAGCTCAAACTGAAGTGCCCCAAGAGAATAAGATTAAGTTTATAGTCCAAATATTATTGTGAGATAATAATATTTGACTTTTCTATTTTTGACAGCCAGTCTAAAAATAGACTTTGATCACTCACACTGTGATCACTCACACTTTCATAAAAAATAGAAGTCCATCTATTTTTTTTCCAACTTGATCAATCATCCATAAACAACAACCCGCAATCCATATACATGATCCATATGTCTAAAAATAGACATAGTATAAAAATAGACTTGCGCCAAAAATAGCCTACGGGCCCACTTAGTGAAGGCGACTCTTTTCACTAAGCTCCATCATCTTGTTGCAATCTCAACACTCCCTCTCGACAAGATATGGATTATCAGCAACCCTTATCCTGCCTCGGTGGTACTCGAATTTGCTCCTGGTGAGAGCCTTCGTCAGAATATCAGCATCCTGATCCTCCGTTGGAATGTACGAAAGTAACATGATCCTCCGCTGCACACAATCTCTGATATGATGCTACCTGATGTCAATATGTTTAGATCTATCATGAAATACATGATTAGCCGAGAGTTTAATGCAACTCTGGTTATCAAAGTAAATCACAGTAGGATCCAAATGAGAACCGAAGAAACCAACTAGGATCTTCCTCATCCATATAGCCTCGCATGCAGCCAAACTTGCTGCCATATACTCGGCCTCCGCTGAACTGAGTGCCACGGATCTTTGTTTCATGTTGTACCAAGAAACTGTTGTCGATCAAATACTGAAGACCCCTCCTGATGTGCTCTTTCTGTCTGTTGGGCTCCCTGCCCAATCTGTATCCATGAAGCCACATAGCTTCACCTCATCCTCTTGTCTGTACCACAAACCATATCCCGGTGTGCCTCTCAAGTAGCACAATACATGCTTGCCCGCCTTCCAGAAGAGCTTGGTAGGCTTAACCATAGCTTGTGAAAGCTGGTTAACTGCATAGCATATATAGGGTCGTGTATTGACCAAATACATCAGCAACCCCACCATCTGTCGATAAACAGTGGCATCCACTTCTTCTCCCGAAGTGGCATCCTCCTTCCTCCAACCTCCAGGAAGAGGAGTATCAACAGGCTTGCAGCCATGCATGTTGAACTTCTCCAGTATCTCCCGAGCATACTTGCCTTGAGAAACAAACAGTCCACCACTGCGCTGCCATATTTCCAATCCCAGGAAATAGTGAAGGAGGCCCAAATCCTTCATCTCAAACTCTGTAGCAAGATCCTTCTTGCATGACAGTATCAACAGCTCATCACCCGTTCGAATCAAATCATCAACATACAGTACAATGATAAGCAACTTACCCTCCACCACAATCTGGTATAGGTTAGGATCCGCCTCGCTCTTGGAGAATCCAAGTCCTATGAAATAGTTGTCTATCCGTGTGTACCAAGCACGTGGTGCTTGCTTCAACCCATACAACGCTCTCTTGAGCCTGCACACATGCAACTCGCTGCTGAAGACTTCAAAGCCTTCGGGTTGCTCAATGTACACCTCCTCCTCAATGACTCCATTTAGGAACGCAATCTTCACATCCATCTGATGAATGTGCCATCCCATTTGCGCTGAGAGAGCAAGAATCATCCGTATGGAAGAATACCTTGCGACAGGTGCAAAGGTCTCCTCATAATCGATCCCCTCAATCCGTGAAAAGCCTCGGGCAACAAATCTTGCCTTGTACTTCTCCACACTCCCGTCAGCTGCCTGCTTAACTTTGTAGATCCATCTCGAACCCACCACTGATTTCCCTTCCGGTATAGGAACAATCTCCCATGCACTGTTTCTGACAATAGAATCATACTCTTCCACCATGGCGTCTACCCATGCGGGATCCTCCACAGCTTCCTCGAAAGAGGATGGCTCGGTCACAACACACTTGCTCATAAGAGCCATGTATCCAGTGTACCGATCAGGTGACTGTCTCTGCCTGCGTTGGGTTGTAGGTGGTCCTACAACTTTCTCTGCATCTTGAGCCAGTCACTCAGCTTTTGTCAAGCGCTTTCACCCTCTGATGGTTGGCGCTGCATGAGTGGTCTCTTCCACTCCATGAACCTCGTCCTGTGGCTGATCCACGTCCTGAAGCTCATCCTTAGGAACTAATAGCTCCTCATCTGCATGCAAGTGTAGCTCCCTCTCAAGCGAACACTTCATGGCTTTCTCCTCCTGAAATTTTATATCGCGTCGCACAACAGTTTTACCACTCTCTGGCAAATACACACGATAGTTGTGGGGCATATCAGTGTACCCCACAAATATCCTAACCTCTGCGGTCGGCTCCAACTTCTTCCTGGCATCCTTCGTCACATGCATGTAAACGTTAGCACCAAAAATCCTCAAATGAGAAAGATCAGGCTTCTTACCAGAATAAGTCTCCTCAGGTGTAATCATGTCAAGTATCCTATGAGGACAATGGTTCTGCACATAAACTGTTGTATTGCATGCTTCCGCCCACAAGTGAAGGGGTAGGCCCTGATCATGCAACATTGCCTGTGCAGCACCCACAATCATTCTGTTCTTCCGCTCAGCTACCCCGTTCTGCTGTGGGTTATGGGGAGCTATGAGCTCTCTACGAATCCCTTCTGTCTTGCAGAAATCCTTGAATTCATCTGAGATGTATTCACCACCATTATTGCTCCTAAGATCCTTCACCTTCTTCCCCGACTGCCTCTCGACCAGTGCTTTGAATTCACAGAACTTTGAATATGTCTCGCTCTTCTTCTGCATGAAGAAGATCCAGCACTTACGAGAGAAATCATCAACAAAAATCACATAATACCTGTGTTTTGCTGTCGAAGCGACTGAGAAAGGTCCACACACGTCTGTGTGAATTCTCTCAAGGATCGTCGTGGCGCGACTATCCTTCTCGTGAAAGGTGGCTTTCACAAACTTCCCCAAAGTACACCCCTTGCACTGATCTGACTGCGCAAGTGTGCCTTTAGGAAGCCCTGTAGTGATCTGTTGCAGTATCTTCAAGGATCCATGGTGAAGGTGACCCAATCTCCTGTGCCGCAACTCGCCATCATCCCGGCTCACCAATCCTTCTGCCTTGCCTGCCATTGTTGCGCATCCATCTACATGCAACTAATAAAGGTTCCTCACTCGAACCCCTATCTTCCGGGTCTCATCAGTTGTCTTGCTGTGCAGGAAGGCCTTTCCCTCACTGAAAACAACATCATACCCCTTGTCTTCTAACATCGCCACTGAGATGAGATTCTTCTTCAATCCTGGAACATGCATGACTTCCTTCAATACAAAGGGTTCACCAGACTCCCTCTCAAAGGAAATGGTACCGATACCGGTCGCACTGTATCTACCATCATCGCCCATCTCGATGTGCACTCCAAGATCTTTGTCCTCCAGATCAGAGAATAAATCTATATCTCCCATCATGTGAAAAGACGCACCACTATCCAAGAACCACACTGATCCCATCACACTTGAAACCAAGCATGCGATCAATGAAAAATCAAGCTCAAACTGAGAAGCTAAGGCCTCTCCCCCTGCAGATCCAGCAGCTTGCTTGTTCTTCTTCTTCTGCGGACAACTTGTGGCATAGTGTCCGTGCTGGTGATAGTGAAAAAACTTCACCTTGGACATATCCTGCTTCTTGCCTTTCGCACCAGACTGAGAAGCTTTCTTGCTCTTCCCTTTCTTTGCTTTGGCAGCCAAAGCGCAATTCTCTTCATCAGATACCTTTGATGAAGATCCATTCTCACCTTTATTGTTTCTGAGTTTATCCTTGAGCGCCAGGTCGCTCTTGCTTTGGAATAACATTTGCAATCCGTTGAAAGACATTTCAACAACACTGCTGCAAATTCGATTTCCACCAGCTCAAACTCAACTGCTTCCGATCTAAGATTCGTGAGAACACAATATTTCTCGTACAGAGATTGACTGTATGGGCATTCACCGGATATCTCACCTTCCAAAGGAAGGATGAATCCAGAGGCTACCTGGCCCGATTACAGACTCTGCCTGAAGAAATAGAATGTAAACACTTCCTGAATAGTAGATCTGATGATCAATCCTCGCTTGATATCCTGTAAAAATCTCTTCTACAAATCAAGCAGCTCCGATACCATGTAGAAATTTTTCTACAAATCATCTAGCTCTGATACCATGTAGAAATTTTGAATAATTTAACACATATTCAATGGAGATTATCCTGATCATGTACTATTGCGGAAAACATACACAATACATAAGCTCCTCTACGTTGATAATCAATATAGCAACATCAATAACAATAAAACATCAAGAGCATTCACACATTAACACAGTATGTATCCCGGGGAAAGCATCTCGCTAAAAACCCCAACTATCTGTATATTAATGATTGAGTCATGTAACATTACACAACATAATACTTCTCAAAAGTATCTCCACCTCTGTTACACACAATACAGCTCAGATCTGATCTCCAAATCTCTTCCACTGCTTGCCTGACTCCACTGCTCAATACCTACTCAAGAACTGATGAGAATGGCTCACCAAACTCGTTTTTCACCTGAAAAATAGTCACTCACTCTTTGTTGGACGTGAGGACAAGCTATAATGTGGGCAAATACGTGAGCAAACTCATTGGCATACTCAATCCCTTGATTGTGCAAGATCTGGTGCACAACTATAGTCACAACTGATAGCAATCTGATTCTCTACCACCTGTCCCTGTTGACCTGAACATGCACTGACATGCAACTGAGTTAACTGATGTATTCATTAGTTGTATTATGAGTTAATAACTTGTGAATTAATTAATAACTAATTCACCCAACTCATCTCTAGTCTATTTTCTAGTTAGACTAAATACAACCAGTTTAACAAAACTAAACTGAACACAACTCCATCAACTCCACAATCAACTCCACCAAACTCAACTGATTGAGTTCTAACTGAAGTCATGCATGCAAAAACTCAACTGACTCATAAGAAAAGCGTATTTCCTTCTAACAGCTGCATGTGCCACCTCTGTAGCTCAAACTGAAGTGCTCCAAGAGAATAAGATTAAGTTTATAGTTCAAATATTATTGTGAGATAATAATATTTGACTTTTCTATTTTTGACAGCCAGTCTAAAAATAGACTTTGATCACTCACACTGTGATCACTCACACTTTCATCAAAAATAGAAGTCCATCTATTTTTTTCCAACTTGATAAATCATCCATAAATAGCAATCTGCAATCCATAGACATGATCCATATGTCTAAAAATAGACATAGTCTAAAATAGACTTGCGCCAAAAGTAGCCTGCGGGCCCACTTAGTGAAGGCGACTCTTTTCACTAAGATCCATCATATTGTTGCAATCTCAACATATATATATAACAAAAACAAAATAAAAAATGCAGAAATTACACTGAAGAGATATCTCACAAACTAGGAACTGGTTTCTCGTAATTTTTGGACATGAAATGCATAATATTCTGATGAAAAATCCCTGTAAATTTCAGCTCAATCCACTTCACAGTTTACAATATAATAAGGATAATCACTTTCAGTGATTTCACTTATATCTCGAGATCCATGCATTGGATTGATCATATTTTTGGTATGAAGAAACATTAGGAACATAGGAACCTTCTTATAAGATTTCAGCCCAATATGATTTGTATTTTGTGAGAACATCATTTCTAAAGTTTACAAAATAAAATGTTGAAACACATCGTCACCTATAGCCATTTTGATTATATCTCAAAATTTGTGCATTGGATGGTGTTTATTTTTAGTGTACATAAAAATTATAACAATAGGAAAACGTCTACAAAATCTAAACAAAATCCAATGGATATTTCATGAGAAAATGACCAACGATTTTTGCTGTAACATGCCTCGTAGCAACCTGCAACAACAATTGTTTTTTAGTTTTAGCTTCAATGTTTTCCCAATTTTTATAGATTAAATTAGTTGTGAGATCTTTTTTTTTGAAAGAGGAGGAGTTCAATTGAAAATCAAACATTTTAGTGGCAATAAATTGATTGACAAGTGCCTTGGAGTAGTTAGACACTTGATTTTCTCCTAAAAATCTTGAATTTTGTTTTGTTGAGCATTTATCAAATTGTTGCCTCGTTAGTTAGATTTGTCGAATGATAAATACTTTCGACTTTAAATAAAAAAATTATGGATTTTAATTTACAAATTTGAATGTGGTTTAGTGATAAGTCTTTGAATTTGTAATAGAGAGGTGATGAGTTCAAATCTAATAGAGACCAAAATTTATTAACTATTCTACAATTTTGACAACCCTTAACTAGGCAACAAATTTGCTCTCACATGGTGACATTTGATTGGTCCACGTGGCATCTTACCATTCATCAACATTGCACTGTCATCACCCAACAGTCTTCCATGTCACCTTATTAGTGAGAAGACCACTTCACTCTGCTAACTCATCGTGCCACATCAGTAGTTGACCAGTCAATGCCACATCATCGTCATGTAAGTTGTCCACATCACTACCACATCATCATCTTTTGGGTCATCATGCCATATCATCAATCCATGTCAGCATCGCACTACCATGTGGCATCTTATGGAGCTGCCACGTGGCACTCCTTGGCATTGCCATATGGCACTCCTTGGTGTTTCCATGCGTCACCCATGCCTCCAACTTCATTGCTTTTCTAAAAATTCAAAAATCCATAACTTTCTCATACTACATCCATTTGATACAATTAAAGTGTCGTTCGAAAGATCTCGGTGAGCTCTACATGATGAGATAGGTTTCAATAGCATTTGAGACACAAAAAATGGTCATTTTTTTATGGATTTTATAGCAATTGGAGTTGGAAAAAGCATTAAATCATTAAAACATGTTTTTGGTATGAATTTTCTTTAACCTAGTTTTTGAATCACTCAAATTCGATATCAAATGAAGAAATTATCAATGAAACACAAACAGTTAGTCCAACGTACACCACTTCCTGGCAAGTAAAAAGTGAATTTAATTTTTATTTATCTTCCTTGATTCTTTTTTATTAACACTATATATCAATTTTTTATGTATATATCGTATGAAGACAGACTGATCACCTCTCTCCTTCGAGAATCTTATTTTTTATTGCAGATTATTCCTAAATTTTTGCAGGTTCCAGGATGATCAAAGAAGATCAATTTATGCATAAGTGGTTTTCAAAGATCAATTTATTTTCCAAAAATAACATGAAGAGCTCAACTCCATTTCAAATCACATCCATAATACCATTCCTACTCATTCATTTCCCTCTTTCTAAGCTTACAATCCATCCCTCAATTTCCATCTTCCTAGAGCATAACTTCAAACCATTTTTCATTTTCAAGTTTCACATTTTCCTACCTCACTTACATTTCATACCTAACCCATGAATAAAGTCATTCAGCTCACTTACAATGTTGAATTACCTCATTGTCCTTTTCATTTTGCAAAATAAAACCTGCTTCATAGATGCAACTCTTTCATCTATAATCCTCTTAATCATTACTTTATGCTCCTATTAGATGATGGGGGATTCATTAAGGCCCTCCTTCTATCATGTCTTGACCCGTCAACTTCAGCACATTATCTAGGTTTGAGACTAGAGTTATTTTTAGTACCTTGAGGCTTGCATGTCTTAATGGCAAGTTCTCTCGCCAATGAACAGTGGGAATACATCAATGTCCCCTGTTTGTTAGATCTTCTAGGTGACTTGAATTCAACTTATTTATTCATACCCAGTAAGATTTACTTTGGAATCTTGACTCTCATTGACATTAATAGTGAGTAGTATCGTGTTGGTTAACAACATTCATTAATGGTTGGTAATCCAACAATTTATTTCTATGTTCAACATCAGCAAAATTTATTCACATAGAAAAGAATTATGCGACGATGTAGATATGAATGAAGACTATAAGGCTCCATAACACTTACAACAACTTGTAGAAATGTGCCAATAAATCAAAATTTAGCTCTAGAGTTCATCACCAACAACTTAGTTCCAACAATAAGATGGTACAAATGTTTCAATTTCAAATCTCATTCTATCTTCATAAAACCAAGCATATCAGATTGTTTCACTTGAAAATCGATGATCTAATAGTAGCAGCCAAAAATATTCCAGCCATACAAATGTCTCTCATATGCATAGCTCAATACCTTCTCAGGTAGGTGAAGGTATGTTGTTTTCCACTCTTTAATCAATAATTCCTTGAATGCTAAAATACATGTATTTGAAAAAATTCTCTATTTTCCTTTCATATCCTTCTCTATTTCATGTCATTATTGTTGGAATTATTGTCATTGATGGCAAAGGAGTAGCACAGGGCCAGTACGACCAGACATATGAGTAGCACAAGACCAACAAGGCAAGGAGCAACGACAAGGTATGAAGAAGCATGGAAAAAGAGAAACACAAGGAAAAACAAGCAAAGGAGCAACAAGGTATGTAGGAGCAAGGGACAAAAGAGAAACAGATACATTGATAGGGTAAGGAGCAACAACAGGGTATGCAAAAGCATGGCAAAGGAGCAACACAAGGAACAACAAGCAAAGGAGAAGAAAGGTATGTAAGAGCAAGGGACAAAGGAGCAACAAATACATTGATGGGGCAGGGAGCAACAACAAGGTATGTAGAAGCATGGAAAAGGAGTAGAACAAGGAACAACAAGCAAAGGAGAAGAAAAGTATGTAGGAGCAAGGGACAAATGAGAAGTAGATACATTGATGGGGCAAGGAGCAACAACAAGGTATGAAAAAGCATGGCAAAGGAGCAGCACAAGGAACAACAAGAAAAGGAGCAAAAAGGTATGCAGGAGCAAGGGACAAAGGAGCAACAGATACATTGATGGTTTGGTAGAACATTGATGTTGGCATGTTGATGGCTTGATGCTTAGATATTGTTGCAGATATTGTTTAATGAATAATTTGCAGTGACACTAATTTGTTGGCAAGTTGAATTGTTGTGATGAAAAGGCAAGACTCCATGATAGGAAAGGAAAGACTCCAAGACAGTAAAGGAAAGATTCCATGACAGCAAAAAAAGACAAGACTCAAGGAGGTTGAGGCAATGGCATGAAGAAAATATGAATTTGAACATATAGATGGTTGTGGAGAGTGAATGATGCATACATATGCTTGCATTATTTTCATATGATGGTTGTTGGAGAATTCTTGCATGTGTTGTGGTGGTATAATGTTGTTTTTATCACTATGTTTATATTGAGGAACCTTATCATTATAGATGGACATAATAATATGTGGTGGATCACTTATTTATTTTATAATATTCAAAATATGAAGAGTTTGGAAACGAATGAGTAGAAGGCAAAGAGTCAAGCCTATTCACTTCATATTCCTATGTGGAATACAAACAACCATCAAATTAACTTTATAAAAGATGTGATTTTGGAGGGAAAAAGGAGGTTAGAGAGTGGGAGAATGAGTGGAAGTTGATTGAGGTATTATGAAATAGTTACTTGGCACATATGAAGCTAATGTGAAGCATATTTGAAGGGACTGATGTAGAAATGAAGATGGAGATATGCATAATTTATGACCAGGTAAACCAACACATTGTTGTTCCTTATTTGTATTAGGGGACTATGGTGTCCTTTCAAGTAGTGGCTTGATAAACATCAGGTTAGATTGTGTTGAGGTAGGAGCTTTCTATGGGTTGTAGCCTACAGAAAACATATGAGAGTTGGAGCTTCCTTGCATGTTGCAGCTTGTAGAAAATTGAGGTAGCAACCTCCAGTAGGTTGGCACCTACATAAAATCAGATGTAATAAGGAGTAGGGGCTTGCCCTTGCATCACAACAATAATAAAATAGTGGTTTTCTCCCTTTATGAGTTTCCACATATATCTAGTGTCAATATGTGTTGTTATTATGTGTTCATGTGATGTTTTGGTTTGATTATTACTTGTTGTTCACATATTCAATCTGCTAGTAATTATTTGTTAAGATGCTCATGTAATGTTTCAGTTAATGAGTTTAAAGAAAAGAATTTTAATGTCCATGAATATGCTAAAATGATTCACCCCTCCACTCAGTTTAGTTAAGTTTTCATCAATTGGTATCAGAGTCGGTTCCTTCTGTATAAGCCTAACAACTTTAAGGTAGATTTGGTTGATTCATAGACTATCAAAATGTACCTGTGTTGAGTGCAACAAACTTTCATGAATGGAGAGATAAGGTAAAATTTGAACTGATATCTTACGAACCTGGTGTATGGAAACTAGTATGTCATGGCTACTGCAAATATTTGCCCTCTTTGTAAGAACAACAGTGGAATGATAAATTAAAATGTATCATGTATAAAAATATTCATAATAAGGATATTTATACAATCATAGATTTAACTTCTGCAAAAGAAATATGGGATAGGTTGCATTTCATGAATGCAGAGGCTAGCAGTAGTAGTGCAGAGAAAGAAAAGAGAGAGGAAGGATAAAAAACCTTTTCAAAAGGAAACCTTTACCTGTGTGAATGTACCCATCCCTCATGAAGAAAAGACAGATGAAAATCAAGCTAGGCTTGACTTATCATTAACTAGTATAGAAAGATTGAAGAATAAAAACAAATTTTTGAAGACACTGGTGGAGATATGTGATGAGAAAGAGCATGAGTTAAAGAGGAAATTGTCAGTGTGAAGACACAACTTGAAGAAGCAGGGAGAATAGAAGAGGTGATGAGCAGTAATTTCAAGGAGAGAGACCTACAATCTAAACGATTAGAAGTTGAGGTTGACTAAGCTAGAAGTAAGTTAGAAGAAAGTAATAGGTTGTGTAAGCAACTAGAAGAGGACCTTTCCTCCATGAAGAACTCAACAAAGAAACCATTAAAGATGATAATGAAGCAACTCGAAAAGGACCTATAAAAGAAGAGTCTAATAGAAACATGCTTTGTAAAGAAAAAAACCAAGTAGCAATATCAAAATCCAATGAATGAGTTGAACAAGTTTAGAATATCTCAAAGGAGATTCTTTGCTTCTGGGAAAAACATCACATGTTTTCCTTGCCATGAAGATGGACATGTGAAAGATCAAGACTATTCAGCAAAACATGCAACAAAGAAGAAGATACTATCCAACAAGAAAACAAAGGAGAACACCGACAACTAGGTACATAAAATATTTCTATGGTTATTGTTATATGTGTCATGAATTTGGGCATAAATCGGTTGAATGCAAAGTGTATATGAAGAAAAACATGAGCGCAAAAAGAAGCACATAATTTTCTCTATTCTTTGGAAACACAAGATGTTTTGTGTGTAATAATCTTAGCCACAAAACCAAGGATTGTAAGTTGCCATATATTCTAAAGAACACTAGACAGAAGATGGAAGCAACTTCAATAAGAGCATATTATGAAAGAAATTCAAACAAAAGAAAATGATCTATGAAAGTGTGGAAGAGGAAGAGAAAGGAACAACTTGTTACTTCAATGACACAATGAAGGCATCATGGTTTCAGGGGGAGCTTCTCTAAGAAGCAACGCAATGATCTAGTGAGTGTTAGAAGAGTAGCAACATCCCAGGGGGAGAGAAGGCCATAAAATGTTCTGGAATGGTGAAATCAAAGTTAGATGTTGGCAGAAAGGCTTTACTTGTGGATTAGCAAAAGTTGAAAAGAATAAAAGAAAAAAAGGAAAGAAAGAAAGAGGGAGGAAGAAGAAGAAAAATGAGGAGGGATCACACATAAAGGCTCTATAGGCCTTGCATATAATTTTGAATAAATGGTAAACAAATTCATGTGTATATAAGGCTTTAGCTCACTATGTGGAATAGTTTAGGTTGAAATGAAATCCCCTGTGGTTCTCTAAATTCAATATCAGTACTAGTTGAATTGAAACATTTCAATTTGCTAGTCGTCCTCTTCAACCAATTGGAGTTTACTGAATTAAAGGTTATATGATAAAATTGTCGGACGACAGTGTCATACACAAAGAGTTATGGAGAACTTGTTGAAAATTGCATATTAACAATGAAAAATTCCACGAAATATTTTCATACATGATGGGAGTGCATTTATTTAGAGTTGTAAGAGCGTGAAAGATGGTTAAAAGAGAGGATTGAAAACTTGAGTACGATGGTTTTATATTCAACCATGGATGAGAGAGAAAAATGTGTTAAAATGAAAAACCACCGTGAAACCTAGTGCCCATGTGTTGTGCTGAAGGAGCTTACAGACAAGGAGTTTAATCATCCTGGAAAAGGACCTCCGAGTGACCTAGTTCTTAGCGGAAAAACAAGGATTTTCCATCTCCTTTTTAGGAATTATGTGAAGAGAAGGAATCAAATACACAACACTTTTCAAATGAATCTAGAGCTGCTCTTGATCAAGCATTCCAAATCGACAATTCGGATGTATCCAGTTCTTTAGTGGAATATTATTTCCAGGTGCAAGTGATTATGTTCATGTAAGAGGTCAGAAGAAGAAATCTTCAATAGAGAACATGTCATTAAATGAGATGAGGGATGATATTTTAGAACTATAAACACAATATCAAGACTTGGAATGTGAACATGAAAATTTGAGGAAAATTAAGAACTATGAAATGGATGATTTGAAGAAACGAATGTTGACAGATCCGTGCAAGCAGATGATAGAGAATCGTGCTTAAGATAAAGCATCCAAAGGTCGTGCGTTATATTGGTGGGCGTAATATGATATGATGGAATTGATATATTTGGCAAATACGTTACTAATACATTGTGCGACATTGATGCATATTGGAAGGCATTGGCAACTTTGAGGAATAGGAAGTTAATGCGCAACATTCATTATATTAGAAAATGAAATGAATACATGGCGTTCAACATTGAAGAAAATATTCCTGGCATTGAGGATGTTAGTGTATGCCAAAAATTACGAGAGAGAATCCAACATTAGACATATTTTATAAATTTCATCAGAGGTACATTATGGTGAATTAAAAAATCGTTATGGTCAGAGGAACATTATGTTAAATCATAAGGTGCGTTACATGGTGAAAGGCATGCTAGAGGCCATGCAGGCGCATGAGGCTCATATCTTCAAGACCTATATTCTAGGTTTGAGTAACGAGGACATCAAAACTCCAATGGACTAGTGCCAACGAATATTATTAATAAATTGTGCAATGTTAGAGGTGTAACTAGTAAGAGAAAATAATAAGCTTCATCATTTCAAAAGTCTACATGACAGTTTCTCTTGGCAGACCTAGCTCTCCTAATAATGCTAGACACTGAATATGAAGAGTTGAAATGTTTGTTGCCAAAAGTGATACGTATCATGTGGATATAATTTAAAGATTTGATTCGCTAAAATGAAGCATGGAGGTGGAGATTGATGCATGTTACAACTAACTCCATTATAGCAGCATCAAAGTACACATTTTGAGTGTGGCATTTGGGAATTGTCTGAGTGTGTTTCTTTTCTTTTTCTAAGCAAACACTACACCTTGCTAAATTTTTTTTGTAAGCTTGGTAGGACTACATCTTCATCGTGTCCAATATATATCACCCTAATCAGGGGTGGGAATTAAATCGGTGACTTCACATCAAGGAGTGCCTTAACAAAGCACTCGATCACCGTATATCCAAGACCCCATGTACTTGCACCTTGTTATTTTGAAATCAAAGCATGCATGCAATAAAAAAAGTGATATACATACTTTGTGTATCGACATCAAGTCTAGTTTATATCAATTGGAATATCAAAGCATCGTGTTAGTGGTATATGGAGTGTCTAGTTTTCATGCATGGCACATTGATATATGGAGTGTCGATATGAATTTGACTATGCAGCGTCGCGTTGGAGTTATTTATATTGTTGAAGTGGACAACTGAAGCACCTCGAAAAAATTTACATTAGGTTACCCGAGGATAATAATATGAGATCATTGCTAAATTAATTTTGTCAATTGTCATCTTTGAAGCATTTTGAGTTAATAAATGCTTGTAAAATGAAGTCACTAGCAGATTTATTTGGCAATTTGGTCAACCTTGAACACCTAAACCTATCGTGCTCACGTAGTTTGGAGAGACTTCCAAATTCCTTCAAGGTTTTAATTAGCCTTAAATATCTTGATCTAACAGGTAGAGATAATTTAATTATGTTGGTGAAATCCCATGGAAATATCTTGGAAAAGCTAGCTAAAAGGGTGGTGTGGTCTATGGAATTGGCCATGTACGACCAGAGCGTTCAATTGTTTCAACACTCTTCGAAAAACGTTCATTTAAATTGGTATTAAGATCTCCAAAAGTGACCACACACAATTATATAATCCTTGACATTCTCAGTTTCTTTCTGAGTAGGTTCTTGGAAATATTGATTTAGAAAATGCATTGCTACTGCTCCAACAAAATGAAATCAAGAGGTGGAATATGATATGCTTGGCATCCCTTGCAAATGCATTTCGACTCATTCTATTGCACAAGAAAGTTCTTAGGTTTTTTTCAACTTTCATATTAAAGTATTGACATGCGTTGGTAGCGTCATATGCTAGAAGGAAGGTTGTTAACGCAGGAGTAAAACACATGGAAAATAATCAAATTTGGTGTTATATATTGACAAATATTTGACAGCTTTCAAAATTGTATCACTTCCGCATGATCTAAAGTGATTGAAGGGAATATTACCAAATTTTTAGCCTTGCATGCTCCAAGTATGTTAAAATAATAATTAAAATTATTATTTGTTCATGTGGAAAATTATCTATTACAGGTATAATTAATTATTGTTCAAATCTGGCAAAATCCTTGATATCTCAGCGCTCTGTATAGCTTCCTTATATGTGGGTTCTCTTCATACATAGATGAATTCACTTTATGGCCATGAACTTGTGCATCTTATGAAGGAGAATCCGCAACAACATTTCCTTCTTGACTGCTTCAGTGTAGTTGTTTGATCCTAGTAGTGGTGGTGGATATGTGTAAGGGATTTCAATACTTGAATGAAATTAATGAGTAAGTGGTTGTTGCATTCTAATTCTAATGAAGGTGCTCTCGCAGAAGAGAATATGTGTGGTATTTGATCTGAGGTTTGTGACGTGGCTTTTCACACTTATGCGATCCATAGAGGAGGTGGCCAGATTATCCCAATGACTATAATGGTTATGTATGCATCTCAACTTACTACCAAACCATGACTTCTTGAGCTAGTATATCTTGTTTAGATTCACACTCTTGAGAATTCCCTTGGTGGTATTTATGGTGTGCTAAACCAGAAGAGAGGTCATGTTTTTGAAGAAGTGTAGAGGCTAGGAACTCCACTATACAACATCAAGGCATATCTACCAATTGTTGAATCATTTGGATTCTCAAGTACTCTTCATGCTGAAACTTTTGACCAAGCTTTCCCTCAATGGTTGTTTGACCACTGGGATATGATGAATCTGATCCATTGGAATTTGGTTCCCGAGCTGGGAAACTTGTGACTGATATCCATAAGAGTAAGGGTCTTAAGGAGATTCTGACTCCCTTGTTAGAGTACAAAGACAAGGTGTAGAGCCTTGCTATGTTTGCATGTCGGATGTTGTCAATATTGAGGAACTTACGTGAGTATTAAAACACAGTTTGATGTGCTAGGACTAGTTAAATTTATGTTATTCAATAATTTGATTGGTATCCAAAGCGTATGCATTATGCAATGCCAAAACATGATATATGAACTCATGATACCCTATTGTATCTAGTGTCTAGTACCCTATGGGATATCAAGGAGTAGTAATGGGTCCAACCACACTACTTGATGGACATGGTTATGTTCGACCAGCAATGGTTCTTTGGTTCTAACATGGTAGGCAAGTTGTCAATTTTGTTGATGATCTGACTCTTAATGATCTTGAATGGGCTGGGATTGTATATAAACACGTCCTAGGAAGTAAAGTACATTTTTGTGGAAAATATTACGAATCCTCACTCATTTACAATTCTAATTGGTCAAATTAAGGATGTTGTTAAAAACACTCTTGAAGATAGATCTATTGTCTTGGGGAATTGAGATTTTGAAGTTGCTACAAGCCAACATCTCAAAAACACATTCAAGAAGAATGTTCAGGGGTATTTAAGCCTTTGTTGATGCCATTTTGTTGGTACTCAAGACTTTGGAATAAAATCTAAATTATTGGTTTAAATCATCATACAGGAGAGTCTTGTTCTTGCTTTAATATGTTTCTTTAAAAAAGCTTTAATACTATCATTTGTTATTAAATATGTTGCATTTTTTTAATATAAAGAAATGCTCAATATAATGCATTTCTCATGCATACCATGTTTTCCTTACAAAGTGTTCTCTCAAAAATATTCTTGCTTTCAAAGTGTTCTCATGTTAAAATTGGCAACTAGGGCCAAACTCCATGTGGGTCATCTTATTTATGGCAGTTGATATTTTTATTGGATCCCTCTCATCGAGAAGTGTAGGATTGATCTAAAGATCATCCGATTTCGATAAGTATTCATGGAGTTATGAATTTACTTATGTTATAAGACAAATTGTCAAGTCGGCCAGTAACTTGAGTAGGCTCAGAAGCCCAATAGTCGTGTCTATTCATCATCTACGGTTTTAGTATAAATATAGAGGACTTGAAATCATTTGGAATACACACCTCTTCATGTGTGGTCTCCTCCTCTCCACGTCTTTGTGTTTTGGTGAAGGAGAGACACAATGATTATACGATGGCCTAAAGGAGATTCCCTAGCCGCAGATGAAGCCCTAGTTGCAGACACAAAAGAGACATAGAAGGAGCCTTACCATAGGACCTATTTACAACCCTATATCCGTAGACAAAGAATGCTTCTATACACTGCACAAAGGAGGACTAAACAAACCTAATCTATCCATAGTTATCGAGTCCCTTATCCGCTGGACAAGAGGCCCTTACAAAAATTTAGGAGGAGTGTTACACAGTAATTTGTCACCATTTGTCACTGTCCCTGTTACCCCTCTCCCACACTTTGGAGGACTCATTCTGGGACCTGTGAGAAGTGACATAACTTGAAAACACTTGCATTATGTTCCCCTAAGTATGGACTTCATATGCTCTGAAGACATCTCCTCCAGAATATCCTTAAAAAGTCCCCTTTTTCCATTAGTGTGGATCCACAGTGTATTACCCGAGCCAATGGGGGAAATCCTCCAAAGAGGGCGTGCCAGTTGGCACTCTGTCTTAGAACTATACCCGTGCCAACCGAGTTTGGAAAAGCTTTTTAACAAACGCACGCCCGAAGGTTTTTTCCTTTCGACTCATAAAGCTTTTTAAGGATAATGCCAATCTCACGGATGTCGAGATTCATCGTATCTCCCTTTCCTCTATCCATAATAGCTTTTTGAGGATAAACCCAATCCCATAGATGGTGTGATTGATCTTATCTCCTTCTCCTCCATCTATAAAAGCTTGTTCTGTTGCCTTTGACAAGCTAGTTCGAGCATAGGGAGAATTATACTTTCAGAAGTCTAAGAGATTGTTGTAAGAGTCTTCTTTGCATTCATAATCAAAGAGAGAGAGGCTTGTTCCCAATCCCGACAAGCTTTGCAAGGCATATGTAGCTGATCACCCAGCCAAAGGAGGATTTGACGTCAGAACTATGGTTGTTTTCTTCTTTGTTGTTTATCAATAATAGATGACTATCATTATGGTTCCACTCTTGTTGTTCATTGTGATGATGTTTGAGTTATATCTTTTCTGACTGATATATAATTGCATCTATTGGATTTTATGCTTGTATTTGTGTCGTTCTTTGCATGTGCAGGTGTCCATTCACGGAGATCGTGAGGATCGTGACCGGCCGGAGCAAAGGAACGGGAGCGTCGACTCTTCTACAACACTAGCGTTGGAATCTAAGTAGGCTCTCATAATCCACCTTTAATTTGCAATTAGGAACTTGCGTGATAGCATTGTTTGATTGTTGCTAGACCCATTTTGGGCTAGTGGGGATCGCCTCTGTCCGCAGAGGGGATTTACCTCTCCAACAATTTGGCGACTCCACTGGGGAATTAGCTTGTTGTTTGATTTGTAAACTTTAGACGGAGCCTGAAGTACGGCCAGATAGCCTTCGAAACGCTATTGCTTTGCATTAGCGAAGTAGATCAACGCCACTTCAGTCAATCTCTGGTTTGGTTTACGAACTAAACAGCTTGGAGTTTGTCTTGCCTCTTTGGTTTTTCTTGTTTTGCTTGCCTGGTCAACTTTCTGGGTTGATTCTTTGGTTGTCTCTTGCTTCTTGGTCTGTCTGGGTACTGCTGGCCTAGTCTTGGATTGCTTGTTTTTTATTTTAGCATAGCAAACTCAATTGGCGCTCTTTTTTGCATGACAGTCGCGCCATTGGCGCCGCTTGTCAATGTACAGCCCACGCCAATCCTCAATTGGCGCTACTTTTAGCCTGAAAGTCGCACCAGCCCAGGGAACCTTTTAGAGTTTGCTTGTTTTGAGCCTTCCAAGCTTGGTTTTTGTGTCTGGATACTTCCTCTCAATCACTTGAGTGTGTTAGAGTCTTGTTTGACTGGTTCTTGGCCTTTACCCTTTGGGTGTTTGCTTTTTTCTACCGATTTCACGTTTTAGCCCTAGGGCATCTAGTGGCTTTGTGCATCGAGCCTTCCTTAGGAGTTTTGGCCTTCTGTTGGTCCAGTCGACTTTTTGGTTACTCTCGCACTTGTTCAGTGATTGTTAAAGCTTTTTATTGTGTTATTCGAGCGATTTACCTCTTTTTCGCTTGGATTTCGCTTGGCTTCATTTGGGCTTAGATCACATAGCTCATTGAGGTCTTTGTGATCTTTCTTGGTTTGAAAGATTGTCTTGGTGTTTCAGGGACTTGATTGTGTTTTCATTGAGTGAAATTTGTTTCTTTTACTCTTTGTTATTATCTCTCAAAATTTGTTTTGTGCATTTTGCCATCGAAAAGAAAACGAACAATCTCTTTTGCGTTGCAGTAGTTAATGGAAATTAGAGCTTTTCATTGTTATTAGCGATTAGTGACTTTAAAGAAAAGTTGCATTTATTGCCATTAGCTGCATTAGAGTCATTGTTGATTGTTTTATGATCATTTTGTTTGATTGAAAGATCTCAACTCTCTCGTAGCTAGTGTTCATCGAATGAAATGATATATTTTGGCATATAGCTTGCATTTAAGAAATTGTGAGAGATTACATACGGTAGGACCTGGAAACTGAAACCTAATCAAAGATCAACCGTAAAATGAACTGAATGAATCTAAAAATGCATTGGAACTTAACGCATACATCTAGAGGTCTAGGCTAGAGACGTGTTTCAGCGTCGTTAAACCTAGTCACTGTTGTTTCACATTAAGGTTGGGTGATTCCTCCTTTTGTGACTCAATAGTGTTCTAGCACGGATTTGTGCTCCCACGTACCGTCGAGTAAATGGGGAGACCCCACTCAGTTATCATCCTTTATCCATAGGAAGCCGTGTCTGCCGCCTTACAAGCCGTAACGCACTGAACACAACATTCGGGAAGATTGACTGTCGTACGGAAAGTCCTTGGTTTTCATATGATTGCCAAGGTGTATATGCAGTTTTACGGATTTGTTTGGTAAACCCTTTGCCTAGTTTCTCCAGAGTAGTCACTTTTGATCCTTTTCGGACTCCCTAAAAGAAAAGGCTCACCTGAGCATTTGTCACTTCGAGCTCACTAAACATTCGAAGGCGACTAGAGTCACCTTTTCGTCCTTTTCTCGACTCTTAAAACATGAAAAGGTCAAGTTCGGTTCCTTTGTCTTAAAATTTATTTGGCCACGATTCACATTTACCCGGTTAGATCTTGTTTGCGTAGCTTGAGTAGGTTTCTTTTTCGATGGCAACTTTTCCGGGGTTCACCAACCCAGGGATCCCCTTTGACGGGAACCCTGGTCATTTCGCTCCGTTTGGGAATCTTGCTGCTCCTTACATGGCAACATTGTCCCTCCCAGGGTTAACTATTGGGTTGCCTGTTTGGTTGTTCTCAACCTCTTTGGTCCCTGCCGTTTCAACTTCTGGTCAATCAGTCCCTCCACCTGAACAACATCATGTTGATTCTAAGGTGGACCTCTCCCCTTCTTCGCCTGCTTCTATGTCCTCATCTTCTACTTCGCCTGGTGAAAGTCTCGATTCGAGTAACCAGGTGGCTAAGAAGAAGAAGAAGAAGACGAAGAAGAAGAAGTCTCCTAAGGGAGAGGCTAAAAGTGCAGCTACTCCCTCGAGTACACCTCCAACCGGGCCACCTTCTGCTCCTCCGCGGAAGGTCAAATTTCCTTGTAGATTATGCAAGGAGGACCATCTTCTTCGTGATTTTCCTGGCATTCCCAAGGTCTTAGAAGTATGGTCTCGTGATCCGGCCCGCCCCTCATCATCCTCTGGAGCTCACGGCGATGCTACCCTATCAGCTGGAAATGGTAAGGGAAAAGGGAAGATTCAAATCCCCTGTAGACTCTGTGAAGGCAATCATCCCCTTCACCTTTGTCCACTAATGGATAAAGCCTCCATTGTATTGGAAAGTCTCACAACTCCTTCACCCCAACTACCCATTGGCTGTCAACGTCTCTCTGCAGCCGCAGATCGTTCCCCTGCTGACAAAGAGATCGACCAAGATTCCTCTCTTGTCCATCCTCCTCTTCCTGACCCTGGCTCTGCCAAGCCTGTTCCAGACCAACCATTGATCGGAAAGAGTGTCGACTCGAGTTCACCACCTGTCGACCACTCTGTTCTGGAAGAGCATCATTCCCATGTTCTTCTCGTCTCCTCAGATTCTCCTGCATTCGGAAATGATTCTCCTATCCCAACTGCTCCCGAGAGTCCTGCCTCGGTCCCTTTAGAGTAGGGGGGCAATCATACGATTCCCCCACCAAGTAGTTCAGTCGTGTCCTTCAACTGGAGTTGTTTGACTACCTCCCGCCTTCCATCCCATGTGCCTTTCTGGGTCACGGTACACGCCTATAATAAGGCGATACCTGACACTATTTTGGATGAGGGTGCATCTGTTAGTCTTATGCCTACCACTACTTGGCAATCTTTGGGTTCCCCACAGCTTGTGCCAGTCGCACTGAATCTGACAGATTTTGACGGAGGAACTAGTCAACCATTAGGGATCCTTCGAAAGTTCCCTATTACTTTGGGAGGAAAAACCGTCTATATAGACGTATCGGTTACTCAAGGTGATTTAGATTTCAGTCTTCTCCTTGGTTGTGACTATGTTTATGCCATGGGGGCCCTTGTCTCTTCACTTTTCCGTGTGGTTTGCTTTCCACACGATGGCAAAATTGTGACTATCGATCAATTATCATTCGTTCGTCCCCGGGTGCCTCCTGTGCAGTTATCATCCCCTCCTGTTTTTCATCCACCAGTTGCATTTGCCCCACCACAGATCAACTACGTGGCCACTTATCCCGTGCCTGGATCCAGTGATGCCGCTGTCGTGCATAGTGTCCTGGGGGCATTGGGCCCTGACTTCCAAGATGTTGGCCTTCCATCGGGAGTGGCACTCTTGGGAGCCTTAACTTCCTATTCATTGTGATGAGGTTTTGGCGGAGCATAGTTCGTTTTTTGGTGTCAATCTCCTTAAAAAAAGAAACTAGGTTTGGGCGGAGCATAGTTCGTTTTCCTATGTCAAGCTCCTTAAAAAATGAAACTAGGTCTAGCCGAGCATAGTTCCTGATCTTGTGTCAATCTCATTAAAAAATGAAATAAGGATTATGAGGATAGTTCTTTTCCTAGGTCAACCTCATTAAAAAATGAAACATCTCCTCCTTTCCAAATCGAGTCTTTGATTAAGATCTCGTAAAATACAAGTCGAGTCTTTCATAGATCTCGAGAGTGAACCTTCATTCCATCCACTTTGTTGAATGCAATGAAGCTTGGGGGGCATGTACCTCGATTTGCGTTATTATGCTGGGGGCATGCGAACTGATAACAAGCATAGTTTTTCATTTCAAGCTTGTGTAAACATGAAACCGAATCTAAGCAGAGTTCTCCATGGTTCAAGCTTGTGTAAAAATGAACCCATACCTAATTTACATCTTGTGATTGCCTTTTATCTGCTAAATTATGTTATATGAGCCTTGGTTGTTTCATTCCATCACCACCATCTCTTTGGCCGATCATATGCTTTCACTTGGTTGTTTATCCTTTCCTGAGGAACCGCAGCGATGAGTGGTTTTATTAGCCAGCCTCTTGACCATTACATGTTTTGAGTAGTTCCACCATTGCCGGAACCAGTTGCTACCCTTTATACCACTCGTTCCTCTAGGACGAGTCTCCTTTAAGCTCTTTTCAGACTTGTAAAAGATGAAAAGATTGCCGAGTACTTGTCCCTTTCTGACTCGTTAAAGAGAATAAAAATGGAGGTCTACTTTCAGCTCTTTTCCAACCGTTTAAAGACGAAAAGATCGCTGAGCTACCCCTCTTGACTCGTTAAATGTAAATAAGAGGCGGTCGTCTTTAAACTCTTTTCCGACCGTGTAAATATGAAAAGATCGTCGGACCCTTGTCGTTTCAGGTTCGTTAACGGTCACGAAGCGACGTGGTTTTGATCGCTTTTTTACTTTTTCTTGTCGAAATCACTACTCATGAAAAATACTCCTCGATCGTAATGGTCGGGCAGTTCTTTCGAGCATTGTTTTATACTTTTTCGGGCTCGAGAGACACAACTTTACGAAAAAGGACACCCTTGGAGTTTTCTTTTCTGCTGTCTTTTCAAACTCTCTAAACATGAAAAGATGTCGAGTTCTTCCTCTGTCAGACTCGTTAAAACCTGATGACATTGGATTCCGTCGAAATGACGCTTCACAAGAATATGCTATCCCCATCAAGCTTGTTAATAAAAATAACTGGGGTACTCGCCAGAAATGGTGGGGGAAAATGGAACCATAATTATTGTCATGTCGGCAGTATGTCGCTCTTGAACATGGCACTTTATTTTCATTCGTGTCTGGGTGGGGACATCTCATCTCTTTTTTCACTTGCCTCCATCGGTTTGGGTGATCCTGTTTGACCTCTCATCTGCTCATTGCCTCGTCACCATGACCTTTGATCCATTGCTGTCAAATACTGCCAAGTCCACTATCGTGCCGCCAATATGTTCAAGAGAAGTTGACCTCTGCAGAACAACAACCTCCCTCTGATAGCTCACATAATTCTGATTCACCACAACATTCTTCCTCTGTCTCATGTCGATGATGTGGGAAACACTATGGCCCACCTTCGATCAAGGTCACTTCCTGTCGACTTCAGCTCATTATCGAGGGAGCTGATCTAGAGACTCCCTTCCGGTGCCTTGGAGCCTACATGCCTCAATGGCAGGTTCTTCGTGTTCGACGTGAGGTTTTCATCATTGGCCTCTGATCAAATGATTCTACGGGTGTTCGACGCCAGCTCACTGATTCGCACGTCGTAGATTGTACCTATAGTACCTTGAGGGCCATTGTCATTATTGGTGGTACCTCTCGCGTTTGTTAACGGTTTTCATTATTGACTGGTAATCAGACGATGTTCATGCATGTTCGACTTCAACTCATGTATTCGCATGCTTGAACTTGTACTTTTGTTTGGGTCGAGATGGAGCGCAAGACCCTGGATTTTGTCTGTTGGAATCCAGGCTGCGATTTTGTGGATTATTGTGATTATTACATGACTCATTCACTGGATGGCTGCGACCATGCCTGAGTCTATTCATCGATCCTCACCGGATGGCTGCGCCCATACCTTGGATCTAGATTATTATGTACTCTGTTATGGATGGCTGCGCCCATACCACATATATCATGTACTTGAGATATCAATTGTACCTCTCTATGCAGATTCTCTGGTGGCAGCATTTTCATTTGCATGTGTTCTTGTAAAGCATTTCACCCCTCTCTCTCTATCGGGCCTCATGCTTTAGGGGGCATCCGTTACACAGTAATTTGTCACCATTTGTCATCGTCCCTGTTACCCCTCTCCCACACTTTGGAGGACTCATTCTGGGACCTGTGAGAAGTGACATAACTTGAAAACACTTGCATTATGTTCCCCTAAGTATGGACTTCATATGCTCTGAAGACATCTCCTCCAAAATATCCTTAAAAAGTCCCCTTTTTCCATTAGCGCGGATCCACAGTGTATTACCCGCGCCAATGGGGGAAATCCTCCAAAGAGGGCACGCCAGTTGGCGCTCTGTCTCAGAACTATACCTGCTCCAATCGAGTTTGGAAAAGCTTTTTAACAAACACACGCCCGAAGGTTTTTTCCTTTCGACTCATGAAGCTTTTTAAGGATAATGCCAATCTCATGGATGTCGAGATTCATCGTATCTCCCTTTCCTCTATCCATAATAGCTTTTTGAGGATAAACCCAATCCCATAGATGGTGTGATTGATCTTATCTCCTTCTCCTCCATCTATAAAAGCTTGTTCTGTTGCCTTTGACAAGCTAGTTCGAGCATAGGGAGAATTATACTTTCAGAAGTCTAAGAGATTGATGTAAGAGTCTTCTTTGCATTCATAATCAAAGAGAGAGAGAGGCTTGTTCCCAATCCCGACAAGCTTTGCAAGGCATATGTAGCTGATCACCCAACCAAAGGAGGATTTGACGTCAGAACTATGGTTGTATTCTTCTTTGTTGTTTATCAATAATAGATGACTATCATTATGGTTCCACTCTTGTTGTTCATTGTGATGATGTTTGAGTTATATCTTTTCTGACTAATATATAATTGCATCTATTGGATTTTATGCTTGTATTTGTGTCGTTCTTTGCATGTGCAGGTGTCCATTCACGGAGATCGTGAGGATCGTGACCGGCCGGAGCAAAGGAACGAGAGTGTCGACTCTTCTACAACACTAGCGTTGGAATCCAAGTAGGCTCTCATAATCCACCTTTAATTTGCAATTAGAAACTTGCGTGATAGCATTGTTTGATTGTTGCTAGACCCATTTTGGGCTAGTGGGGATCGCCTCTGTCCGTAGAGGGGATTTACCTCTCCAACAAGGAGCCCTAATATGCTGATACAAATTCAAAGATGGAGGCCCAACGTTGTCCTAAAAGAGGAATGCCCTAACTATTGTTCTAATTAAAACGCAGTCATAAAGATAGATCCTATTGCTGTCATGAAGAGATCTAAACACAAAGATCTGGATGATGTCTAAACATAATATCCTAGCTATGACACTTAAGGTTAAGGCCACAGTCCATGAGGGCATATACGCAGAAAGAAGGGACACAATGGTGCCCTAGATGCAGTCAAGGAAGAAATGTATACACAGTCCAAGGACGGATCTAAGCCGCAGTTAAGGAGGGTGCTATGGGCAGCTCAAGGTGGCTCCAAACATCAACATTTAAACATTTACTAGGGCACTGTCATTAAAGGCCTCAATCCGCAGTTGAGGAGGATTGTTCGAGGTAGGTTGTTTTCAAGAGAAAAGTAGTTGGGTGTTGTCCTGAAAGAAGCCTTGCACAGTCATCTAGCCACTTGTTGTAAGTAACAACACGTTCATGTTTTGGTATAGTATGCTAGGCATAAGTATCCACTGAAGAGAAGATATGGGGTTGTTGTTTGAAGAGTGAATGAGACCTCTTGGAAGATTAGATTGCTACAGCCAGCTACTTTGCTAGGCTGCAAGCCATAGCAAGCAGCTAAGGTTGTTCCATGGGAATAATGTAGCATGCAAGTGGCAGTATGGATTAGGAAGGGCTCTCCTAGATGGTCTGTAGCCCTTGAAGCACTCAGTTACCTAATAGCTTGGGAGAAGCACTGTAATGAGAACAACTCAGTGATGGATGCAGCAAAGTGCAGCACATTGGTACAGCATCATGCAGCACCGTGATGATGAATGGTATGATGTATGCAATATACTATGATAGGTGAAGCAGTCACCTTGGAGAATCAGTTGAACCAATATGTCTTCAACTGATCTCATGCAGATATCAAAAGTCAAAGTGTTGACTTCTATTGTAAATGTACTATCTCTCTCTCTCTTTCTCTGCTGAACTTTGAAGAACATAAAATAAGAATTGATCAAGGGTTTCCCCACATTGGTGTTTGTCCCTGGCTGGCACCACATCTTGTGTCCTCTTGTCTTGGCTTGTCTTCTGCGATTTATATTTATGTTTTATCTACAATTTACTTTAATGCTGATGTGATTGCTAATCAGGAAAAGATATTGGAAAATTAAAATAAATTGCTCTAGCATAGAACATACCTAAAATTAACATGGTATCATAGCTGAGGTGAAGACAATGCCCAAGAAAGAGTGAAAGAGCAATCATCGAAGACAGTTGGGAAAGGACAAAAGGATCAATGGGTTCCTCATCCCTCTTGAAATTCACCGAGGGTGAAGTGGAAGCAGAGAATATTATCATAATGGCACAACGGAAGATCACTTCATTGGGAAGTTCGGATCTAAGGGTGGAAGGAAAGGCGGATGCCTTGGTTGCAATAAGTTCGGCCATTATGTGAAGAAGTGTCCGAATGGTAGAGAGACATCTCTTGATGAAGATAATAATCATTCCAGGGACATCTTCAATGATTAGAGGAATGATAAGTAATGCAGGTCATCAAGGACACGACCGACTCTTCAGAGAAAGCAAGGAACCCCAGGTATGAAAAATCAAATGTTGTTTCTAATAAGATAAAGAAGCGTTATCTTGTATTGGACCTCTCCTTCATATTCTTTGGGAATCTGGCTTATTGATTGTAGTGCTTCAAGGCACTTCATCGGATAGATGGGTACACTCTCTAATTTGGTAGAGATGGAAACAATCGTGGGATTATACTTGGAGCCGATGCCACCTATCCCAGAAAGGATGTTGGGAATGTTATCCCTCAACTGAATGGGGGTAACTCAATTCATTTACAGAATCTCTTTTATGTACCTGATTGCAAGAAGAACCTGGTGTCCATTTCAACAATGGAAGTCTAAGGTTACAAGGTGGCACTCATCGATGAAAAGCAGGTCCACAGGCTTGGAACAACCCGAGGAGTTTGAGATTGATGATCAAGAATCTCACATATGCAAGTGGAAGAAAGCCCTCTATGGCTTGAAGAAAAACACCCTGGGTGTAGTATGAGAGGATTGATAGTTGTTGGATGAAGTTGAGATTCACTAGGAGTGAAACCGATCCAAACCATTACTCGAATGTTGTGGATGATAGACCTATCATACCGACACCTATGTCTGACAGGTGCAGACCCTCTCATTTATAGAAGACAGAGGGAGTTGGATTCCGAATGTGGAAAGATAAACTGCAAGCATGTGACTACCTCGAGGATCTTAACTTTCAGAAGTTATATGGTAGTGATGTCGGACTAGATTTGGGAAATGCCTCTAAGTTTCATAAACTCATTCGCGTTGATGTTCTTGGTGAACCTCTGTCTGGACATATGTTTTGCAGTTAGCATGGTGAGCTCATATTTGGTTGAGCTTCATTGGATTGGTGCCTAGAATCTTCTGAGATATCTTCAGAGTACAATATCTCATGGATTGAGATACACTGCCTAGAATATGAAACCACATGATTATTTGAATGCTGAGTGGGCAGGCAGTGTGGAGGATCACTAGAGCACTTCTTAGTGTTGGCTCTTCTTGGATTCTGCTTTGATATCATGGATGAGCAGAAAGCAGAAGTTGGTTGCTATAATCACAGCCGAGATCGAATACATAGCTATGAGTATGATGTCGTGTGAAGCTGCATGGTTGCAAAAGCTCTTAAGTGAGTTGTTTGTTCACATGATGAATACCACTGTGATTCTCTGTGACAACCAGAGGTGGGATTCGATTATTGAGGAATCCTGTATTCAATGTTGCTCTTGCCGATAAACATCAGATACTGCCTTATCTGGGATATGCTAAGTCGATGAGCGAGGAGGCTCCATCACATTGAGACTGATGTACAAGTCGTAGACATTTTGTCAAAGCCTCAAAAAGGTCAAATCTGTGACTTTCGCGAACGACTTGGTGTCTTGAGATACCTTCTTATAAGGGTCCTTCATGTTGCATGCACTGATCTCTGGGAGCTCTGGGGGCACGGGGCACTTCTTGGAGCAATATATGACCACAAGGTGACTCACCATTCCCTGGTGGTGCACTTGTACAGGGTAAAAGAATCAAAACTTTCCGCGTGACACCTTGTGGCAGGATGATTAGTTCTTCTGTGAGGTTTGGATGATGTGTTCTCCATGAAGATTGTGTAGCAGGATGATTAGTTCTCCTGTGAGGCCTGGATGATGTGTTCTCCAGGACAATTGTGGAATAGGATGATTCGCTCTCCTGTGGGCCAAGATGATTAGTTCTCCGTGGCATCCACCGGATAGGATGATTATTTCCCCTATCGAGGCATCCTACCCATGTAGTATGGGACTCATGGGAAGTACCTCTCATCTGATCAATGAGCAAGGAAATGAGGATAGGGACCATAGTAGTACCGATGGATGCATCGATGTATCTACCATAATCCATATGCTAGGATGACCTTCATTGATTTGGGATCAATGGTACTGGTTTGGGACCAGTGGTAGGAGTTGTACCTACTATGACACTGACTTCGGGTCGGTTGAGGACTTGTCTGGGACCAGTGGTAGGAGCTGTACCTACTATGACACTGACTTCGGGTCGGTTGAGGACTTGTCTGGGACCAGTGGTACACACTCTGAGACTTACTTCGGTTCAGTGGAGAATGGTATGACACATTCTCGATCAATTCTTCTTCTTCATGGTTCAACAAAGCTAAGCAGAGCAGAGCAGAGCTAACAGAGCTGAGCAGAGCAACGCAGAGCAGAGCAGAGCCAACAGAGCTGAGCAGAGCAGCGCAGAGCCAGTAGAGCTGAGCAAAGCCAACAAAGCTGAGCAGGGCAGAGCAGAGCCAACAGAGCTGAGAAAAGCCAACAGAGCTAAGCAGAACTAGCAGAGTTGAGCAGATCAGTGCAGGGCACTGATGGCAGAGACATATAGTCAGACATATGGATTAGCAGATGGAGTTCTCCGTAGTTGAGAGGGAGTGTTAAAATTGGCAACTAGGGCCAAACTCCATGTGGGTCATCTTATTTATGGCAATTGATATTTGTATTGGATCCCTCTCATCGATAGGTGTAGGATTGATATAAATATCATCTGATTCCGATAAGTATTCATGGAGTTATGAATTTACTTATGTTATAAGACAAATTGTCAAGTCGGCCAACAACTTGAGTAGGCTCAGAAGCCCAATAGTTGTTTCTATTCATCATCTATGTTTTTAGTATAAATATAGAGGACTTGAAATCATTTGGAATACACACCTCTTCATGTGTGATCTCCTCCTCTCCACGTCTTTTGGTTTTGGTGAAGAAGAGACACAATGAAGATACGCTGGCCTAAAGGAGATGCCCTAGCCGCAGATGAAGCCTTAGCTGCAATCACAAAAGAGACATAGAAGGAGCCTTACCGCAGGACCTATTTACAACCCTATATCTGCAGACAAAGAAGGCTTCTATACGCTGCACAAAGGAGGAATACATAGACCTAATCTATCCACCATTATGGAGTCCCTTATCCGTTGGACAAGAGGCCCTTACACGTAGTTAGGAGGAGCCCTAATACATTGATACACAGTCAAAGATGAAGGCCCAACACTGTCCTAAATGAGGAATCTCCTAATTGTTGTTCTAATTAAAATGCAGTCATAAAGATAGATCTTATTGATGTCATGAAGAGATCTAAATATAGAGATCTGGTTAATGTCTAAACGCGGTATCCTAGCTGTGACACTTAAGGTTAAGGCCGCAATCCATGAGGGCATATACACAGCAAGAAGGGACACACTGGTGCCCTAGACGCAGTCAAGGAAGAAATGTATACACAGTCCATGGAGGGATCTAAGCTGCAGTTAAGGAGGGTACTATGGGAAGCTCTAGGTGGCTCCAAACAGCAGCATTTAAACATGCATTAGGAGGCTGTAATTAAAGGCCTCAATTCGTAGTTGAGGAGGACTGTTCGAGGTAGGTTGCTTTCATGAGAAAAGCAGTTGGGTGTTGTCCTGAAAGAAGCCTTGCACATTCATCTAGCCACTTGTTGTAAGTAACAACATGTTCATGTTTTGGTATAATATGCTAGGCATAAGTATCCATTGAAGAGAAGTTATGGGGTTGTTGTTTAAAGATTGAATGAGACCTGTTGGAAGAATAGACTGCTACAGTCAGCTGCTTTGCTAAGCTGCAAGCCATAGCAAGTAGCTAAGGCTGCAAGCCATAGCAAGTAGCTAAGTGTTATAGACAATTTTGTGCCTTACAGCAACAAGCATGAATTGTCAATAATCCAAGGGATCCAAAGTTCCCTAAACATGATGTTCCTACCCCTAGGGGAACAAGGTCAGCAAACCAACAGCTCTCAGATCAGTTCTCCACCTGAAAACACTCAAAAACAAGTAATCCTGAAATCAAAGCAGGTGCTCCACTAGGGTTCTGCGCTGAAACACAACTCCTCCATGGTGTACCTGCGTTGCAAAGCAGGTAGAACAAAGGCCACCTGTGTTGAGCGAGTTTGGACATGTGGCACACTGAGTCATTGCTCTGGAATCTTCCAAAAATGACACTTGGATCAGGGATTTCGCCTTGTGATGAGTCAGAGGCTTTGTTTCTCCAAGTGGAAGCAAGGTTCACCAAGTGGACTCAAGAACTGAAGATCAACTAAAGATTAACTGAAGAGAGAAAGGACACAAGGCAGCTACACATCAGTTGCAAGCTGACTCATCCTTTCCCAATTCATCTATATATTGAGCTCTCTCCTATGAGCTCAGGAGGCTGGAATTTTGTGCAAAGTGATGATATGTTGTTGGTTTCATTATCGAGTTATTGGGTGATTGTTTGAGAGAGGTGAAGAAGAGCAATTCTTTCTGCTGGGAGGTGTTGCTGGGTTGGAGCCTTCAATGGTTGTAATACTCTCAGAACCTTTATTTCTTCATTAATAAAAGCTATTGAGGTTCTTCTATGTGCTCTTGTTTCAATTATATATTGTGATGATTGCATGTTTGGTTTACACTAATCCATGAACCAGTTATGATTGCATGCCTCTTGTAGTTTCCTTCTTTGTTATTTTGCAGGATCTCATTGTAGCTGGGCGAGCAGGAGGACAAAGAGCTAGGAGCAAGCGGCCAAAGAGAAGAGTTTGGATTTGACATTAAGCGCAAGGCAACGGTTAGTGCTTTCTCCATTCTCTTTTGCTTTCATAAAGAAGTAAACCTTCAGTAGTTTGTTTTACAGTTGTTGCTAAGGAACTGTCACCCTTAGAGTGGGATAGGGTCATCCGAGTCGGATACTTTTCCCTACAACAAACTGGCGACTCCGCTGGGGATCGTATCCGTTTGATTGTGTTTGTAGTATTTTGCTATTCATTTCCTGAACGAAAGAGTACCAAATCGAAAAGCTTTTGACTATATCAAAAACGAAGTAGAGGGCAGCTACTCTTGCTCATTTTCTGAGCAAATTCATGATTTGAAGAGCTGATCTACAAGGATCCTTGTAAGCTCTTAGTGATAGCTTTGCACCTTCTAAATCATCCCTTTGAGTGTGCTTGACTGATTGCTTCTGATTTGAGCAAAAACCGTGCATTTTTGAGAAAATTATGACCCGGAAACTGTGAAAACGTAATTCTCGTTTTCCAAAGCAGGTAGTACACATGCTACCTGCTTTGCAACGCAGGTCCCGAAGGGGCTACCTGCGCTGAAATCCAGTTTGGCTGTGCAGAGCCTGCGTTGGCCCAAATTTGCCTAGTGCATTTGGGGTTTCCTCCTTTCTCTTGCCTGTTTTCACTTAGTTTTGTTGCTAGGTGTCAGTCTTGTGCCTGTTTTGAAACCAATATTACTTTCCATCATTCTGCCTCTGTTATATAACGAAATTGTACTTGTTCTTTGTATTTCTTATTCATTTACAATTTCCCATAACGAAAAGTAAACTAGTCATGCTTTTGGCCTCTTAGATCTGAACCTGTGTTAGGCATTTTGCTGGTCTAAAGAGTTAGCTTGTTTGCTGTCCATAGCTGATTAGTCATTTCACTTTCGTTAGTATGGTTTGATTTCATGTATTTCCAGTGATTAAGCAAGTGAATCTTAAGGTGTCTTTTGATTTTGGACAAGCTTGTTTACTTTCGCTTTAAATCGAAATCAAAGTTATATAACCACTTTCTTTTTGTATCCATCCACATTAAGAAAGGGAAAAGAAAATACATGCATTGTGCATTTTGCATTTGACTTTGTGCTTGACGATTTAGGAAAAATTTGCATTTTAGTGTGTGCTCTATGATCTGTGTGAAAAGATTTGCCTTTCTTTTCCCTCAGTAGTTAAGGTTTTCAAAGTTGAAAGATTGAAAAATTTGCTTCTCATCTTAGACTGCATTCAGGAATTTGTTATATACATCTCGTGGTGATCCTTAAAGGCAAACTGATAAGCAAGATCAACATTAAAATAAATCCAATTTACATAACAACGCTTTGTAACATAACGCAAACACATAGAGGTCTAGGTAGAGACGTGTTCCGGCGTCGTTAAACATAGTGACTGTCGATCTCTACGAAGGTGGGTGATTCCTCCTGAGAGTCGGTGGCACTAATACGGATTTGTGCTCCCACGTACCGTCGCGTATATATTGGGAGACCCCTATAGGCAATTATCCTTTATCCATAGGAAGCCGTGTCGGCCGCCCTACTGATCGCGATGCAGTGAACACAGCATTCACGAAGATCGACCACCCGTACCGTAAAACGTATTCTGTGGTTTCGCGAAAAGTTTGGCACACCCTCTGCCTAGAACTCCAGAGCAGTTTCTTTTGGCCTTTTTCAAACTCTATAACTGAAAAAGTCCATCCAAGCATTTGTCACTTCGGGCTCGTTAAAACATCGAAGGCGACTAGAGCCATCTTTAGCTTTTTCTCGACTCTTAAAACATGAAAAAGCAAGTTTGTGTCTAAAAGCGTCGTTAATAAAATTTATTTTAAGCGGAACATAATCACCTGTTATTCCCACGTTGATCTTTCAGTTGAAAAGTATGGAGCCCACCAACCAAGGAAGTAACCTTGGCGGAAGTCCAAATCCCTTCTCCTCTTGGGGAGATGTTGGTGCGCCTCATATGGCAACATTGTCACTTCCAGGATTGACAATTGGCCTACCTGTATGGCTCTTTTCAACTAATGTAGTCCAATTCGCCACTAATCCTGAGCAGTCGAATCAATAGTCAGACCAATCTAGAGCTACCCACCAGCCTTCCACTTCTTACAATTCTTCCTCTCATCCTTCATCTTCACAAGGTAGAGCCGGCAAAAGTCAGCCTCCCATGGAGAAGAAGGAAAAGAAGAAGAGAGAAAAGAAGCAGAAGGGGCCTATGGCGAAGGCGACTGGGGGCAAGCGAAAGACAGCTGACAAAAACCCACACACTGCACTGACCGGGCCTAAATCGCCATGTGTCATTTGCAAAGGGGCCCACTTCCATCGTGATTGTCCTTGTATTCCCCGGATACTAAGGGACTTGTCCCCAAGGTTGCACAATCCGGTAGCATCAACCTCTGGCAGTCATGTTGATTGCAGTCCGTCAACTAGCGAGAGTGAAGGACGAAGAGGGAGACCAAGATCACCCTGTATATTGTGTGAAGGCGAGCATGCCATCCACCGATGTCCATTCTTAGATGAGGCAAAGAGAGTTTTAGAAGATCGTTCGGTTTCACCGTTACGACTTCCTCCTGGATACCAAAAACTCGCGCCTAATCCCTCAATAGTTGAAAATCCAGCTGACCCGCCCAAGTGGTCAGCTGAAGTGTCGGTCATTGAGAATGAACCTGCTGAATCCAGACCAGACGAAAGTCTAAAGGTCGAAACGGCAGTTGACCCGGTTCTTCCTTCAGAGGTTTCATCATCCAATGACTCCGTCATTGAAGACCCATCTTCAAATGACACCCTCACTGAAGAAGATAAGGATGACACCGTCCATATTCTTTTCATCAACACAGACTCTGATGAGCATCAGGGCAATGCGCCCATTCCTTTATCGCAGGAAGGAACATCGTCAGAGTCGTATCCGGCCATATATTCGGTCCCACCACCAAGCAACCTAGTTGTATCCTTTGATTGGAATCAACTAGGTAGACCCCGGTTACCAGCCAGTATCCCATTCAGAATCATAGTCCAAATCTACAGAATGGTGATGGCTGGAACTATCATTGATGAAGGGGCATCTGTGAGTATCCTTTCCTCTGTTGCTTGGAAAGCACTGGGTTGCCCGGCGCTTTTACCTGAGATGAGAAATCTATCAGGTTTTGATAAAGGGACCAGTCACCCATTAGGGATTCTCCCCAATGTTCCAGTTACATTGAAAGGGAAGACAGTTCGCATGAACATCATGGTCGTTCAGGGACCCTTGGCATATAACTTACTCCTTGGACGAGACTATATATATTGCATGGAGGCAATAGTGTCCTCGCTCTTTAGAGTCATGTGTTTTCCGCACGAAGGAAGAATGGTCAAGCTCGTAGACCAACTTTCATTTCCAGGATCACGCATTGCAAATAGTCAAATACCATCCCTTAACGGTTTATTCACTCAAGGAATGCCACTGCCCCCGGTTCTACTTCCCGATGAATGTGAGTAATTCGAGAAGAAAAGAATGGGGACCCAGGGGGCATGCACCCTGGCCTGCCTCGGGCAGAGAAAACCTTAGGTATAAAGTTAATTTCCGCAAAAGGATGGACTAGTCCGTACCCCGTCCGGCAGAGGAAGAGAGGGTTGTTCTAGGATAAAATTCTTTTGTCAAAGTTATGTTGAAGCGGAAGAACCGCTCCCTTTGTCTAAAGAAGTGGGCTCTCCTAAGGAGGGGATCTGTTTGTGGCAGCAAGAAGGCACCATCTTTGAATGTCAAGCCTCACCCATTAAAACAATATGTTTTAAAGGAGAAGTAGGGGCAGTCTTCAAAGAAAGAGAGGAAATTGCTGCAACAAGTAGTCACCATCCTTAGCAACCTAATGATAGACATCGCCGAAAAGAGAGTTTAGTTTGTGGCAGCAAACAAAACCATTTTTCGGATAATAAGTAAGAGAGGCAGAATCTCGAAATCATACTTTATACCTGGGAGCATGCAAACCTTTTGGAGTGCAAGCACGGGACGACTATTTATTTTTTAAATTTTTAGGTCCTCCCTTTAAACCTGTAGGTCTAACCCGTTAAACTCGTAGGATTAGCCATTTCCAGCTTGCATAAAGAAAGGATGAAGGGCAAAAGTTAAAACCTGCCAAATTGGAGTAATTAGTGAGGTATTGCTCCTTAAATAAGATTACCTCACCTAAAGCATTCCTTGTATTAAGACTGGTATAATTCGAGCAGTTTTAGCAATGTTCATGCTCGTTAAAAAATAAACGCAAGATCCAAGCAGTTTTAATACATAGTTCATGCTCGTTAAAAAATAAACATAAGTTGTGAGCAATCTTTCCCTACAGTTCAAGCTCATCCAGAAAAAATGAACCGGTAAACAACCTTGAGAAATGTAACCTTTGAAAGCCATATTAAAATCCCTTGGTCATGTTTATATGCCATCACCTCCATCCGTTCATTTGGCCAATTGTTCACCTCCATATGTTTGTTTACCCATTTTGAGGAACAGCTGCGAAGAGTGATTTCACTTAGCCATCCTTGTGACACTGCCGTGATTGGAGAATTCCAACCTGTACATGGAATCTGTTGCTATCCCTGTTCATCACTCGTTCCTCAAAAGACGAGTCTTCTTTGAGCTCTTTTCACTGACTCGTAAAATATGAAAAGTTTGCCGAGTTTTGGCCTTCCAGCTCGTTAAAAGGACCGGAAGAGCTATCCCTCCTCTAGATTTTAATCTTTTTGGACCTGAGGGATTATTACACAAAAAGATCGAGCGCTTGTTTTGTTCGGCTCGTTAAAGAAATCGAAAATTCATCCCTTCTGTATTGTTTTATACTTTTTCGGACTTAAGGGATTAGAAGACGAAAAAGGAATTTTGGAGTTAACTTTTCATACCTTTTCAGACTCTCTAAAAATGAAAAGGACCGAGTTTTCTTTGTCGTTAGACTCGTTAAAATGATTAAATAGCGACAAACTTGCCTTTAGACGAGAACGAGTTTCCCTATCGCTAGGCTCGTTAAAACATAGCGATGGGCTTGCCCGAAGGGCAAGTTATAGAACAAGCATATGTTATCCTCCTCAAGCTTGACAAAAATAAAGAGGTACTAGTCAGCAATGACTGGGGAAAAATTGGGAGAACCTCACAGCATTAATGGTAGCAAGTCACTCTTGAACATGACACTTTGTCCTCCGTATCACATCGGGTTGGGTTGTTTCATTCACCGGTCTCATAACCATGGTCCTCGCCACACCATCCGCAATTGGGGTAATGCTACCAATCCATCACATCAGTGTCGTTATATGTTCAAGAGATGTGGTTCTGTAAAGAGTCAACCGTGTTCCACCCACTACCATACATTATCCTTCATCCACTTCATGACCGCCACCCTGAATCATACATCACAGTTTGTTTTCACCTCATCACAATCGCTAGCTCCGTTCCGTGTCACTGATGTGGGATTCATTAAGGCCCTCCTTTGACGGATCGCTCCTTGTCGACATCAGCTCATTATCCAAGGAGTTGATCTAGGAACGCCCCCCTCAGTACTTTGAAGCTTGCATGCCTCAATGGCAAGTTTCTCACTTCCGGCGACAGGTATACATCAATGACCTTCGACCAGAAGATTTTGCATGGTGGTCGACGCCAAGTCCTTTATTCCCACCATGTAGATTGTACTGCCGTACCTTGAGGGTCATCATCCTTATCGGTGATTCCTCTCGCGCTTGTTAACGGTTTACATCATTGACCGGTAATCAAGCGATGTCTTTCCATGTTCGACTTCAAGAAATTCTCACATGGATCGACTTGTACATCGAGTGAAGATCGGAAGAGATTGAAGACCCCGGATCTAGTTTCATCCATCCGGGCTGCGATATATATTCAGGACATAAAGACATTTGATATGTACATCATTACAGCAGATGATCATCCTTCTTAAAGGATGATAATTTCGGCAGAGAATTATCAGTCTACAATCAGACGATCGTCTGTTCTATGTACCAAAATGTATTTATAAAGCTGAGCATGGGAATGCCCGCCTCAGCTAGATCATGAAAAATGTATGAAAAATAATGTATTGTATTGTATCTTATTACAGGACACTTCTCAGCAGATTGAATGAACTTCGGATCCTCTCAATAAAGCATTTCACCCGATAAACGACCTCATACTTTAGGGGGCATCTGTTATAGACAATTTTGTGCCTTACAGCAACAAGCATGAATTGTCAATAATCCAAGGGATCCAAAGTTCCCTAAACATGATGTTCCTACCCCTAGGGGAACAAGGTCAGCAAACCAACAGCTCTCAGATCAGTTCTCCACCTGAAAACACTAAAAAACAAGCAATCCTGAAATCAAAGCAGGTGCTCCACTAGGGTTCTGCGCTGAAACACAACTCCTCCATGGTGTACCTGCGTTGCAAAGCAGGTAGAACAAAGGCCACCTGCGTTGAGTGAGTTTGGACATGTGGCACACTGAGTCATTGCTCTGGAATCTTCCAAAAATGACACTTGGATCAGGGATTTCGCCTTGTGATGAGTCAGAGGCTTTGTTTCTCCAAGTGGAAGCAAGGTTCACCAAGTGGACTCAAGAACTGAAGATCAACTAAAGATTAACTGAAGAGAGAAAGGACACAAGGCAGCTACACATCAGTTGCAAGCTGACTCATCCTTTCCCAATTCATCTATATATTGAGCTCTCTCCTATGAGCTCAGGAGGCTGGAATTTTGTGCAAAGTAATGATATGTTGTTGGTTTCATTATCGAGTTATTGGGTGATTGTTTGAGAGAGGTGAAGAAGAGCAATTCTTTCTGCTGGGAGGTGTTGCTGGGTTGGAGCCTTCAATGGTTGTAATACTCTCAGAACCTTTATTTCTTCATTAATAAAAGCTATTGAGGTTCTTCTATGTGCTCTTGTTTCAATTATATATTGTGATGATTGCATGTTTGGTTTACACTAATCCATGAACCAGTTATGATTGCATGCCTCTTGTAGTTTCCTTCTTTGTTATTTTGCAGGATCTCATTGTAGCTGGGCGAGCAGGAGGACAAAGAGCTAGGAGCAAGCAGCCAAAGAGAAGAGTTTGGATTCGACATTAAGCGCAAGGCAACGGTTAGTGCTTTCTCCATTCTCTTTTGCTTTCATAAAGAAGTAAACCTTCAGTAGTTTGTTTTACAGTTGTTGCTAAGGAACTGTCACCCTTAGAGTGGGATAGGGTCATCCGAGTCGGATACTTTTCCCTACAACACTAAGGTTGTTCCATGGGAATAATGCAACATGCAGGTGGCAATATGGATTAGGAGGGGCTCTCCTAGATGGTCTGCAGCCCTTGAAAGACTCAGTTACCTAATAGCTTTGGAGAAGCACTGTAATGAGAACAACTCAGTGATGGATGCAGCAAAGTGCAGCACATGGGTATAGCATGATGCAACACTGTGATGATGAATGGTATGATGAATGCAATATACTATGATAGGTGAAGCAGTCACCTTGGAGAATCAGTGGAAGCAATATGTCTTTAACTGATCTCATGCAGATATCAAAAGTCAAAGTGTTGACTTCTATTGTAAATGTACTATCTCTCTCTCTCTTCCTTTGCTGAACTTTGAAGAGCATAAAAGAAGAATTGATCAAGGGTTTCCCCACATTGGGGTTTGTCCCTGGATGGCGCCACATCTTGTGTCTTCTTGTCTTGGCTTGTCTTCTGCGATTTATATTTGCTATCTGCAGTTTCCTTTAATGCTGATGTGATTGCTAATCAGGAAAAGATATTGGAAAATTAAAATAAATTGCTCTAGCATAGAACATCCCTAAACTTAACATCTCACAACAATATTTTTCACCGCTCTTACAATGTTTATATGTCATATAAAGAATCGTTCACTTTGGTGCAACATTCATTCAATATGGAGGAGCCATAATAAGCCATCTATAGTAGCATTCATTAAATGATAGTGTCAACATTATTTATGCAAAGAAATACATTGCAGGTTATAAATCATTAATGTAATGATGATAACTACACTGAGGTCTCTTTTACATGATACATGAAATTTGTATCCCCCTTGCCATTGATGTCAAAGGGGGAGGTAATAAGAGGAAGGAAGACACTACTCAAAATGAAAGGAGGAGGACAAGTGTGTTGCCATAGATTGTTGGCATTATTGTCATTGATGGCAAAGGAGTAGCATAAGACCAACAATGAAAGACATAGGAGTAACACAAGCCCAGCAAGGCGAGGAGTAGAAACAAGGTATGCAGAAGCATGGCAAAGGAGCAACACAAGGAACAAAAAGCAGAGAAGTAAGGGACAAAGGAGAAACAAATAGATATGCAGAAGCATGGGAAAGGAGTAGCACAAGGAACAAAAAGCAAAGGAGCAACAAGGTATGTAGGAGCAAGGGACAAAGGAGAAACAGATACATTGATGGGGCAAGGAACAACAACAAGGTATGTAGAAGCATGGAAAAGGAGAAAGGCAAGGAACAATAATAAAAGGAGTAGAAAGGTATGCAGGAGCAAGGGACAAAGGAGAAACATATACATTAATGGTTTGGTATAACATTGATGTTGGCATGTTGATGCTTGGATAATGTTACAGATATTATTTAATGAAGAATTTGTGGTGACACTAATTTTTTGATAAGCTGAATTGTTGTGATGCAAAGGAAAGACAACATGATAGGAAAGGCAAGACTCCATGACAACAAAGGAAAGACTCAATGACAACAAAAGAAGACAAGACTCAAGGAGGTTAGGAGAGATGGATCTGATCCTCAAACTTATTAGCCCCTGGATCTTCTCCGCTACGATCAGATGTTGATTTATTTCATGCATTGTATCTTTTTTTTAGGGAGACCATTTGGTTCTCCCGCTTTGTATGGACATCATTGTACTCAACAATCCCTTTTACCTACTTTATAGTCATTAGTTGGACATAAATATAATATCTTATCTTATCTTATATCAATCATCACAATAAAATACATATATTTAGCTTATAAGTAAACTAAATTAAAAAATTAAATTTATAAAATTAAGAAATAATAACTATGATAAAAAACCAAAAAAACCTTATCTTATATCAATCATCACAATGAAATACATATATTATGCCTGTGAAATACATCTATTATGCCTATGAATAAACTAAATTAGAAAATAAATTAGAAAATTAAGTTTATAAAATACATATATTATACCTATGAGTAAACTAAATTAGAAAATTAATTTTCAAATAATCACTATGATTAAAAAAACAAAATAAGAAACCATTAAAAAAAAATAAGAAAATTAATTTTCTAAAATTAAGAAATAATGACTCATAAAAAAAAACCAAAAACAAATGGTGTCATTTTAGTTGCACAACTCTTTTGTATTCGCATGGACATGTAGCCAAAAATGGATTTTTGAAGGATTCAAACCTGCACCCTCTGGCAGCCATGACCTCCTTGTATCCATGGGAGACATAGATAGATCTTTCAGTAATTCAAACTTGCACCCAATGGCGGGCATGCTCTCCCCGCATCAGGGGACTGTCAACAAGAAGACCATGGTTGTCGAAGTTAACATGCACTTTACAGAATTAGAATGTTGGCTATTCAGTTGGGGTTAGCGTTGCACCTAGTCAGTGTGCAACTCCAGATTTTATTGAAGCACTCTGCGTCTGGGATTTGAACCCGGGATGTGCTGGTTTAGAGAAAATAGAAGAAAAACCGTGTCGTTAAGTGCATTTGTATCTCTGGGTTCCAAGCAACTTGCTTGGTTTCATATCATGGGGTTCGAAACCATGATGCGTGTTTAAGAAGAATACTAGAGGAAGAAGAGGAGGGCTTGACGCAATGCGGGTTGTTCTATTCTCCGCACAGAATTATGTGAATATGAACTGGTTAGGGTATTTTTGTGTACGGCCTTTATCACTTCTTTGACAGATTCAAGCTGAAGGCTTGTTCATAAAAGAGCAAATACGGGAAAGACAAGCCTTGGAGGCAACGTCATTTTGGGGTTTAAATTCTTTGCTTCGAGGATTTTCTTGGGGTTTTCAGGTTGTCAGAGGAGGGCTTCTGGAGTAGGTTTTGTAATTATATAGGGTGCATTTGCAGCAAACCCTTTGCAAGGGCCACATATTATGTAGAGAGCTCCATAGAGAAGGGGGCATCCTCCAGATTTTATTGAAGCACTCTGTGTCTGGGATTCGAACCCGAGACGTGCTGGTTTAGAGAAAATAAAAGAAAAACCGTGTCGTTAAGTGCATTTGTATCTTTGGGTTCGAAGCAACTAGCTTGGTTTCATATTAGGGGGTTTGAAACCATGATGCGTGTTTAAGAAGAATACTAGAGGAAGAAGAGGAGGTCTTAACGCAATGCGAGTTGTTCTATTCTTCGTACAAAATTATGTGAATATGAACTGGTTAGGGTATTTTTGTGTGCGGCCTTTATTACTTCTTTGACAGATTCAAGCTGAAGACTTGTTCATAAAAGAACAAATACGGGAAAGGCAAGCCTTGGAGGCAACGTCATTTTGGGGTTTAAATTCTTTGCTTCGAGGATTTTCTTGGGGTTTTCAGGTTGTCAAAGGAGGTCTTCTGGAGTAGGTTTTGTAATTATTCTTATAGGGTGCATTTGGAGCAAACCCTTTGCAAGGGCCACATATTATGTAGAGAGCTCCACAAAGAAGAGGGCATCGTCCAGATTTTATTGAAGCGCTCTGCGTCTGTGATTCGAACCCAGGACGTGCTGGTTCAGAGAAAATAGAATAAAAACTGTGTCGTTAAGTGCATTTGTATCTCTGGGTTCGAAGCAACTAGCTTGGTTTCATACCACTGGGTTCGAAACCATGATGCGTGTTTAAGAAGAATACTAGAGGAAGAAGAGGAGGTCTTGACGCAATGCGGGTTGTTCTATTCTCCGCACAGAATTATGTGAATATGAACTGGTTAGGGTATTCTTGTGTGCGGCCTTTATTACTTCTTTGACAGATTCAAGCTGAAGACTTGTTCATAAAAGAGAAAATACGGGAAAGGCAAGCCTTGGAGGCAACGTCATTTTGGGGTTTAAATTCTTTGCTTCGAGGATTTTCTTGGGGTTTTTAGGTTGTCAGAGGAGGGCTTTTGGAGTAGGTTTTGTAATTATTCTTATAGGGTGCACTTGCAGCAAACCCTTTGCAAGGGCCACATATTATGTAGAGAGCTCCACAGAGAAGGGGGCATCCTCCAATAGTTGATCTTCTTATATGGCGTCTCGGTGGTTGGTAGCCCCTGCAGTCATGGACCATGGCATTAAGGCTGAGAACATACACATGGGGGATTATAGGACTAAATTGAGAGGAAAAAAAACAATCGTGCCGACCCAGTTTCATTGTTGTCAGACGACGCCGAAAAGCAATGGCACTATTAGCATCAACAACATTATCCTTTTTGTTCTCATACTTTGCAGCCACAGGGAGAATTTCTCCGAGTGCCAATTCTAATCCCAGGCTTGGGAATTCTACCAGGAACATCAAAGGCAAGAGTTATTGTAGGATGGTCGACTTGGTTTATCATTGTCGCTGACGAAGCAATCAAAGGTTGGATCCCACGCTGGGCCGTCTCTTTTGAGAAGCTTGATGAGGTCAATAGGCTTGTTGTATCTTTCTTTATGGAATCAATATCTCGTCGTGGAATCATATTAGCCAAATGATTTATTCACACGGTAACGAATCAATATTAGCAGAATGATTTATTCATACAGGAAGAACAAGCAATGGCACCAAATATTAAAGAGAATCAATATCTTGTTATGGAATCAATATTAGCCAAATGATTTATTCACACGGTAACGAATCAATATTAGCGGAATGATTTATTCATACAGGAAGAACAAACAATGGCACCAAATATTGCAAAGGAAATGTAGTAATATCTATAACATGATTCACACCTTATAAATAAAAAAATTAGATTATAAGTAAATATTTATGATCGCCATAAAGAGAATTCAGCTAATATCATGTGCCAAGAAGACACCAAAATTTTTATCGATTAGCCCCAGTTCCATGAGAAACTAAGTTCATTGCCATAATAGGTATTCTACATTGTATATTATTCTTTACAGTTATGAAAATTTATATACAAAACGGATTCAGAAATTAAAAACATTCTTCAGTTCACCAGGACAGGATTTATAACTTATAAGCGTAGTGTTTGAAAATGAAGCTCGAATCTGGCTTAAATTCATCTAGTATTACTTGTGATACTTTCAGCTACTACCTTTAAGCGAGCTTGTTCATTCAGCTCAAGAAGCACAAAAGTCAACACTTGAGCTTTGGTTCTTCGAAGTTGCCAGGAATTCAAATTTTAGAATTAGCAAGAATATGTCTGGGTGTGTGAAATTTAAAATATAGGATTGAGCAGAGGTAGAATTAACAATGGATTTATCATAAAGAGGATGTATTATTAGGTTTCACGTTGAATGGGATCATTATCTTATTTAGGATGCTTAATTTTCAATTACATTTGCTTTGACGTTTCCCGTCAAATGAAGATGTCCAATCAAAAGGTCAGAGCTGAACAATAGGTCAAAACACAATGCTTGTGCTTTGGCTATGCAAAAACATATTTGATTATTTTCTATACTATAAAATATTGATATGAGATTCCAATAACTCATTATATGGATATAGGTGTTAAAATATTGTTTGCATTGTGAAATTAAACGCTATCCTGGGCTGAGGCTCGTATTAAATTATAGCGTACATTTTTTTTAATTAATTAATTTATTTTTAATTTATGGTTTGTTTTGTTTCGCAGAAAAAAAGCAGTAACCTTTTATTTAAAAAATGAAAAGTTACACAAAGCATATGCATTGAAGCATTTCCAGAAGTTGCCCCTTGGGCTCGTGTTCTTTCGCACACAATGCAACGTAGCGAGGCTACCGTGCATTTATAAAGAATGAGAGAAAAGAAAAAAGAAAGGAGGAAAGGACAAAAAAACTGGTTCCCGGGAGTGAGTAGAGGACTCACACCTCATGTTTTTCTCCCCTTCTTCTTTTCGACCTTGCGCCACTCTCCTTGGGTGGGCTCGATCGAAGGTAGGACTAACTATGTTTCTGCTTTCTGTGGAGCTGTATCCTTGTTTGAGTCTGAAGTGTCTGAGGGGTGATGCCGTTTGATCCCTCCCATAATCAGATCCTCGCTTGTCTTCTCTGCCTGATTTGAATGGAGTTGTGAAACCTTGTTGGCTGATATGTTTTCCTTTTGAGTCTCCTTTCCTTGGGTAGGCTCAATATTCTCTGTGGGGGTAACTTCTTCCTCTGCTTCTGATTCATTGTCCTCTGAGTCAGGAGGGGGGAATTGCCACCCTTTCCTCTGCTTCCCTTTCTGCTTCTTTTTACTATTTTCTTTCTTGGCTTCTGGGCATGTACTTTGCAAGTGTCATGTTAGCCTAAAGTTCCTGCATCTGAAAGCAGTGTTTTCGTAGTCTAGTCCTTGCAACCAGTTTTGTTGCTTGTATACTAGCCTTATGCTTTCCGGTAGCCCTTTACTTAGGTCTACTTCCACACAAATGCGTGCAAAAGTGTAGATCCTCTCATCAGTCTTTTCCATATCTGTTTTGATGTATTTCCCTATGCTATTCCCAATTCCTTCCAAAACTCGTTCACTCCAAAAGTGAAGAGGAAGGTTATATAGGTGGACCCAGACCGGCATTTTGGAGACAGTCATTTTGTTTGGATCAAAATCTGGAAACCGTGGGGTCATAAAAATACCCGATGTTCCCCAAAACTAAGGCCTTGTACTGATGATTGTATCTCTGACTTCCGTGGATGCGAATTTAACAATGAAAACCCCTTGGAGCATAGATGTATATCACATTCCATGGTCCAATTGGTGAATATCCAGTGAAATAGATCCATTGGCTTTGGCCAAAAACTGTTAAATCGGCAAATTAGTGCCTGTGTTTCATATGACTTGACGAAATCTTCAAGTCATGTAGAATCAAAGTTTAGGGCTGGGGTTTGCCCTAGCTGATCTACTATGTATGGCCTAAGTGTATATCCACCTTGATCTGGAGGGGACCCTGGATCTCTGTTACCCTGTAAGATGTTTTTGTAAGAGGAGCCTCCCTTGGGTTGATGCTGAGCTGCTATCTTTTTCCCCTTGTCTCCTCTCGAGGAGCTTGGATGTCCCTGGGGCAGAGCACCTCCTCTCAGCCTAAGGTTTAAAGCAATGGTTGTTTCAGGGCTGATATCGTAGTTTTTCAGGGTTCTGTTGTCCTGAAGGGACCACCTACCACTGACCAAATGTTGGATATGAATAGGGTATCCCATCAATGCCCATATTTTCTGTTTCAACTACATAATGGTGTTTTCTGCATGTACCCACACTAGACTGGTTTTCCCCGCAGGGGGTTTTATAAAAATCTGAAAACAAGTTGATGTTACCTGTTGCCTGGGTTCTGGCTGTGATCCTGATCCGCCTAACCCGTTATCGCGCATATATCCCTTCTGCCATCGATCTGCCTTAAAGATTAGGTCCGTGTGTTCTGGCTCTGTCGTTCCAAGCTCTGTTCACCCTTTTGGCCGATGATGCATGCCCTTCATTAACTCGGTGGGAGGCAGGGGCACGGCATTCTGTTCTACCCTTGCTCGTACAGCTATTTCCAGCCAGAGCCCTTCTTCCTCGTCCTTAAGCATGGCACGAAGATCAAACCCGAGCAAGAAATTGCTATTATCTTGCTGAACTGGTTGTTGCTGGGGAGTGTTGTTCATATCATATGCTGTTGCAGTGAATCCACAGAAACCTAGTGGTAAAAACCTCGATACAGGTAAGAAGATCGCGTCCGTGGCTTGAACGTGGGTCGATCTGTCGCCGAGGATCGATCAACCATGGGAGGTTTGCGATCTGGTTCATTACGGGGGCAAATTCTTGACAGAGTTACCGATTTGGCTGTTCCAGCAATCGAGGTCCTGCAGGGCCTTCCTGCGTTCACAGTTCTTTTACTGACGGTTGCAGTGTAGGGGAGATCAGAAACCCTAGCCATCTCTCCGATCTCAATTAATTTTGATTTTATTACAAATTATTCCAGTATCTATATTGTTGTTAAACAATCTTCTTGCACTTTTTGAACACTCACTTGCTTATAGCGTACTTTTTATAAAATGTGAAAAAAGTGTATTACAAGACTTTTTCATGCATGCCATGTGATCCGACAGCATACAATTCTTTTTATTTTTGGGTAAGAATTTGTAGCAAAAAGTTGTCTTGCAAATCCCTTTATAAAATGAGGACATGGTTTGGATTATTCTGTTTTGGGATATTGTAGCAAAAAGTTATCTTACAAGAGATTTATAGATTTGGATTAGAATGCTTTTTCATATCTGGGATGTCACTGCTGCTTTTTTTAATTATATGGTGCGTTCCCTTGATTCATAATTATCAATAATAATTGATCTGTATTATGTTTGGTGAGATGTGGAGCATCTATGGGTATGTATTTAGAGCTTGATCACCTGATTTTACTTGGCCTTATTTAGATGCATGTGCTTATAGCTTGATATGTGTGAATATGTCACATGGACAGGGAAAATCGGTTGAAGTACGACAGGGAGAAGGACTATTTCTGAAAACTAATCTGAGGGCAAGTTTTCATCTCATGATTGCTTCTTATCAACAATATATTAAATCAGAGTTGCTATCTTGTCTGGGGCGCTATATAGACAGCTTCGTTCAACAGTAGGAACTGTTGTCAGTGTCATAGTTCAACAAGTACAGTTGCGGGGTTGGTTAGAATTACTGGAGGTACTGGTTCAATGCTTTGATAGCAATGACTTTAATCATATGGAAGCTGCTCTTGACGTACTATTAAAGGTAATTCAAGGTCTTACTCTTGGCTATGTGTCTGTTGTAATATATGGATTAGTTTATTAATCTAAACAGGTTATGTATTTCAAAAAGATTTAAAGCTGTATGTTTAAAGTTATTTTTGGCTATGTTGTAGAGAGCTGCATTTAAAACTAGATTTGTTCTTTTGGATATTTTGGAAATTATCATTTTTTATAATAGATGTAAATTCTAATCAAGCCATGAGAATGGGGAAGTTATGGAATTTTCTTGTTTGATGAGTAGTAATGTTCGAGATTTCATTTGCTGAGCCTTGCAATTCTGAGAACCCTAAAGGAGTTAGGAAACACCCCCTTACCCCCTCCAAAAATAAAAGAAAAAACTCGTTGACCTATATTCAACCTTTTGGTCACAGCTTCCACTGTAACCAATTCCAATTCCCATGCTTGTTAGATTTTGGAGTGCATACTTAGAAATTAACACTTGATAATGAAGCGAGTATGAAACTTTATTTTTTAATGATGTTGTAGCAATAGTGTAAAATATTTCATGTACATCATGTCATTTAAACGACCAACCTATAGCGTCATCATCTAATGTTTACATTGATCACATGTTAAACACTAAATATCGAAAGTATCGCATGATGCCAATGCTAACAATAAAGTCATACAATAATTAAGACTTTGTTGGAGCTTGTTGTTTGCTCCTCCAACATCTCCCTTCAAATATGAGCTACTCAATAAAGAGTTGTTTATTCCCTCATTCAACACAAACTTGTAGTTGAATACAACATCTTCTCCATCCACAGTCTCTGGGACCCATTCTTGGTATGCTAATTTATCATCACTTACATTTCAAAGTGAACTGCACAGCATGGTATTGTGGTTGTAAACTTGCGCAACCATCATTGAACATCCCCTTAAATGTCCATCCAAGTCAAGAAATCACTTGATTATTCACCCAAAACTTTATCTAAAAGATTGGATATGGGTTAACTCCCATCCATGAACTCATATCGATAACCAGTTGTCATTCTTGTTGGTTCATTAGGAGAGCAACCTGGATACATGTTGTGTCATCCATTTATTTGCATCAAAATTTTGTCAGTTTCTTAGTTTTTTTTCATATCTTTAAGACTCGTGATTTCTATCTCTGCTTTTCCTGTTATTAGTGTAGAAAGTTATTTTATGTTGTCCTTATTTACAACTATTAAGCTGGCACGAGGTCCAACACCAAGACTCCTGGCCGGATAAACATTTTTCAACACTTGTGATCACTGGTGCAAGCATTGAGGTTCAATCGTTTACTTCTACTTAATTATTCACATTAATTGGTTTTCACTATCGTTGAAAATTAATATAATATTTTCTTTCTTTCAAGAAACATTGACACTGCAACTTAAATTGAAAGGTTTCATAATTTTCAAGAGCAAGGTTTAGTAGGGGTTCATAGAAAAGTGTATGGGCATCTTAGTGCAAAATGCTAGGAACTGAATGTGGCATCAGGCTCAGGAATCACCGCTAATGCAAGATGGGTTTCTCACGAGGGAAATTTCTGAATGGTGGTGACATTTTTATTGAGTTAACATGGAAGATATAACTATTTAAGTTCTGTGAAGGTGGTGCCAAAGAATTATTTATTTGTGTTGTTTGTGGTTGCACAATTTCTCATACAAAATAGATCACGAATATGCAAATTTTAATGCAGAGTACATTGTTATTTAAGAATTTGAATTGATTCTTCAACGATACATCAAGGCAAGGACTATATTGATCCAATAAGGCTTCCATAAGTGCTAAGTACAAATGAATGTCCAACAAAGATCACCAAGTAAAGGCTGATCCTCTCATCATACCACAAGGAAACAAGACTGAATACACCTTTTCTTGAGCTTGGACTTCAAACAAAGAATATATCTTGGAATGATATGATGATAGCAATATAGATCAGAGATAAATATAGGTTTCGAACCTCCTTGACATAAATTAGATAGATGCTATAGATATCATACCAATATCACAGATTTAGAACAAGATCACAGATTGGGATCTATGGTACAAAGTTACAAACTTTGATCAAGTGTCACAAAACTTTGGTCTAGTCTCCACTGATCTCTGATATATATCCCACAGACCTAGGTCAAGCCACAAAACTTCGGTTTAGTCATCACTGAACTTGCATCAAGCAACAAATAAACTCAGATATGTGCCACAGACTTCGCTTAAGCCATAGAAGAACTCAGATATGTTGTCTCAAGGTCACAAGCCATAGAAGCAACATGTTGTCACAAGGTCTCCAGTGCTCCAAAGAATAAAGCCACTTAAGCATAGAGTTGAGGTCTAGCAAATGAAGAGCAAGCCTCCTCCACATGTGCATGCCCATCATGGACTAACCAAGGGCTCCTGAATACACCATGTACATCATATCACATGGTCCTAAACTCCAGAGATAAAATTCCCTCAAAGTGTCTAGTACTCCTAGGTAGGTACATTTCCTAGCCAAGCAAGTGTGTGTGTGTTCGCTGGTTTTCCCATTTTGGGTTTCCACAGTAGATATTGTGTAAACTGTGAATATGCCACTGTTTTCTTTATATTTTTCTTAACAATTTGCTAGCTCTGCTTGTCTTTCAGAGGTTTACAAGTCACTGGAAAAAAACACGAAAGACAACATGCAGAAGAGCCTCCCAAAAATCTGAGTAGAATGGGTATTTTCTGTTTGATTTTTATAATGGCATGAACTAAGGATGTAGTTCATCTGAATCATGAGTCAATCTCACCCAACAATTAAAAAGAAAAACTTAGCACGCACTTGTGCTTGCAAGTGAAACTTACTTCTAGTGAGTTAGACTCACAGGAAGCAAGTTTGGCTCACACACAAGTTAAGCCAACTCATTTTCTGAGCTGTGCAAAGTTTCAGATGAGTCCAAATTAAACAAGTGAGTTTCGTTACTAGGGTTAGAAATGCACTTGCTACTAGGTCTGTATAGGTGGATGCATTCTGAATGCATTAAAAAAATTACTACAAGGAAACTAAACAATCAAGCAGAAGCCAACATCAAATGGCTAAAACAAAGAGCAAAATCAAAAGCTTAAGCAAATAACTCTAAGTATTTAGAAATACATACAATATGTAGATGATATCCAAATGTTCAATATATAACGAACGCCATTGACAACCAAAATCGTAAATGAACTTTCACAATGACATATCCTGCAAGCAAGTATTTCAAAATGAAATATTTGGTCGTATATAGAATGTCATGATATCTAAGATGTTTGGAAAATCCCAAATAAACTTTTGTAATGGCTTGTCTTCAACTCTAAAATGTACATAAAAAGCTCAAAGCCCCAAGGGTTAGTTCAATTAGTTGAACCTTCTATCGAAGGCATGGTACCAATACGGCAACCATAGGTCACAGGTTACCAATCAAATATGTAGCTAGTGGTTGAGCCACCCTCTTTCCAAATATTACATGGAAGAGGAGGGATCCCAGAAGTTTTACTTGGAAAAAAAATAATGAAAGCCCAAGCGGAAAAGTAAGGGTGTCTGCAAATAGAATGTCATAATATAAATTAATTGAAATAAATAACTCTTCCAGACCTACTGTTCATTGAAAATATTGGGAAAAGGACGATTGCCAACCTATTTATCCATTTGCATGTTTATAGCAGATCCATTGGAACTCAAAATCCAACTTGGTTGATAGAGAAATTGTGCATGCATTTGTCACGATATGTGAAGCAAATAATCATCTTTATCACAATAAATATTCCAATACATTTTTCATAGTGCTCATACCTTTATAAGTTAGATGTCGTTTGTGCCCTTGTTACACACAATTGTCACTTGTTATCATTTACACTCACCAAGCATATTCAACTAATATTTCATAGATTTACCTTTGGAACAATTCGCCGGTAATAATGTAAGTGTTGTAGAATGTTCACAAATTCTTATCAAAACAGATGAACTTTACATGTGGTTCAGGATTTGGTGACATTTTGCTGGTGGTGTAACTACGACAATTGTGTTCACTCAAAATTTCTTTTTCATTGGTGATAATAGTCAGAAAACTTATCAGCTGACGTATCAAAATCCAAACATGGAGCCAATGGGATATTAGTCTATTGGCAAGGTTAACAAAGAATTTCACTATCCACCAGGGTTTTGTTCCGATTCATCACTATGTTCTGTTGCAGCCAAACATCAAGCCAAAAATAGGATAATGTTGGTTGCAAATCCAAGGCAATTTGACAGCAGAATAGATGCCTCTTGACCTGGCATCTGAGCACAAAGATGTCCATGTCATGTGGTGTAGCCCCATTGTTAGGCTATGTTTCTCAAAGCAATTTCTAATAATCATGATTGGAAATTTTATATCCCCCAGCGGTTCAAGGTGAAAACAGGAGAGAGAGAGAACTATTATGCTAACGATATGCAAAAATAACAAACAACAAAAAAAAATGCAACACTAACCCCTTAAACCAATCGAATAGATAAAGAGAATGACTCCCAATCCTTTAAAAAAAAACAAAAAACAATGCTATGGGACGCTAAACTCGCTGGCTAATTAAGGTCATCTTCAAAAATATGTATGCATCCAAAAAAAATTATATTTAAAAGTTTTGGGTGGCTTAAACTAGAGTAGCAGCCTGTAAAATTTTTAAGCAAGGCTTCAACACCTTTAAGAACCACTTCCCATTACTGACGAAATCAAATTCAAAATTGTTATCCTCTATTCTGAACAATATTTCTATCGATCAATTTTGCTAGACACCTCAATAATTTTTTTCGTCTTAAAAAAGTCTTAAAATGCCCTCTTATGTAGTAGTGAAATCTCTAACTGGGAATCTCTACTTACAAATCTAAGTTTATAACTAAAATCTCTATTTTGTGGTAGGTAATCAAAGATGGTAGCATGTTATGGTTGTCTCCTCTGTATCATCAACTAATGGAATTTTCAATATTGGAATGTTAATAAACATGATAAGAACATGGAATTTTTATTATGGGAACGTTGTTAGGGATGGTAAGAACATACGGTGAGAAAACCAAGAGAACCCACTGGTGTGTAGGCTTGTGAGAGAGAACCTACTGGCTTTCTCAGGCTTGCGAGAGAGAATAGATATTAGCAAGTGAGAAAGCTAGTAAGTTCTCTCCCACAAGCCTGAGCACTCGGTTCTTATCACCCCTATCGGCAACATTGCTCAGTTGAGGCTGTGCTAGTTTAAACCTTTTCTCACTAAAATTTCTCTGCCTGTCAATGGTGTGTAGGAAGATCTCCAGCGTACATGGAGGTTTTCAAATTTGTTTAGTTTAAGAGTCTAAGCTTCACTAAATAAATAGATGATTTCAGGAGACTCTTTCTTGATATGAATTTGAAAGTTTTGTGAAAGGTACATGGAGGTTCTTAGTACAAAAATTGTTTAGTTTAAGAGAGTAGAAGCCTCACTAAAGATATAAATGATTTCAGAAAACTCATTCCTAAGATATATTTGGAAGTTTTGTGAAAGGTAAATCTGGTTTGACGACATTTTGATGAAAAAGTGCAAACAACAACGTTTCAATTAAAAAATAAATAGATGAATCGAGCTTAAAATGCATTAGAAATCAATTTTATTACTGTTTTAACATCTTGTTTTAATTTTTGAAGAAAATGCATTAGAAATTAAACTTATCATTGCTTTTCCATCCTATTTTAATTTTTAACTTCAAATAGACATGATTATGCGAAAGGACTATCCTATTTAGATTTTTAACTTCAAATATACATGTTTATGCAAAAGGACTAAGTTTTATATGGAGTTATAGTGGTGATTTCTGATTTAAAGGATGTAATTAATTGGTACTCGTCCCTGCTTAAGTTCTATGGCCACTTATAATAGAGTCACAATATTGTGGCATATAGTGATTTATCTTTTAAGAATTGCATTGGCAACAACATTCGTGAAGACTGCACTCTGATTTCATGAGAGATCAACACTGTCCATTAAGGTAACCATTAAATATGGGGCGTGTTGATTCCTAAAAATGGTAGGACAAGCACTCAAGATAATAGAATGCTCTAACAACATTAGTCACTGGGTGCTTCCGAATATGGCTGATGTGGGTCAGCATGGGGGATTGATGAAAGCATGGGGCATTAATGAAACCTGAGACTTGCATGATCACAATAATGAAATCACAGTCATGGATATGGCTCAAGGAGAACTATTTTCTTGCTATAAATACAAATTCGTAGCGTAAAAAGGTGAATGAAAGGTGCCTAAATTTTCCTATAAAACCTAAAAATTGGGAAACTTCACCCTTCTGTAAACTAAGATGTCATTTGCAAAATTGTTGATTTTTATATAATAGTATGGTTTGCAGAAATAATGCTTTATTATGTAGAGATTTTATAGGACCGTGTTGCTTTGAAAAAATTCCCTGCACACACAATGGTTTACTCTAGATATATTTTACAAGACAATGCTGCTTTTACAAAACGCTTCTTTGTAATATCAATAGCGCTAAACCACAAAAGATTAACATAAATTTATAAAGATTGACAGCCATACATACCCGTAAATTCTCATTTCCAATTCTACCCATTCCTATGTCAAAGAAGGGTAAGTGCTGAGAAATTGGGAGGAACATGGGCACCACGCCTGTCACGCCCCTACACCAACGGTAGTCTTTCAACCGCTTATAGCGAGGTGCGGCACCACCGAACGCTTTCTTTTCACCAATACTCACCTTTGTGGACTACGCCTAATTCACTTGTCCTTACTTTGTTTTTTTTCGCAACCAAGTAAAATGCATTTATCCTTTATACTTAATGAAGCCCATACTCATTCATTATCCATATGCAATTAACTAAGAACATCAACAATTGCAAACAAGTATAAAGGGAGGGGCAACTCCTGAACAGTCTGCCCAACAATATATTATAATAGTTTCTTCAATAGTACATCATCAAGTATACTTGGCAAAACTCCAAGTCTATACTTAGAATAATTTTACAATGTACAAGTGTTCCTTGCCAAACCAGGTCTACACTTAGAATATTTTTACAATACAAGCAACCTGCTTTACAACCATGTGCACCCTTCCACAAGAAGAAGTGCTCACCCAAGCCACTCAACCTTCCCACCAAGTCCTGCACACATAACCCGAACCTCTACACCTCAACCGGCATAAAAATACCAAAACTTCACTCTAGATGGACTACGCATGAGATATGTGTATCCTCTTTTACCCTTTGCAGTTTTTTACCCCTTATGCGTATGGGAGAGCAAGTTCGATGATCCAAATGAGCTCCAAGTTCATGCACTTATACCCATCCTAACGTAGGCTTATGAAGGGGTGTGTAGCCCCATGGCCGACCCCATACATCCATTAACTTACACCCACAACGCTCCTTCACAAGTCGGCTTGTAGCTTCTTAAGTCATGGTGTAAGTGTGCGTTCCAACACTTAGTCGAATTCATAAGTGTTGCTGGTTTCGTCGCTTTTCCGTGTGCGCTCACCCGCCCGTCGTGTAGACCCGCCCGCCTGTCATGCAGACTCGCCCGCCGTGCAGCCTCGCCCGCTCGCCGTGCAGCCTTGCCCGCCTGTCGTGCAGACCCGCCCGTCGGTCGTGCATCCCACGCCCGCCCGTGCGCCCACGCCCGCCCGTGCGCCCGCGCCCGCTCGTGCGCCGGTGCACGGTGACTTCGCCCGGCGCCCAAACGCGTCCGTAACTAAGGACCTTACATCCTCCTCCACCTGAAATCGTTGTCGTCCTCGACAACATACCATCCTCCAAGCATCACTATCCATGATGTCGACTCCCCTCGCATATGGCAAACATCCCGGCAACATATGTAGGACTCCATCTCCACCATGTCTCATCTTAGCAACCAACTGTTACCAAGATACTCCATACCAATGTATGTCATATATCAGATGTCCATGATCACCGACCACCCTGTCACAATCTCCTCATGCTGCTCTCCATCACGGAAGGTTGATCCCTCCAACTCAAGCTACATGTCCACCGCAACAATGTGTCGAACTCCATCATGTCATCACCACCATGTGCAAAACTTCCCATGATATGTCAACAAGTGCTAACACACCTCAAACATGTGCCAACATCTCATCTCAACAATATGTCATATATCGGAAGTCATCTCAATCCATGATCATCAACCACCATGTCACAATCTCCACATGATGCTCTATCGTGGAAGGTTGGTCCCTCCATCTCAAGCTACATGCCCACTGCAACATATTGTGTCGACCTCATCATGTGTCGTCCTCATGTGAACTGCTGCCATGATACTCCAACACAATGCCAACATATCTCTGTACATGCTAGCCCCCATGTTTGAACTAGTTGGGTAGCTAATCCAACCGTCACGCCCAAACCATGAGAATGCACATCCTCATGCCACCATCAGTTGTTCCTCAAAGCATCCTGTCACATCCTGAACTCGATCAAGAATCCATCCATATAAGTAAACCACGCTCAGGTCCATGAAGTAGTCCTCATCTCAACTGCAACATGTCATCCATGATGTTTGGTGTCAATGTGCTACACGAAGTCAGCCACATCTACTCCAACATCATCCATAGGTGTGCCTCCTCCATATGAAGAGACCTTCTCATCAAACCCCAAATCTCGGTATGCCACATTCAAGTCCATGAAGCTACCTCCATCACATTTGCAATGTGTCAACCCTCAAGTCTCCATAGAAACAAGCATACACCTGCCTCATCTATCCATGTGCTACCCATGATCATAGATCAATTAGCTCCCATGTGTCAAAAGGTAGTTGAGTCTCGGCTCAACTCATGCCCCAAGTGTAGCCACCAAGGCATCATCATCATCGTAACTCCATCACTCCAAAGTGTCTCATATCGATCCTCCACATCAAGTCACTCTTTCAAGTCACACCCATGCATGTACTTGAAAGTATGCACCTGCATCAAAGTCCCTGACCTCAGCTCCTCAATGCATCAAATCTTCTAAGTCCACCATGTATGAAGTCCCCCAGAGTCACAACAATCTCATGTCATCATGAGCTCCATAAGTCATCTCTAACCAACATCTCCATGTAGTAGGAATGCTCCATAATATGCTCACAACTCCATCCAAGTCCACGGTCTTGTTGCACAAGAGTGTACAACCTCCCCATCGGCTCATAAGTAATAAGTCTCCATGTCACATTAGCAAATCCATCTGCACAACATTCCTACCTTAGCACTCCTCCTTGGATGCCCATAAGTGACACCTCTACAAGTGCTCCACATAATGTCCCTACATAAGACTGCCATGCTCCATGTCTCCAACCTGATGTCCATGACTAAGTTTCCCCTGTAGTCCAACCAAGTAGACTCATCACAACCATCGGCCATCCTCATCCAAGTTTGCAATCTTCGGTCTAGTGAACTCGGTCACCCAACCATATCATCATCACATGAGTTTCTCTATCACAGCTCCTCCACCAAAGGTTCCACCAAGACTTGCTCTTGGTCTCGACCATGAGAAGTCCACCCAAGCAACCCAAGTGTGTGCCCTCCAATCTGTCCATGAGTCATGCTGGGCACTTAGCCAAAGTGGCTAAAGCATGACCCAATCATCCACAACGATCATCATGTTCCTCCCTTGTCACGGGCCCTTGCACCTTTCATCACAAGGTCACAAGCAACCCCAACAAGTCCTGCAACAATCAACAATCCTTGCTTCTCCATACAAGGTCTCATCATAGACATCCATGGTAAGATCCTCCCTAGCATTGGAAAACTGGCTTTGCCCTTCCCCGCATATGGTCCATCTACCAAATGCCCAAATGAAACACAAGTATCACTACTTACTTTATCATCATGAGGCTCCTCCATGAGAGTACCCTCATCCATACATGTCTGCAAACTGCACGATCCTGGTCCAACTTGATCAATCTCAAGCTCATCCTCCATCATGGTCATGTCTGCAACATCTTCAATCATCATCACTTCCTCTTCCTTGATAGCACAATCTGCAACTTCATCTTTCTCCACTGTCCAACCAAGTTGAAGAAGCTCTCCTTCAACATTCTTTTCCAAGACTTCAAGCTTATCTCGGATCCGGGGATTCTCTTCCTTCAACCTCTTCAACCTGTATAAGGTAAGCAGAGCTTCCCTTCACCTTCTCCCAAACTTGCCATGCCTTGTACTTCGTCTTCCCCGGTTCATACTTTGTTTGGTCCACAGACGCCCAAACCGTGTATACCTTCCCACACGCAGTTCCACTTGCCCATCTGACAAGTGCCCAAATCGTATGACCAGCACGCAGTACCGCCTGCCCAACTCTACGATACCCGGTTCCAACCTTTACCAGCTTCACCAAGTTCCTTGCAACCATGAACCGACCCTTGTTCCACTTCGTGTGAAACGACTTCCTTCACCAGCAACTACCTTTGTCACTGTCATGAGCAACCCTGCTCCAACCGAGTCTTGAAACTACCTTCAAATGCTTCAACACCTGAACCTTGTTCAAGCCTCAATATCACCTGTCAAATTTCCAAGTGTATACACACTTGCTTCGCCCAGCTTCCTGCAAGACTTCTCCAAGTCTTCAGACCTGCTCTGATACCACCTGTCACGCCCCTACACCAGGGGTAGTCTTTCAACCGCTTATAGCGAGGTGCGGCACCACCGAACGCTTTCTTTTCACCAATACTCACCTTCATGGACTACGCCTAATTCACCTGTCCTTACATAGTTTGTTTTTCGCAACCAAGTAAAATGCATTTATCCTTTATACTTAATGAAGCCCATACTCATTCATTATCCATATGCAATTAACCAAGAACATCAACAATTGCAAACAAGTATAAAGGGAGGGGAAACTCCCGAACAGTCTGCCCAACAAGATATTATAATAGTTTCTTCAATAGTACATCATCAAGTATACTTGGAAAAACTCCAAGTCTATACTTAGAATAATTTTACAATGTACAAGTGTTCCTTGCCAAACCAAGTCTACACTTAGAATATTTTTACAATACAAGCAACCTACTTTACAACCGTGTGCACCCTTGCACAAGAAGAAGTGCTCACCCGAGCCACTCAACCTTCCCACCAAGTCCTGCACACATAACCCGAACCTCTACACCTAAACCGGCATAAAAATACCAAAACTGCACTCTAGATGGACTACGCATGAGATATGCGTATCCTCTTTTACCCTTCGTAGTTTTTTACCCCTTATGCGTATGGGAGAGCAAGTTCGATGATCCAAATGAGCTCCAAGTTCATGCACTTATACCCATCCTAACGTAGGCTTATGAAGGGGTGTGTAGCCCCATGGCCGACCCCATACATCCATTAACTTACGCCCACAACACTCCTTCACAAGTCAGCTTGTAGCTGCTTAAGTCATGGTATAAGTGTGTGTTCCAACACTTAGTCGAATTCATAAGTGTTGCTGGTTTCGTCGCTTTTCCGTGTGCGCTCACCCGCCCGTGTGCGCTCACCCGGCCGTCGTGCAGACCCGCCCGCCTGTCGTGCAGACCCGCCCGCCGTGCAGCCTCGCCCGCCCGCCGTGTAGCCTCGCCCGCCTGTCGTGCAGACCTACCCGCCGGTCGTGCAGCCCGCGCCCACCCATGCGCCCGCGCCCGCCCGTGTCCGCCCGCGTGCCCGTGCACGATGACTTCGCCCGGCGCCCAAACGCGTCCGTAACCAAGGACCTTACAATGCCCCTGGAGACTATGAAGTTGTTGAAGGGCCTGTTAAAATTCATGGACGTGGTCACTATTTTCACATTTCTCTCATGCATTATCAATGCAAAGGTTGCTATCCTTCAATCGATGTCCAGGGCGATGTGAATGGTGCTTTTCTTCATCCCCACCACTTTGTCTATGGTGAAGTTGACATCGTTGCTAGTAGTATTCAACACTTGAACATAAAAAAACTCATTGGTAATGTATATTTAAATTGGAAAACTCTGGCAATCTTACCATTGTGAGGATGGTTCTCACAATCAACCAAAACAATAGTGTTGTACCAGAGAGAATTTTTTTTTCCCTGAAATTGAAATTATAATGATATTCAACTTTAATCAACTGAGTTTGACCTAGTTTCTAAAAATATATTTAGAATCGGCATCACAGATTTCAAGAATATTCTTAATTGTAAAAAGGTTATTTGTTTTTCTTGTCTACTAAGTTTTAATTTTTAACCTCCCTCTTGTCTATCAAGTTTTGAAGTATTTCCAATTTTTACCATCCAGTTTCTATTGTAACTTGAACATAAATAAATTTTATGAAAAAAAAAACATTTTTAATCATTAAATAAAACCTATCCGTGCTTCTCACGGTCGTCTTGATTGAAGCAATCTTTGCATTGGACAACAAGATCCTTTCTATTCTTGCAGCGGTAGGGATTCCGCAAAATGTTGGTGTTTGGAGGTGTAGTCCACATGCTCTCTGAGAATGGATGTGTTTTTTGGTAGCCTTAAGGGATGGGTTTTCTATAACATCTACAATAAAAAATAAATTCTATGTTAATATTCTTTTAACCAAACATGGATCCAAAGATATATTTATCTTCGTAGAAACCCAACTCAACCAGGGCTAAATATGAATTTCTTAATGTCAAGTTGTTTCTTTAACTATAATTATAAACTTAAAAAGGTTGAAATAATGAAGTACTTTCTAACAGAGGTAAGGAGATATTTGGAGTACATCCATACATATATACAGAACATTCAATGACACTAATAGAAAAATGGAGTCTTCTAGTTTGGGGTATCCACTTCACATGCATATAAAAATAAAATGAAAAAGTTTGGGTACTTAGAATATAGAATTAGTGGTATTCTCAATGATCATTTCCTCTGATATAATAGTTGGAAAATCATATCAAATAAAGTTACAACAATTAGAATTGAAGTGGCATTATCACCATGAATCCCAACCACTTGGGCTACTTCAGAGGAACTTACTAGATGATTGTTTAGTAAACCCATATCTCTTGAATTACATACTTCATATTGATATTGGAGTGAACCAGACTAAGAAAAGGGGAATTCAAGGAATAAATTGGAGGCAAGAATGGTTTTCCAGAGTTACAGTTGGATTGTTGCATGGGACATAATAATGCAAATTATGTGGCAGGTAATACTTTTTGCAGGCAGACAATAAGGAAAAACAGAACAAGAAAGAAATTTTAAAAATATCTTACAAAGTTATAAGCCTAAATAAATAAGGTTTTGGCACTTCAGATCAGTTATGGTTTTTGAATCTTGCAAGCAAAAATTGAAAAGGGCTAACTTGGTACTTACACATTTAAGTTTATAGTGGTTTAGTGAAAGCAATGAAAAGAAAGGGGAATGATAATATTTGCTTCACATACTTGTCCTTTCTTTGGGAGTAGGAAAAGTTAAGAACCTATCTACAATATGTAGAATAAAGGTTTCACATGATAGAAAATATTTCATGCATGAAAGTGTTGTATGGCACCAAAAATGAAGTGCCAAGTTCGTGACATATGGAAGACTATGATGGAATTTTGATTTCTAGATATTGTGATCTTCCTCTCCACATTTGACACTACACTTGGTGGGACACTACTATTTGTAGCTTGATTCACACTTATGCACACTCAAGTATTATTAGAAACAAATGGATAGAACATTGGAACCCATATTGTAGAAATTAATGTGTAGATTCGAAATTGTTCATGAAATTTACTAAATTACAAGACTCGAAGCCACTCTATTAATTTGTGGAAGTTAATTCACCATCTAGAACACAAATCATAGCCATGCAAAAGGAAACATCACACATGCACATAGATTTATCTAGGGGGAAAACGACTTCTCAAAACCCCTTCCTATCTGTATTGAATTAATCAGATAATAGAGATTAAATACATATCCTTGCTCAAGCTTAAGCACACCCTCAAAGTGTATAGTCTATATCCGTGCATGACTGATTGACCCTAGCCAACACTTACCAAAATTTCAAGCCCTCCATGCTCCTATTTCTGTGTATTATTCCTCTAGGAAATTAGCCCCTATTATTTAGGAATTTCCCGCTATTGAATTTTGCAATTCTTCTAGTTCCTTTCTCTAACTGTATGCACCATCTGTAGACATGGGAAATATGCTACAATTTATGGTACATTGCCTTGAAATTTCCATCTCAATTGGGTAAATTGAATTCTCTGCATGCAAAGATTATTTTGGGTTGATTGATGAGTTAACAAGTTGATCACTGAGTGTGGTTGAAGTTCCACTTCCACAACTTGACCTACACTAGTTCTTTTGTCAGTTAGAACTAGTTTTTTTTTTCCTAAGTTAAGATAATCTATTGATATAAAACAAAAATGTACATAGAGGACTTTGCCTCAGCAGAGTTGAACATAGTGTTTCAGAGTATATCTGGACTGCCCCAACATTGGGGAAACCAGTCCACATAAACAAAAACTAGCAAGGGTATCAGTTCTTGAGACCAGAAACAACAAAGGAACCAATGAGGTTTTACCATGACAAAGATCCAGACAAAGGACCAGATTCGAGCAAAAACTAACAAAAACAAGAAGACCAAACAGACGACACCTGGGCGCCACGCCAAACTATTTGAAATCATTCGGGATGGGTTCCTCAATAATTGGGCATGCCCAATCATCCACCTCGTCCGTCAACACGCTGCGGTGTGGCTCTCCTCCACCGCCAAGTGGCTCATCTGCCGGATGGGCGTTGCCATGCCTCCTAGTCGCCACCTGCGAAGCTAACCTGTCATAACCGATTCCACCTGGGCAGCGCGTGGTTGCAGAGCTACCACCCTCAGCATGCTGACTGCCACCAATATTCTTGCCATGCAGAGCAAAATTACCTTCGTCCAGCAAGTTCTTCCCTGTGTCTGCCATTGCCGCGTCTGGGGGCTTCCTCTTGCTGCAAGTCGGAATTTTCCACCTGAGAAGTAGGTTTCTCATTGTCTTCTGTGAAGAGGATGGAGATTGTAGCGGTAATATCTGGCCTGTTCAGGGTGCTACAGAATCTAAATTTGGTTGAGTGGGGGGCCGGATGAAGGGGCAAAGGAAAACTAGTAGAGTGAACTGTAAAATCATCGTGATTTGCATCTGAAGACTGAGCATGACCCCGTCCACTTCGTGTACTAGGATATCTGCCTGAACCAAACCTCTGGGGATGATGCAGTTCAGGGGAGGGAGAGGAGGCAACAGGCTCAGGGTGCGGATCAGTCTGAGGGCGAGAACTGCCTCCCCGAGTTCCGCCTCTTCGACTTCGCATGCGATGCCGCACCATGCTGGAATTTCTGGCTGAGTGATCAGAGGGAGCTGTGATAGAAGGAGCGATGACAGAGGGAGCGCTAACAGAGGGATTGTGAGGGGGAGCAGGGTCAGTATGGGCAATGGTTAGATAACAGAGACTGGAATGGGAATGGTGATGCCCATTTCCAAAATCAACGCAACAAACTAACCAACAACGACGCCCAGTTACTATGCGGGAGCTAGGTTCAGAAGCTTGGAGTGGGCAGTTGCAGTGGAGCAGGGGAGGAGAGACGATGAGCTGAGGTAAATCCATGTCCGAACAGTTAATGAATTTTCTTCGATTCGACCCTGCACTAAATGTCACCTGCGATGTGTCAAGAGGGCGTCTCAGGGTGGTATGGGGAGAGGCGCCATTAGCCAAGTGGCCTGTCCTCTCGCCGCCGGTGTTCCTTGTTTCCATTAAATCAGTGTGTGTCACCCGCATCCGGGTTCAGTTAGAACTAGTTTAATTGACAATAACTCAAATTAATTGAAATAAATTGCTACAAATTAGAAATCAATCATACTGCATTGAACTTGAGCTTCCCCAACTCGAATTAACTGAGTTACCTGAGTGGCAAGTGCCATGCCACCTCAATTAACTAACTCCAAGATTTTTGCTGAAATAGAAATTCATTTTTTCTCTACTTTGACCAAGGCAAAGTCAAACTGAGATTTTTTTGTTGCATTTTCAACACATGCATTCTTTTGGATTTTTTCTATCTAGAGGAAAATCCCTAATGACTTCCTCTCATTTTGAGGATGTTGTGTAAGATTATCCCTAGCTTCTTCAGGGCACAAGCCCAGGTTACAATGATATACTCATCATGAGGTCAACATGTCACTTGTATAGAATCTAGGTGGTGAGTATAAAGCTATTCCTCAACAACTTGAGCTAGACCTAATAGACTTTGTGTTATTGTGTTATATGGTGAGTATAAAGCTATTCCTCAAAAACTAATTGGTCAATCTTGGTAATGTTTATATACTCTATTGTTGTTTTTCTAGGCTTGGGGGCAAATTAGGTAAATTAAAAGCAACAAACAACTTGGCAAGGTAATATGGTAATAGTAGGACTCAAAGTTGACAAACATAGAAAATACATAAATAAAAAAATTACATAATTTAACATTGGAGTACAACACTTCAATACTAGGTGTAATGTAATGAAGGCAATTACAGTGCACAAAAACAAAAAGGAATGCGATTGAATGGTAAAATTACACAATATAGTTGATAATTCAAAGGGAAAATCCACCTTTATAGTAAGAGGTGGGTTGATGTTGTCATTGGAGTTCGTAAACTCTAGATCAACTAGTGATTTTACCATCTTTGTTACCTTCATATCCAATTTCCTCATCAATTCTTATGTCTCATCCAAACGGAGAAGTGTTTGATAAAAACTAATATGGAGACAAGCTATAACAAATTTTCACATGAAATTATCTTTATGAGTTAAGAAACCTAAATATAGAAATAAAAAGTAATGAAACAATATGGTTGATGTGATATTTCAATACATAGCAATAAAAATCCATTTCCAGATTTCCATTTCCGGATTTCCATTTCCGAATCAAAGTCGGGAGACCATCTGTTTAGATAGAGGGCTCTTGAATCCATGAAGTAGGGGCCATTTCTAAAGATAAGGTTCTGATACTCTTTTGTTTCGAAAAGGAAAGTGTAGAAGCCCCTTCCACAGAATCTAATAGCTATTTTCCCTTGTATTATCACATTCCAGTTATGTTCCACCCATTTTTGAACTGCTCTGGGCGAAGGCCAGAGGCCAGTGAACTGACCAACGAGGCCCCTCTCAGCTAAAGTGATTGTGGCCTTCCTCGAGAGACTGGGAGGAAGAGATACTTCAGGGATTTCATCAAGTTTCTTAACGAACTTGGATGCAGAAGGACAGATTCTTGATGAGGCATTCTCAGGGATAAGAGATGAAAACAGTTTCTCATAGTCTTCCAAGCCTGGGGACGATGGATCAGTCCCAGCCATGGCGGTGTAGGAGGGCCAACTCGCGGTCGGTTGAGGATAAAACGGAGGCGGTGAAGGGAGGGACCCCAGAGCTGGGGCCGGGCAGGAGGCCCGAGAGAGACCGAAAGGCAGAGGGGAGCCCAAGAGGGTGCAGAGCGGGGTCAAACCTAGTAGCAGAGCTGCCAGGCAGGGCCTAGAGAAGGCAAAGATCCAGTCAGGGGCGGTCGCGCGGGAGCTCTGAATTCAGGTTTTCTTTGTTCGTTTTATTTGAGGATTCAAACCCTCTTAACTCCATAGCATTGATTACATTCACCATTCAAAATTACCTTTCATATTTAATAATAAGAATATTCATAGTAATTCCACATAGTCACGTACCATAGGCCTCGAGAATGGCATCAAGTTGTGGGCTCCGAAATGAGTTCTAAGCCATATGAAATGTGTAGAATGTTGGACATGGCCACGATGCTATGAATTATCAAGCATAAGAATCATCAACAGTGGCAAGCCCATATCGAATGTGGAGATGAGAGTGGGTGAATAGCCTTTGAACGAATGATGGGAGGAGTTGGTATGTCGTTGGGTTGATGTGGCATCATGTTATTGGGTATTGGGCCTAGAATAATTCCTGAAAATGCACCCCTCAATTGGTTTAATATTTTTAATGGAAACCGAGGTATATCCGCTAATTTTCCATCATCTTGGGTTATATTCATGTGGGTTTTTTTATAATTTTCTTTCCCAAAATCATGTGCAATTGTAACAATAAATTTGATATTCATCACATTCTGCGAATATATTTCAAGAAATCATCATATCACATACTCATTGATTCCTTATAACTAGAAGAAACAACTTGAATGTGCATTAAAAGAGGGCATAAAAGAAAAAGGACAAAATAGGTGGAAAGGACAACGCACACAATTAAATCTTAGATATGATTTAATTTGGTGGCCATGGCTTGCTAATAAATAAGCATTAAATGAATTTAAGATTTGAATGCGGGGAGAGAGAAGGAAGTCCGCCATTTGAAAAAATCACAAATAAAAAAAGAACAATGAATTTTGATTGAGATGGGGCAATGATAGTGCAAGGTTGCACACAATGTTCAATTTTATCCACCATTTTTCTCATTAAACAAAGAATTTGAGCACTGTACACTAGAATTTAAACTTTTTGAGCTAATAATAGGTTGTTAGCTAGGTTTTTTTGAGTTGATATAGATTATCACCATGAGGGTATATTTATCTTAGCATTGTTTGACTATTTTGATGTTTTCTATGCACCTTACATCAGATAATCAAGCTTCTTTTGTTGCATATCATTTTTTTCATTTTCTTTGCATATTGTTGTTAATGATTTAAGATTTCAAGTATGTTTCAAGAAATCGACTGGATTATGATTTTGTCATGGGCTCAAGAAGTTGGGAATTGAATTGTGTTTTGTAATGGATTAGAGAAGTTGGGAATTGTAACAACTATTTGTAAAAGAAAATACAATTTCTACAACTCATTTATTTCTTGTTTGAGGTTTTTGTTGTGAATTTCATCTTTGGGTATGAATTCAATGCATTATATGAATATAATGTTGTAATACTAAAACATTGTAATGATTTGAAGGAGAATTTGGTTTATTCTCATGCTAGACAAAATGCCTTTAGGTAGGGCTCTTACTATAACACCCATGGAATTCCCCAAGGGAAAGAAACCTATAGAACAAATGAATGCTTTGCAATAGAAACCTATTATGGTAGAAATATCTTCAAAAGAATAAATTTTTGATATCTAGACACCTCAATCAAAGGTGGAACAACCAAGACCTATTTTCAAAGACATTGAAGCCATCAAAAGGGCTCAAAACCCTTTTCCATGATGAGGGGAGGTGTATCAAAGATTTCACATATAAGAGTGTCTAGAAATAGTACCTCATAAATTCACCTTTTTTTTTTTAATTAAAATATTTATATTATATATGATCAAAAATTACATTCATGAGAGCTCTACGGATTTGCAAAATCCAGCCATAATCATGATCTAGCCAAACCAAGGAAATGCTAGAAGCAGGAGGAGGCTTTTTTGAAAACTGTAACGAGAGTTGGTCTTCAAAATTGTCATTGTACTTATGTAATTATATATTTTATGTAAAAACATAAATAAAGAATTATTTTTTCAAGCATGGGTTTCATGTTCAAGTCAATTTATTAATTAAGTCAAGCATGTTTTTCATGCTTCTAAGGCTTATTGAGTCAAAAGAATATTTTTCATGATTCAAATTATTGTATTAGAGTCAAGTCCCATTTGGAATTTGAAAAGAAAGTGGAAAAATATTTTTATTTGAGTCTAAAATATCAATTTTGTCCCCATAAGACCAAGTTGGACCTACCTAGACAAGTCGGCCTTGAAAGTGAACTATTTAACCTCCCAGATGTGTATAAATCGAAGACAAATTGACCTCATTTAGAGTATGTCAAGTAAATTTTATTTCTATGCCAAGAAGAAAGAGAAAACAAACAAAAAAGTCAAGAAGAAAAAGCAAAAGTTAAAGGAGAAAGAGTGAAGGTCAATGGAGGAAAAAATATACCCTAATTCTCTCACACATGTGAAATTTTGAAGCAATTGTAGGGGCTAAAAATCTATAGTTTGACCGAGTTTTGAATGTGTTGACTATCATTGACCAAAATGAATTTTGACTTGTTGGAAAAACTTGAAAGGAGAGTTTACTTGGGTATTGTAGGAAGTCTTGGTCTTGGTGTCCGGGTCTTGGAATTATCACTTTGATTTTATTCTATAAGAAAATAAGAAATTACTGGGTTTTCCCCCTTGGAGGGGTTTTCCCCGAGCTTCGAGTCTATATCTCGTGTTCATTGTTTTATGTGATATTCATAGTTTATGGTTTGGTAATTGGTTCATGAATTGAACATAACAAAATTAATAAGAAGCCAACATATAATCACAACCAATTATCAAAGTAAAGATAAATCAACCTTAATTTCTACCCTAGTGATTTCTCAACATGGTATCAAAGCTAAGATGAGGAGAAGGCAGCTTGAAGATCACTCTTGTTGGCACAAGTGAAAGACATTCATCAAAGCTACTTTGGAGGAAAAAAGGAAGGAGAAAGGCTCATCATTCATCTTGAAGGAATACATGTACATCGTCTATTTGTATTTCTCTCTCTATCATTTAAGACTGTTGGTTGCTCATCATTGTTTGAAGAACATCATCATCTTATCAACCTCTCTCTCTTGGAATCTCTTTGATCATCATTCATTTTGAAAAATATCTCTACAATAAGAAGAATCAAGATCCTTGGGAACATCATCTACATTCTTGGAAGCATCAACATTCATCTTTGAAGTAACCATCCTAGAAGCCATCATTATAGGACATCTTTGAAGTCTCTTGGAAAGTCTTGGGAGCATAAAGATATTTGAAGACATCATCAAAGGAAACACATTTGAAAAGTAAGTACTATATTACTCTCTATGTCTCAATCTTCAAATAAAATGAATTCATTTTGTAAAGAAGGCAACAAGCTCGATGGGATATGTGCCTTGCGAGGCAATGATGATGGTGTCTATAGTCATGCGTCCCCAACATTGTGCTTTAATATAGTGGAGAGATAGATCTTTTTAGTCAAGGCCTTGCTATATCACTATGTTGACAATGTCAGTCATGATATTGATGCTTAAGATGGCTTATCAATCTGACTCTTCTTATGATAATATTTCAATTTGATATTTTCCTTGTATCTTGTAGTGTAATTATGAATACCTCCATAGTTAAGAGGAAGTGTTGAAAATTGTAACTAGGTTTGGTCTTCATAATTTTCATTGTACTTATGTACTTATATATTTTATGTAAAAACAAAAAGAAGGGAAAACAAATCTGTTTTTCAAGCTTGGGTTTCATGCTTAAGTCAATTGGTTAATTAGGTAAAGAATGTTCTTCATGATTCTAGGGTTTATTGAGTCAAAAGAATATTTTTCATGAGTCAAATTATTGTATTAGATTCAAGTCCAATTTGGACTTTGAAAAGAAAGTGGAAACATATTTTTATTTGAGTCAAAAATGCCAATTTTGTCCCAACAAGGCCAAGTTGGCCCTGCTCGGAAAAGTCGATTCTAATAGTGACCCATTCGACCTACTGGATGTTTATAAGTAGAAGATAGTTAGACCTCATTTGGAGTATCTCAAGCAATTTCAAATTTTGTGCCAGGAAGAGGGTGAAATCCAGTAACAAAGTCAAGAAGAAAAAGAAAAAGTCAAAGGAGAGAGAATGAAGGTCACAGGAGGAATAAATATGCCCTAATTCTCTCACACGTTTGAAATTATGAAGTCGTTGTACGGGCCAAAGTTGCAGACCTAGTTGTAGGGGCCAAAAATCTGTAGTTTGACCAATTTTTAAAGGCGTTGACTACTGTTGACCAAAGTTGACTTTGAGTTGTTCGAGAAGCTTGAAAAGAGGGTTGACTTGGGTCTTGTGGTTTGGGTAATTTCTTTATGAAATGAAGATAACAAAAGTAATAAGAAGCCAACATGTAATCATAATAAATTATCAAAGTAAAGAGAAACCAACATTAATTATTTCCATAGTGATTTCTCAACAACCTCTACCCATTAAGGAGAAACCAAAGATCATCCTGAATAATACAAACCACATTACAAAGGGAAACCAAAGTGAGGTTTTCAAAAGGAACCATGAGAAAAAAACATAAAGAGGCGGAAGCATATGAGAATTGTGGCCATGAGGAGGATACCTTGGAAGCCTCACGTGGTCCAATTAGAACCTGAGAGTGACTTCCTTGACCATGGGACAAGGCTTGTAGCACTCAACATCATCAGGAAGAGGGTGCATCATTAGAGTTGGCTCACTGGAGGGACCTATTTCAACTTGAGCTACCTTAGGATCCTTGTGAGTATTGCAACACTTTAGTGAGGCACTGAATTGTTGATCATGCATCATTGTTTTCTGAGTTGGAGAGAGTTGGGGAGAATCTACAATTGTGTCCATCGAGAGTGACACTTAGCCTTGAAGTTTCATTCTCATAAGAACAACAATGTGGAATTCCATGTCTAAAAATTTTCCTTCCAATAGAAGATTTACATCCTCTTGGTCTTTGAAGTGATGACTGAGGAGGTTTCTAAGAGCCCAAATATTATCACCTGTCACCCCGAATTATTGCATCTCTATGTCTACAACCATTTGATAGAAATGGTGGGGGACGGTTCAATCAAAATTGTCATATCCCTTCCCATACCTAGGTTGGAGGGGAGGTCTTCCTTTGCCACAACCACCTCTATGTGGGAAACTCTTCTTGTGCATCATTGTTTTTATTGAACTATTCTTCAAACTTTTCACCAAAATTTCTACTATGGATCTTAGCACCCAACTTCTTAACCCAATTTTGAACTCTCGCCTGCTCTGGAGTGAGACAACATACTGCTACATTAGTGAATTGTGTGTGTTCCAGTGGAATTTCAATATATGTTGGAGGTCCTCTAACTAGGTGGAAAAATGAGTGTACTAGCCTATAAGCTATCATAAATTCCATTAGATGGTGGGTTTGTCACCGACTTCATTTCCCAATCCCAATGTACACATGAAGACAAGCCCATGGCATCGCCAAAGGCCTACTACATGAGAGCTAGGGAGGGGATTCATTAAGTTAGTTAATGCACTCAATTTAATGTCCATAACCCAGATATGGGGGTAATACCTATGTAGACATATCTCAAATCCCCTCCTTCATGTCCGTTATCAATTTATTAAGGAGAAGAAGAGACATTATACAACAATTTGTGATCAATTATCCCCTTGGTGAGTGGTAGCATTGCTGATATTTCATATGGTGGAAAAGAAGTTGACCCTGAAAGGAATGTGGATCAGTTACATAGGGGTCATATCATAGTGACAAGGATGAACTTTGATGAGGTCTTTGTTGATCTAAATCTATTTCAGCCATTGGATTTAGGGATCACCCAAAAGTCATTTAGGGTTGGGTTAAGGGAGGAAAAGGAGGAAAAGATCATTCATTCTTTCATGAGCAGATTGGGAGAAGGAGAGCAAGATAGCAAAGGATATTTCTGGACAAGGAGGAGAAAGAGGTAGCAGTTTGGCACACATACCAAGGCAGCACTTCAGCAAATCCGTACAGCTCAAAGAACAAGTAGAAAAAGGCAGTTTTTGTGAGCAAAACAATGGAAAAATTGATTTTCAGCACGAATATCGAGGAGGCGATTTTCTGCACGATTTTCTAGGACTGTCCGTACAAGTACGTACGGCCGTCCGTATGGCCCGTACAGTCCGTACATCCGTACAATCCGTACAACACGTTCAGCCATTTTCCAGATTGTCTGTTAGCTGAAAAACAGATAAGTTTGCTTGCTGGAAAAATTTCTGTTTTGCTGATTTTTGCTGAAAAATTTTCTCTCTGTAAAAAGGCATTTTCCAGAAATAAAGAAGAGCTCTCAAACTGGTTTTCCCCAAGAGTTGTAGGGGGTTTTTCCAGGGTCAAGTTGACAAAAAATATCAGTGTTTTAATGTGTTTTAATGGCTGTTCTGATTGCTGATTTTTAATTCTGCAATTTCCAGCATTCTGAAAAATTTCCAGAATTTGTGTTTTCAGCAATATTTTTTTTTTTTAGTCTGTTAAATGTATGGTTATGGGAATGGGAATTTAACTACATGGGAGAAATAACAAGAAACTGAAAACCGGGGTGGGAAAACAGAAAATTTTACATGGTATCAGAGCTTGAGTGCTGAAGGGCAGTTTGGGACAGAAAAAGAAAAAAAATACAGCTGCTGAGTTTTTCACTCAGAAAATTCCAGCAAGCTGATTTTTCATTAACAACAGTTTTATCTTTACCACAACAGTGCTATTTTTCAGTTTTAGGACAGCAAGATGTCATTGGGATTGAGGGTGGAGGATAGGTTGGATGGGCATACAAATTACAGCGTTTGGAAGGAGAGAATGCAGAGTATCTTTGAGGAGGCAGAAGTCTGGGATATCATGGTGCATACAGCACAGCACCATGTTGTTGTGCCTACTGATGCTACTCAGTTGACAGCTTATAATAGAAAGAACAACAAGGGTAAGAGGTTGATTCTAGACGGAATCAAAGACCATTGCATTCCTCATGTGAGAGGAAAGAGCAATGCCCATGAGATGTGGACAACATTGTCCAATCTCTACCAGAGTACCAATGAGAACCGGAAGATGGTACTGAAGGAAAACTGAAGAACATTAAGATGGGGAATGATAGTGCAGCTGGATATCTCACAAAGATTACCAATGTGAGAGATGAGTTGGCAGTGATTGGAGAGGTCATTCCATCCACTGAGTTGGTGCGTATTGTAGTGAATGGCCTCCCCCGTTCATTGTTGAACTTTGCTGATGGGGTTTGTTCACGTGAGACCCTTCCCACATGGGAGAGGTTTTGGGATGATTGTATTCAGACAGAGATCAGGAAAGGACAGCTTGGGGCAGCCAAGCCAGTTGAGCAGGATGAGGACGTAGCACTGGTGGCAGGAGGCAAGAAAGGCAAAGGGAAGAAGCAGGCTTCCACAAGCGGTGGTGGAGGCAAAGGTAAAGGTAAACAGGGTAACTCACATAAGGACTATTCCAAAGTGAAGTGTTGGAATTGTCAGAAGATGGGACACTATGCAGTTGTGTGTCCGGAGAAGAAGAAGAAGAAGGGGAAGAACCAGGATGTGGCAGCTTCAGCTGAGATTGAGGACTTTGCAGGTCGTTTTGACCGAGAGTTTGCGTTCACTACATGTGAGTCCTCTAGTACAGGATCACCTGCCACACAGGTTCAGAGGGAGCATGCTTTTCCCTCGATTAGCGGAGCATCTACAGGTATCTGGTATGTGGACAGTGGGGCTTCACGTCACATGACAGGAGTCTAGGAGTACTTCTCAGAGCTTTCAGAGAGTGGCACTGATATTGAGGTAGTACTCGGTGATGACAGAGTTGTTAGAGCAGTCAGGGTGGGTACACTGACATTTCAGAGGGAGTCCAGACCTCCCTTAAAAGTGTCAGATGTTCTTTATGTCCCAGGGATGAGGAAGAACCTCATATTCGTCTCAGCTTTGGACGACAGAGGATATGAGGTACTATTCAGGGGAGGACAGGTGTTGATGTATCCCAGGGGCACTCCAGCTGATTCAGCTAGAGTGATAGGTGTACACCATGCAAAGGTGTACAAGTTTGCATTCCAGCCCCTTTTGGCATTGAGCAGTAGTACCGATAGTAGAGCTAGCAGTTCTGAGCTGTGTGAGATTTGGCACCGCAGGATGGGACACATGTATCATGGAGCCTTGAGGACATTGCGAGAGATCACCACAGGTGTGCCAGATTTCAGTACTGATCACTTTGATACTTGCAGAGGTTGTGCAATGGGCAAGTTTGCCAAATCCCCTTTTCCCAGCAGTGACAGCAGAGTGACGGGGATACTTGATTTGATTCCTTCTGATGTGAGCGGTCGGATGTCTCATGTTTCCTTGAGTGGATATGAGTACTATGTCTTATTCATTGATGATCACTCCAGGAAGACCTGGATTTATTTCTTGAAGACCAAGAGTGAGGTCTTCAAGCGGTTTCAGGAGTTCAGAGCTCTTGTGGAGACTCAGACAGGTCGAAAGATCAAGTCCCTGAGGTCGGACAATGGAGGAGAGTACACCCTTGGAGAGTTTGTTGACTATTGTGCGGAGGCAGGCATTAGGAGGGAGTTCACTGTTCCTTACAACCCCCAGCAGAACGGGGTTGCGGAGAGGAAGAACAGATCCATCATAGGGGCTGCCAAAGCCATGTTACATGATCAAGGTTTGCCATTGTTCTTGTGGGTAGAGGCTTGCAACGCATCTGTTTACTTGCAGAACAGGAGTCCGCATCGTGCCTTGGGGCACATGACTCCGCAGGAGGCTTTCTCTGGGAAGAAGCCTGATCTTGGTCATCTTCATATCTTTGGATGCATTACATACTCCTATATACCCAAGGAGAAGAGGACCAAACTAGAGCCCACCGCAGAGAAGGGTATCTTTGTGGGCTACAGTGAGACCTCAAAGGCCTTTTGGATTTACATTCCTGCACAGAGGAGAGTTGTTGTCAGACGAGATGTGAAGTTCGAGGAGGACAGGGCCTTTAGGAGGTCACGGGAGTTAGAGTATCTGGATCAGCCAGACCCTCAACAGCAGTTGAGTCAGTCGCAGGGATCCAGTGGGTAGGGATCAGGAGGATCCGGAGGTACATCTATGAGGATGTCAGGTCCATCAGTGAGCAGTGGCTCGCCGAGCCAGAGGGGTGGTGCTCCGAGCAGTTCACAGAGCAGTTCACTAGGGAGTCCGCTGATGGACAGTTCACACGGTACCTCAGCTTCTACAGGTTTAGGTGCAGGCAGGAAGACAACAGACAGACAGTCAGGAGTTCAGGCTACTGATGGTGATGAGGAGGAGGAGTTTCATTCTCCTATGGGAGAAGCATGCTCAGGGAAGAGGAAGCCCAAGTGGCTTCAGGACACCTTGAGAGATGCCACATCTGTTGCTGAGCCGAAGAGGCCGGTCAGCGAGAGTAGACCACCTGAGAGGTTTTGTAGCTATATGGCGATGGTTACCAACATCCTTGACTTTGAGCCTTCTAGCTATGAGGAGGCAGCTAGCCAGTAGGTCTGGAGAGAGCCCATGCAGGAGGAGTATTCTTCTATCATGAAGAATGATGTTTGGGAGGTGGTGCTGAGGCCTGAGGGCAAATCCATGGTTACTTCCAGATGGCTTTACAAGGTAAAGCATGCTGCAGATGGCAGCATTGAGAAATTCAAAGCGAGGTTTGTGGTTAGAGGGTTCTCCCAGGTAGAGGGAGTTGATTATGAGGAGACCTTTGCTCCCGTGGCTCGATATACTTCGATCTGCTCCATTATATCGATAGCAGCAGAGATGGGTTGGAAGATCCACCAGATGGATGTGAAGACCACATTTCTCAATGGCTTCATACAGGAGGAGGTGTACATTGAGCAGCCACAGGGCTTTGAGGTGCATGGGAAGGAGTCCCATGTGTGCAGATTGAAGAAAACCCTTTATGGCTTGAAGCAAGCTCCTAGAGCTTGGTACTCCAGGATAGATGCATACTTGCAGGGGATGGGTTTCACAAAGAGTGAGGCAGATCTGAACCTTTACTTTATTGTGATTGGTGAGGAGCCTCTCATTCTGGTGTTGTATGTGGATGACTTGATCATTACAGGTGCAAAGAGACTCATAGAGCACTGTAAGAGAGATCTTGCGGCGGAGTTTGAGATGAAATACATCGGCTTGATGCATTACTTTTTGGGTTTGGAGGTGTGGCAGGAGGAGGGGCATTTCTTCTTGGGGAAGGGGAAGTATATTGTGGACATCCTTAGCAGATTCCACATGGAGGATTGTAGACCCATGTCGACACCGATGATCACCAACTAGAAGAAGCTTCATGCTTCGGATTCCGAGTTGGTGGATCCCACATTGTATAGGCAACTGATTGGTTCCTTGATGTATTTGGTCAACACTAGACCAAAAATCTGTTTTGCAGTCAACACGATGAGTCAGTTTATGTGTGAGCCTAGGAAGGTTCACTGGGTGGCTGCAAAACACATTTTGCGGTACTTGCAGGGGACAGTGGATTATGGTCTGGACTACAGGCAGGGAGATGGAGTGAGATTGGCAGGATACACTGATTCTGATTGGGCAGGTTGTGCTTCTGATAGGAAGAGCACTTCAGGGTGTTGTTTTGGGTTGGGTTCAGGAGTAGTGTCATGGTTCAGCCGGAGCAGCAGTCAGTAGCACTGAGTTCAGCGGAAGCAGAGTATATGGCAGCCAGTCTGGCTAGTTGTGAGGCCATCTGGCTTCGCAAGATGTTGTTTGACTTATTTGGTCAGCCGTTGAGACCTTCAGTGATTTACTGTGATAATCAGAGTTGCATTAAACTCACGGAGAATCCAGTATTTCATGACAGGTCAAAGCATATCGGGATCAGATATCATTTCATCAGACACTATGTTTAGAAGGGACCTGTGAAGCTTGAGTATATTTCCATTGATGAGCAGGTTGCAGATATTCTTACCAAAGCCTTACCACGGGGCAAGCATGTCTACTTCAGAGACAAGATGGGTGTGGTGAGGAACACCTTCCTCGATAAGAGGGAGTGTTGAAATTTGGTACCGGAGGACAGGTGGTTCCTTAAGGCTTTGATCTTTGGCCTAGGGAAAAGTGTCCAAAAGAATTTAATTTTTCTCCTAAAGTAACTTTATAATTTTTTATAAAGTTAAATCTAATTTGAAAGTGACTTTAAGTGATAAAGTTACTAAGTCTAATTTTAAAGTGACTTTTATAAAGTCAATGAAAAATTAGAAAGGAAAAGTGAATTTGGAAATAAATGACTAAGTGGGTCTTTATTAAAGTGGGGTGAATTAAAAAGTAGAAAGTGAGATTTAAATGAGCATTTAATCTCAGCCATTGATCTAAATCTATTTCAGCCATTGGATTTAGGGATCACCCAAAAGTCATTTAGGGTTGGGTTAAGGGAGGAAAAGGAGGAAAAGATCATTCATTCTTTCATGAGAAGATTGGGAGAAGGAGAGCAAGAGAGCAAAGAAGATTTCTGGACAAGGAGGAGAAAGAGGCAGCAGTTTGGCACACATACCAAGGAAACACTTCAGCAAATCTGTACAGCTCAAAGAACAAGCAGAAAAAGGTAGTTTTTGTGAGCAAAACAGTGGAAAAATTGATTTTCAGCACGAATATCGAGGAGGCGATTTTCTGCACGATTTTCGAGGACTGTCCGTACAAGTCCGTACGGCCGTCCGTATAGTCCGTACATCCGTCCAGCACGTTCAGCCATTTTCCAGATTGTCTGTTAGCTGAAAAACAGATAAGTTTGCTTGCTGGAAAAATTTCTGTTTTGCTGATTTTTGCTGAAAAATTTTCTCTCTGTAAAAAGGCATTTTCTAGAAATAAAGAAGAGCTCTCAAACTGGTTTTCCCCAAGAGTTGTAGGGGGTTTTTCCAGGGTCAAGTTGACCAAAAATATCAGTGTTTTAATGTGTTTTAATGGCGTTTTTGATTGCTGATTTTTAATTCTGCAATTTCCAGCATTCTGAAAAATTTCCAGAATTTGTGTTTTCAGCAATATTTATTTTTTTCAGTTTGTTAAATGTATTGTTATGGGAATGGACATTTAACTACATGGGAGAAATAAGAAGAAACTGAAAACCGGGGTGGGAAAACAGAAAATTTTACATTAAAATCTCTTCCTTCAATAAATTTTTTTGAGACTCTTCAACCTAGACACAAACCTCCTAAACACCAACCCAACCTTTCCTTCTTCGATCCAACCTTCAACCTAGTAGCAGCCACACTTCAACTCCAACAAATTTGACTTGGAAAGGAGACTTCGATATCCTAAATCATCCCACACGAGAGAGAGAGAGAGCAAAGCTTCAATTTTTTTCTCCCCTTCCAAATCACATGAGAGAGAGACCAAAGCTTCAATTTTGTTCTTCCCTTCAAAATCACACTCTTGAGAGAGAGAGAGAGAGACCAAAGCTTCAATTTTGTTCTTCCCTTCCAAATCACACTCCTTTTAGCCTCCTTCTTCACCTTAACAATTTTCCAAATTCCAGCTTTAGATATCGAACTATGTGTGAGAGAGTGAGATGCTCCAAATGAATTCGAACTGACTTGTATATATAGCCTTCCAATGAGGTCGAATTACCTTTCTTGAGACCAACTTGATCTTCTTGAGGCTGACTTGGTGTGGAGGTTACATAATTCATCTTTGACTCAAAATAATTCTATTTACATCATTTGAAAGTCCAATAAGGGTCTCATAAAATATACAATGACTCTAATAACTCTTTATTAATCCTAGGAGTCTAGAATGGGGACTTTGACTAATAAAATGATGACCCGAACATGAAACCCACGCTTTAATAAATCATTGTAACAATAATAAAAATTATTTTGACAAATACATTTTATGAAGACCGAACCTAGTTACATTTTTCAACACTCCCTCTTAACTAGGGAGGTATTCATAAGGAAGATCTCAAACTATATTAACTATAAAGAGTTTAGGCACCATGTTAGGGTCTAACCCTAACCCCCTTATTTATGTAATAGGGTCAAGTCATAGTTATAGTTAAATAAAGAGTCAATAAAGCCCATATTAATAATTGAAAGTGGTTGACCCGCATTTAAAGAAGGGACCACAGTTAGTTGCAAATGGGCCATGGTATTAGATAGATGGTATTAATAAGCACCATGGTATTGACCCATGGTATTGCATGTATGAATCTATATAAAGGATAAAGACTCCCCTCGAGGAGCATCGTGTCTTATTTTCTAATTGAACTCAACTCTATTGGAGGTTGCCCCCTCGAAGAGGCAAGTGAACATTGCTTTCCTTTTCTAAATAATAAAATACTTGCTGTGATTTCGTATTGTTCTATGTTATGGGTATATTTCTTCACATATTTGGTATTCTAGTATCTTGTCGTAGGCCAAGAGCATAACACACCACAATGCCATGGAATAGATTCCTGACCAGGGAAATTTATCCAAGGTCTCTTAATATTTTAGGCACTACAATGCCACAAACTATCCTAACCAGGAAATCTATCCGAGTGGGATTAAGATGGACTAAATCATTCAGCCTCTCTAGGTACCATCAAGCTTACTAACCATCAACCGAGGAATCTGGATGTGTATCTGAAGTTAGAGCTCCATGACCAATGCCACCCTCCCTACTTCGGAAACTAAACATCAACACATAGTGTTGACCAGATGTCCTCCCAGGCAATGTGTTTCACACACAAGGCCTCAACAAATTTCTTCCAAACTTTTATCATCATTAACAAGATTACTAATATCAAATAAACCAAGCATGCTTATAAGATATTCAAACCTCTTATTAGGAAGAGAATTTGTTAGTATATCAACTACCTCATTTTCTGTCGAGACATACTGTAGCTTCATGATCCCATCCTTCACCAAGTTCCTAATATAATGGAACTTATTGTTGATATGCTTCATCCTAGCATGAAAAACGAGATCTCTAGACATCTTGATACAACTTTGATTATCACAACTAATCACAGTAGGGTCCAGAGGCTTCTCAAACAAATCTATCAAAATCTTCCTCAACCATACAACCTCCTTTCCTACTTCACATGAAACCACATACTCTGCTTCAACACTACTCAAAGAAACACGATCTTGCTTTGTACTCATCCATGAGATCATGGTAGATCCCAAATTAAAGCATCCACTGGTAGTGCTTCTTCCATCGGTCTAGCTTCTGCCCCAATCAGAATTTGTGAAGCCAACTGACTTGACTTCCTTGTTATTTTACTTTAGGCAGTGATGTATTGTGCCACGAAGATATCTCAATATATGCTTGGCAGCTATCCCATGATCATGATGAGTCTCCAACTAAAATTGATTGAGGATATTCACAATAAATCATATATCCACCCTAGTATTTACTAAATACATCAGAGAACCCACTAAATGACAATATGAGGTAGGATCCATAAGACTTGGGCAAGATCCCCTCAACTTCTTGAGATTAGTGATCATAGGAGTAGTCATGGGATTAGAATCGATCATCCTAAATTTTTGTAACAACCTGATGATATAATTTCTTTTCCCCAAATATATATCCCCAAGATTTTGTCAGACTTCCAGACCTAGGTAATAGTGCATCAACCCTATATCCTTCTTCTCAAATTCATCTACCAACATCTTCTTACATTCTTGTATTCTTCTTTCCACACTAGTAACGAATAGCACACCCACATACAATAGAATAATGACTAGCTTATTATTCACAGCCTTAATGTAGAGATTTGGATCAACGAAACTCTTCATGAACCCAATTCTTAGAAGGTATGCATCCATTATTTCATGACATGCCCTAGGACCTTGGTTCAAAACTATAGGTGTTATCGGGAAAACTAGTGTCCATTCAGAGCTGCTAGTCCCACTAAGATGGGTAGCTATCTTAGAAACAAACAAGCTAAAGTTACTTGTGTTTTCCTTTATGAGAGATAGATGAGAGAGAAGCAGAGAGTACCAACCTCAGTCTTTCGCTTGGCTCCTTGCTTGTTTCCTCCCTCCTTTGACAAAGTTTCGCCGCTCCTTCTTTACTTGTCCCGCTTAAAAGAACACCTGTAGAGTCAAAGCAGCATAATACCATCAAAGCATAGAGATCTATAATCATAAAAAATATAAGATCAGACATATATTAACCATAAAATTGCATATATCAATTCAAGATTCAAAGATATACAAGAATATGGAGGAAAACGCAAATAGCTTTATTGATAGAAGTAGTAGAAGAGAGGATTACAACCCATTGGTCTGACCTAGCGCCATCCTCCTAGCATGAAAGCCCTCTTCACCTCATGAAAAGCTAGATCACCCAACACTATGATGTTCCACAGAGAAACCAACAGCACTTCCTTACAAGATACAAAATTCCAGCCTCTCGATCTCTAGGATGAGGGATCCATATATAGATGTTTGCAGGTGGGTGAGTCAGCTTCTGGGATTTTGATTAGTGTCATCTCTCTGATAGTTCTTGGTTCAACTTGGAGATTTCATGATCTCTTACTCATCCCTAGGCAAATTCAGAGAGGTAAGTGTCAAATGGGCAGTTTCAAGAAGATTCTCTGGGTTTCCACCTAGCCAACTGCCTTTGCCATTTGTCTGCTCTCACTCATCGTACCCTACAAAAGGGATTTTTGGTATGCATCGCACTTTTTGCATGTGGCAGGTGAGATGCATCGCACCCTTAGCACTGAGTAGTCTGTATGGTCCTATTTTGGTCAAAGATGTTTATCCCATGCCTCTAAAAACGTAGCTTTTGTTGTCTCCCAATTCCACTACATGAGAAGACGGTTCCTTTGATAAAGTTTGTAGTTGTTTACTTTCCCCTTTCACTGATCCATTCATTATCATCATTAAGTGATCTTGTAAATGTAGCTAAGAACCCTTGACTTTTGACCTTGTTGAATAAGTAGTATACAATATTCTTGATCCATATTCCTATAGAATTGAATCCCATTGTTATCATAGAGGGAGTAATCATTTCCTTCAAGCCAATGAAGTGATATTCAATCTTCTTTAACCTTAGCTCTAATACCATGTTGAGAAATCAATGCTAGTATACCTAGGGTTAGATTTCTATTTCTTGATAATTACTTGTAAATTATGTTGGCTTCTTTTACTTATTTGTTATATTATCTTTCATGAACCAATTACCAAATTATGAGTGCATGAAGATCACAAAAACATAAGACACAAGAAGTAGGCACTCTGCTAGGGAAACCCCTATCTAAGGGAAAACCCAATCAAAATATCTCCCTTCAATAGTTTTTCTTGAGACTCTTCAACCTAGACACATACCTCCTCCATACCAGGCCATCCTTTCCTTCTTCGATCCAACCTTCGACCTAGTAGCAACAACATTTCGACTCTAGCAACTTTGACTTGGTATCTTCCGGCATCAACAAACAACAACATCAACTTCGACTTTGGCAAAGATACTTCAATCTCCTAAATTAAACCACAAAAGAGAAAGAGAGAGATCCCAAAGCTTCGATTTTGTCTTTCCCTTCCTTTTTTACCAAACTTGCACTCCTTTTAGCCTCCTTCTTCACCTTCGCACTTTTCTCAGCTTCCAACTTCATATATGAACTATGTGTGAGATGCTCCAAATGAATTCGTACTGCCTTGTATATATATCCTTCCAATGAGGTCGAATTACCTTTCTTGAGGATGACTTGGTGTGGAGGTTAGATAATTCATATTTGATTCAAAAATAATTCTTTTTACATCATTTGAAATCCCAAGAAGGGTCTCATAAAATACACGACGACTCTAATAACTCTTTATTAATCCTAGGAGTACACAATGGGGACTTTGACTAATAAAATGTTGACCCAAGCATGAAACCCTTTCTTTAATAAGTGATTGTAACAATAATAAAAATTATTTTGACAAATACATTTTATGAAGACCAGGCCTAGTTACATTTTTCAAGAGTCTTAGGGGTTTTACTCTTGAAAATCACAACTCATATACAAATTTAAAATGTCATATTTCCTACCCAACCTGAATTGAGGCACAAGCCTTTGAATATATTTGAGATCCATCACGTGGAACTCATATTCATATGATGAAATTATCACCAAATTCTTCCACCAAATGAAACTATTGACTAATTCACCTCATCCAATTATCAATAGAGTACACAAACAATTTCATCAATGATAACCCACTGGGCCAACCAAACAAACATTCAATCTTCATGAAGCACATTAGAGCAAGGAAAGTTCCCTCACACACCCTCAACCTATGACAAGTCATGTCTTTAGGCTCACCTAAACTAAGTGTAAGTCCACCCATCAAACCACCAAACTATTTATTCCCTAAAATATGAGAGTGTTTACCCAAAATGCAAGCAATTCAACACAATTTGCATCAAGCATTAGGAATAAATATTTGTAGTAAAAAAAAAGGAAAACAAAAACAAACATTTTATCCTTTGTGTATAGGTGTTGGGATTCCTATTACATGTTAGCATTGTAGTATCCTTATATTATCTTGATTTAGTGACTAAGTTAGATAGAAATAAACCACCCATTTTCTGCATATGGACTTTCAAATCTTAGGAATTCACTTATTTGGAATATTTCCAATAGCTCACCTAGTTGATACAGGGTAAGATCTAGGGAGTGTATAACATGTATATAACCCTCCCCGTGATGATCAAGGGACTAAGCTAACAACCATACTATAAATGTGAGGAAAATGAATATAATGGGGAATATATTACATCACATTGTTAGATGTTCTATGAAGACTATACCCCACGTAGTGTTCTTATAAAACCTAAGATTCGAGTTGTGAATCCAATCACGAACCCAATATCTAGGATTCCAGTGGCATATTTCAAAAACTCTCTTCTATAACCTAGTTTATTCAACCATGATATTAGAATCATTATCAAATAACCAAACACATGTAACATTATAATAGACAATATACAACATACATTTAAAACTAAAAAACAATAAATTAAAAACAACTCCGCTTGTCCCCGCTATTGAAGCAGGTAAAGAACACTTTAATTCTCTTTCTATTAATGAAATACTTGTAATAATAATAAACAAAATATCAATTCAACATTTCTTTCTTGTTGCAATTGATGATTTCCCCTCTTGCAACAACCTCAATGATGTCGTGAGTACATGATCGGGTCATCAATGAGAGCTACAAAGGCCATAAGAACGAAGGGGAAGAAGAAACATTTGATGAAGTCATTTCTGAATTCTATTGAAAAGTGAAGAAAAAGAAAAATAAATGATTTACTAGTTATATAATTAGAAACATCACGTACCATGTTATGAAAACATATTTTTGATGATAAAATTTATTGAGATAAGTGTTTTATGTTTATGATTAATGAATGAATGGATGGATGAATGGATGTTATAGTTTAATGAATGATTGCTATATGTTTCTTTATGTAAAAAGCATGTATGTTTCTTTATGAATTTTTTGTTTTTCTAGTTGTTGTGGAGGTAAATCCTCTCTGCAGACAGAGACGATCCCTACTAGCGCAGATCGGGTCTAGCAACAATCACACAATGCTATCACGCAAGTACCTAATTGCAAATACAAAGTAGATGGTGAGAACCTACTTCGATTCCAACGCTAGTGTTCATAGAAGAGATGTTGCCCTCGTTCCTTTGCTTTGGCCGGTCACGATCGCCACGATCTCCGTGATTGGACACCTGCACATGCAAAGAACAACATGAAAACAAGCATAAAATCTAGTAGATGCAATTATATATCAGTCAGAAAAGATATAACTCAACATCAATCATAATACAATGAGAGTGGGACCATAATGATAGTCATCTATTATTGATAAATAACAAAGAAGAATACAACCATTATTCTGACGTCAAATCCTCCTTTGGCTGGGTAGTCAACTACACAAGTCTTGAAAAGCTTGTTGGGATGAGGAACGAGCCTCTCTCTCTTTGGGTGACAAGAATCTCCTTACTTAGATTTGGCCTTATGGGTGCAAAGAAGGCTCTTGCAGCTTCAAACTCTCTATCACTATGTTGGGACCAAAACTACTGTAACTAGCTTGCTCAAGGCATAGAGGCAAGCTTTTATAGATAGAGAAGAAAGAGATAGGATCAACCACATTATTCATGGGATTGGCTTTATCACTTGGAAACTTCCATGAAAGGTGGAAAACCACTTTCCCTTCTATGGAGATTCGAAGCCAAACCATCCTAGCTCAACATAGATTCAGTTGGTGAATGGGTTGTAGAGAACCTTCGGGAATTTGTTGGTTGAAAACTTTACCCAATTCGGTTGGCGCGAGTGCGACTCTGAGACAGAGCGCCAATAGCGCGCCCTTTTTAGAGGATTTCCCTCATTGGCGCGGGCAGTGAACTGAGGACCCGCACTAATGCAAAAAGAGTTGTTTTCATGGAGATTTTGCAGGAGATGTCTTCAGGGCAAATGAAGCTCATACTTAGAGGAATATGATGCAAGTGGTTTCAGGTCATGTCACTTCTCATAGGTCCCGGAATGAGTCCTCCAATGTGCGGGTGAGAGGTAATAGGGACGGTGACAAATTGCTGTGTAACAGATGCCCCCTAAAGCATGAGGCCCGAGAGAGAGAGAGGGGTGAAATGCTTTACAAGAACATGCGTGACTGAAAACACGGCCGCCGGAGAACCTGCGTAAAGAAGTACAACTGATAGCTCAAGTACATGATGTATGTGGTATGGGCGCAGCCATCCATAATAGAGTACATAACGATCTAGATCCAAGGTATGGACGCAACCATCCAGAGAGGATTGATAAATAGACTTAGGCATGGTCGTAGCCATCCAGTGAATGAGTCATGTAATGATCATAATAAGCCACAAATCGCAGCCTGGATCCCAATAGACAAAATCTAGGTTCTTGCGCTCCATCTCGACCCGAACAGAGTACAAGTTCAAGCATGCAAATACATGAGTTGAAGTCGAACATGCATGAACATCGTCTGATTACCAGTCAATAATGAAAACTGTTAACAGACGCGAGAGGTACCACCAATAATGACAATGATCCTCAAGGTACTATAGGTACAATCTATGGCGTGTGAATCAATGAGATGGCGTTGAACACCCGTAGAATCATTCGATTAGAGGCCAATGATGAAAACCTCTCGTCGAACACGAAGAACCTACCATTGAGGCATGCAGGCTCCAAGGCACCGAAGGGAGTCTCTAGATCAGCTTCCTGGATAATGAGTTGAAGTCGACAGGAAGTGACCTTGATCAAAGGTGGGCCATAATGTTTCCCACATCATTGACACGAGACAGAGGAAAGATGTTGTGGTAATTCAGAATTATGTGAGGTATCAGAGGGAGGTTGTAATGCTGCAGAGGTCAACTTCTCTCGAACATATCGGTGGCACGATAGTGGACTTGGCAGTATTTGACATCAAATGAGCAGAGGTCATGGTGACAAGGCAATGAGCAGATGAGAGGTCAAATAGGATAACCCAAACCCACGGAGGCTAGTGTAAAACAAGATGAGATGTTCCCACCCAGACACGAATGCAGACTAGTGCCATGTTCAAGAGCGATATACTGCCGACACGACAATGATTATGGATCCATTTTCCCCACCATTTCTGGCCAGTGCCCCAGTTATTTTTAACAAGCTTGACGGGGATAGCATATGCTTATGGGCATCATTACGACGGAATCCGATGTCATTAAGTTTTAATGAGTCTGACAAAGGAAGAACTCGGCGTCTTTTCCTGTTTAGAGATTCTGAAAAGACAACAAAAAAGTAAACTCCAGGGGGGTCCATTTTCGTAAAGTTGTGTCTCTCGAGCCCGAAAAAGTATAAAACAATGCTCGAAAGAACCGCCCGACCATTACGATCGAGGAGTACTTTTCATGAGTAGTGATATCGATCTGAAAAAAGTAAAAAAGCGATCAACATCACGTCGTTTCGTAACCATTAACGAACCTGAAACGACAAGGGTCCGACGATCTTTTCGTTTTTACACGGTCGGAAAAGGGTTTAAAGATGACCGCCTCTTGTTTATGTTTAACGAGTCAAGAGGGGAAACCCGGCAATCTTTTCATTGTTAGCGAGTCAGAAAAGAGCTGAAAGATGACTCCATAGTGACTTTTTCGTGTATTTACCGAGTCCGAAAAAGTATAAAATACAACTCGTTTCACCATCGAAGTTGCAAAAAGGACCTGTCATAGCACCAAAAGCAAGCGTAACATCCATTTTCGACCAAAAATATATTAAAATATTCAAAAAAGAACTCTTTAACCCTAATTAGAAGTAAAAAAGTCTATAAATATGGTGAAAATGTAAAAAATAGAATTACTTTTACTTTTTACCTTTTGCATAGTAGTGGTGGTCCATTTGGGGAGAAAACTTCGAGCAGCGATTACCGCCAATCCGGGCAACCATTTGAAGTTCCGCCAGTTCCAGGTAAGAGGCGCTTCCTTTAGCGCCATTTCCATACTTGTTTTATGCATTTTGTTCCTTGATTGAGCCTCCGCAAGGGGGATTTTAAAATTTAGGGTTGCGCCCCATTGGCGCGGGTATCCGGCATGGGTCCGTGCCAATGGGGTGATTTACCCAAAGGTTCCGCGCTATTGGCGTGACTGTTTTAGAAACAGTCGTGCCAACCGCGTGACCTAACTTTTTATTTGAATTTACCCATCATTTTTTAAATTTGTCTGGTTTGTAAGCCTACTAGGGTTTCATTAATGATGTATTCATCCTTATGGGTGCAGGAAACAAGCAAAAATGGTGGTGGAATGGAAAGAAAGGGAGCATGATGCCGTAGATGCCTTGGCCATAGCGGATGAGGGATGTATGAATGCTTTGAGAGACTGTGGCCTCAAAAAGTTCTTCCTCACCTCTTATTTGTGAGCTCAGCCGGAGCGATTACAGTTCATAGTGGATGCTTGGGATGTTGATGACCAAGTATTCCACTTACGGGATCAGACCTTAGAGCTGGATGTATCTGATGTGTACTTCATTACTGGGCTCTCACGGAGAGGGGCGAGCCCTATTTTGACCGGAAGCAGGCCTTCCGGGGAGAAGATAGGTGAAGTGAAGGCTCGTGTGTGCCCAGAGGCACAATTTGGGAAAAACAGTGCTAAGGTGGATATCGCCACCATCCATGACTTGCCTCTTAGAGTGATACTGTTCACTATCACGCGTGCAGCTGGGGTACAGGCGCCCCACAAGGCAAGCAAGAATCATCTGTTACTAGCGACAGGATGCCTTAGCCCCACCATTTTTGACTGGGCTACAACGGTGACTACAAATATCAAAAGGCAGCTTACAAAGTGTAAGCGCGGGGGAGTGAAACAGTTCGGGTATGGCTCGATTGTGGTGTTGTTCTTCTTGGAACGATTGCCGCTCTTCCAGTACCAGGGAGCTGTAGTGGCAGACCCATTGCCACGAGAACCTAGGATGGCTTGCTGGGCAGCATTGATGCCCAGAGGAGGAGGGGGCCAACAGATGTCATGGAGGCCTGAGTTCTTCATATGGCTTCGTCGTCAGCTGATCGTGGTAGAGGATTGGCCATACGCGGGAACCAACTTCATGGGGGACCCATACCTCCCACTGCCAGAGGGGGAGGAGTGGGAAGAGGAGTTAGGTATGATCTTCTCTTTTTGGTGTTTTATGTATTTTCTTTTTTTTTGTCAATACATGCATGTTCTGATGACAGTTATATGTATATGAAGATGTGGGCCCAGAGCGACCAGCCAACTTGTCTCCTATAGCGCGGAGGGACCAACCTGCAGCTGACCCTCAGGCAAGGGGAGCCGTGGGGGAAGAGCTGGTGCAGAATCTCGAGGGACTTACCCAAGGGATTCCAGGCTATGCTAGATTGGCGGACGTGCCCTTTGCATACCAGAGGCACACAGTGGGGGTGCCGACCCGCATCCATCGTCTGTTGAGACGCTTGGTGCGCGCGGTGACGTGCTATCATGAGCACCACCACGAATAGACTCCTAGGCTTCTTTCATGCATATTTTTGAGGGACATGTTGTCCGAGGATGTATCAGGATGAACATGTATTATTTTTTGGGTTTTGTAACACACGCGGTGCAAACATTATGACACACACACACACACACACACACACACACACACACATATATATATATATACATATGCCTATGGTTTATTATTGTGCTTTTATGTGCTTGCTTGTATAATGTTTTGATTATAAATTACGCAAATGTCTATCTAATACATGATTGGCCAATGTGGAATATGTTGATATGTGATAAAGTCAATATAACACGTAAGTACAATCTTAAAATGTGACGGTCTTTGACGGAATATCGCCCATTGAGCTGATGGACGACAAGTTGAGAGTCTAGGTTAACAAGCAATGTACGAATACCGAGATTAATTTCCTCGGCTAATAATTCAATAATAGCGCTATATTCAGCAACATTGTTTGTAGTACAGCCTAAACAGACACCTTGAAGATCTATCAACTCACCGTGAGGATCGTAGATCACCCACGCCACAGAGGACAAATTACGAGTGCTGCGGCAGGCACCATCAGCGAAACCAATGTAAGGTGCACCCGACATCTGCACAAGAAGCAAAAAGACACCATAAGGGGCGATCACGCTTTCACACCAAACCGAAAACATGAAAACTCACACACACACACACACATGCATGTACAAGTCGAAGCGCATGAATCATGTATAGTACTTTTTCAAGTACAACCCATTGCGGGGCTTATCAAGAGGATTACCTTTGTAGTCAACTAGCTCGTACGCCCCTTTTTGCAATACTCTCTTTACAATGTAAGGGCCTAGCAACATGGGCTCGAGTTTGCCTGCCCCCAGCTTGTCATTTGCTTGGTCGTATAACAGGACAAGGTCTCCCTCAACAAAGGAACGAGGATGAATGGTATGGTCAAAATGAGTTTTGACTCTCTTATTTTGAGCTTCGATGGCTAGGGAGGCTAAACGACGGGTCTCGTCTAACCGTTCTAGATAAAGAAGCCATTCCTCCACCGGAGTGGTGTTGGGAAGCAACTCGATGGCTATTTTCAATGAAGGAATTTCACATTCGATAGGAAGGGTAGCCTCCAGTCCATAAGCTAGTTGAAATGGAGCGAAACCGGTGGCATCCTTCACAGAGGTCCGGTAGGCCCATAAGGTGGGAAACAACATCAGATGCCAATTATATTTATGCATGTCAACAGTACGTTGAAGCATCGTAACCAGAATCTTGTTCACGGCTTCAACCTGGCCGTTAGACTAAGGATAGTACGGGGTCGAACTATCATGCCGTAAGCCTAGTTGGGTTGTCAATTCAGTCATCATGTGATTACGAAAATTCTTTCCGTGATCTGTGACGATGGCCTGTGGAACTCGGAACCATGTAATAACATGATTGAACAAAAACTGCACCGCTGTATGACCGTCTTCAGTTAATGTGGGCATCGCCTTAGCCCATTTTGTAAAGTAATCGACCGCAACGATAATAAACCCATGCCCCCCGGCCGAGCGAGGCTTACAGGTTGTATAATCAATGCCCCATTTCGCAAAAGGGCCTACAGTCACTACAGGGTGCAACGGGGCCGGTGGCGCACGCATCTTCCGCTGGTATATCTGGCATGCATGGCATGAGCGGACAACGAGAATGCAATCCTTAAAAATGGAGGGCCATAAATAACCAGCGCGAAGGATTTTTTGAGCTGTGGCATATCCGGACATATGGCCACCACAGGCGCCAGAGTGGCAGTCATTCAGGACTTTCTCATCCTCCTCGAGGGTAAGACATCGGCGAAGAATGGAGTCAGCGTTGAGACGGTACAGGGTGTCCCCTATGATCCGATAGGGTTGAGATTGATGGCGGATCCGTCGCCGAGCATCTTTGGATACAGCGGGGCGGAAAGAGGACGTTTGTAAATAAACAATAATATCCCCGTACCAGGGATCGAGGGTGCTGATCAGAAAAAGAGTTTCGTCTGGGATATGATCCTCTGAAAGAGAGGGTGCAGAAGGAGATGGCAAAGAACAGAGTAATTCAGCAAAGACCAGAGACTTCTTAGACTTGGCAGCAGTAAATTCCAAGTCAAACTCTTGGAGGATTACGATCCATTTTGAGTATTTTCCCCCCAGCAATTGACGCGACAAAATGTACGTCATTGGGTTGCAGTCAAAAATCACGATCGTGGTACGCAAAAGGATATAATGCCGGAAACGTTGGATGACGCACACAGTGGCCAATGCCAACTTCTCAACGTAAGCGTAGCGAGTTTCCCTATCCAGGAGGTTGCGACTGAGGTAATAGATAACATGCTCATTTCCGTCATCATCATCCTGCACTAGAACCATGCCAATAGTGGTATCGGCGGTGACCAGATAGAGAGTATAATCACGATGGTAGTTCGGAGGTCTCAATAATGGAGCAGAGACAAGGAGGCCCTTGAGTCGCTCGAAAGACTCCTGAGTGATAGCGTCCCAATGAAAGAGTGTGTCTCGTTTCAACAATCGTGTGAAACCCTTAGCCACCTCGGCATAATTTGGAATGAATCGTCTAAGGAAATTTGCTTTGCCCTGCAAGCTCTGCAACTGCTGCAAAGAAGCAGGGGGAGGAAGATTCAGAATGGCCTCGACTTTGAGGGGATCCAGACGGATACCTTCTCGGGAGACCATAAACCCGAGTAGTCAGCTTGATTCAATGCAGAAGACACATTTATGAGGATTGAGCTGAATACGATAGTGTCGACAGCGGAGAAAGATTTCGCGAAGATGGGAAGGATGGTCCTGACGCTTGACTGAATGAGCTGGGAGATCATCCAGGTACGGCTGTACAATGTGACGAATGTCATGAAAGGTATAGGACATTGCATGTTGGAAGGTAGCGCTGGCATTCTTTAAACCGAAAGGGAGCTTCTTATAGGCAAAAGTGCCCCAAGGACAGATAAAAGCCGTCTTATGTTGATCAGCGGGTGCAATGTTGATCTGGTTATATCCAGAAAAACCGTCCATAAACGAGTAAATTTCGCTTCCTGCACACTCATCAATGAGCTAATCTATGAAGGGTGTAGGGAAGTTATCCTTAGGACAGGCGCGATTGATATCACGGTAATCAACACAGACTCGAATAGTGCCCTGCTTTTTGTTCATAGGGACTATATTAGAAACCCAATCCGTCAGTGGAATGGGGTAAATGAAACCAGCCTTGAGAAGCTTTTCGACTTCTGCTTTGATGGCAGCGGCCTTTCGGGGGTGCACAGGGTGTAGGCGCTGACGAACAGGCTTAGCACCTGATACGTAGGTATCTCGTGCACCACTATACTAGGGTCGTTGCCAGGCATCTCTTCATAGGACCAAGCAAAGACATCACGAAATTCGCGAAATAGGTCAGTGTAAAGTTGAACTTCCTCTGGAGTGCAAGTGACTCCAATATGAATGTGCTCGACAATCCCTGGTTTCACAGAGATGTCGATGGGTTGAGTTTGCGTAATGTTTCCCATATTTCCCTCAGAAGATACTTGGTAGATTTGAATAGGTGTTTGAAGGGGCGAGGATGGGATACACGGAGCAAACCGTTCGAGACATGCGATCATTTCCTGATGGGTAGGGAGAAAAGAAGAGCGGTGGTGATGATCTGACCAAGGGAGCTCTTCAAGAGACATGGTCTCTATGATGGCTTCATCGGAAGGAAATATTTCCTTTAATGGATCCGAAGTAGCATCATCTCCAAGCTAAGGGAAATGACCATACGAATTGGGAACGCCGCTCGGAAGAGCAGGTTCGGGAGGGAGAGCCGATGCAGCAATGATTTCGACGTAGTTGAGCTCGGCAGGACTCAACGACATCATATCACCCCAGGATTCTATCTGATTAGCGGGAGGAGGGACCCATGGATCAGAACGCACGAAAATCATGTTAATAGGGGCGAGATTCGAAGGTGGAAGGGGAAAGACACCCATAAGTGCAGGATCCTTAAAGAGTCTGGCTCCCACACTCTCGAATGATTTAGAGGTATGCTCCACGAGCGACACATTACCTTCGGAAGAAGAGGCGAAGAAGGAGAGCTGGTCCACCGTGAAAATCTTCCCTTGATGAGGGAAACGAATGACATAGAAAAGGGAGGAAGCCACGGCTTGCATGGCATAGGTCCAACTACGTCCGAGGAGGAGGTTGTAGGTAAGATTAGCGTCGACAACTTCGACCTCCACTTCTACCGTCTTCCCTTCCAAGGAGATGGGCAAGCGTTGGAGGATACCGTAAGGACGAGACTCTCTTCCATCAAAGGCTTCTAATGTCGTAGGAGACTGGCTCAATGTTGGAGAACCAATAGCTTTCCAACAAGCAACATGCATGATGCAAGTTGAGGCACCTTCATCAATGACTGTACGATGAATCATTTTACCATTGATGATGACCTGTATAAGGAAAGCGATTTGGTGAGGCAGTCTTGGTGTATAGCCCTCGAGATCAAAAGAAATCAGATCCGATTCAGCCGGGTCTATGCCACTGATGGCCAATAGCAAGGACTTCCTCTGGGAGGGGCAGCTCTGGAGGACTTCTAGAGCGGACATAGCAGACGGAGCCTGGGCTAAGTCCTCAACAATGCTATAGTGCTGAGCAGCACGAGCATTCGGGTTGTAAGAAGACTTACGGAGTACACCTTTTGGAGGGGGTCAGATCGTCGTCTCAGTGCTGGGTCGTTCGATGTGGAGTGGACCAGAACTGGATGGAGGAGCGTTGGAGGGGACCTCCGGCTCTTTCCCGGCATGAGATGGATATTCTTTCGCTCGAGTAGTGACATGGATGGGAATTGTTCCAGCCATCAAGACATGAGAGCCGAAAGAAGAAGAGGGTTGCGATGGATCTGCCACCATTTGAGTTTGCTGAGAAGGGAAAGGTTCTTTGAGCACAGCGGGAGTCCCAGGAGCACCTTTCAATAATCGACTAACTTTGGACCACCTAGGGAAGTCTTTAGTGTAGTGATCCTCATCACAGATAAGACAAGGATACTAAGGTTTACGTTTGGCTCCTTCCTCGGGTGGAGGTTTAGGGGAGTCCTGTTTGGGCTGTTCAGATTTATTCTTGGCTTTCCCTTTCTTTTTCCCTTTCGAGGATTTATTCACCGTGGTGGACTGAACGGCGTTTAACTCGGAGGTACTTACAGAATTAGATTGACCCTGAGAAGTGTTTCCATTAGAAGCATTATGTTTTTTCTTCCCAGGGTTCACGGATGATTTCTTTGAAGACGCGTTTACAGAGCCAATAACACCGTCAACAGATGGTTTTGGCGGAGCTTTGGATGTTCCGGGTCTCGGGGCGTCTGGAAAATAATCATATAAAGTACCTGACTAAGAATATACTAAGTCAAGGTACTAAGCGCGCGCGATAGCTTTCTCTTCAGTTACACAAGCTCCCATGGCGATGTCTCGTGCAATTGCAGGGACAAAGGAAGTCGTGAACCAATCGGTCAGGAGCTGATCAGGAATCCAAAATTTGATCAAGCGGCGATGCCGTCTCCATTCATGTATATGATCAGATATATTCGCGGCCGTGTCTTGTTTGAGAGATGTAAGGAGATGTGTCCCTGTCTCATACCGAATGGGTTACTGAAAATGAGTTAGGAATGCCATAGCCAGCGAGTTGAAGTCTTAAAATGTTCCGCGATTCAACTCAATATACCACTTAGCGGCCGAGCCGGCGAGAGTCCTTTGGAAGAGGCGGAGCCGGATGGAGTCATCAAGCCATGAGTTGGATGAGCACCAAAGGTGATAGGTCATGACATGGGCTTGAGGGTCCTCACCAGCTTTGCCATCGAATTTCGGGCAATCACCGGGTATCTTAGTTGGAACTGGTGGCCAATATGGATTATGAAGAATGGGATCATTCATGAACTTGGACACATCTGGAAGTTCCAACGTCGCTAAGAAAGGCAACTGAGGATTAAAGGACATTTGTGGTTGTGGCAGAGAAGTAGTACCAGGGTTCCAACCAGGTGGTGGTTGCCCCCATGGACTTTGTCCCAACGGGCCTGGCCCATAAGGGTTCTGCCCATAGGGATTTTGTCCATAGGAGTTCTATCCATATCGATTCTGTCCATATGCAGACAGTTGACCCTGGGTCTACCCCCCAGCACCCCATGGATGAGCAACTTGACCTGCCGGTACAACGTACCGTTGCTGATAATTCTGATAAGGAGTAACCTGCATCTGTTGATAATTTTGATAAGGGGTAAATTGAGTTTTCCCCTGGGGTTTCTGGTAGCCATACGTCTACTGAGCTCCATACTAAGCTTGCGCTTGGTAAGAAGGTTGGGGTCGTGGCCCACCTTGCATTTCATAACCAATTTGAGTTTGGCGCCCAGAAGGATGTCCTTGAACATGTTGATCTTGGACCATCTGGCCAGAAGGTTGGCTTGGTTAGGTTTGGGACGGACCTGTTTGCCCAGAAGGATGTACTTGCTGGGTACCAGGTTGTCCTTGTGTAACCGAGGGTTGTCCTTGCGGAACAAATGGTTGAGCGGGCTCGACGGCTGGTTGACCTTGAGGTTGGCCAGCCTGTCCAAAAGAATGACTAAGCTGGGCAGTGGGTTGGCCTTGCTGTGTAGAAAGATGACCCGCTTTCCCATAAGGATGACCAGGCTGAGCAGTGAGTTGGACCTGCTGTATGTAAGGCTGCCCCCCTTGCCCAGAATGATACCCCTGTTGGACTACCGGTTGACCTTGTGGAATATAAGTTTGTCCAGCTTGTCCAGAGGGATAACCCTGTTGGATACCAGGTTGGCCTTGTTGGATGTAAGGTTGTCCTGGTTGTCCAGACGGGTAACCTTGTTGGGTACCAGGTTGCCTCGGATAACCAGAAGGTTGACTCAGATAAGTAAACGATGGACCACCAGCGACCGAAGGTTGTCCCTGTGGGCCCCCAGATCGTCCTGGGTAAGACTGGCCATAATATTGCTACCCTTGGGGGGCTTGCACATAAGATGGCTGTCCTTGGTTAGGCGGTCCTTGAAGCTGTGCAGGCATTGCTTGGCCTCCATGGAAAGATTTGGTACTAGGGTCCCAAGCAATGGATAACGGTACCGAAACCTCAACGAAAGGTTGAGTAGGCAAGGGTTGAGAAAGTTGAAGGTACTGACCAGTAGAATCATAATAAAAGAGTGGACCTTGCATGTTCAGATCCTGAACAGCTTGTCCATAGGCATCATATGGCCCCCCTCCTGGAACAGGACCAGAAGAGGGTGGAGCACTTTGTGCAGGGTGGATGACTCTAGGCGAGAGTGCCGGCTGGCCATTACTCACTTGACTGTGAGGGGGGCCAGCACCAGTGTTCAAGGCTGAAGACGCTGTTACGGTACTAACAACCGGAGTTGAATGCGCTACACAAACAATTGGATTCGTCGAAACTGAAGTGACAGGTGTAGTGTGGACTGGTGAAACAAAAGATCCCGTGGTGGGAGTGATATGGGGATCCCACATAGTCGAAGTAGGGATCCTGGCACTTACTCTATCCCTCAACGATTGATAGCGTGGGGGGAGTGGAGAAGTAGCTGGGATGAGAGTGTCAATATTCGACAACACAGGTGTCTCACTCACTCTAGGAGATGTCTCATCCATGTGAGAGGTAGACATTGGAGACGAAACACCAGGGGGGGTAAAAGGAATATCGTCCTCGTCAGGCTCCCAGATGGGGTTCCAATGAATTTCATAACCTTCATCGTCAGGAGCGCGAGAGTTGATCGGTTGGATACTCGGGATAACAGGAAGAGTATCACTTACAATCGGTACCTCAGGAGCAACGGAAGACGGAGACCCTTGATCACTTGGAACGGGAGTCGACGGTTCAGCCAGGATGACAAACTTCAAACAAGAACTAAGGAAGTCTAACGATAAAGGACCCTACTCAAACTAATGCACACAAGATCTAACCAGGTAATGTTTATCGCGGCCAAATAAATTTTAAGACGCAAGGACACAACTTGACCTTTTCATGTTTTAAGAGTCGAGAAAAGGACAAAAAGGTGACTCTAGTCGCCTTCGAATGTTTTGTGAGCCCGAAGTGACAAACTGCTCAAGTGAGCCTTTTCTTTTAAGGAGTCTGAAAAGGATCAAAGGTGACTACTCTGGAGAGACTAGGCAAAGGGTTTACCAAACAAATCCGTAAAACTACATATACACCTTGGCAATCATATGAAAACCAAGGACTTCCCGTACTGCAGTCAATCTTCCCGAATGCTGTCTTCGGTGCATTACGGCTTGTAAGGCGGCAGACACGGCTTCCTGTGGATAAAGGATGATAACCTAGTGGGGTCTCCCCTATATACACGATGTTACATGGGAGCTCAAGTCCGTGCTAGACCACTATCGAGTCACAAAAGGAGGAATCACCCAACCGTAGTGTGAAACAACAGTGACTAGGTTTAACGACGCCGGAGCACGTCTCTAGCCTAGACCTCTAATTAGTGAGCGTTATGTTCCAATGCGTTTTTAAGTTCATTCAGTTCATTTTATGGTTGATCTTTAGTTAAGTTTCAATTTCCAGGTCCTACCGTATGTAATCTTTCACAATTCCCTAGATGCAAGCTATATGCCAAAGAATATCATTTCGTTCGATGAATACTAACTATGAGAGAGTTAAGAATTTTTCAAACAAAATGACCACAGTCAAGAAGCACTCTAATGTAGCTAATGACAAATAAACGAAACTTTTCTTTGTTTTAAATCACTTAATCAATGAAAAGTTTCTAATTTCAATTATCAATGCAACGCAAAAGAGATTATTCGCTTTTCTTTTCAATGGCAAAGTGCACTAAACAAATTTTGAGAGATAGTAACACCGAGCAAAAGATCACTTTCACTCAATGAGAACACAATCGAATCCCCAAAACACCAAAACAGTCAAACCAAGAAGAAAGTACAAAGACCTCTATGAGCTATGTGATCTAAGCCCAAACGAAGCCAAGCGAAAACCAAGCGAAAAAGAAACAAATCACTTGAAAAAATCTTTGACAACTACCGAGCAAATGCAAAAAGTAATCACAAAGTCGACTGGACGATCAAAGTACCCAAAACTCCTACGGAAGGCTCGATGCACAAAGCCACTAGATGCCCTAGGGCTAAAAATTGAAATCGATAGAAAGAGGCAAACACCCGAAGGATGAAGGTCTAAAACCAGTCAAACAAAGATCATACACACTCCAGTAATTGAAAAAGACGCGGCAAAATACAAATCCAAGCTCAGAGGGCTTGAAGACAAGCGAACTGGAAAAGTTGACACGCCTGGCGCCACTGTCAGGCTGCAACTCGTGCTTTTATGGGATTGGCGCGGGTTGTTTCTGAGCAACTTACGCCAATTGGCACGACTGTAAGGCTAAAAAGTGCGCTAATCAAGTTGGCTAAGTCAAAAACAAAAGCAAGCGACTCAGGGCTTGAAGACAGTATCTAGGCAAACCAGGAAGCAAGAAACAACAAGAAATCCAACCCAGAAAGCTATCTAAGCAATCAAAGCAAGAAAAACCAAAGAGACAAGACAAACTCCAAGTTGTTTAGTCCGTAAACCAAACCGGAGATTGATTGAAGTGGCGTTGATCTACTTCGCTAATGCAAAGCAATAACGTTTCGAAGGCTACCTGGCCATACTTCAGGCTCCGTCTAAAGTTTACAAATCAAACAACAAGATTTCCCCAGCGGAGTCGCCAAATTGTTGTGGAGGTAAATCCTCTCTGCGGACAGAGACGATCCCTACTAGCCCAGACTGGGTCTAGCAACAATCACACAATGCTATCACGCAAGTCCCTAATTGCAAATACAAAGTAGATGGTGAGAACCTACTTGGATTGCAACGCGAGTGTTCGTAGAAGAGATGTCGCCCTCGTTCCTTTGCTTTGGCCGGTCACGATCCCCACGATCTCCGTGATTGGACACCTGCACATGCAAAGAACAACACAAAAACAAGCATAAAATCTAGTAGATGCAATTATATATCAGTCAAAAAATATATAACTCAACATCAATCATAATACAATGAGAGTGGGACCATAATGATAGTCATCTATTATTGATAAATAACAAAGAAGAATACAACCATTGTTCTGACGTCAAATCCTCCTTTGGATGGGTAGTCAGCTACACAAGTCTTGCAAAGCTTGTTGGGATGAGGAACAAGCCTCTATCTCTTTGGGTGACAAGAATCTCCTTACTTAGATTTGGCCTTATGGGTGCAAAGAAGGCTCGTGCAGCTTCAAACTCTCTATCACTATGCTGGGACTAGAACTACTGTAACTAGGTTGCTCAAGGCATAGAGACAAGCTTTTATAGATAGAGAAGAAATAGATAGGATCAACCACATTATTCATGGGATTGGCTTTATCACTTGGAAACTTCCATGAAAGGTGGCAAACCACTTTCCCTTCTATGGAGATTCGAAGCCAAACCATCCTAGCTCAACATAGATTCAGTTGGTGAATGGGTTGTAGAGAACCTTCGAGAGTTTGTTGGTTGAAAACTTTACCCAATTCAGTTGGTGCGAGTGCGACTCTGAGACAGAGCGCCAATAGCGCGCCCTTTTTAGAGGATTTCCCTCATTGGCGCGGGTAGTGAACTGAGGACCCGCACTAATGCAAAAAGAGCTGTTTTCATGGAGATTTTGCAGGAGATGTCTTCAGGGCAAATGAAGCTCATACTTAGAGGAATATGATGCAAGTGGTTTCAGGTCATGTCACTTCTCACAGGTCCCAGAATGAGTCCTCCAATGTGCAGGTGAGAGGTAATAGGGACGGTGACAAACGGTGACAAATTGTTGTGTAACACTAGTGTTTATGCACGAATCCTAATTTGCTAATTTCAACTATTTCCTAGTAGATAGATTGGATACTAGGGAATTGAGAGTGATGTGAGAAGGGGGTGGCCGGGGAGGGGGAAGGCAAGTGGGGCGCGGGAGGGGCCATAAGAGCTTCGACCTTCATGTGGTTAGCCCTATTCATTAGAGAACAAATTAGGATTTGGATAATATTGCATAAAACTTCCCTCAATACAACAGAGCAACAACAAAGTTAATGTTGAGTTCGTGTGTGGCTTCGTCAAATCGAGGGACATTTGCTCTAGGATTTGACTACTCTGATAAATTATTCTAAAAAGAAGAGAGGATCTCACTCGGGTATTCATGCACTCGATTCTTTTTAATTAAGATTAATTCATAAAAATGTTTGTTGATTGATTATATTATTTTGATGATTATTTTTCTACCTTCAACTCAATTTATGTGAGTTTTGGGTAGTTTATTCTCAATTTATTTGTTTTCATCCCAAATTCGACATCAAATATGTTGAAATGGATATTTACTAGTAAATTTCATGTATGTTATACAAATCAAGTCAAAATTTTATTATTTTTTCATCTAACTTGTTCATATGAGTCTTCTACCTCGATTACCTTCTCTTGTTTGATAGACTTAGTACTTTTTTCTACATTGATATTTCCAGTCATGCTCCTTGTAAAATTACATTTAGGAGACAAGCTCACATTGAGAGAAGTCCTTCTTTTCTTTAATCTTGGTGTTTTTATTCTTGGCATGACAAATTGACTTTTTATATCTAGAACTTCTTATTGAACATGTGTTCTAGGTTCAACCATAACTACTATAGTTACATGTTCTTGAATCAACATGATGTTATTCCTTCTTCGTATAAGCTATATTTTTCTTCTTTTAGAAGAAAAACAGATTTAGGTCTAACTCTAGGGTTTTTGGATTTCTTATCTATCCTTCTAGGATGCTAGGGTTTATAAACCCTAGACTTCCAATTTTATTCGAACCTTTGTCATATGCAAGTTTTCTTTCTAAAATTGAAATGCCAAAAACCATAAAATCCATATGTGATAAAATTAATCAAGGCATATTAGGGTTTATAGTCCATTATAACTTTTGTGAGGCAACATATCTCAACTAGTTGCATATGCAAATCATCTTTCAAGGTTCACTTCATCAATACAATGCCCTACTTCTGAGAAAATTCTAAAGTGCAATGTAACATTTCGAAAAGAAACATAGGTCCCCAAAACTTCAATCCAATGTATAACACTTAAGTTTTCCAAATAATTTTGGCAAAAATATGATAATTTCACATAGTTAATCCCTGACATGCTTGATTAGATTTCATGTGCAGTTACCCAAGATACATTTTGATAAAGAGGCTTCTTTGAAGCCTTATCGAGCTATGGATTAGTTACCGCAACAACCAATATTGGTTAAGGCTAGGGTCATTAACTGCCATGCATCTGACATTTTGATATATCACGACAACCATTGATTTGCATTTCTCACTGCCATTGGATCATATCGCTCAACAGAAAGGCATGCATTATAAAAGTCCCATCTTCTCACCCGACATTACAAATTGAACATTGGATGTAATGAGTGTGGGTCTTCAGATCGCATCAGGGGTTAAAATCGCATTGAAATGCACGCAGGTTCAAGGGGGATGCACCTTATCAGCCATAGGATCGATGGATTTACAACCGCTTGATGATATCAGATTCAAATATGAAAGTGGGTAAATGACGATTAAACGATATGATGGGAGGGGTTTGCCCCACTACTAGGTCGACGTGGTGTCATGCTATTGGGTATCAGGTGCAAAATAATTCCTAAAAAACCACCCCTCGATCGGTCTGATACTTCTTATCAAAACAAGGGATCGTGGTTCTATGAATATCAATTTGTTTTATAATACCCCATTAACCATCAAACTTCCAATGAAAAACCCATCGGATACATAGAGGGGTCTTTGGATTCACCTGTGTATTCTATTAGATATAATGTTGGCCCGTTGGATAAACCGTTAGATTTAAAACACATTAAGGTTAGAAGGGGTTGTTGGATGTACAATGCAGTCGTCAGATGTATAATAGCAGTGTCGAATTACTACATCGAATTTATGACGTAGACATGTTAGAAACCCCTAGTTGAATGCATATCTTGGCCTTTGATTCATTCTCAGTTTTCCTGTCGGCTATCTGACACCCATTGTAAGATTCTTATCATTGAATTTGTGTACTTTATAGCAGAAATTTATCTTACATTTGACAAGGAAGAAGTTGGATACTCGACGGAATATTCATCTCATGGTTGTCGTTTATCTAACTAGAGGTTTGTGGATTTCCCATTGACTATCCAATGCCAATTTATTGAATTCTTATCATCAAATTTGTGGACTATTCGACGAGATGTTGTGGGCTATCCAATGGACTATGTGTTGAATACTCGACAAAATATTTATATCTTGTTCATCGTTTATCCAACTAAAGTGGTTTTCGGATATCTGATGGCCATTTGTCCGGTCAATTATTTGGTCGGGTTGCACTGATGGCCTTGGAAAAAGAGGCCTGTCGAAGTGATTATATAATTCTATCAAACATATGACATTAGGCCATAAGATTTTAGTGCACTATAGAGTAGTGCTTGGGGATGCATCCTCATGGAACACTAAATTTAAGATGGATTTAGACTATTTGTTTTAGATGTTACCATGTATATATGTACATATATAGTTATTTATTTTTATTAATACAAACTAAGTACATGTTTACTTTTTTATCTCCATGATCACGTCATAATCAAAACTATATGTTTTTTTTTAGTTCAAGTAGTTTGTTTCCTCTAGAGATGGCTATAGGTTTAATATTTGGCTTGATAAACTGCGACCTAGGGGCATCTAAGTTGTAAAAATAACTCGAGGATCGCGCCTGGCCTGGGCCACACCAGCCCTTAACATGAATGGATTTTTTCCATGGAGTTTTGAATCAGTGACATTCACATCACGAAGTGACTTAACCATACACCCCATCACTGTTTATTATATGCCCCGTGGGCCAAAAGTATATGCTTCTTATTATTATCATTGTCATCTAATAAATTATCAATATTTTTTATTTCTATTCAGAAACACAAATTTAAATTTCCCCTAAAGCCCTTTTGTTTATTTTTAACTTTAATATAAGTATTTTTCATTACTTTTTTACTTCGTTTAGAGCACCTCACAAGTCGTGCAATAAATATTTTAAGAAATGTTAGAAATTTGTCACACAATAACATCTTTGAGATTATATTTAACTCTACTAACACAACAAAGAGTATCACTCATATATAACAAGCATGAGAAGAATACTAAGGAAGCTCATCCTAGAGAAACAAGTGGTATAAGGGGTAGAAACTTGTTCCAAGATGATGGAACTTCCCTAAGCAAAGTGAAGTAGAGAGGACGAAAAGGAAAACCCACACATCATAATGGTCTCTCTAGTAAGGGTAAGAAAACCAAGTGAAATTTAGTAAGGGATTCAAAAAATGTGATTAAAATGACTAGAAATAAGCCTAAGGAAGATCAACACACATAAGTAAATAAGGCAATGTATAGAAAAAATCACAAGGTAGATTTTTTTGGGAATCCTCCCAAGGTATGGCTAGAATACAATAGAGGAGAGAAAATGAGGCTCATATTTAGATTCATGGTAGGTATAAAGGAGGGATTCCAAGATTATAAAAATATCCAATATGAACACCAAAAAGGAAAATAGGTGCTAAATTAGGGCATCCATGTAAAGGAATGCTCTACCATGTAAGTCATGAAATGAAAATAAAGAAGGGTTATTGTCACAACCTAATGGGATCAGACCTAAGGCATAATGAAGAGGGAAATGATGGTCAATAATGCATTAGAAATGGCATGGAAATATCTACCTCTATATGCCAGGGTCAATAAAATTCACCTAATATCCAGTGGATATAGCAATAAAAATGCCTACCTTTCCTATGAAATCCATCTAGAAATACTAGACCCATGGTTAAATCCATGTTTTGTATATGTGTGTCCTTGTATAAATCCTCAATGATTGTGAAAAATGTCAACATAGATAGATGAATTACGTAAGTAATATCGCGCTCTCACCATGGGTGTGCCTATGACAAGCCTAGAACATGTGACTAAAAAATGAAAATAAATCAATAAGCATGATAAGCATTGAACTAAAACAACCCACATTCAAGATAAAAAGCACTCACGTCACATACCAAACAAAAAATAAAATACATATGTATAAGGTACAACATAATCTAATAGGTTATGTTATTTAGTACCCAACCCCAGGCATAAGCCAAGGATCCCTATGGATGTTTATGAACTCATGGGTTGTTGTCAACATCATATGGCACACCATTTCGAGGCCACACTAAACAAAGTTGAATTGTCACATTCCTAAAGGTTGATGATTCCAGAGGAAAGCCTAGAAATGTATCATTATTAGGAATTGCCCAAGGACATAGAGAGTAAGTAATATGATGAACTATTATAGCTCCTTGATGATGGCTATTAATACACAAAGTAGTTACAAGACACTCGCCAATGGGGGGGGGGTTGTTGGATTGGAAAATTCATTGTAAAGTTTTATAAAATCCAAGACTTGACTCGATCCAAGGGTGGAACTTCATTGGATGACTAAGGAAATGGCCCCTAGCTTGATTCAAAATTTTGTTTACCAAGCTCCACCATTTATAAATCAAGAAAAATAGAGGCATTATGACACATATCCTCCCTTGGATTATTAATTGAATAGATGACCTCCACGATGGTTCATTGTGAAGGGAACTTATCATCAAGGAGTCATATGGAATAGTTGGAGTGATGAATTTTGTGGGAAAATTTGTTATAGCTAAAAATTTCATCCTTAAGGAACAACATAGTTCAAAATGACACCCCTTTGGGTCTACTACAAAAGCACCTCAAAATGAGAGCTAGAATGTAAGAGAAAAGCTAGGGATAGTGATATTATATCAAATTTGAAACTCACTTCTCTTTGTAATAAGCTACATAACACATTGAGCCTATTTATGAGTTGTGGTGAGAGGAGGAGCCAAGGGAAAGGACCATAGAGGGACCAACATTGTAAGTATTGATTGGTATAATAAAAAGATCATACATTTCCCTAATGCAACATATTTTTTCTATTTTATTGATAATGTATGTATCTATGTTATTATGATGACAATGCCAACTTCATTTGTAAGGATATATATATAGTGGTTGTTTGTTATTTGTGTGCATGTTACAGGTGCAAGTAGTGAAAAGACCAAGACCTTTAGGAGCTTCATCACTACAAGCACCAACCATCCACCTTCCATGATAAGGTGTAGTTATTTCTTCTTCTCCATTTAATTTCATTATTCATTCTTATGCCATATGTTTTATGGGTTAAGTAGATATCAAAAATATTGTATTTCATAGGCCTTAGGTAGGTCTGTGGGTCAAAATTACCCTATTACTATAGGGGAAATTCCTTATAAATAGGACTAGCGCTTACAATAGAGAGTCCTAGTGGATCCTTTTTGTGGTATTTTTTTCTCATTTAATTTCTTTTGTTTACTTTTCTTGCTTTTGAGTCATCATTAGGGGTCTTAGAATAATTCATTATGAAAAGTTGTGCTTGAAAAAAACTTCAAAACTAGGTCTAAAACCCTTCAACTCTCCTCTGCATTCTTGAAAGAGTGTTGTTCGCTTGTTCAACACTATGTATGAGTTGTGAAAAAGGATTTCAACTCTCTATTTCCTCTGTTATAAAGCATTAAAACACTCAAAAAGGGGTTTTGCATGGGTTTTCTCTAAAATTTCTCAATTTTTCTTGCACCAGTATTAGCCCAAGGTCAGGCCAACTTTAGATCTAATTCTTTAGTCCTTGTCTCATTCAAAAATTTCTTAAATCCACTTCAAATAAGTGAGTTTGCAATCTTGTATAAAAGTTTTGAATCCTCTTGGGTTTTATTCCCAACGGTGACATTGGAGGTTGGGTGTTTCTCTCAGTCACCATTTTCATGTATCCATGTTTCAATTTTGCCTTATGTTGTGAGTATGTTCTAACATTTGAATCCTTTTCTTTGATGCATTATTTCTTGTTGTTAGGGTCTTAGGTTTTGGGTGTGTTCCTTTTTTATTCCTTTGGATTTCTCTTTGATTTCCTGCATATTACGATTATAATATATTAATGTACGTTAGAGTGATAATGAGAGAATTTTGAGGATTGTATTCATATTGCATTGAAAATATATAACTCTTCTATAGATAGTTTTCATTGAAATAAAATATTACATTTGCATATTTTGCATCTCTTTCCTTGAAGCAATTCAAAAAACCATTGAGTTTCATGCCATATACTCATGACATAAAAAAATAGCCACTAAGAAACAATTTAATTAAATTTATCAAACATTTTTCATTTCTTTGGCAGCGCACCAACAATAGCTTAGGATTAAAGGGCCTTCGAATAGGTTGGTGGGGATGCTCTCCAAGGCCATAAAAACAAAAACTAGAATCTTCAGTTAGTTAGTGTAAATCTAGATACAATTAGACATTGTCTAGGAATCCCTTTTGACACAAGGGTCATGCATTAGGTCACATTGGGGATGGTGGAGTGACCACCCCACTTCATTTGGTCTTGTTGGTGTGGTCTACATACATACCAAGGTATCTATTCGGAGGTTACGAGATCAATATTGCTGATGTCCAAAATAAAGGTACTATTTGCCCAATTTTTTTTGAATCCTTGGTAGGCTAGAAAAAAAAATATGGGAATGTAGCCTTGAATTTATAACCTTCTTTATCTATATTACAATTTCAAAGTAACTACTCAATAAATAAATACCAATAACATTAATATGATTGTTATATTTACATGCATGGACCAACCATAAGTAGTGCCATAAGTCACATAAGAAAAGAATTAAAACATCTACTAACGATGTCTTTACAACTATAAAAGATATGACATAGATGGTAGATTGTTATAGCAAGTAGTTGCAACCATGTCAAACAAAATTCAACAATATTTACTGCTTCTATTTCATATAGAAACTCATCAACAAGAGAGGCATTGTGTACAAAACAAATGAAACTACAATTAAAAATGTGAAGAAAATAAATAATAACAATAAGACATAGGATGGAAAGATAAGAAATAAATCCTTCATTGAGTATATTTGAAAAATTGTTTGGATATAATGATCCCAACTTAACAAATTATAAGTAATATATGACAAGTTCTTTGGAAATGACAACGCTTATAACCTTATGAGTCAAATGTAAGTAGTAAAGAACAAAATATAGCCTCAGCCTTGTTGCAGCTAACTCAATAAGATATTTTGGATGTTGGTATGACTATTGCAAAAAATGTTAATTATTAGCGATGACAAATAAACAATAGAGATAAATATCATTAAAGTCAAAAGTTAAAGTATACCTTAATAAAAAACACACAACTTTTAAACCTCCATTCATTGCTACTATTTAAAAGAAGTCTTATAACAAAATTTTCATGTGTCTCAAATATATAAAACAACTTAACAAATTATCCCAAAACTAAAGAAATTAGGCTCATTCATACGATACTCTGTGTGAATATTTATCTAGTTTTCCTTCTCCATTTAGATATTTGTAATCAATTTTTACTTAATAGGCTTATGCAATTGTTTCATGTTTTATTTTCACTGAGATTCATCAATGAAAATGACTCACAAATAGGTGAGAAGGAAAATCATTTTAAAATGGTGGACTCTTAATAAATAGGGGACACATATGAATCAAGAGGGAGGGAGGACCCACTTCCGTAACATTAGCATGCCATCATATTTACATAAAAAAAGATATTTTAAAGAAACGAAAATCCACATTATTCATGACAACACCTTATATCTTGTAAAAAGTCATGCGTCACATTATGGTCACTCATCACAAGATCAGCTTTCCCTAAAAGATTCCAAATATATATATATATATAGATAGATATAGATATATCAAAATTAATGAATAGGAACTTTCCATATGAGTTTGATTGTCAAAACAAAACCATCATCAAAACTAACCAAACAATTGTAATTAATACTTAATAGAAGTCCAAAACCTAATCTACAATCCTATAAATTAAAATATGTATGAGAAAATAGTTGAGTTATATGTTGTTTCAGAAAAAATATTATAAGTTACAGTGATTGGTGTCCTTGTAGATGAATCAACAAGGTTTTCATTATGTTGACACCTAATCCTCAACGGATGGGTGAACTGGAACGTGAACAGTCATCAAGAAGATGAACTGTTCCGTCTCCTTTTTGTATATAAACAATAGTTCTCTAATGAAATATTATATCAGTTTTTCATCCGCTCATTCTGGAGTTACCCTGGCCTGACATGGTATCAGAGCACAGGTCCCAGGTTCTAAAAATAGCTGTAACTCCTGCCTCTGTCCTGAGCGCTGCTTTCTCCTGAGCACTGCTCTGAGTGTCATTGGTTCTCTGCACATCATTGATTGTCTGCACCTCTGTCCTGCGTTTCATTCTCTGCGCTGAATACCTGAGAGCTACCTCTGTCCTGCGTGTCATTGGGTCTCTGTGCATCGGTTAAAAATCATTGATTGTCCTGCGGCCTGCTCTCGCTCTCCTCCCCTTCCGCGTTATTCATCTCCCCTTCTGCATTATTCAACTCTTCCGCATGCTCTATATTGGCTTCTCTAGCCCCGTTGAAGGTTTCCAGAAGCCGATCCATGTTGGCTGCAACCATTTCCTCTTCTAAGAAATCGGCTTCTTTCGGTATTTGGTCCATGACAACCCTCCTTTAGCTACATCTTGTGCTTTTCTTGACAGAGAATCCACTTCCGTATTCTGGTTCTCTGCACCAGGGAAGTCAAGAGCAGAGCCTCTGCCTGAGGTGTTGCAACTTGGACATTCTCAATATACGCACCTCAGTTGTATCCATTCATTTGATCTCTGTTTCTTTGGAGCGGTGTTAAGAGAGCACATTGGAGCCATTTTTGAATCAAAGTCTTTGGACAATCCCACATAAATTATGAGGAGGTTAAGAGAAGTCAATGTTGTGCCGGAATTTCTGCTTCATCTGTTAAAATCGAAGGCTTAGCGGAATCAGCTCTTCGTGACTTTTAAGCTGGTGGCTGTTTTATCCGAATTGGTGGAGATTTGGGGATCCTTTAAAGGTTCTACTTATACGGAAACCTATAAAATTATGTTATTAATTATCTCGGAAACCTGTGATCGACATTTGTTCTGGTGAAGATTACAAGCGGCTGGACGGACTACATTGTGGTGAATTCTTCAGTAATCTATTAAATTATGTTTTTAGTTAACTTTGAACCTGCTATAGACATCCGTTCAAGTGAACATTACAAGCAACTGGACGGACTGCATTAGTGTTTAGTATCGGAGCGTGTTGGGCAACCGAACGTGAAGTCGTTGTTGACAACCGCGTAGGTCTGCACAGTTTTGTTCATTCAAAGCAGTTATAATATTGCACAATTCTTTATCATTTGAATGGTATATGATGGTCCATGTTGTTGTGCGTTACAACTGAGATTGTATGTGCGTTGATTGCATGCTGGTGTATTTACAATACATTGAAATTTTTTATGATCACTTTATATGCGGTGTTCCTTTTATCTGAGATAGCGGTGCTGAGTTAACGCTGTTGCTGTGGCGGTGCTTTATATGTGCACTAACGCTGTATATATGTGTGCACTGTGGTTACATTAACCAGCGTTTGAGTTTTGAATGTGTAGTCTATACATATGTAATATGGTGAGGATCTTTGGAGGGCTTTGAAGAAACAATAAAGTATTTGCCCTTTTTTTTTTAGTACAATTTCACTATACATCAGGCCAGGGACAGCAAGTTTCTCTTGAGCTGTGGGAGATATAGAACCTGGTCCACATCCGCCAGCAAGGTCACTCCATTCATATGTTTGATGGCAAGCTTGAGGTAAGAAAGGCATCTGACCACTCACTTGTCATGAGGGGTATAGAAGAAGAAAGACTTCTTAAACTGCAAGGAACCTCTGCTCATGAAAAACATTTCTCATATATTTCTCATCATGAAGAAGGTACACTTCCATCAAGTTTATTATGGCATGCTAGATTTGGACATTTAAACTATGATAGTCTCCGCTTGTTGAAGAAAAATGGTGTTGCTGGTTTGTCTACAATTCCTAGAAACCATAAGCAATGTGATGCTTGCATTCTAGGAAAGCATAGCAAACAGTCTTTTCATGATTCACATTCAAGAGCACATAGGAAGCTTGAACTCATTCATTCAGATTTATGTGGTCCAATGCCTGTTCCTTCTGCAAATGGAAATAAATATATCATGACATTTATTGATGATTACACCAGAATGTGTTGGGTTTATCTATTGAAGAACAAATATGATGCTTTTAAAACATTCAAGAATTTTCATAAGTGGATTGAAAATGATGCACAATCTCATATTGGGTCTATTCGCACTGATAATGGAAAAGAATATACATCAAATGAATTTGAAAACTATCTTCGCCAACATGGGATCAAACATCAAACAACTGTACCTTATAATCCCCAACAGAATGGTGTAGCAGAAAGAATGAATAGAACAATCTTGAATATGGTACGATCCATGCTTTTCTTCAAAAATGTAAAGATAATGTTTTGGGCTGATGCTATTCTATGTGCTGCATATATAAAGAATAGATGTCCATCTAGTGCTATAAGAAACAAGACTCCTTATGAATTGTGGTATGGACATGTTCCTTCGGTAAAACATCTCAGGATTTTTGGTTCCACCTGTTATGCTTTAATACCAAAGGTACATAGAAACAAACTTGGTGCTAGAAGTCGTAAGTGTATCTTCCTGGGGTATTCAAACACCTCTAAAGAATACCGTCTCTATGATGAAGTAAATAAAAAGTTTGTTGTATCTAGAGATGTCATTTTTCTTTAATCATCCAAATCTGACAGTGTTGTTGAGCGGAAACTTGATCGCTTGGATAGATTCACAAAAACGAAATCATTTCAAGAGTTTGAGAATCATATTCCACATCTTGAAGGGGGGATTCCTATACTAGATCAACATATGGAATCTTCTTCTGAAGAACAATCTCCCTTGCATGAAACTCCAACACCGGATGATCCTTCAAGTGATGTAATTGATAGAATTGGGAGACTCAATCTTGATTTAGTCCCAACTCAATCAACAGAGCAGCTTGGACCATCTCAGAAAGGTCCCCCAAAGTGGTTGACAAAGACACTTGAAAGTCTTCATCCTGATGACATTGGAAAAACAGGAACCAGAAATACAAACCGACAAGATGGAGGTGATGTAGATAACACTAATTCACCTGTTGATATGGATGTTACTTATGATTGTGAATTGAACTTTTCTACAGATTTTGAACCAACTTCCTTCAAAGAAGCTTCTTCTCATAATGAATGGAAAGAAGCGATGCAGAAGGAGTATGATGCCCTCATAAAGAATGGCACTTGGAAGCTGGTTGATCCTCCATTTGGAACCAAACCAATTGGCTGCAAGTGGGTCTACAAGAACAAGTACAAAGCTGATGGCTCACTTGACAAGCACAAAGCTAGGCTTGTGGCAAAAGGTTTTGCACAAAAGGAAGGGGTCGATTATGAGGAAAATTTTTCCCCCACAGCAAAATGGGCCACCATCCGGACACTCTTTGCACTAGCTGCTCAGAACAGTTGGAAAGTCCATCAAATGGATGTAAAAACTGCATTCTTGAATGGAGATCTAAAAGAGAATGTTTTTATGTCGCAGCCTTAAGGATTTGCTGTGAAAGGACATTAACAAAAAGTATGCAAACTTGTGAAGTCCTTGTATGGCCTCAAACAAGCACCACGAGCCTGGTATGAAAAACTAACTGAGCATCTTCTGAAACTCAACTTCAAACATTTTGATCTTGATGATGCAACTTTATTTGTCAAGAAAGTTGGCAAAATAGTTGTATATCTTGTGGTATATGTAGATGATCTTTTAATGATAGGGAACAATGAAAGCTATATTGCATCCATAAAGAAAGAATTAGGAAAAAGTTTTGAAATGACTGATTTGGGCTATGTTCATTACTATCTTGGCATTGAAGTAACCCAACATCCAAAATCCATATTTCTTTCTCAAAAGAAATACATTGGAGATTTGTTAAACAGATTTGGCATGACAGAGTGCAATCCTCTTTCTACTCCAATGGAACAAAACTTGAAGCTCACATCTATTGAAGGAAAGGAATTTGAGGATGCAACAAAGTATAGAAAGCTTGTAGGAAGTCTCATCTACCTCACTACTACCAGACCAGACATTTCATTTGATGTTGGAACCCTCTCTAGGTTTATGCAAAAGCCTTGTGAGGGACATTGGTCTGCTGCAAAAAGAGTTCTAAGGTACTTGAAGGGAACTCAAGACCTTGGAATCAAGTATACACAGGTGGACGACTTCAACTTGATTGGATACTCTGATTCAGACTTCGATGGAGACAAAGAAACTAGGGTATCTACTTCAGGATATGCTATGAGTCTTGGATCAGGAGCTGTCTCCTGGAGATCACGCAAACAATCAGTACCAGCAGATTCCACAATAGAAGCAGAATACGTGGCAGCAGCTGAAGCAACGAAAGAAATTGTGTGGCTCAGGAAAATTCTTGAAGATTTGCAGGTAAAACAAATACAATCAACTCCACTAATGATTGATAACACCTCTGCAATAAAGTTGGCCAAGAACCCAACGTTCCATGATTGTACTAAGCACATCAATACTAAATATCATCTGATCCGACATCATGTTGAGGCCAAAACAATCCATCTCCGTAATTGTTCCACAAACGATCAAATTGCAGACATCTTCACCAAAGCGCTTGGAAGAGAAAAACTTGAAAGATTCAGAACGATGCTTGGACTCACCAACATCCCTTCAGATTAAGGGGGGGAATGTTGACACCTAATCCTCAACGGATGGGTGAACTGGAACGTGAACAGTCATCAAGAAGATGAACTGTTCCGTCTCCTTTTTGTATATAAACAATAGTTCTCTAATGAAATATTATATCAGTTTTTCTTCCGCTCATTCAGGAGTTACCCTGGCCTGACACATTAGACACAACATCCTTTTATTTTCCTCCTTCATGACGTGAAGCTCTGAAAACATCGCCTATGTTTAAGTGTTCAAGATTTGAAGTAGGATTTTCAACATTAGGGCTAATAGAATTTACTGGCAAAGGGCAAGGATTAGTTGAATCAAAATGTTTGGGAATTGGATCATCAACAACAACTTTAGTAGCAACAACATCAATATGACTAGGATCAAAAACTGTAATGACAATAGTCACAATATATTTGGTGTTAGGGTTATATATGCTTCGAATGGGGAATACTGAGCATGGATTTTTGAGGAATGAGAGTGATTAGACATATGGCGAGCAAAGTTTGTAACAATTTGTCCCCAACCTTTATCTTCAACCTTTATCCACCCTTTATCACTAAATTTATAGTAATTGAGTGAAATTCTTCAAATTTTACAGTTGAAACAACTCAATATAATTGAGTATGGAAAGATAAGCAAGTTATCATGGCTAGGGTTTTTACAAGGCTTGAGGATTTAAGATCATGAACAAGGGTAATATGTCCAGAAATAGAAGCTGTATCAAAATAAATGAATTGATTGTCGAGCATAAATACCCAAGGACGAATTGAACCTTAACTTATATGAGGGCTTTCACATTTTGCAATAAGAGAGAATTACTTTAAAAATGCCCATTCAGAGCTCATTTCCAGAGTCTATTTCATGAAACCTTAAGTCAAAATTAGGGCCTTTTAGTTTACTAAGCTCGATAGCTAATCTTGTGAGTTTTCCAACAAAAAGTTGTTAAAATATGTTGTAGTAAAAAGGGGTTTTATAGATCCAAATAATGTCAATGTAATGGAGAACGAGAAAATATACAATAAACACTAATAGAATAAAAAATGGTTGAGGAATTGATGATGAATCTACAGAGTAATGAATTAAAAAAAAAAAAAAAAAAAAAAAACAAAACAAAAAAACAAACAAACAAACAATGATTAATCAACATCAAGACACATGTTAACTGTGTAATTAACCATAACATATATCAACTTATCTGTACCTTTCATTTCCAAAATTGATACACGACCTTTAGAAACATTCTAGTGGTTTTTCCACAACTTTAACTCAATGATCTCTTTTGGTTATAACTACTGCAATGATGCTTTGGTGAGACAAATAATTGTCGTTTAAAGTTATGGTTTGGTATGGTTATTTATTGTGAACTTGTGTCATGAAAATCATTTGATTCATAATAAAACATTGCAACATGATCAGTTATAGATTCGATAGTTGAGGCTTGATCTGGTTGTAAGTCATCTAGTCATAATTTGCTTGGAATACAATTTGATCCCACTGTTGCATAGCTCTGGCCCTGGTTCAGTATACAACATCATATAATTCACATTATGACATGGAAAATGCATAATATATGGTCAAGGTTTGATTGGTTCAAGATTTCCACGACATATTCAACAACGACATCCCTTGATAGGATTTCGTGGTATATGTTGTATTGGTTGGCACATGACATGAATTTTCAAGCCTGACACATCAAACCAAGGTGGTTTGTATAAGGACTGACACAATGTAACACATATTTGAGCATAAGGTAGGCATGTTATCTTGCCCCTATTCAATGTTAACTTTATTATAATGCCAGGAGAATAAGATTACAAGGTTTAACATATAGATCAATTGGTGGTGCATTGATAGTGTATGGACTGATACCCTGGTTCGAGTTCTGACGATAGTTAGGCTATATTAATTGTCTTTTATATAACATCATTTAATCAAATGTTTAACAAACTGACAACATTCATTTAGTAGCGTCGACACCAAAATGTGACCATAATATGGCCATTATGTCTAATGTGCCATAAATAAGGAAAATTGTATAATGGTTATTTTATTATATGGTTTTAAATGGTTGTTTTGATTTTTTGAGTTCATTCATGAGCCAAAGTGAAATCTAGAAGATGCAAGTGATCAATGTTCAGAGGTGGATGAAAGCCTTGTTGACATATATTTGATGACCATAATCTATATTGCACGGTTTTGAGGATTTATGAGTAGGTTGTAGTGGTTTTGGATATATGTTGAGAGAAAATTTTGATGAGTTTGTGTGACGAGATCAATGAACTAGTTGGAGAAGGGTATGGACAACAACATGACAGCCAGTGACAGTAATTGATATGATAGTTTGTGGTAATGATTGCAATGAAAAATTGTGGTAGTGATTGCAGTGACAATGTTTGCAGGTTGTGGCAGTGTTTGCAGTGGCAACGTGTGCAGGTATTAATGGTGGTGAAAGTGTGTGTAGGTTGTGACAATAGTAACAATGATTTCGAGTTCTGACAAATTCATTGAAAAATAACTATTTAAGATGATAGTGCATCCAGTTTGATTTTTTTTTAAAGAGGTCCATAAAAGGTTGAAGTAGGAGGTGGGTGCCTCCTTTAAGTTTGGAGCCTAGAGCAAGTCTAAGCTTTATCATCATTGAGATTGGTGCTTCAATCATGTTATAGCATAGAGCAGGTTGAAGCTTGCTCATCATCTAATTTGGTCCTCAATTAGGTTTGTATCCTATAGTGAGTTATTGCTTGCATATTTTCGAGGTTGGTGCCTCAATAAGGTTGTATCCTATCGCAAGTAGTAGATTACATATTTTTTTGGATGGGTGCCTCGAGTAGGTTAGTGCCTAATCTATGTAATAAATTGAAGCATAAGAAGAAGAATAATTTATGGTTTTCTCCTATATGGGTTTCCATGTAAAATCTTGTGTATCTTTGTGATTGATGCGATAGCTTCTTGATGTGTTATTGATGTGATGGTAGCTTCATGATGCATTGTTATTCTAACAACCCTTGGTTGATTTACTATGTAAATAAATAAAAATAATGACCAAGGTCATGGAACACATATTCCAAGCTGAATATTAGGCACAAAAACATAGTGATGGGGATCACTGTTGATTAATAAATGGCTATGGAAATTAGCAAAGGCATTGGCAAAGTAAAAGTGGAATTTATTGACATTTTTTATGAAAATAATGGAAAATAGGAGAAAACGAAGGTGAAAGGTCACAAAATTGCATGTGAGGAAAAATGAAGGAAAATTAGAGGAAAATGAAGAAAATATAGGCCTTAATGATAAAAAGGCTTATGAATTCATAGTTTTTCACAGTACAAGGTTTTATCAGTTCAGTTTTGGAGCTCTCTCTTTATTCTCTCTCTCTTGTACCCTTGCACACTTAAAGAAATCTTAGAGCATTGTTGGAACATGCTTGGAGCACTCTAGTTTTCATTCGATTTGGTGAAAGAAGGCAAAGGAAAGAAGGAAATCGCAAGAGGACAATGGGATCAACAACTACAACATGATTGCTTTGCACATATTGAGTTTCATGTATGATTTCCTTGCTAGTATTGGCATGCATGGTATATGCATGTGGTTATTTGGTTATGATCTATCATTGGCACAGAGGATTGCCTAGATTGACAATGGATTTTCCTAGCTTTTCCATTTCCTAGATAGCCATGGTGTTGTGGGTTTTTCCACTTGTTCTAGACAAATTGGGTTGAGTTACTAGCCTTGGAGCCTTGGTTGGACAAACGCTTTGGAGCCATGGAAGGTTGTGGGTTGAGTTACTAGTTCCTGGAGCTGTGGTTGGGACAAATGCTCTGGAGCCTTGGACAACTTGGGTAGAGACTGATCTGGTTGGTGTTAGTGATGTCCGACCGTGAGGTGGAATCAAGTTGAGGGTTGAGGTGGTTGGCCTCTGGAAGCCCTAGTTTGGTTTTGTTTGGTTTATTCCATGAGATCCCACATATACACTTGGGATATGGCATCGAGGTGATTGGCTAAAAGAGAGATTTGGTTCATCCCAATCTATGGTTCGGTGGTACGTGGAATTCCATGACTTGGTTTGATTTTTCATATGTTAATAAGAGCTCTTTCCTCTTGTATTTTCATAAGTAGTTGTACTTGTTAATATGTGGCTTTGATGGCCGTTTTATCATGATGTACATGATATTCATTTGTTGGTTATATAATGGTTGTATGATGTATATTGGCTATGGATCTTGATGTGTTTTGATTGTTGATGAATGGTTAATGAACATATGAAATAATAGATGTTATTTCATCTATTATGAGAGGGCACTAGACCTTCTTAATGATTATCATATAAGTATCAAACCCCTATGTTTAAATATCCATTCATGACCTGTACATACATGTTTGCCATATGTTTGACGAAATGACTGTCATGGTTAGGCTTGGTTAGGTCAATTTTTTGGTTTATGTTTGGTTGAATGTATTTGTCATCATGAAATAAATGATTCTGGAAAGTGTCACTGAGTTCTGGGCAGTGGTCTGGAGGCTGACCTGGAAATTAGGCTCAGAATTCGGGACCGCATTCTCTGAAATGAAATTTTTGGGTTGCAATCATTGAGATGCAGGCTTATGCATGTGGTTGGAGGCTCCCAACTGTATGAATGCCTTTCTATGGTATTAGTTGAGGGCTTATATCATAAAAAAGGGTGTCCAACTCATATTTTGGGCACCTGGGGTGGTTACTCAGCCTCTGAGTGACCTATAGCCCCTATATGTGTTGAGTTGTTAGTTTTTTTTCGTGGTTGGCCCCACTCCTTAATGGGACTTAGGATTTCAGGTCATGTCATAGTAGCTCCTCCTCTCATGATTACCTTGACAGGCCGGTGAAAATGGATAGACATGGGATGGGGGGTTATAGTTATATCTGTTGATATGTTGCATATGGTTATGGTTCATTGAAATATGATTGTTTTTTGAAGAAAATTTATGAAATGGTAAAATTGTTCTCACTTTGATTCACGTCCCCCGGCCCCTGCCCCTTCTTAGTGTGATATTTGATCAAACAATCTAGACCTCCTGAACGTACTATGCAGAACCCAAATTCCATGTTGCAATATTGTATTTGTATCTTGACCTTGTGACTGGTGATCCCTGTTATTGCACCAAGAATGTTGCAACTCCCAAGGGCTCCTCAACTCAAATTATCAAACTAAGGTTCATATAAACTTTAAGGTGACAACATTATATGCACAGCAGAAAGGATTCCACTCATGCCGCCCTCATTTATGACATTATATCAAAAAGTTCTCAGAGACCCTTCCTCCTACTGAATTAGAATGAAAACTTGATAAAAGGACAACTCGAAATTTCTTCTAGCTATGAAAATAGAAATTCCATTGACTCAACTTGTAAAAACTTAACGAATCAATTCATGAAAGGACAAAAGCTAACCTACTTGCAGAAATAAAGCTATGTTATCTTGCGGAATTCATCAAATTACCTCATCCACATGCAGAATGGAAACTAACTTATCTTGCATAATTCATCAAGCTACCAATCAGAATTTCATGTACCATCTACCTAGTTCATACTTGCTCATAAATCAATAACCTATTTGCATTATAAAGAAAAGGAAGGTTTGGAGTGGCCTAGGAGCTTTCCCTGATCATAATATCACAGTTGGGGGTCATTATGCATTTATGTTAAGTCAAACTTGCATGGGGATCAAAACTGAAGAAGGAAAACGCTGCTACAGGTTTTCTACAGGCGATTGCTACAAGAGGCCTATAATGCTACATGATGGAATCGAAGTGGTTTTGGAAGGTGAAAACATTGTATTGAGGGTATACAGAGGTGGATAGTAGTTGAAGAAATTGAAATGAGGTTGGTTTGTTGGATATTAGGGCTAGGTATCTCTTCATTATGAGTGAACAAGAAGGAAAAGTAAAGGGGGAAGGCACCATTTGCATACTTTGTTCATGAGATTTGAAGAGGAGAAGGAGGTTGAGAGGACAAAGTACAACAAAGGAAGGAGAGTACAATAGGTACAATAATAAGGCTATAGGAATGAATTCCAAGGCATAGGCAGAGTAGGCTTGCATGAATTTCGAGTAGAAAATTCAGTGCATTTATTTTTGTAGACATAGAAAAGGATTTGAGGCAGTTTGGATCGCATTTATTGTTGTCTTATGGGATAAAAAATCGAGGAGACTGATAAGCATTTATTATTGTAAGAAATGGCATGAAATTTGAGGTTCCGAGATACATTTAATGTAGTCTAACATACATGGAAATCAAGGAACAATGTTGCATGAATTTTGACACAATCAGCATGAATTTTTGAGTGAGTTGGGAATGAAAATCAAGGGAATCAAATCAGATTTATTGTAGCATGTTAGAAATTTAGACCAATGTTATTTTTCGAGGGGTGTAATGCATTTTTTCCATCGAGGATTTTCCAAGGTCATTAGTCCAAAATATCTTTCTTCAAAAATTATGTGATTGCTAATGTTATTCTCAACAACAGTGAAAGAGTAAAGTAGGCTCATGCGTTTCTTGTTTGAAAAATATCCATGTTTATGACAACAACATAAAACATGTGGGTTGTGCATTAAACTTGATGTGATTTTAGAAAACTTGAAACCTAGTTTGACTTGCAACAAAATTTCTACACCATGTAATGACAAGTGGAACGTTTTGTTAGGATATTCCGACACATAGGATATAGTTAAGTTCAACTTGGTCTAGTATAGAGTTAGGTATAGAAGTTAGGTAAAGTGTCTTTCTTTACCGTTGTACATTTTGTAACATACAATCCGACGGTCACGATATGTAGTGATCCGACGGTTCACTCTCACCTCGGTATTACCGACACTTGATCCGTGGCTTGACACCCGATTGGTCCATGAGTTCTATTTAAGCGCATGGAGGGTCATTGTTCGGGTAATCCGTGCATGAGAGAAGCTTATGTAAATTTTCATTCTTTGATTAATAAATTTCCTATAGTACCCACGTTGGGACAGGCCGTGGACTGTTTTCCTCCTTGCACTTTGAGGGTTTTAACCACGTCAAAAATACTGGTGTATTGATTTGAGATCTGGTTGTGAGTGGTGTCCTTTTGGTGTTCTTTCTGAGGAACTTACCCTGTAAATTCCTACATGGTATCAGAGCTATTTGAGGGCCGCGTCCTTTGGTGATCTAAATCTGAAGCCGGTAGAACTGCATGCGGCTGTCGTTCCCTAGATCTGCTGTTTCTGACTGCTTTCGGGCCGAGAGGACTGCTATGTTGCGTTCAGAGCATCTATTCCAGTGAGGAACCCCTTTCGTTTCACGCGAAAAGGTTTCCGGTAGCCCTAGCTGTGTCATTTTTCAGATCGGGAGGTATACAGTGTTTTTTGCAGTTTACTATTATTTTCTCTCCGCTTATTTCGGTTTCGGTTTATTTAGCCTTTTTTTTAACCAGATCTATACCTTTCATTTCTGCGTATGCTCTTTGCCCTGCGACTCTGTGCGATCTGGGCAAATCAGAAACAGAAAGAAAGGATTTTTCTCATGCGTATGCTCTTTTCCCTGCACCTTAGTGTGATCTCGGAAAATCAGAAACATTGAGAAAAATATTTAGTTTTTCGGCTAAAGCTAACTTTGAGATTTTTTTTAAAAATTTCTAGTTTTTTGGCTAAAGCTAACTTCGAGCCACAAGGTTTGTTTTTCTTTGCATATTCGTGTTAGGTTTTGTGTTTTGTGTTTTGTAGGGAAAAAGAAATTTCTCAAGGCAAGCACGCAAACCAAGCCCCCCCCCCGCGTTCGTTTTTCTTTGCATATTCGTGTTGGGTTTTGTGTTTTGTGTTTTGTAGGGAAAATGAGCTTTCTCAAGGAAAGCACGCAAACCAAGGCCCCCCCCTCTCTCTCTCTCTCTCTCTCTCTCAAATTTTTTGTATAGATCAATTGGTTCAAAGCTATTTTAAGAGAGTAGAGGTCTTGGGTTCAAGTCTCCATTTTTTGGGGGCGGATTTTTTCATTCCCGCACATTCGCGCACTTTGCCGGCAACTTCAACAATTTTTTTTCAAAAAGCCATTACTTCTTCATCCGGAAGCCTTTTTCAGAGCCGTTTTTTTTAAAACCGCCTATTTTTTCAAGATCTATCCATTGGAACACTTACTTTCAGCATCTTCAGCTTCAGTTTCTTTTAAAATGGAAAGTCCATGCCAAGTCATTCTTGACAGCACTAACTACTTCCAATGGGTAGCCTACATGGAAGATTTACTTAGAAGTAAAGGTCTCTTCAGAATAGCCACAGACCAAGAGAAGAAACCAAAAGATGAAGACAAGGTTGCAAAATGGGAAAATAGACAAGATCAAGCACGTGGTTTGATAGGGATGTCTATTTCTCCTGATCTTAGATTCCACATTGCAGACCTTGAGACTCCTCATGAAGCATTAGAAAAACTCGCTAAAGTTTTTGGGATTAAAAATGAAATTAGAGCCCATCAACTTGAAAATGAGTTGCTTACTTTGGATCCTAATAATTTTTCTTGCATTGAAGATTTCTTGTCCAAATTCAAGACTCTTAGATATCTCTTGGAAGGTGTTAAAGTTAAGAAAGAAGATGGTAACCTTATCTACTCCATCCTTACTAAGTTGGGACCAGCCTACTCTGTATTTGTTTCCACTTTCCATTCTACAAGGGAAGCTTTCATTTGTCAAGGAAAAGACTACAAGGCCCCTTCCTTTGACTCCTTTTGTGATTCCTTAATAAGAGAACAAGAAAAACTCTTACACCTTGGTGTTCTTAATCTTGGAAACCCTTCCACGAAAGCGTTAGCCGCCCAGCAACAACCAAATTCAAAGAATCCTAAGAAGTCATATCCTCAAAAGAATGGTCCTAAACCATCTCAGCCTCAAAATGAAAGATCATTTCAGCAAAATGATAAGACCAATAAAAACAAATGGAAGAAGACTGATCGACATTGTAACTTTTGTAATCGAGATGGCCACTTAGAATCTAAATGCTTTAAGAAGATGGAAGCCTTGGAAGCCGCAATGAAGAAACATAACATCCATGTGGAGCCTACTTCAACTTCAACTTCCGGAATGGCGCTTTCTGCATGTCATTGTCAATCATCTCAGTCTGGTTATGCATTAAATGTATCTTCTTCTTCTTCTCATTCTCATGAGTGGCTCATTGATTCTGGAGCCTCTTGTCACATGGCCAAAAACCAAGCCATGTTTTCTTCTTTAAATGATTGTAACAAAAAAAATATATATGTTGGTGATGATAGATCTCTTAATGTTGTAGGGACTGGAACTGTTCATCTAGACAATGGTCAGTTTAATGATGTATTATGTGTTCCAACCTTATCCTGCAACCTTCTATCTGTCTATCAGATAACTCATTCAGGTGAAGGTAAAATTGTTGAATTTCCACCTCATGATGTTGTAATCAAGGATCTAAAAGATCCTAAACAGATTCTAGCTACTGGTCTTGCTGATGATTCCAAAAGGTTGTATAAGTTTCACAACTTTGGGTCATCAAATCTTCCCTCAGTATTTGTTGCTCATAATGATGAAGTGAGCAAACTTTGGCATGAGAAATTTGGTCACTTAAACTATCGCTCCCTTCAACATATATGTAAAGAAAATATGGTGACAGGTCTTCCTATGGTATCTTGCAGAGATGGTGTTTGTTCCGGATGTGTACTCGGAAAACATCATCGGGACAGTTTTGACAAACGTGCCTCTTGGCACGCCTCAGCCCCTTTACAGCTTGTGCACAATGATTTATGTGGTCCTCTTCCTGTTGCTTCATTCTCTGGCTGCAAGTACTTCTTAACTTTCATTGATGATTTCTCCAGACGCACTTGGGTATACTTCTTAAAACTCAAGAGCGAAGTATTTAACACCTTTTTGGCCTTCAAAGCCTTTGTTGAAAAACAATCTGGACATCAAATTCTTAAGCTAAGAACTGATAATGATGGAGAATATGTTAAAAACACATTCATCAAATTTTTCACTGAAAATGGAATTCAAATGCAACATACTGTTCCATACACTCCACAACAAAATGGTGTAGCTGAAAGGAAAAATCGCACCTTAAAGGAAATGGCTAATTGTATGCTGCAATCTAAAGGACTCAGTCTTAGTTTTTGGGCCGAAGAAATTAATTGTGCAAATTATATAATCAATCGCACTCCTACTAAGGTTCTAGAGAATATCACTCCAGAAGAGGCTTGGAGTTCCATTAAACCAGATGTAAGTCACTTTCGTGTGTTTGGAAGTGAAGCATGGGCCCATATTCTAGATGAAAAGCATAAAGCTTTAGAACCTAAGAGTGAGAAATGTACTTTTGTTGGATATTCTGAAGATGTAAAAGGTTATAGACTTATTCCATTTAAGTCCAAAAATGTTATCATTAGAAGAGATGTAAAATTTGATGAAAATAAATCGGCCTGCGAGCCTAGTCCGGCGGATGTGCCACCTCTTCCTATCTCTTCTATTTTTGAAAACATTTCTTCTTCAGATGATGAAAGCGAGGATGACAATCCTCCCCCACCTTCTCAGGATCCTCAACTTCCAAGATGGGTCTGTGCTACTCGGGATGCAGCAAGTGATCTTGCCGGTGATCCTACAGATCAGCGACGTACACGTTCTCAGTTTGAAAGAACCTCTTCTTTACTGGCTCAAGCTCAAGTAAATCATGATCCTGACACTTTTGCAGAAGCTTCAGGCCATCCACATTGGGAAGCAGCTATGAATGAAGAATATCATTCATTGATGAAAAATGATACATGGGATCTTGTTCCTCTACCAAAGGGACGCAAACTTGTTAGATGTGAATGGGTTTATAGAACCAAGTATGGACCAGATGGGAAAGTTGATAAACATAAAGCTCGTCTCATTGCTAAGGGCTTTTCACAGGTTGAAGGCATTGACTACACTGAAACCTTCTCCCCTGTTTCCAAAATGAACTCTATCCGCCTTGTTCTTTCCCTTGCTGCCTCTTTAAAATGGGAAGTGCATCAGATGGATGTTAAATCTGCCTTCTTGCATGGGGACTTGTAGGAAGAAATCTATATGGAACAACCCATTGGCTTCATACAAACAGACTCCAGCCTTGTTTGTCGACTTAAGAAATCCCTTTATGGCCTCAAGCAAGCTCCTCGGGCTTGGTATGCCAAAATGGATAGCTTTCTTTTAGAATCTGGATTTTCTAGGTTGCATTCTGACAATACTGTCTACACCAAGAAAGTGGGCAACTCTCTTATCATCCTTGTTCTTTATGTTGATGATCTTATTCTTACTGGTAGTGATCCCAACCTTATAAACCATGTGAAGTCCAGTCTTAAAAAGAAATTTGAAATGACAGACTTAGGACACTTACACTATTTTCTCGGTCTTCAAGTCTTGCAATCCCAGGAGGGTATTTTCCTTTCCCAGTCCAAGTATGCTTGTGATATTCTTCGTCATTTTCACATGGAAGACTGTAAGCCAGCCCCTTCTCCCTTTCAGTCTGGAGTCAAACTTTCAGTCTCTTGTACTTCTCCTGAAGTTGATGCTACCTTATACCGTCAACTTGTCGGAAAACTCTTGTATTTAACCCATACTCGTCCTGATATTTCCTTTGTTGTTGGCCTTGTTGCTCGTTTTATGCAAAACCCCCGTGAAAGTCATTGGAAAGCAGCTAAAAGAATACTTCGTTATGTTCGAGGTACAGTACAGTTTGGGATTCATTACAGTGCCAAAGCAGCTCCTCTGTTAGTTGGTTTCACTGATTCTGATTGGGTTGGTGACCCTGATGATCGGAAGTCTACTGCCGGTTATGTCTTCACTCTTGGTTCAGGACCTATTACATGGTCTTGTAAGAAACAGGCTGCCATTTCTCTTTCGTCAGCAGAAGCAGAGTATCGTGGTGCCATGGAAGCTAGTAAGGAAGCCTTGTGGCTTCGTCAGATCCTATCAGAGTTTGGCTTTGAACAGCAGCATCCAACCACACTTTGGTGTAATAATCAAAGTGCCATTTAGCTATGCAAAGATCCAGTCCAGCATCAGCGCAGCAAACACATTGAACTACACATGCACTTCATCAGAAAGCTCATTCATGACCATGTTCTTGAAGTGCAATATTGTCCAACAGATGATCAGGTTGCAGACATCTTCACAAAGTCTCTCACAGAGGAGAAGTTCACTAAACTTCGATATATGCTTGGAGTTCAGGAAGTTGTCACTAAGGGGGGATAGGCTCTAGTGCCTCCTTCCTTCTACTGTTGTGTCATATTTGTAAATCCTTCAATCCTATCCCAAGTTGTTCTTAAGGGGGGATGTTAGGATATTCCGACACATAGGATATAGTTAAGTTCAACTTGGTCTAGTATAAAGTTAGGTATAGAAGTTAGGTAAAGTGTCTTTCTTTACCGTTGTACATTTTGTAACTTACAATCCGACGGTCACGATATGTAGTGATCTGACAGTTCACTCTCACCTCGGTATTACCGACACTTGATCCGTGGCTTGACACCCAATTGGTCCATGAGTTCTATTTAAGCGCATGGAGGGTCATTGTTCAGGTAATCCGTGCATGAGAGAAGCTTACGTAAATTTTCATTCTTTGATTAATAAATTTCCTGTAGTACCCACGTTGGGATAGGCCGTGGACTGTTTCCCTCCTTGCACTTTGAGGGTTTTAACCACGTCAAAAATACTGGTGTATTGATTTGAGATCTGGTTGTGAGCGGTGTCCTTTTGGTGTTCTTTCTGAGGAGCTTACCCTGTAAATTCCTACACGTTTGGCCATTTAGATTTGAAATGACCCCTCTTGGCCTCATCCACGTAGAATTTTTCCTCCTTTGGGGTTTACTCAATGTAAATTTGAAAATTTCAATTTTTTAACTTAGCCTGCAAGCGTTTTGTGGGTGACAAGTTACTTATTTTGTGGAAGACAAAGGAGGAATTTTTGAAGAGCCTTGTCTATAAATATAGGCCTTCTCCTCCTTGGAAAATCATTGTGAACTTGTTGAGATCTACCAAAATGTGGATTTTTTCATGAAGAAAAAGGCTTTACATGTGAATTTCCTTCTTTTTCTTGGTTGATCAAATATTTTTCAAAGGAAATTTCTGGAGAAACAAAAAGTTACTACAAGGCTAATCTAATTGATCCAAGAAATCTTGGAAGAGGAGGTCTAGGGTTCATCTCACACATTCTCTTAATTCATTCTCTTTTGGGACATGATTCACTTTCACCTCTTGAGGTAGATAACCTTATCTTCAATAATTGTTGATTGCTTGGTTGGAGGAGTATCTTCTTAGAAGGCCCTCGTAGTAGAATTTTGGTTCTATTACTTCTTATTTTGGATTCTAGGGTTGTATCCTTGGTGTTCCACCTAATATTCCAAAACCTCAAGCATTGAGATACCAAATCAACAGAGAACATAATTCCATGTCTTTAACTCCCGTGGAAGAAAGATCATATCCTTATTCCAACAATTTGCAATCATTTTATTTACAAAATTATACAAAATCTCTTATCTTTTTTGTAAATTTGTAGTTAGTCTTAAATACAAAAACCCTACAAGAATTATATATTTCAAAAAATCAATTTGTTTCTTATAAGAAATCCAAAAAATATTTAGATAGTGAATATATTCACTCAACTGTTATTTACATTGTATTTATTGGTTATATCATTGGTAAAACCACCACAAAATTTGCAATTTCGGGAAGCCCTAAGCCATAAGGTTGTACAACCCCCATTGATTTGCCTTGTATTTTTGTACTAATTGTATTTTCAAATGTTTTAAAGCTAATTACAGGTCTTAACAATTCGCTTACAATAATTGGAAGTGATTGGAGGCCAACCCTTTCCTCGGGGTATGTGAAAACCAAGATACAATATTTTGTACCCATTGAAAATGATATAAAGAGGCTTTTCATTTACTAATTATTACTATATTTTTCAAGTTTTTGTAGTTGGAGTTTCTTATTGATAAAGGAATATCCACAGATGTGAAATTTACTGTCGACATTTCAGAGCCACATGTAGAGCAAATGAAAAAGAGAGAGTGAGAAGTACGAGTACTCTTGGGATCTAATCTAAATGAGTAATTTTGAGTGAAAATATTGGGTATTGTGTTTTACATATGTTTATTTTTTTAATTAAATGTGACAATGAATGGATAGGTTGTCCCACCTCCCTTATATACTATTTGGAATTTTGCATGAAATCAAGTCAAAGTAGTTAAGGTGTATAGGGATGGGTATGGGTATAGATGTAAATGAACCAATTTCAAACTTATATGTAAAAAGGGTGTATGCATACTAGTCAATTCAATTAAGTTTTATAAATTATGGAGAGAGAAAAATAATACAATTTTTTTAAATAAGTTTTATCACATCAAATATTATGGGTTAGTTAATACTATGGATCTATAATCACCAATGGTAAACTCATGATCGACAAAATCAAGGTGATTTTAATTAATATAAATTTCTTGTTTTAATTTTTTTTTGGGATAAACAACTACCCCTTTGAAGTTTATTAACAATGTATTCTAGAATATACCTAGCTTGTCTCCTTAAAGCAGGACAAACATAGGTAAATGGTATTAATTGATGGAAAATTATCCCATGAACCCTTCCTTCAAGTACATGCTTTAATGTCTAATGTTATAAGGCCAAATCATTTTTCCCTCAGTCTTATCCAAACTTTAGGAAAATGGGTAAAAATTGGGGGACCATGTGACAGGGTTTATGGCTCCCATTGATGCAACACTTCATGCAACTCATTTAATCTCAATCTCTTCACATTCTCTGAGTATAAGGAAATGTCAATGTTTTGATCTCTTCTCAGATCTTGAAATCCTGCTATTGATTGTTCCAATTACTACAATAATTTTTTTAAGGTTAATGGAATATGGATTATAATCGCATGTGGGATTAACTCCAGGCACATTAAATTTACAGTATCATATCGATCTCCTACTCTCAACATGTTAATTCCCTGCCACTTTTTGTTTTTTGGCCTTCAAAGGTACTCTAAGTAGTTTCGATTGAGAACGATCAACATCTCTAGGCATATCTCTGTGGTGGCAAATATAACTTTTTGGTTTGTTGCTTCATCATTTTCTAAGTGGACTTTGGCAGTAGTGATTCCCTCTAGACTCATCTAGGTTTCAGGTTCGTTCGAGTGTGCCCATTTCAATTAGTCTTTGTTGATTGTATTTTCATCTCTAAGTTTATATTTTTATGTTGGAGCTCCTCAAATTTGGTTTTCTTTATCCATCTATCTAGTACTCCCTTCTTTTGGCTCATATTTTGTGTCTTTGAATTCAACAAAGCCTCTTCCATTTCTGGAGTTAGATTTATACTTTGGTGAGTTTGTTATCTTTACCCCTTCATCAATGGCATTAGTTTGTCTTACTCCTACTTGGGCCCAAATTTCACAATATTAGGATTTCTTTAAGCGTGCTCGATCTCCTTTAGTGAATTGTGGTTGTTTCCTCTCTTCCTAGACCATGTTTTCTACTATAAGGTCGCTCTTGTCCTCCTGTGAGAAAATGGTTCCCTAGCACCTTTCTCCTATATCCCTCCTATTATTCTCTAGCACCTATTACGCATCATGCGAGAAGGAAAAGAGGTCTCCCGTGCCATCAATCTGAGGACGTGGGAAAAAAGAGATAAAACTCCTCAAACTATGGATAACCTAAATTATATAAATTGTTCCATGCAAAATTGAATCTCTACAACTGGAAACAATGGAAATTAACTGGAAGTTGCATAAGCAAATGCCAATGTGTATCAACCTCCTTGAAGAAATAAAAGCCTTGAAAGGAAAATTAGCTTGATAGAAGGCCACAATCGACGCTTCCCAACAACAAAAAGAAGGTTTAAAGGTGCAACACCCGGTCGATGATAATCAAACTACCAACAACAATGCTTCCAATCAGCGTGTGGGCATACTACTACCTGATCCCAACTAGCTTCCCAAAGATGACCCCCCATCAATTCTTTGAAATATTCCCTCTATAAATGTGTTTTGATTCTTGATCAGTTTTGAAAATTTTATGCATGTAGCTCATTAGTAATAGTCGGATTACAATATAGCTAATTTGTAATTCTAGAAAGATCCTCTCTAGAGGACCCACTACTAGATGAATTATTGTTACTACTTCTCAAGTAATTGTGAGCACATATTTTAATAGAAAATATTCTCGTTTTTGCTAAAAAAAATGTATTCTATAATATAAAATGTTCCTTATAACTAGATCTACATCCACATTTTACACTACTTACTAACCGAATCAAAAGAAGACATGCCTATATAGATCTTATAGCCATATACCCATTTAAATATGTGAATGCATACAACTCCATACATAAACTTGCAATTGTGTGCTCAAATATGAAATGCTTAAAGCATCTATTTTCTTCATTACTCAAATCCTCCAAATACACTTACTAAGTACTTATTAATTCATATATCCTATCACTATATGACTAAGAAAATGATTTTTGAAGCATCTACCTTTACTTCAAATACAATAAGCTAAATGAAACACTTCTTAATTAAAAAAACTTCTTCATTAGCTATAGTAATGTGTTGTCACCAATGTTCCAAATTGGTTCTTGTAATCTATTTACTGTTGCTTTCCACCATTGAGACAACACGGGAAAAATATATCATGCAACAATGTTGACATATCCTATCTATTGATGGAATTGTGACATATCTTTTCTATTGATGGAATTGTGACATATTCTCTCTATTGATGGAATTATGACTTATTATCTCTATTGATATATATTAATATTAGACCACTATAGTGAGAAAGGATAAGGATACTAAGATTTGATTCACCATCTAGGAAATGACTAGGTTAGTCTCACTAGATAGTCCAAGCCTAAGGTTTTATACTAAATTTTAAAAATAAGAGATGTAAATGTCATTATAAGATAGGAACAAAAAACATAAATAAGTTCATAGAGCCAATATTTATCTTGGAAACTCTTACTTGAGAAATGAACACCCAAACAAATACATAGTATTTCTTTGGCAAAGGTGGAGAAATACCAAGTGAATTAAAAACATTATATAATGGTGTTCTTCAAACATTTTAATAGGTTTCATCACTTCAATACCATGGTTTTACCAATACCGTAGGGCCCTATACCACCAATCGAAATCTTGTTGTTGACATATCAAAATTTTCTCATAGGGTAAGTCAAAATTAACCCATCAATAACTGCCAAACCCTTAGAACTTGGAATTTTTATCTTTTTGACAAATGAGTGATCAGACGACACCCTTATTCCTTATTATTATCTAATATAATATTCACAATTTCTCCAGTTAGTGATGTTCCTAAGGTAGACCAAACCAAAATGGGAAGGTAATAAAAAAAACATGGTGCATGAAAACCAAATGGCAACTACATGCAATCTACAGCATAACATTTCATTAACATCCATATCTAAAAAAATCATATAATGCATAGTGGGTATGTAGAAAGTCAACACTGGCATCCCATTCCATCCTTTAAACACGTCTAATGAGCACAAATTTATATACACTCTCGAGACACAAATTTATATACAGTTTACATGGATATGCATATTATAATTGTGTTTATGTAAATTTGTTGAGAATGTGTATTAAACTTTTAATGCATTTAAATTGTTGTGTGATATTAAGAATAATATTGAATGTGACTCTTCACGATGACATCACTAGTGCCTCAATAGGCATTTAGGAAAGTGAAGGTCGACAATGCGCAACTCATTAAGGGCATGTCTGTGTGGATTGTAGTGTTTGCCATCCATCACAATGAGGAATTATGGGGATAATATGCCTATGAATTCAACCCATAGTGATTTGTTTACAATTCATGTAAGCTTGAGATTGATTTCTTATCTTTCTCCTTCATACTTCAAGTGATGATCATGATTTCCAATTGTGAAAATAAATTATATTATTGTTGAATTATGTGACTTACGCTGAAAAATTATATTATTGTTTATATATATATATATATATATATATATATATTGGGAATTTAAAAATTTATAAGAAAAACAATTAGTTTTTAAGGATATAATCCATTACAAATTTGTTTTGAAGTATAAATAAGTTATATTTAAATTTATTTTCAAAAATCATAAAAATTATTTAATTTAAATTTTCTTAGGTTAAAAATATAGATAAATTATATTTATATTTATTTTCAAAATCATAAGTCCACGGGTCTTGGATAGATGGTAATATGCTACAATGTTAATGAACTCCTTAATGTAAATTCATCGGTTCAATTCCCAACTTAATCAGAGTAATATATTGGACACTATGAAGATGTAAAGCTGCCAAACTTTAAAAAAATCATAATTTTTTTAAATTATAATAATAATTGTTATTTCTCGATCTAGAAAAAAATGATAAGATAAGAAAAAATTATTTAAATATAAATATAAAAATGCATTTATTATTAAAACTATATATGCACATAAACTTTAAATGCGTTATGCATTTTATTTCAAGTAATTTTTTTTAAATATTGAAACATCATTTGGTTACCATAATACACCATTTACATATTATTAAATATTTTATTTTAACATTTTATTTTTTTGTTTTTATACAAGGAGCTCGATAAATGTGGCACGTGAATTATGAAATGGAGTCATCTAACAAGGCATAGAAATTGCCTGGTTTCCGTCACCATGCAGAAAAACGTCCAGCTCCAGCCAGCGGCAATTCATCCACCCTCAGCCACCTTTCGCAAGCTCCGCCACCCTCCACCATCGTTCCACCCTCCTTGTTGGAGTAGTCTAACAAGGCAGAGGAATTGCCCAGTTTCCGTCACCGCCCGGAAAAATGTCCAGCTCCGACCATCGGCAATTCCTCCACCCTTAGCCACCTTTCGCAAGCTCCACCACCATTCCACCCACCACCGTGGAACATTAATTCATCTGACAGAATTCTGAGCGCGGGTATGGCAGTGCGAATTTTCCCCAAACCAATTCCCATTTCGCTCATTTGCATTCGAATTTTCCCCGCGAACTCTGCAACTCCCCTAACCAATTTGACTCACCAACTCCCGCGCTCTACAGCTCACCACCCAGGCGACAGACAGGCAGCAAACCAAGGCAGACATCACCAGCCAGACAGGCTGGTTCATTTTTCCACTCTGCAATTCCTCCGCCTTGTTAGACAACTCCATTCATTTAGCGACACCCAATTCTTGATTTGCCGAGAATTTTGGGTTTTGACACAACGAATTTCAGTCGATTATATACAGTGCCACCATTAAAGTTGCAGATTGACCTTTAGAGCTTTTTGGAATAGCGGTTACGTCTCGAATTGATTCATAGTGAGATCAATTGACCAATCATGTCGGATCCTAAGTACGCTTATCCATACCCAGCCCAAGGTACGTTTGGCGTTTCTAAAACTCAAATTTCTTTGAAATTCATAGTATTTTGAAGTCTGAATTGCCTTTTAATGGATTCAATGAGGAGATCATGTTTAATATGTTGTTGCAGGTTACCCTCAGGGTTATTACCAGCAACCCCACCCGTCGTTGCCCTGTCGGTGTACTCTCAGGTGCCTCCGAGGAGGAATGCAGGGTTTCTACAGGGATGGTATGTTGTTTTTTCCAGAGCTTTTGGTTGTTGTTTTTGTTGATGTTTGGGTATTATGTAAGGGTTTGATAGGAATTTTGAAGTTTTTTAGATGAGTTGTAAGGGTTTTTTATTTGAATTGGGGTTTAATAGGAATTATTGTCAGGTATTGTTAGGGTTTTGATATGAGGTTCTATTGTGCAGCTTGGCTGCTCTCTGTTGTTGTTGTCTTCTATATGAGTTTTTTTGCGATCTGTCTATTACCTTCATGAATTAATCGGTCGTTGAAACCTCTCCATGTGTACATATTTAAAAATAATCCCGCTGGTGTTGACAGAAATTGATTAGAAGGAAAATCATGGTGTTGTATATTAACATATATGGATTTAGTCCATCCTGCTTCACTGAACATTTCATGGACTTCAATATAGGTTTCATGGTCTGTTATATTTCTTCTGATTATTGTCCATCTTACTTCACTGAACATTTCATGGAATTCAATATAGGTTTCATGGTCTGTTATATTTCTTCTGATTATTTTCCATGTTTACACTTCATATAGATGTTGTTGGAACTTTGGAATTTATACAGATAAATTAAGTGTTGTTTATGCATTCATTTTTAACGAGGAAAGAGTTCAAAGCTTCTAAACCTGACAGCATATGTAAAGAAGAGACTTATAAAATACTACATCATTCAAGCAATGAATTATGAACTGGAGAATAGCTAAAGGCCAATAAGTCGTCCAACTAGCAGCATCCATATCAATTTAAAGACTGGATACAAAATGGACAGAGAATTTTGAGCTGGTACGGGCTTTTTTGCATTAATCCTGAGAAGATTTCCCTTACCACCAACATGTGCCATGCACAGAGTTTGAATATATTTTCAAATTCAATTTATAGTTCAAACATTATTACCATGTCGTATCAAATTTGATTCCCTCAAGTTACAGACTTCTCATCAAGGGAAAAAACAACATTTGAAAAACAAATAAATTTTATAGAGACTAATTCAAATTTCAGTTTAGAATCCTCTCTCTTTCCATCTTCAGTGGAAGTTTGACACCGAGAGACACAAAATGTTACCCACTTTCCAGCATACATTGACAATCACTAGACCAAACAAGTTTTGTAAAAATTACACAAGCAAAATTGATTCTGCTCCTTAACCTTGCATTGATTGTCAATCCCACTACCTTAGATCAACTTGCCACTTGCCATCAAAGTTAAGTGGGCAGTTAATGGTAAATCAACAAGGAATACAATCCATTATTGCATAGGGATGGATTCATGGAAGTCTTACCCGAATAAGTGCCAGGCTGATAGCATACCTTAACAATCATTAAAGCACACAACTTTGCAAGAATCACACATCAGCTAAATTGATTTTGTTCAGCTTGTGTCTACTGCCAATCCCACTACCTCATATCAACTTCCCATCAAAGTTCAATTGGGTACTAAATGGTAAACCAACAACAGATAGGAGCCATTTGTTGCATAGGGACAGAATCATGGATTGTAATCGAACATAATTGTTTGCTCTTCACTAAAATTACAAGTTTCAAAACCATTGGTCATAATAGAACACACAGTATGCACAATATCCTATGGTCCACCAAGTTTCCAGGGCAGCAGAGTGCGTGAGTGGAAGTCAAACAAGATGGGTAAATGATGGAATTCATCCTCATTCATCTTCAAGGCTTACAACAGGAAATTGTGGATTCAGAACTTATCAGTTATGGCTAACATTTTGCTTCATAATTCATGGTTCTGTCAATTCCAACTCCAAACATCAAATCTATCGCACTTTGACACTGATCAATCTATGGCTCACCTTGAGTCTCAACAGCTGTTGTGGCCTCATCATCCTACACTAACTTCCCCATCAGTTGGAAACTTTTAATCATTGTTACAGGGGGCCTTGAATAGTTTCTTAATGGCCGTAGAACTTTGCTTAAGGCAGAAAGTCAGAGCTCTTATTTTAAACCCTATTTGCACAGTATAACTTGCTAATAATTTATCCTCTTTGGTAGAAAACAATGATCTTACAGTGATATGGAATTTCCCTAATCTAAGGGGAAATATTAGGAGAGTGGCTGATACATGAGTTTTTCAATATGAAAATTTAGTAATGATCGTAGCACTAAAGCCTTGACAATGTTTGTTACACTAAAACCTCAGCAACAATCATTGCCCCAACTTTTTTCTATGCAAGCCTCTTGGTGCCAGAATTCCTACAATTATGCCAAGCATCTTAGAAATCAGTTTAGTAATCCCACAACTTGTGCCCATTATGCCAACTCGCAACCAAGAGGGATCACATAGAAGACACATTAACCATGAAAGTGGGCTTGGGTTCTCGCCATGAAGACCAAATGTAATTAACTAGTTACTATTAGTAGCATTATTTTATGAAATATAATAGCAGCAAGAGATCTCCAAAGTCAAAAGAATAAATAGATACAATATTGAGTTGGTCCAATGAATTCACTTCTATTGTTGCATTCTTAATAAAGGACTCTGATCCAAATGCAACGGTCCATAAGTCAAACAAGACTAGATTTGTATTGTTTTGCAACTGACATGGAAATACATACTCTAAAATCTTTTCTCTGTAAACAAAGTGCACCAAGGTCAAGAGGACGTAATTTTCAGATTTTTTTCATACTCTATAATACCTTTCAACCATGGGCTAAAGAACCTGCGTTTTATGTTAATATGACTTCAAGGACTATACTTAGTTATATCAGAAAATTGAGAGAAGGGTTACAAATTGGTGCACTAGGTGGTTGTTTATAGGAGAAAGGCTTAGTTTTGTTAAATCGATATTGGAAACAATACCTGTTTACCAACATTCATTAGCTTACATTCATGTGGAGATGTTGGAAAAGATTAGAATGACCTGCTTCCATTTCTCATGGAGAGCTAAAAAGGAAAGAGATAGCATTACCTTAGTATAGTGGAAAATAATAGCTAAACCCAAGGGTGCTGGTGGGTGGGGTTTGTAAGATAACAAGCAATTGGCAAGGCACTAGCAGTGAAAACTTAGTAGAGGCTTATTTCTGAGGGGTGGCTGTGGTAGGTTGTTATACAACATAAATATCTGCATATGGAATGAATGAGATTACCAGTAAGGTATATTTCTAATGTTTCTCCTGTTTTGAAAGTACTTGTTTTAACTTTTATCATTTCCCTTGGTGGGTAAATTAGCTGTCCTAGAGAAGAGGGGATGGCAAAAGAGTTAGATTGTGAACAGACCCTTGGGTGGGTTGTGGAAAACATCAAACTCGACAACAGATGGTTCAAAATATACTTCAAGAGAAAAGCTTTACTCTTCAATGCTGATAATGCAGAGCTATTAACCACTAATATCTTGGAGAAAGGCTGGAAGAAAACTGAGCATGTAAATCTGGTGGCACCAGATGTAGTTTCATGGAAGCTATACACTCACCAGCTAATTTTATCCTTTGTTAGACTGGGGGATAGATATGATTCCTTTAAATGGTCTAAAAATATTGCTACAAATTATTTCACTGCCAGACCAGGTTATAGAGAAATGTTTGGTGATGAAATTGGTGAGAACTATTTAGTGGTGAAAGCCCATTTGGAAGGTCAGATGAAAACACATGTTTACATGTGGCTTTCTTTAGCCAACAAAGTGTTTCTGGGAGGTATTGCAAAAATGAGCATGGCAAGGTCATAGCCTCTTTTCACTTTGCAAGTGTAATAGAGATACTATTTATCTCCTACTCATACATTGTGCATATATAAGGAGGTGTGGAGATACAGTGGCGGGAAAATATTTTAATCAAATGTATGAATTGGTTCACTAACAAAGCTTTGAAGAAGTTTAAAATGGTTCCCCTGTTTGTCCACCGGGCCATTTCGATTGCCAGGAACATTTTCTATTTCAAGGTCAGGAAGCTCCCCCTTCTCAGGTAAAGCACCAAATCATGTATGTTTATGATGGCATCAAGCGTACTCCTTTGGTTAAAATTCCTAGGAAGCTTGGTACTAGAAGTGGACAAAGCTTCTCTATGGGTTGTTTTCAAAGGACATACCAGGGTAATCATGCATCTAGTGGAGCTGGAGATGTAATTTGCTTTAGTGATTAAAAACTAGTTACAAATGGAATTTCCAGGCATTTTGGTAATATGCAATCTGGTTCTTAGACCCCACTGTCAGCAGGCTAAACTTCTGGTCAGCAATTTCATGGTCTGCACTGTTGCTCACATCTATAGGGAGTTGAAAACAGAAGCAGAAGACTTACCATGGAAAGCTTTGGACCAGAATGATAGTGTTTGGGAAATGTCTGAATTAGAAGGAGAAGGTACACAACCTCCTTGCATTAAAGCCATATCTGACTAGTTTATCTCGCAGCGCTAGGTGGACTATCCAGAATAGACTTTATGCATTTCTAGGAAGTTCTTCAGTTCTATTTTTGAACTTTTGAAGCTTAGTTTGAGCTCGCCTCTGAATCTGATTTGAGACTGTTTTGTATACACCATATGGATAGATTTGTGGATACTTGGGGCTTAGTTTCTGAATATATTTTGTGGTCTTTTCAAGCATCTAAACCATTTTAATGGTTTCCCTTTGTAGCCGCTAATAGAGAGTGGGTTATACTGAGGGATGTACCCAAGTCAGAATGTAAACTTTTTTCCTCCTAAATATAAATTACAATTTTTTTCTTTAGATTAATAATAAAAAAAAAAGATAAGTACACACACATAATAGAGAGTATATTAATTAGGGTAAATGATATTGACAAATTATCCAATCGATTTGTCACCAATATAGATCATACTGAACCGTAAACTACATATACTCAACTATACATATTACAGACCATAGTCAATTACAAAATCATGCATTTAGAAAATAATATAACACATCATAAGTTGAGAAGATCATCATCCATATGACCACAGCGAACCATAAAAAAGATAGAGTAAACAATAGAGATCATATAATGATCAACTGGTCTAGTTCTTCGTGTACCAGGGTTGGGTAGGAATTTGTTTTCCATAGAACAAATTGAAATTGCAAATCACCACGTTATACAATTCAAAGATGGCAAATGTCATGTGAAAAATAAGAATAATGATATCCTTTCAATAAAAGATCTATAAAAAGACCCATGGAAAGTTTGTGTAAAACTTTGATTCTGCAAATGAATCTCATATATCTCGTAAACTAAAGATATGTCATGAATGTATTGGAAATTTGGTTATGACTTATGAGGTCTCAAAAGTTGAGTGGATTCTGTTGGTTTACCTGTTTTTACTTCAAACAACTTCTTCTGTGAAGCGTGTGTCTATGGTAAAAAAACATAAACGGAAACTTGACAAAATTCAAGCACATAGAACTAATATGAGTCTGGTTTATTCAGCATTTTTATAGAAGCAGTATAGATCCATCTTAAATACGGATCTAACATGAGCCCAGAGAAATCCAATTTCTTCACATTCAATTTTTTTTATAAGTCGACATACAACGTTACACATCATACTGGGCTATAGAATGAACCTCTCCTCAATAAAAAACCAGCATTTATCCATCTCTTCTCAATAAAAAGAACCAACATAAATACACCTCGGCTCAATAAAAAGAATCAACATAGATCCATCTTAAATAAGGATCTAACATGAGCTAAGAGTATCCATCTTAAATCAGGATCTAACATAAGCCGAGAGGAATCTAATTTCTTCACGTGCATTCTAGGGCTGTAGAATAAACTTTTCACATCGAGCTATAGAATGAACATTTTGGCTAAAAAAATTAAAACATTTTTATAGAATAAAAAAAAAAAAAAAAGATGGCTAATTTCTTACTGGTTTGGTTTGAATTGATTTGATTTTCGCATCATAATTTGTAACTTTTGTTGTTCTGTAAAGATTAAAAAGATGGATAGTTTCTTACATGTTTGGTTTGAATTGATTTGATTTTCGCATCATAATTTGTAACTTTTGTTGTTATGTTTAAGTAGGATTTAGTAAGAATATGATATACAACATACATATTTAAAATCAATTACCAGTTGATTGAACATTCTATGATAACAAAGACTCTCATACTGTTGAAATGCAACATCACTGTATGATTCACAAAATTCAACATAGTAGATTGAGAATTCTATTGATAAAACATACTCTTCAAATTGAAATTCAACATAATTGTATCGCATACCTAAATCAACACAAAGTTGATTGAGATTTCTATGATAAAGCATATTCTTCCAGTTGAAATGCAGCCTAACTGTATCACATTCCCACCTGAATAGCGAGAGGATACTACCCTTAATCCAAGCCCCTGTGATAGCTGACATTTAGTAAGGCCCATGTGTGTTGCTTTTGAATTGAAGAAAATGCAAGGACCTAATAATTTACAATTTGCAGCTTATCATCAATCACAAACAAGCAAAAGCTGACCTTCAGGAGTACAGAACCAAAAATGAAGCTCACTAGTGATCGGGAAAAGTTGCTTTCAACAACATGGAGATCTCTAACGAAGGCATATTGGTGACAAAAAGGATCCAGATATATACAATATTAACCAATTTTGCACATAAAGCATCACAGATCTAGTTTTCTTTGAAGATCGATTAAAGTGCTTTGTGAGATCTGTGGCAACACTTTTGCACTGAGTTAATGATGAGCTTCCAGCAATAACCTTGTTGTCATCTTCCATCAAATCCTTTGTAAGATTTGGCCGAACATCCAGAATTCGAACAGGAAACGGTATTTGCAATCAGAGGCATTAAGAAGCTTTTAGTCCAGAGATAATGGAGTATAATTTAGGGATTTCAGTGTCAGAGAAAAATTGTAGTTAGTTAACTGTATCTACAATCAGAGACAGTGAGAAGCTTTTAGCCCAGAGATAATGGAGTGGAATTTTGGGATTTATCTCTGGTTAAAGCAGACATTCTGAATTTTAGAAAAGGCCTAGTTTGTATCAAGGAACGCAATGCAGGTTAATGCAACAGGAATTAATAAAAAAGCCTATTCCTAATCTACACATTTTCATGAAGCTGTTGCTGGGTTTTTAAGATTTTATTTATTTATGGAAAAGGTCAAGACTTGGCAGCACATTGTTTATTGTTATGGAGTCCCACACAGGACCGCTTACTACTATGAATAATGAGAAACAATGTCTTTGCACAAAGTATCATCAAATCACCCAGCTCCTGGGCACCCCTAACCACTTGACTGATTGTTATCTACTCAAGTGGTAGAACACCATAAATAATTACACGAGTAAAAAATATGCTTACAAGGTCTAAGATGAATGCCCATCAATATCAGCAATTATAACTGCAAAAACAATAAGAGGAAGGCTGATAAAAGAATAATGCCTATGGTGATGAGGAATTGCAGTGAGAATTTGGGTGGTTAATAAGTTTGAAGTTATGTTTGAGCCCTGAGACTGAGCCAGGACAATAATAATCAATTAGGTAAACAAAAAGAAGAACCCCTACAAGGATCTGCAGAGACTTCTGGAAAAACAATAGAAGTATGCCTATCAAGATCTACAAGAACCCTTGTTAATGCTGAAAACATAAGAGGAATGCCCATTGGGATCAGTAGACTAGCCTGAGCAAGCACTATTGCAAAACAAAAGAGGAATGAGTATATGAATAGAGTAGGGCTGCTACCACACTACAAGAAAAAGGGACATTGGTGAGGGGCGAAAAATGTCACCATAAGCTCGTTGGCGACGGTCAAAAAAGTGTTCGTCAACAAAAAGTGAACGTCACCAAAAGTGGTGTCGCTAGAAGTATAGGCGTTTTGGTGACATTCAAAATCCGTCACCAATAATGATTTATAATGACGGATAGCCACTGTCACCATTTCATATGAGCAACGGTGACAGACCATAGCCTCAGTCACCAAAAACTGAACGTCACCAAAGGTGGCGTCGCCAAAAGTATAGGTGTTTTGGTGACATTCAAAGTCCATCACCAATAATAATTTATAATGACGGATAGTGACCATCACGTTTCATATGAGCAACGGTGACGGACCATAACGTTAGTCACCAAAAACTAAACGTCGCCAAAGGTGGCGTCGCCTAAAGTATAGGTGTTATGGTGACATTCAAGGTCCGTCACGAATATTGATTATAATGACGGATAATGACCATCACCATTTCATATGAACTACAACGATTTATTGTGGATATTTCACTATTGGTGCATATATATGGTGACGTTTTTTTACTGTCACAAAACGTCGCATTGTCAAAAGTATAGGTGTTGTGGTGACATTCAAGGTCCGTCATGAATAATGACTATAATGACGGACAATGACCGTCACCATTTCATATCAACAACAACGATTTATGGTTACGGACCTTTCGTGGTCATCACTATTGATGTGTATATATGGTGTCGTTCATTGACCGTCACCATTTCATATTTTAGTGAGGGTCGAAAAATGTCACCATAAGCTCATTCGTGATGGACAAAAGAACGTTAGTCACCAAAAACTAATCGTCATCATTCCATATGGATATCAGGGCACGATGGAATCGAACCACCAACCAACTGCTTGTAAAGCAGATGCTCTTCCCTTGAGCTAGCACCCTTTAAATAATTAGACCTTGAAACTTCATAAATTGTAAATTCAACAACTTTCAATAAATTAAAGTCTCGAAAATATTTTATTAAACAAGAAAAGTAGCATCGAAGGTGCAAGTCCCTACTTAATGGTCATGGAACTTATGAAATGTTGGTGGAGAAAAAAATAATTACATATAATAAAATCAATATGTTAAGTTGAATACTCAATTAGAAGTGAAACTTTGAAGACATTTATAACCTATAAATGACCTATAACTAGCAAATGCACCAAATATTGCAAAAGAAATGTCATAAACGGATAGCATATGGAAGAAGAGCATTGATGAAGACATATACAATATGTTATAGGTTGAGTGCAATAAAAATCTCAATGTTGTTGTTGTTGGGTGTTTAGATATTTGAATGATATCTAAACTTCTATGCAAATGTAACATGGATCTCCAAAAATCATGAAAGGCATATATATATATATATATATATATATATATATATATATATTCCCGCTTCACATAAACTAACATGCAATTTAAAATTTCACAAGTCCGCACTCAAACACAACAACAACCAACAAATAAAAAAAAATTGATGTGGACAGAAAGCAATAGCTTCACCTTCATTCTTAAGCTACTTCTGTTTATTTGAATTTGGCTTGTGACATTCTTTATCTAACAAGGAATCAAAATCATCACTAGTATTAAATTGCATGTTAGTTTATGTGAAGGGGGAATATAGGTTGAGTGCAATAAAAATCTAAATGTTGTTGTTGTTGGGTGTTTAGATATTTGAATGATATCTAAACTTCTATGCAAATGTAACATGGATCTCCAAAAATCATGAAAGGCATATATATATATATATATATATATATATATATATATATATCCCCCTTCACATAAACTAAAATGCAATTTAAAATTTCACAAGTCCGCACTCAAACACAACAACAACCAACAAAAAAAAAAAAATTGATGTGGACAGAAAGCAATAGCTTCACCTTCATTCTTAAGCTACTTCTGTTTATTTGAATTTGGCTTGTGACATTCTTTATCTAACAAGGAATCACAATCATCACTAGTATTAAATTCATCCAACACGGACTTTGGAGATCCCACTGACATCTGCATTTTTGTTGCCATCCCTGAAAACCATGGGGATCCATGTCAATAGTAGAATAAGATGTGTGTGCCTATTGCTCAAGAACACATTCCTTATTAACCATTGTTACCTAACAAAAACCAAAGAGAACACAATATCAATGTACACAAAATCCCCTACAAAAATATAATCATAACTTAACTAAGATGTCTAAAAGATGTTTTTAATTAATAAACTTTGTATTTGAAAATTATGTTTCTTTAGATTTAAAAAAGACTACGTTGTAGAACACTTTTGTCTATTTATCCAGGTAATTATATAGTAGTATATGTCACGCGGTAGCAATCTACAACGCCTAAAGTAAAAAGACATTTTCTCAAGAAAATAGATTTAGAAAAAAGCTTTGAAAACTATGTGTTTGTCATCAAAGCTTTAATTAATTTAACAACAAACTAGTTGGAGTTTGAAAATCAAAAATATCTCATAGGAAACGAACAGGACAATGGCCAAAGTCGTTATTCATACAAATAAATCTAGAGTCACTATTGCCATTGCAGATAACTGAAATTTGGGCAGTGGTCTAACAATTAGAGCTTATTTGCAAAGAAGACTCGTCAATACCATCATTTTTTTCCAGGGTTTGTTGTGTCTCTAGATCCAAATCAGATAGCTTTCTATTCTCAAGTTCTACCTTTCAAGTACTTATTTTTGGCTCACCCTTTAAAACAAAATTCTACCACACCATTTGATTTTGTTTTGTCAAGAGAATTGGCAGAAACCTTCCCATCCTCTATTTTACATCAATCAATAACCATCCATCAGTGATATAAAGAATAACAAATACACAACAAAGGCCAAAGATGTGCTAGTTGTATACCTATGTTCTATGACTCATCTGACCTTACTGGTGCAAATAGCTCACCCTGAAAAAATAACGTCCACATGGAATTTACAAAACTTTTTTAAATACGAACATCATTTTAATCAATAAAATCTCTGACTTAAAATAAAAGTGGCCTAGAATTGAATGTTATATCAACCATGTCAAGTAACTAACATCGGGTGAGAAATACAAGCCATGCATATTGGATTAGTGAAATAATTGATCTGATGAAGCTCAAAATAAAATAGATGACTTACAACTAAGAAACGCAAATAAATGACTTACAATTAAGACATGAGGTTGCCCTTTCAACCATGTCGTTAAATGACTCTTCTTTATGTCAGAGAACATTAAACTTTTTTCTGATACCAGGTGGAAGTGGTATTGTAACATTAACCACTGATAGAGTCTGTGTCCACGACTACTTCTCAAGATCCACTCCATTACCATCATTTGGGGCTAAATAAGATTCGTGCAAAAACCATCAACATGAAAATGAAATCTACATCCTTGTAAAAAAGTGGGAGGAAAAAAAATCCACAAATTGAAACAGATTGTAGGATAACTCATTCCTGCAACATGATTATCTTGTCATGAACAATAAAAAAAAGAAATCAATAGAAATGTAATTTTTGCCACATTTTGACAATCATTTCCTTTTGCATATTCTATGAGCAATTGATGAAAAAAGTCAACTAAAACTTGTCAACAAGGATTATGGTAAAACATAAAAGAACTGCTCCAACACATATATAATCCTAAACATAAGTATTTATACATTTAAGTATTTATTGAGATCATCGTACTTTTTGAAAATATGGAAGTCAAATCTTTGAATTAACACAATTTATGGTACTGCTGCCTTACGAAGTCCATTCATTCGAGTATTTACGAAGTCCATTCAAAAATTTCTTCAAGGTTCAAAGTTCAGGCAATTAACATGTAGCCTAAAAAAGCTCAAATTTGAAAAAGAGATAACCCAAAAATGTAGAGTATATATCTCACATTTATATATCCTAATTTCTAGACATTGAAATGACACTTTATAGCATACTATTGTGAATTCAGCCTAAAATGCTATAAAAAAGTATCGATGGTTATTTTTGTTAAAAATGGAAACTAGGTCCAAATTCCACTTTGAACAACACCTTTGGGGCTAGATAATTGTGGCATTGAATTCCTCTTTTTGAGAGGACCAAAATTGATCTAAATATCATCAAATTTGGATAAGTAGAAGTGGAATTTCGAATTTATGTTTCTCTCATGTAAATTATTTACGTCAGCCTCAACTATATGCCAGCGTAAGAAGATCAAAAGTCACATCCCCTCAACTCCACTAAATTGTATATATAGAGAAGCATTCCCTCTCATTTGGGACACATCAATCAAAAGAAAAAGATATCTTTGTGGCAGCGAAGATTAAGGAGGATAAATTCAACTACAAGTCAAGGGGACCCATCAAACAACCACATAAGAAGGTACACTTATAGGTAACATAAGTTTCATTTAGATTAAGGTGCGTGAAACACTTTCAAGCTAAACAAACTTCAATGGGAAATCTCACAGGTGACATACTACAATTTGACAATTAGCAATTGGCATTGTTTCTCCAAGTCCATAACTGAATGATTAATCATTCAAAGTTGGTTAAGGTGAAAAACTTACAAATTCATTTTAAGGACACTTCTTCCATTTAAAGAGTCATAAAAGCTAAATTTGAATTAAGATGTCACCAGCCAGAAAAAGTATTAAGCGCTCAATAATCCAACAATTGTAACGCTTTCAAGACCTTTTAAATATTCATAACAGTGATAATTGTGAATCATTGGGATAATGAATTCCATTAAATTATAATTTGAGTTGTGCACATTATCTTTTGGATGTATATAGAGCTTTACAAGCTGAGTCAGTTTATTAGCGACAAACCAGTTTCATCAACATTTAGAAAATGAAAATGAAGATAGAAATGAATGAAAGGAGATATCTACCTTGCAGGATATTTTAGAAACCAAAGTGCAAAATTATAGAATTTGGACATAGCGTTAACCACACTTTTGGGACTTTAGCTTCCCAAATAATTCACTTTCTTGTCATCAACACCCTCTACAACAAGGGAAACTTTAATAACTGTCAAAGGTTTAGAGTTGGAAAGATTATGTGAAAGTTCATGTAGATAGAGATCTTGCTCCCTTATTTCAATCACTGGGTAAAACTGCAAGTCACACATCAAAAAAGATCGATGTTACCGATGTGAGTATTTATTCCTTTAGGTATCATGAAGTCTGTGGGTGCTATACACATGCATATGTGTGTGTGTGTGTGTGTGTAATTAAGCCTATAGGTTGCATGTAAGCCTTTCAATGCTCTTTACGCCAGAAGTATTCTTACAATGGTTAATGGCTCGTAGGTAAAAGCATTGGATAACAAAAATCGATGTTGGATAAAGTGAATAAAAATACCAACTGCAGAACAGAAGATGACAGCCCCCAAAAGTTTGATACCAAATCTGCGTTTTCTAGTAGACCTCAAGATATACAGTAGTTGCAACTATTTGCATGTCATAGTTAGGATAGAAAGAAACAAGGATAAATTACAAGTTTCCATCACTGATTGCATCAAAATGTTGATATGATTATCAACGCGTAGTGATAATGGTTGTAAGGTGACAAGAAACAATGCATATCTAATTCACAAATTGTACTTATGTATGCCTCAATACTGAACTCATAGACTTGTAATTGAACTCTTACAACCATCAAATTAATTCATGCACTATCAAGAAATATCATCAATGATATATTTCCTTATAAAAATTATGCCTCATACCTTGAATTCTACCTAGAGCTTAATGCACATTCCAATCATAAGAAGTACTAATCCCAAATAAAATGGGCAATTGAGTTAGAGACTACGATTTTCCATCTAGCCATAGATTCAGAAACACTATGGTCTTTCTTGCTGCCCAATCACCACCGAGCCAGATTCCAGGGCATAAGGAGGTTGTCAAGAACAAAAACAATCAGGAATCCAGAAAAAGATCTCCACCCCAGGCTATCAAGGGGAAATGTTGAAGATGCAGTTGAACTCATCAACAAAATGCTTGATTGGGATTTTGTGTCTTGGAATGCAATCATTTCAGCGTTTTCCCAGCAGGGCCACAACAGGGAGACTCTGGAACTTTATTTTTAGATGAAGTTCGCAAGTTTAAGGCCGGACCAATTTACATTGACAAGTGGTCTAAATCCATGTGCCAACTTGATGTGTCCCCAGTGTGGTGCACAAGTCAAGCTAAGGTAATCAAAGTGGGATTCGAATCAAATGCCTTTCCAAAGCTTGCTCTTATTGAAATGTATGTTAAGTGTGATAGAAAGGAGGATGCAATCCAAGTGTTCGATCACATCTGCGTGCCTAATGTTTTCACATGGAATTCTTTGGTTGTTGGATATGCCTGATGTAGTAAGTTAGAGCATGCAAGGTAATTTTTTGATATGATTCCTGAGAGGGATGTGGTCTCTTGGAGTAAATTGATTGTGATCTACACCCAACATGGGTATAGTGAGGATTCCCTCCAATAGTTTCGTGAAATGCATAGGCCTAGCATGAGGCTGAATTATATTACCTTCAATAGTGCCCTCAATGCTTGTTACCTTACACTCCATTCAGCAAGGAAGACATCTACATGTCTTGATAATCATAAGTGAACTTGAATTGGATGTATTTTTCGAGAGTTCCCTTGCAGACATGTATACTAAATGTGTTGGAGTATAGATGATGCACACCTTCTATTTGATAAAATGGTTATGTGAGATGCCATTTCATTGACATCAATCATTACGAATTTGGCACCTTAGAGAGTGCACAACAATTATTTAATATAATGCCTACAAGGAATGCAGTTTCTTGGAATGCAATGATGGCAACGTGTGCCCAAGTTGGGTATGGTGAGAAAACCCTACATATTTTTAGAGAAACGTTTTGGCAAGAATGAAAATAGATTGGGTCACCTTTGTTAGTGTTTTAAGTTCATGTGCCCATTTAGCGACTTTGAAGTAGCGCAGGCAAGTCAATGTACACACTATCAGAAGTGAACTCAAGTCAAAACAGGAAGCCACCCGACTTGAAGACTACCATGCACATCGAACTGGTGGGCCAAGCAATCTGGCGAAAGCTAGCTGCTGTGGGGTTTGAACCTGCAACCTGCCAACGACAACACCCACATATGAGTTTGCAACGAAAGTGGTATTCCTAGTGAGAGATTAGAGTTTACAAGGGAAGTGTTTGTTAAAATTCCACTAAGAATATGCATTGAGGCAGTAAAAATGGTCTCACTCTGAAGTTTGCTCCCCAAGTTTAACAAAGGGTGGATCAACTGCACAAGTAGCACCAAATGCCTCTATATTCAGACATTTAATTTTATTTCAAGTTGCTCAATGCTCAAACATAGCTTTGTTCTTATTAAATATCCACTTAAGATGTCATACGATTGTCGCATCTTATTAATTTACAATTTGGCACATAGCAGTCGCCAAGAATGTTTACGAAGATCCAAAATCATTGTAGCCTCTTCCATCTTTTTCAAAGAAAACTTTCACCAAGTTGGTAATATTTCTATTTTGACAAAAATGAAGACCCCCTCTTCGGGTCTATAATGTATTTTGTTATTGGAATGGTTCATGGCTATTGTCAAAGCGTTGTAATATTTGTCAGATTGGTAAAAATCTGTGCAAAATAAATGTTTTATTGCATTAATTGCATAGATATGGACTTGAATTCCATCTGCGTCAGTGTAACTCCTTCCTGGTTCTGGTGCAAACAAACATATTATTAGAGTGGCACTTGAATTCTGGCACTCATATCAAAGTGGTGGTTCCCTGATATTTTATATTGTGAATGGGTGACTGAAATATAGGATCCTTGACCCGCATGCAAAAATATTTCATTTCAAGGATTTGGTGATATACCCAATGTGTATATTGTAGACTAGGATGTATACGCAGTAGCTATCGGGATTCAACAATGAAGCACTAGTCATGTCTTCATGACCCAAATGCAAGAAGTTTGAACCCACATGTCCAGAATGTCATTTTTGGTATTTGGATAGATATGTAGTATGTATATGTAGTAGGCTGAGTAATATCATATACTCGGTGGTTGTGGACATACAATGAAGTACTAATCAAGCACACTATGAAAGACAGGCTACTACAGTGTCTAAGAAATTATTCAAGCTCTTGTCTTGTCGAGAACCAAGAAAAAAAAGTATGAACAAAGAAATTGAATGCATATATATTTTGACCCATGCTTGTCCTACTTTTGGGTTGATTTGATATGGACCATTGTAGACTTTGCAATCAAATGGAGTAGTGAAGTTGAATGGGGAAGTTTAGAGTAGGTAATGAGCATAGGATGAACGTTTCCATCATATCAAAGGCAAAATCTTCCCATCATAGGCTTCAAACCCAGGTGGATATACAAAACATACATGGGTATTTGCTTTGTTATTCTGGGAAGTATATATTGTCTTAGCATGCCTTAAAATGATGTGGTAACTTTCAAGACAAATAAGTATTAGCCTTTGCTATCTTGGTATTCTGGCCTTTTTGGGTTCATGGTTGCCTCTGGTCTTCTCGATTAGAGTGTTTTCTAACATAGCACAGGGCACAAGGAAATGCAGTGAAAGTTGTGGGAATGCCTCAATTCCATATCCTTTCTATATCAATTCAAGGCATTGTCAGTTGGATCGATTCAAATTGCAATTCTATAACAATACTATGAGGATTTAAGTGAACAACCTTTACTATAAGTTTCTCATCAGATGGGATCATCATCAATCCTCTCTAATCTTCCTATCCTAAAAACCTCAAGTGCTTCAGTGTCAAAAGGCATGAAGAATTATGCAATTTCTGTCAGCAACTTTCTCCAATTATCTGACTGCAAAAACACTCCAGATTGTCTGTTGAAGTGCAATATTCCTTATATGCAGAGCTGCAATGAGCAGTGCATGTTTGATAGGACATTTTGCTATCCCTTTCTGAATGAGACAATATTGCACCATGGAGATGATGACTTTGCTCACTTCTCCTAGTTGCGGTGCCAGAGCTTCAATGTGGTCTATAAACATGCAGTAGATGTAACTGAAAATGTGAGGTGTGCTTCTAAAGATGGCTATCAGGGAGATGAGTTCTGTCAAGGCATTGGATACTTAAGAGTATGCAAAAAGCATGGTGAGAAGTCATACGATAAGGACTGTCGAAGAGATCACAATGCAACAAAGAGAATAGTCCTTGCGATTGGGCTTGTGGCTTCGTCAACACTTGTGGCAGCAAGTCTTATTGCACTTGATTTACACAGACAACATAGATAATCTAATTTTTGAATTAGACAGTCCAAGGAGGAAGCCAACTTGCAAACCTTCTACCTATGCACTCTGAAGAATTCAAACTTGATCTATTCTCTTATAATATGTTGGAGAAGGCCACTAAAATCTTTGCTACTACAAAAACAAAGTGTGGACATAGTGCTTGTGGGACTATATATGCTGGGAGGCTTACTGATGGTCATCTTGTTGCTATAAAAGGGATCCATTTTGGGAGTTCTCATGGAGTAGATCAACTATTACATGAAATTAATATCTTCTCAACAGTGAAACAAAATAAAACTTAATACAAATTCTTGGTTTTGTTTATTAACTAAATTTGTCTCTACTTGAACTGAGGGTTTATATATACTAATGTTGATGAAGCGATGATATAATTGCCTACATTGTTTACCTTGTTGTTAAAGTATGTTAGAATTCTAAAACCAAGTCAGTAAGAAGCAGTGTTCATCTCTGTTCTACCTATGATTATCATATCAGGTTGAGTACTCCCTACTTATTGTTGTTATTCTGCTAGTATCAGATTTTGCAAATCAGTGTTCTAGAGATTAGATTTTTGCATACATGGTACAAGAGCTATGAGCCATCATTTGCAGAGCAATGCATTCAAGCAAGATAAAGGGTTTTGAATGAGTTGAAGTCATCCACTCATCGGGTAGTGAACAAATTGGATAAAAGAGAGCAGCAGCCAGCTTCTCAATTGGAGCACTCCAATGAAGACCATAATTCCCTAGACTCTATTTATTCTCAAGCATAACTACTGGATCAAATTCAAAGATAAAATGACAAATATTATAAATCAGTGCAATTCCATTTTTTTGAGCAATCTTATCAGATAATTGGCATTTAATTTAAGTTTCAAGAATAGTAGTTTGATATGTAGAAGACTGTGGACACTAGTATGGTTGATCTTCAAAAGTTTTATGTAAGATTAGGACAAGATATAGGGTAACTTCAAAAATTAAGTTCACAGACATAAAAGCAAATCACTGAAGTGGCTAGCACTGTATCATCTCAATTAGACAACATTCAAAATAAAACAGATGACATTGGCAACGCAGTGACTTTGTCATTGGGTCAACAGAAACTATTACTAGATGACCAAAGTCTTGCTTTGCAAGGCCTTGATACTCATACACAAACTCAAGCTGAAGCATTTGAATAAAGCAAGTATCAGTACAACAGCTTGCTGATAATGCTTGCCAGCACTAGCTTTAGTTCACTACTTACCAAGAGGAGCTTTAGCCAACTCATAATGGCCTAGCACAGAGCTCCTCTATGGTTTTGTCAACTGAGGAAGAACTTGAGTCAAAGAAATCCACTATGGTCATGGCTCAGAACAAGTTATCTTCATTGCAAAATGCCATTCTTCTTGAATCTCGGGCTATTAATACCATCTTCTTCTACTTTATTATGATGTGTTTGCTCTATATGTTGATAAAACAAAAGAAAACCAATAAGGTCAGATGTGTTCTGTACTCTGTAGTTTGCATATCATTTGCCATTGAGTTCATCATAGCCCATTTTAAAGGCAGTGTCTTTCACAACAATGCTGGATTGCCTCAGAGACATTTTATGTAAGAACAACATTTTCATATACTCTTACTCTCTTGGGAGTTCAATATTTTTGACTCGTATACCGTCAGCAACAATGGAACCCAAAAGACAACACAAACTTTTTTAATGTGCTAAATATTGAAAGGCACTCTTGCTAAATATTTTGCACTTCAATGTTGCCAAGTTAATATACACGTATATTAGGAATATAAAACCCCATCACTGATGCATTAACACTCATGAAATTGACCAATAAACTTCTCTTGGGAGTTCAATATTTTTGACTCGTATCCAAATAATGGAACCCAAAAGACAGCACATCAATTTCTTTCATTACTGGAACCACAAAACAACACAATAATTTTGATTAATTAACAATATATGAAAGGTTTAAGATTCATGTGGGATGGAATATATGGTTGTAGGTTTCCTGGAGAATTTACCAGTGTTCATCCTGAAGATGAATCCAGTTGAGGATTCAAAACATCAACCATTCTGGAAGATCAACACTGGTAAATTCTCCAGAAAAACCTACAACCTAACAATGAATGCTTTGCTAATTCATCAAGAGGCATGATATAAACAAAAGGTACAACATGACAGACTCAACACATACAGAAGAATGGCATCACATGATTGACAGGTTGCAAATTGATTAGCCAACCCACTGTATGTGAAGCATCTCAAAGGCACAAACTTGAATTGCATACAACATACTATTTCAGGTTCTATATGTTTCACAATGGCATTTCCTCTGTGTGAATCCTATGGCATATACAGTCAACCCTATAGGAAGACTTGATGCCTAATTTTCCCCACACAAGAATTCTTGCAAAATCTATTAAAATTTTCAAAATGATACGCTTACTAGAATAGGGGCTAGATTTTGCTATAATGTGCCCATAACAGATCAAAGCACTAGTCTTCTTTCCTTGTTAATAAAAAAAATCCAAAATTATTCTCTTTTACCCCATTTTGTTTCATTCTGCAATCTAGAATTTACCAGAAAATTTTACTCGATATCAGAGCCTGTTTGAACCATAAAAATCCCAAAAAATATATCATAAACTTGGCTCTACTTCCCTCAAGCAAATCATGTGAAATTGACCTAAAAACCCTAGGACATTTTTCTTGTAGGGGCCCTTGAAGTGTGCTTTGTTGAAAGATCTTAATAGGGCAAAGATGGTAAAAGTTATAGACCATGAGGGTTACTCATCCACTAGGTGAATAAATATTCACTTATAAAAGTTCCCTACTTCTCAATAATCATAGAAATAGACTTTACATTCTCAATGCCAATGAAAAGCTAGTAAACAGTGTGCAGATTTGGCTTCCATAAATGCTTGTTATCTCTTTTTAGTGATATGTTATATAATTATTAATGTTTGCTTGGAATTTTTGCATAAATGATTATAAGTTTCATACTAAGGTTTGTTAACATTCTGAACAAATTTTTAAGTAAAATGATTAAATTGGTTTAGATGTACACTCCAAAATGCACATGCAAAAAATATAACTAATTAGGTCACACATAAAGCTAATGGCATTTATGGAATCTTGCAAAACTAAAAATCAACGTGTATCCTAGGGTTTAGCAAAGAAAATTACCTTAAGATGTTGAAAAGAGCATCAAGGTCCACCAAGCTTTGTCGTAAATCTCTATAGAGGAATCCCAAAAGCTGTAAAACCAAGGTACAAATTATAAATTTCTTTGATCACAAGCCAACAAAATTCAAATAAATTACATGAAACACCATTTAAAGAATTTGTATCCCAAACAAAATGGGTAACTACAAAGAATTATTTTCATAAAATGTAATCAAGCATCTAACTTACTGAAGTTTTTTGATTTCAGATTGTTACTTTTCTTCTCATAAAATGTAATAAAGCATCTAACTCACTGAAGTTTTGATTTCAGATTGTCACTTTTCTTCTCATAAAATGTAAAAAAGCATCTAACTTACTGAAGTTTTGATTTCATATTGTCACTTTTCTTCAAGTTTTTATTTTTTAGTGTGAGAATGTATCTAGTCATTGAATACAATGGACCTGTATGCTATAAATGCTGATTTTAGTGCCAGTGTGGACTGAGGATGGAAAGCTATTGTTTGGTTTGGAAGTGGAACCTGCCTTTCACGATGGGAATGGATAGGGTATTGGTAGAAAGTTGGTTATTCATTATGATATAAATGTATTTTTTGATTGTCTGTGGGTATCATTCTAACAATGATAAATTGAAACTCTGGGGCATCACACCTGCTTCATTGCCAAACCTGAAAAGGTGCTTGTGTCTAGACAGTTTATAAGGAGAAAGCAAAGTTTGTTAGGATGCTTGTTATCATGCAAAAAACAAGTTATATGGTACTAAAATTTCTTCCTTGAGGTCAAGTAGAGATTTGACAATAAGCTATTTGAAGCTCGCCCAAGATATTTTAAAGAAGATGTATATAAGTGTCAAATGCCACCATTCCAGAATTGGAAGTACCAAAGGAATCTCAATTCTAAAAGCATTTCATTTTTGAAGAACTTCCATAGTGATAACAATAACATCCTGCAAAAGATCCTAACATGCATCCACACAAACAAATCATTCAACAAGCAAATGTTAAGTGCTAGAATAATGCAAAAGATTATAAGAGATGCTCCAGAAATGGTTTTGATCTGCCATGTTATAGTTGATATACCTTGGTAATAATCAAGTAGAAGTCAAGTGGAGGCTTTCTCAGGTTAACACTATTGAGTTTTGGTATGAACTGTGTAAAAAATATTTAATCTGATACATTTTGCTCAAAGATTTCACTTCTTTGATTATAAGTGAAATGTTAACTCGAAACAAGTTAGATTAAAACATCTTCACAGTCCCAACAAAAAACTTAGATAAAAGTAGTGGTAGTTGTATTAGTAATAGTGTTGGTTACAATAATTAATCTTCACAAAGAGTTATAAAGTTATGACCCCTTGCTAAGATATACAAGAAAGCATATATGCCTTGGCTCTCATTGTTAGTGACCCTCCATCAATTGACCTATATGGATTAATTAAATAAAAGTTTCAACTTATGCTTGCTTTCCCATTGTATGGGACTTGCCAGTCCTGATGAAACGAGTGGTTGTGGACCTTGAAGGTACACCATATAACAAAATTGTGGTTGTTAGAAGTTCAAGGTCTTTCAATTTGTTTTATTTGTGCAGATTTAATGCCATTGAATTTTAGGATGTAATCGAGTACATGGTGTGCATGTTAGACATGCTGACTGAAATATACGCCTAGTAAAGAAAGACAAGACAAATACAAACTTGCCTGTTTCGCTAAACATGTAGGATGTGAACATGTAATAAAGGGTATTCTAATTGAATCTCGAGGATTGATTTGAATCATGGAAGGGCTTCATCTTCTTGCAACCGATGTTGCATGGAGCCAAAGTAATGGTCATCTTCTTCACAAATTTAACTGTTGAAATTTTGTTAACATTGGAGACGGGGGCCAAATTCCACATTGGGAAAGTCTCTTGAAGATAATTATGGCATTGAATTCATCTTTCCGAGAGGACCAAAATCAACTTAAATTTCATCGAATTTGGTTAAGGAAAAGTGTGCTTTTGAATTTATGTTTCTATCATATATAATCATCAAGGTCGGTCTCACCTATATGTCGGCTCAATAAGCCCAAAAGTCACGTCTCTTCAACCCCATTGAATTGTATATAAAGAGGTGCCTTTCAACCTTATTTGACACAACTCAAGGGCTCTAATATATCTCTGATGTAGCCACAGCTTGAAGGAGCTACGAGGACAAGTATTGGGTAAGTTTTCGGTGTGTTCTTCCTTCCATAGGTTCAATCTTGAAGCAGTATGGCAGCTGTAGGTCAGGGCAGAGAATTTTGGTGAGATTTCTAATCTATTGAAGGATGCATCTTCTTGTAATCATTTCAAGAGGGCCGCAGGATTTGTGAGTCTTGGACAGGGGGCCGAAAGGCTGTTCTAAGGAGCAGAACAGGCCGCAGTACAAATAGACATGAAACCTTGATGGAGGTTGTTTGTAGCACAAAACCTTAGATCAGGTTTGCAGAAGGAAGGACCACAGCAAGTGTCTCAAGATCTGGGCTAATCTACAAGCCCTAACTGTAGATCTTCAACCTCAGAACTCATCAACTCCTTGACCAGGCTTCACTGCTCAATTTGGGACTGTCTTGTCCTCTTTATAATCAGAAAAGGAAGCCGCTTGAAGCAAACCAGGACTGACCTCATTTTGGAAGTTGGAACCTATTGAGTTGCAGCTTTGAATACTATAAAAATACTATTATGAAGACTGACACTAGTTACATTCTTCAACACCTACAATCAACACATCTACACTAGTCATGCAAGAAAATGCATAGACTAGTATTCAAGTGCAAAGGAAAACACAGAAAATCTTGAATGGGAACAATTTTTGCTGCAAGCTAACAACAAACAACCAATCCAGCCTTCTAATATCCCATCTCCACAACTACAAACAAATTCATCAATCACAAAACTCATGGGAACTCATTCAGTGTAAAAATGTGATTGAAAAATTTAACTCCTATTGTTGGTTAGGTAAATCCCCTCTGCGGACAGAGGCGATCCCACTAGCTTAAAACAGAACTAGCCACAATCAATCCACGCTGCCACACAAGTTCCTAGTTGTACATTAAAGGTGAATTAAGAAGACCAACCTGGAATCCAACGCTATAGTTGAATGGTGTTCACGCTCCCTCGCTCTGGCAGGTCACAATCCTTGCGATCCTTGCAAACGGACACCTGCACATGCAAAGGAAGAAACAGATACAAGCATAAAATCCACCAAGGCACAACTATATTTCAGTCAGAAAGGAAATAAATCAACATCACTATAATAGACAATGAGATTGGAACTATAATAACAGTCGTTCATTAATTAATAATAGACAAGAAAAGTTACAACCAAGGTTCTGACGTTGAACCTTTCCTCTGGCTGGGCGAGCAGCTATATGCCTTGCAGTAGACTTCCTCTCTCTCGGACTCCCGGCAGCATAACCTTTCTAGCATTACTCCAACAACTCAAGAACTCAAAATTACAGCACTTCGGAACTCATAAACTTGGAACTTATAAACTTGGAACTTATAAACTTGGAACTAATAAACTTGGAACTAATAAAATTGGAACTAATAAACTTGGAACTAGCTTGTCTAATGCATGAGGACAGGTTTTTATAGATGAAGAAGGGAGAAAGATTCAATGCACCAGGACACCCGTTATGGAATGGCAACATCCATGAAAAGCTACTGCGGATAGATATGATGACTCTCGAGCTTTATCAAATGGATTTTTCCCTCAAAGGACTTCATGATTTGGGAGGAAAAAATCATACAGTCGTGCTTTTGGTAAAAAACATTACTAAACTCGACTGGCGCGGGCATTGTTCTAAGACAAAGCGCCAATGGGCGCGCCCCTTTTTGAGGATCTGAGTTATTGGCGCGGGTCAGACATTGGGTACCTGCGCCAATGGGAAAAGGGCACTTTTCAGGGATAATTTTCAGAAGGTGTCTTGAGGGAACATGAAGTACATACTCAGGGGAACATAGTGCAAGTGTTTTTAGGATATGTCACTTCTCACAGGTCCCGAAATGCATCCTCCAATGTACTGGAATCGGGGCGATAGGGACGGTGACCAACGGTGACAAATTACTGTGTAACAGATGCCCCCCAAAGCATGAGGCCCGAGCGAGAGAGAGGGGTGAAATGCTTTGCAAGAACACATATAGCTGCTGTCGAGAACCTGCATTGAGAGATACTATTGATAGATCAAATACATGATGTACGTGGTATGGTCGCAACCATCCATAAAAGAGTACATGATAATTTAGATCCATAGTATGGACACAGCCATCTGGGTAGGATCAATGAATTGACTCAGGTATGGTCGCAGCCATCCAGTGAATGAGTCATGTATCAAGAATCGTGTCTGGATTACAACAGACACAATCCAGGGTCTTGCGCTCCATCTCGACCCGAACAGAAGTACAAGTTCAAGCATGCGAATATGTGAGCTGAAGTCGAACATGCATGAACATCGTCTGATTACCAGTCAATATTTGGAACTGTTAATAGACACGAGAGGTACCACCAATAATGACAATGGCCCTCAAGGTACTATCGGTACAATCTACGGCGTGCGAATTAGTGATATGACGTCGAACACCCGTAGAATCATTCGATCGTAGGCCAATGATGAAAACCTCGCGTTGAACACGAAGAACCTGTCATTGAGGCATGCAGGCTCCAAGGCACCGGAAGGGAGTCTCTAGATCAACTTCTTGGATAATGAGCTGAAGTCGACAGGAAGTGACCTTGATCGAAGGTGGGCCATAATGTTTCCCACATCATCGACACGAGACAGAGAGATGATATTGTGAATCAGAATTGTATGAGCTATCAGAGGGAGGTTTTTTCTTTGCAGAGGTCAACTTCTCTTGAACATATCGGCGGCACTAGAGTGGAGTTGGCAGTATTTGACATCGATGGATCAGAGGTCATTGTGACGAGGCAATAAGCAGATGAGAGGTCAAATAGGATTACCCAATCCCAAGGAGGCAAGTGAAAAATAAGATGATATGTCCCCACCCAGACACGAAAGCAGAGGAGTGCCATGTTCAAGAGCGACATACTGCCGACACAACAATAATTATGGTTCCAATTTTTTTTTTTTCCCCCACCATTTCTGGCGAGTACCCCAATTATTTTTAACAAGCTTGATGGGGATAGCATATGCTTGTGGTGCGTCATTTCGACAAAATCTGATGTCATTAAGTTTTAACGAGTCTGACAAAGGAAGAACTCGGCATCTTTTCATATTTAGAGAATTTGAAAAGACAGCGAAAAGGAAACTCCAGGGATGTCCTTTTTCATAAAGTTGTGTCTCTCGGGCCCCAAAAAGTATAAAATAATACCCAAAAGAACCGCCCAACTATTACGATCGAGGAGTACTTTTCATAATTAGTGATTTCGACCTGAAAAAGTAAAAAAGCGGTCAAAACCACGTCGTTTCGTAACCATTAATGAGTTTGTAACGACAAAAACCCGGTAATCTATTTAAGTTTTAACGGTCGACAAAAAGAACTTAAAATGACCACCCCTTATTTACGTTTCACGAGTCAAAAAGGGAAAAATACTCGGCAATATTTTCATATTTTACGAGTCAGAAAAGAGCTTAAAGGTGACTCGTCCTAGAGGAACGAGTGGTATAAAGGGTAGCAACTGGTTCCGGTAGTGGTGGAACTACTTAAAACATGTAATGGTCAAGAGGCTGGCTAATAAAACCACTCATCGCTGCGGTTCCTCAGGAAAGGAAAACAACCAAGTGAAAGCATAGGATTGGCCAAAGAGATGGTGGCGATGGAATAAAACAACCAAGGCTCATCTAGCAGAATTTAGCAGATAAATTGCAATCACGGGATGTAAATCAGGTATGGGTTCATTTTTACACAAGCTTGAACCATGGAGAACTCTGCTTGGATTCGGTTTCATGTTTACACAAGCTTGAAACGAAAAAACTATGCTTGTTATAAATTTGCATACCCTCAGCATGATAATGCAAATCGAGGTACATGCCCCCCAAAGCTTCATGGCATTCACAGAGTGGATGGAATGAAGGTTCACTTGGAAAGACTCGATTTTGAAAAGGACGATGCATGCCCCTCGGGCTTCAGTCACGCGCCCGGGTCAGCTGCTGTCATCAGAATGACGGACTGGATGTTGAGGCATTTCCTGTGAAAATAAGACCATTTAGGAATGGTAGATGACTATATGTAAAGTGTGAACCGGGGAATGAAAGTTGGTCTATGATCTTGATCGTCCTTCCTTCGTGCAGAAAACACATCACTCTGAAGAGTGAGGACACAATTGCACGTATGCGATAAATATATTCTCGCCCAAGGAGTAAATTGTAATCTAACGGGCCTTGGACTACCATGACGCCCATTTGAACGGTCTTCCCTTCTAATGTGATAGGTACATGGGGAAGAATTCCTAAAGGTCGACTGGTTTCTCGATGAAAACCTGTAAGGTTTCTCATCTCAGGCAGAAGCAGTGGCGAACCAAGTGCTTCCCAAGCTGTGGAAGAAAGGATGCTCACAGGAGATCCCTCATCAATAATGGTACCGGCCATAACCATTCGGTAGACTTGGACTATAATTTGAAATGGTCTGGAAGCTAGTAACCGGGAATTGCCTAGTTGATCCCAATTGAAGGAAACAACTAGGTCACTTGGAGGTGGGACCGGATAAACGGCCGGGTATGACTCTGATGGACTTCCTTCCTGCTGTGAAGGAATGAGGGGGATACTCACTTGATCATTAGAGTCTATGTTTATGTATAGAATTTTGACGGCGTGATCTTCATCCTTTACAGTGATAATATCATCTAAGATTGGAACTTCTGAAGGCAAAACCAGGTCAACTATTATCTGGACGTTTGGGAAGACCGGGTCACTTGTCATCTGGACCTTTGGAATTTCATCTGGTTTGGATTCAGGTGGTTCATCTTTGATGACAAACGTTTTTGGAACAAAGTGGTGTGTAGACAACGAAGGTAAATCAACAGCGTTTCCGACCAGGGACTGGTCTGGAACAGGCTGAAAATCAACATTCTTTCCGACCAGGGACTGGTCTGGAACAGGCTATAGAGCAACACTCTTTCCCACCAGGGACTGGTCTGGAACCGGCTGTAAAGCAACACTCTTTCCGACCAGGGACTGGTCTGGAATAGGCTGAGCACAGCCAGGTTCAGGAAGAGAAAGTTGGACCAAAGAGGAATCATGCTTGATTGCTTGGTCAGCAGGGGAACGTTTTGCAATTGCAGAGAGACGTTGATAACCAGCAGGAAGTTGAGTTGAGGGAGCTGTAAGACTTTCCAATACAATAGAGGCTCTATCCATGAATGGACAAAGGTGAAGGGGATGATTGCCTTCACAAAGTCTACAGGGGATTCGAATCTTTCCTTTTCCCTTAACATTTCTAGCTGATAGGGTAGCATCACCATGATCTCCAGAGGACGATCCAAGGCGGTCCCGATCGTGAGCCCATACTTCTAAGACCCTAGGGATGCCAGGACAATCGCGAAGAAGATGGTCTTCCTTGCATAATCTACAAGGAAATTTAGCCTTCCGCTGCGGAGCAGGAGGAGACTTTACTTCAGGTATATTCGGGGTAGATGGGACCTTTATTTTGGGAGACTTCTTCTTTTTGGTCTTCTTCTTCTTCTTCTTAGCCACCTGGTTACTTAAATCCAGAGTTTCACCAGGCGAAGTAGAAGACGAGGACACAACAGTAGGCGAAGAAGGGCAGGGGTCCACCTTGGAATCAAAATGATGTTGCTCGGGTGGAGGAGGTGGTGGTGGAACAGGAGTTATCACACTCGAGACCACTGAGTTTGAGAACACCCATACAGGTAAACCGATGGTGAACCCAGGTAAAGACAAAGTTGCTATATACTGAACACCAACATTTCCGACAGAAGGAATCGAACCAGCCGGGGGACCACCTTGGCCGGTGGGCTCAGGAAAGGATGCCATTTGAGCGAGAAAGAACCCTACTCAAGCTAACGCAAGTAAAATTTAACCGGGTTATATGTGATCGTGGTCAAATAAATTTTAAGACACTGAACTTTGAACTTGACCTTTTCACTTTTTAAGAGTCGAGAAAAGGACGAAAAGATGACTCTAGTCTCCTTCGAATATTTAATGAGCACGAAGTGACAAGACGCTCACAGGCACCTTTTCGTTTAAGGAGTCCGAAAAGGATCAAAAGTGGTTGCTCTAGAATTCTAGGTAGAGGGTGTGCCAGACTTTTCGCAAAACCACAGAATACTTTTTAGGGTACGGGTGGTCGATCTTCGTGAATGCTGTGTTCACTGCATTGCGAATCGTAGGGCGGCCGACACGGCTTCTTATGGATAAAAGCTTTATTCCTATAGGGGTCTCCCAATGTATACGCGACGGTACGTGGGAGCACAGTCCGTATTGGCACCTATCGTTTCACCGTGGAGGAATCACCCAACCACTCGACGGTAAGCTACCAGGTTTAACGACGCCAGAACACGTCTCTAACCTAGACCTCTAGAATGTTTGCGTTATGTTCCAATGCGTTGTTAGGTTCATTGAGTTTATTTTATAGTTTATCTTCAATTATGTTTCAGTTTTTTGGTCCTACCGTATGTGGTCTCTCCAAATTTCCTAAATGCAATCTATATGCCAAAATTATATCGTTTCATTCGATGAACTCTAACTACAGAAGAGTAGAGATTTTTTTTCTTTTTACACAAACAAAATGATCATCAAGCAAGTAACAAAGATCCTAATGCCGCTAATAACAAGAAATAAAAGTTTCTTCCTTTTCTTTTTAAAAGCGACAAATAGCAATAAATGCTAACTAATTATAATGCAAAAAGCTCTTTTGTTTTTTGATTTTTTAAAATGGCATAATGCATGTAAACAAACCTCAAGAGATATCCATGAGTACAAACACAATTCACTCAATGGACATAGAACCAATTTAGAAACATGAAGATGAACTATCAAAGCAAAGGAAAACACGAAGACGTTCAATGAACCATGTGATCTAAGTTCAAATGAAGTCAAGCAAGATCCAAGGAAGCTAGAAGTGAATCACTTGAAGCATAGAATACCAACTTTTAACAACCACTAGATGAGTGCGGAAAACAACCAACAAGCTGACTGGATAATCAAACCACAAGGTCCCACAGAAGGCTCGACATGCAAAGCCACTAGGTACTCTAGGGCTGGGATACAAAATCGATAGAAATAAGCAAACAACTGAAGGATGAAGGTAACAACCAGTCACACAGAGGTCCAACACACTCCCAGAAGCAGCAAAAGATATGGAAAAATAAAAAATCCGAGTTTAAGGAGCTTTCAAGTACCAAACTGGAAAAATTCACAGAGCTGGCGCGACTGTGAATCTGCAACTCGCGCTAACAGTCAATTGGCGCGGGTCTTTATGGAGCAACATGCGCCAACTGGCGCGACTGTCAAAAGAAAAAATGCGCCACCCGCGTTTACTGACCCAAAAAATAAATATAACAACCCAGGGTCTGATTGACAGTGCCCAGCAGATAGCAATTTCAAGACTGACCCAGAAAGTTCATTAACTCAGGCAAGCAAGAGAAAACTAATCATCCAAGACAAACTCCAAATAGCGTCTCCTCAGCAGAGTCGCCAAATTTTTGGTTAGGTAAATCCCCTCTGCGGACAGAGGCGATCCCACTAGCTTAAAACAGAACTAGCCACAATCAATCCACGCTGCCACGCAAGTTCCTAGTTGTACATTAAAGGTGAATTAAGAAGACCAACCTGGAATCCAACGCTATAGTCGAATGGTGTTCCCGCTCCCTCGCTCTAGCAGGTCACAATCCTTGCGATCCTTGCAAACGGACACCTGCACATGCAAAGGAAGAAACAGATACAAGCATAAAATCCACCAAGGCACAACTATATTTCAGTCAGAAAGGAAATAAATCAACATCACTATAATAGACAATGAGATTGGAACTATAATAGCAGTCGTTCATTAATTAATAATATACAGGAAAAGTTACAACCAAGGTTCTGACGTTGAACCTTTCCTCTGGCTGGGCGAGCAGCTATATGCATTGCAACAGACTTCCTCTCTCTCGAACTCCCGGCAGCATAACCTTTCTAGCATTACTCCAACAACTCAAGAACTCAAAACTACAGCACTTCGGAACTCATAAACTTGGAACTTATAAACTTGGAACTTATAAACTTGGAACTAATAAACTTGGAACTAATAAACTTGGAACTAGCTTGTCTAATGCATGAGGACAGGCTTTTATAGATGAAGAAGGGAGAAAGATTCAATGCACCAGGACACCCATTATGGAATGGCAACATCCATGAAAAGCTACTGCGGATAGATATGATGACTCTTGAGCTTTATCAGATGGATTTTTCCCTAAAAGGACTTCATGATCTGGGAGGAAAAAATCATACAGTCGTGCTTTTGGCAAAAAACATTACTAAACTCGACTGGCGCGGGCATTGTTCTAAGACAGAGCGCCAATGGGTGCGCCCCTTTTTGAGGATCTGAGTTATTGGCGCGGGTCAGACATTGGGTACCTGCGCCAATGGGAAAAGGGCACTTTTCAGGGATAATTTTCAGAAGGTTTCTTGAGGGAACATGAAGTACATACTCAGGGGAACATAGTGCAAGTGTTTTTAGGCTATGTCACTGCTCACAAGTCCCGAAATGCATCCTCCAATGTACTGGAATCGGGGCGATAGGGACGGGGACCAACGGTGACAAATTACTGTGTAACACCTATAATGGCTCTTCACAATCTGAAGATAATGGCCTCCTTCGTGTCCATTGAATTCCGCAACTTTTCCTTGCCCAGAAGTTGCAAATCGAACTTGGTGAGTGAGTGCTCCAAATGAGGTCGAGTTGTTGTCTTTATATAGGAGTTTATGCCCCTTAGTTAGGTCGACTTGTCCAGTTTGAGTCCGACTTGGTGGAGGAGAACTAATTGGCCTATTTTACAAATAAATTACATTTCTTATTTGACAAATGGGCAAGGACACTTTACATAAACCCTAGAAGCCTACAATAGAGGCTTTGACATATAAACAATTGACCCAAGCATGAAACCCATGCTTTAATAAGTCAAATTCTTTCATAATAAAATTTATGTTTCTTTCTTTTGACAAATACATTACATCATGACTTGAATATTATTATGAAGACTGACACTAGTTACATTCTTCAACACCTACAATTAACACATGTACACTAGTCATGCAAGACAATGCATAGACTAGTATTCAGGTGCAAAGGAAAGCACATAAAATATTAAATGGGAACAAGTTTTGCTGCAAGCTAAGAACAAACAACCAATCCAGCCTTCTAGTATCCCATCTGCACAACTACAAAACAAATTCATCAATGACAAAACTCATGGGAACGCATTCAATGTAAAAATGTGATTGGAAAATTTAACTCCTATAATGGCTCTTCACAATCTGAAGAGTATACACGAAGTCTTAAAAATTGCTCAAGAATATATGCAAATTATCTAAATAGTAAATATATATCTTTTTCATGTGGTAATGAATGTGTGTGCTATTCAAAAACTTATATGAAGCTGAAACTTCTATGTGAACATGTAATGAACCTAAATAATAATTTACTAAATATCCATGGAAAGAGAAATAACATTATCCATGTATTATGTCACCTTTTTTCAATGTAAATACTAAATACAGGTAACAGTCACTCTGGCTTCTGGAATCTAAAGACATTACTCTATCATGTATTAAATAATAATTGGGGTAATCTCTTTCAGCCCTCAAGAATTGCCTCATACTGTCCGAAAGATATGGTACCAAGTGCCTGATTTTGCTGTTAGAAATCTTCACTGTGAGTGTTCCCTTTCTCCCTCACCAGCCAACCAGGGAATCAATCAAGGACCCTAAGCATTCATGGCCTCCACCCATAATTGCCTCTCCTCTTCACCAGCCAACCGAGGAATAAATCGAGGACCCTAAGCATTCATGGCTTCCACCCTTAATTGCATCTACTCTTCACTCTGCAATTAAGTGACATGGAGGATAGTGACAAAGCAACAAAGGAAATCACTGAAACAAAGTAAATATTCTAAGGAGACTGAGAAGGAAAAGAAGCTAATCCATAATGTGCAGTCACCAGTGTATACAAAATAATCTCCAAAAAAAATTTATATACTAAAGAACGGTAGCCTGCTCCAACAATTTTGAACTTCTCAACTACTCTCCTACCAAAATGCTTGCCCAAACTGACTTTCATCTTTAATTTTAAAATTGAGAATTAGAAGTCTTCTATTTAATAATTAAACAAGTTAACATAAGATGTCATATGTAAGGCGTGATTTATCCTCACAGAATCATGAAAAAAGATTGGACATAAACCCCAAAGATAAAAAGATATGAGGCCCGATTTTGGACTAGTGTGTTAGAAGCCACCCATGTCTATTAATCATGTTGGGATCCTTACATGAGAACACCTACAAGGGGTTGGACAAATCCTTTACATTTTGTATGGGATCTTAATTTTCAAACCATGCTGAGAAGATTCTGCACTCAGCGCGAACAAACTAGATACTAGGTAGTTGAAAAATTGAAAGATTCAATCAAAACAATAGATCTAGGTACAATAATCTACAAACACTACTGCTAAAAATTTGAACATCAAATACATAGATCTGAACTCTCAATCACATCTATCTTCTCTTGAATACTGAAGGAAGAAAATACCTTGCAACAGCTCAAAGAAAAAACTCACTAACCAACACAGTGGTGTGCTCTGCATGTCTCTTACAGAATAGGAAGAAGAGGGAAAATACAATGTATCTGATCACATGCATGAAGCACTCAAGGTGACTCAGTCAAGCCTTAATCCTAGTCTGATCACCCTAGCTACGTGATAAGAGTGCCAAGTATGTGTGCCTCAACTGGAAGACGAACTGGAGCATGCACCCCCTTCCTTAAGATCTGTGCCATCTACCTAAACTGCAAACTTATAATGCATGAGCACTCCTAACTTACTAGGGATTAGCGTCCTCCTACAAACAACAGATTGTGCATGTGAAGATTAACAAAAGGAAAGCTCCAAAAATAAACAAGCTCTAACAAAAATGGAATTGCTAAAAACTGAAACAAAATTTAAACTATAAATAATTGATGGTGAAGGTATGCGTGTGCTCTCTACCTAACAGCAGATTCTATATCTCTGTCTCCTATTCCCTCATTCAATCAGTTCATCATTACTGTAAGGAAAGGCTGGATATGGGAAAGGTCAAAAAGTCTTCCACAAATTTCATTGGATTGTATGTTTTACATCAAGAGATCAGGATTCTATGGGTATCCTTGATACTCATTCAAGGACTAGTTCTGTGCAATTAAGTGGATAATCTGATCTTTAGACAGCCAGGCAGCTTCGAAAGTGATACTATAAAAGACCAGTACTACTCGAAAAGCTCCCAATGGAAAGAAATGTTGGGTCAAGCCTAAGCTTTCGAGATCTCAATCTCACCCTGACCAAAGTTAAAATGAAAAACGCAATTCTGGCTCAAAGCACCTATACAGTCTAAGAGGCCAGTAAACCATTCTTACACTGGAAGGGCGACAATTTCAGTAACATCTAACTTTCAATGAATATTCCATCTAGCGGTCACCCACTGTGTTAGAAAATAGCAAGCTGCTAGCAAAGACCACATGGTTCTAAGATTTGAGGTCCTTCCAAAAAGGGATTAAGACTATTCATGATATTTTTGGTGTTGCTTCCAAGGATTGTATGCCATGGACAGAACTGAGAGAGGTCAAAACGTCAAAACCAGTATTATCAGAACCGGACCAGTGAACAAGCCAGTTGACCCCAAAAACTGGAAGAGGACTAGAAGCAGACAAAAATCAAAAACCAGTGTTATCAGAACTGGACCAGTGATCAAGCCAGTTGACCCCAAAAACTGGAAGAGGACTAGAAGCAGACAAAAATCAGAAACAGACCCCAACCAAAAAATAAATAAAATAATCAAATGATATATATATCCATGTGAATCCAAACCATTACACTTAAAATATGCAAAGTTTCTCATGTAATAGCAAGGGTGCATACAACCAAAATGGCACCGAGTACAATCCACTTTCAAACCAAAATACATCGAAAATAGGGTTCTACGTGGCCTCTAGAATCCAGAAATATACAATACTAATTAATAACAATAGGCCCTAGACTCAGTAATGAAAATAACACCAACTGCAATCTACATCCAAACCAACATACATCAACAAAAAGGCTCTAAATGGCCCCCATAATCCAGAAATATACAGTACTAATTAATAACAATAGGCCCTAGACTCAGTAATGAAACTAGCACCAACTGCAATCTACATCCAAACCAACATACATCAACAAAAAGGCTCTAAATGGCCCCCATAGTCCAAAAATAGGCATAGTACTAATTAATAACCATATTCAGGACTCTAGACTCTATACTTTACAATCTAATCATGACAGAATCATCTGAATTCTCATCATCTACATCCTCAACATAAGTATATTAAAAAAGGGACTTTGACTTGATTCCCTTGGCCCTGAAGGTAGCTGTCCAACAACAATGATCAAATCATCTGGCTGTGGAAGTGGATCAAAGTCCCTCCAAGATAGGTCTTCATTGTCAAGCACTGTAGCTGAGTCTCCATAACCCTCTTTTACAAAAGATCAATATCATCCAAGACTATGCTACTCGATTCGGTGGTCATGTTCAACCACTGGGTGCACATCTTCAAATCAACCCTTCTATCATCCCTCCAAATCAACCCAAGAAACTTAGCTCAAAAACTACAAATTGCTCACATGAATTTTGAGTCTTATGGAGGAGTGGGGACCTATTTAAATAGAATCGAGGTGGGCCTAGTTAGGTTTAGTGTTTTACTTTTTTCCAATTTATTGAATTTTTTTTTTTAATTTAAGTTCAAGTGGTCCCCATCACTTGTTATACAATTCTATACAAAATCAACTAGTTTTGACATTTATGACCAATTCAGGAACAAAACCTGCCAATTCAGGTGCAGAACCTGAAAATTGAGCTCGATGGTACCCATCTCTAGTAACTCCTTAAATATTTAGGTATGGCCCCTGTATCTTACACTAGGGCCTCCTGTCCCATTGCCAACTCTCTCTCTCCATTTTCATCAGTCACAAACAACGGCTATCACAGACACATTGCTGGACACACAAAGAGGATTCGAGGACACATCAACAATGCTATCATAGTTGCCCTTACAACCCCCAGAACAAGCCAATAATGTTAGTTCCCTAATGAGACTTGGCTGGTTGTGATACGACTAGAAGGGTAGACAGAGGGATGAAGACCACTCAGGTGCCTCGGCCCTTGCTAAGTTATAGGTTATTGGTGTATCTAGCATGCAGGCTATTAGATATACTCTTGGATTATAGTGGTAGCCAGTTGGTTTGATCCCAGCCCTAGACCAAAGCATTCGAACAAATTACTGATTCCCATGGCTAAAAAAATGGTAAGTTCCCAACATTAACCCTAGGAATTTCTACAACTAAGAAGCATCCACAGAGAAAGATTATTGGGTGGAAGATCAAAGCCACAGATAGATGGTGGGGGTGTCTTGCAAAAACAATGATTACAATAATCCTCCAGTGACAGGCATATTGCTTGCAGTTTCCCTATAAATTTTGTGCCTTGTATGTTGGTTTTTGCATCCATGATGGCAGTTTTATTTTTAATAATTGTAACCCTGGATTTATTCGCCAATTCCAGTTGGATAATTGATAAATTTTGTTAGATATGGTAGTTAAAACGTTTTTCCATAAAATTTGGGGAAACTAAGGCCTTTGTTGCTAGTGTTTGTGCTTGTGGCATGTGCAGCACTATTTTTTTGTACACAAATGTTCATGTGTGTGTGTGTGTGTGTGTGTGTGTGTATTGTTTTATTACTAGTTAAAAGTAAGCACCTTTACAAAAATGAGTAAAAGAATAGATGCAGACACAAATAAACTATTTTGGAAGAACATGGAAACCAAGGCAAGCAGAAGACAATTGTCACATCTCTCAACATTTGAAACCAACTATTCAACTTTATGGAAATGTGTTGTCAAACATAAATTATATTTGAGTATTACACAACAAACAAAATAAAATTGACATCTTGACAAATTATAAAAGCCACAGATGGCAAGAATTAAGTAGTAGCACTCTAGAGTCTAGAGTCCATTGACTAATATAACCTAAAGCTGCATAAAAAAAACATGGTTAAGACTTGCACTACAATAAATGCAGACATAACTAAGCACACTGGCACAATATAGCCAACAAATAACAACCTCCATAAGCCTTTGGATAAATCCAAAAAATATTAAACCGACTGTAGCTGACTAGACAGAAAAGGAAACCAATAAAAAAAAATAGGAGTGATAGAGACCTATAATTCAATCAACAATTTACTACCAATAACAAGAAACTATTGAAAAGTTATAAGAGAAACAGAGGTAGTACTTCCACTACAATATTATATCTGTAAACATTGAACAAGTAAAACTGAGTACTAAACAATCTCATATATAGAAAACAATCAACCAAAAGGAAATACTAGAAATATATGGCTAAAATATAACGGGGAAATCATAAGTTTGAATACAAAAGATGAACTAAACAATCCAAAGGGGTGTTCAACTGTAACTAGAGAACTCACCATTAAACCCATGGAACTCCTAGAGGTAGAATAGGACAAGTTGGAAATGACCCAAATCCAAATGGTACCAATAAAAAAGAAAAAAGCCCAAATAGAGAGAATTCTTATTAACACGCCAAGTGAAGAACAATCACAATAGATCATAAGATTTTTTTACCAAGAAAAAGAGAGAGCACATTTCTCGGGGAATATCATTCTAAATAAAGAATATCTACAAATAACAGAACACCATTGCCCCTTAAACTAATTATGAGACAACAATACTTACTAGATGACACCTAGAAAATGATGGTTCAATGAAACTAGTTGTGAAGGTATTGATCTTAACGAGTCATCATTAAACCATGCGTTCAAGACCTAATTGTCAAACAGGCTCAATTGACCTATATCTATAAGGAAGAGATTGTTGCCACTCAACTCCAAAACCCCTAGATAAGAAACCAATTTTTGGATGATTACACAACATGGTAACATACAATTCAACATTAAGCCTGAGTCAAAGATTCCATGGTCTAAAAACAATAACCCCAAAACCCCGTCCTAATTAGTTATATATTCCAATGTGATGGTTAAAAGAAAAATATAGTATTGTTATTTTTTAAGATGAAAATGAGCACTGTTATGGTCTACAGTAAGAGAGATAACAAGACAAAAGATCAATACACACAATACAACCATACCAGTGCTTCTAAGAACTCAAACTCCACATAAAACTCCTATTAGGTGTGCCTATTTATAGGCTCATTGATACAAGATCAAAATAAAAAATCAGTGTCCCATAAATGACCCTGACAATAACAATAAGTACAGTAAATTATTAGCAAAAGGTAGGTTGAAAGAGGTCATCATGTGGTCTTTAAACATTCTAACACTCCCTTAATGGTCAACTCATTGACCAGAACTCCAAGTGCTGATATAAATTTCTCAAACTTGTCCCTACCTAGTGATATTAATTGTTTGGTCATCAATAAAATGCTATCTCAACTCAATCTCTATTTTCCATTTCCTCTCCGATGTCATGGAAATGTGTACCTCACAATAATGTGGCACATGCATGTACATTGGTTCTTCACAAACTCCAACACACTTCAATTATCACAACGGAGGGTAAAGGGAAAAATATGCTTCTAATTCATACTCACATATTCATTGAAGCCAAACCACTTCACAAGTAGCATCTGTAGTTGCCATGTACTCTACCTTTGTCGTGGACAATGCCATTACCTATGGCCCTAATGGTTCTTATTGCACCTACTACCCCACTAAATATGCACTTTGGTATCAAATGCTTTTCATCATGTGACCTATTTGATTTGCATCTGTATACCTTGTCCACTTGAAATTGCCATCTTTGTTGTACTTGATCCCATAATCAATGGTACCCATCACATATTGAAAGATCATCTTAACATGTATGCAATATGTGGTCTTTGGAGAAGATAAAACTCTTGCAACCAATGAAATTTCATAAGCCAAATATATTCATGTGTTGGTAAAGTAAAACAAGCTATCAACCAATTAGCTATAAATAGTTACATTCATTGACTTAGAAGTATCCTCCATTGTCAACCTCAAAACAATGTCAATGAACATTGACGATAACCTACAATTGATCATCTTAAACCCTATGAAGTAACTCATTTACATGCTTACTCTATGTCATAGATATATGTTGTCCCCATATTCCCATACCTCCAAAACTAGGAAAGAATGCATCAATCCCAAGTCTATCATCTCAAAAGTACTTCGTAGTTTCTTCTAGATCAACACTAAAAGCAAGAAGGGATAAAAAACTAAGTGTCTGGCTAAAAGGTATATGTACTACCTTAAAGAAGATATAAAATAAGGTACAAGAAATGTCACAGGGTTCACTGAATTTCGGACCTCAATCTCAATAAAATAATTTTAAGTTCATTGCAATTCAGCAATGGCATTCACCAGCTAATCATACAACCAATTTTCTGAAGAACGAATGCTCTTTATTTCTTCTTGACTATTGAAAAAGCCGAGATGAGAAGGTATAACACACCCAGTAAATAAGAGATTCAGTTGATCAATCTCGCTCGACATTCCAAGGCAGAAAACTAATTGATCCTTCAAATAGAACCAATATGCGACCAAGGGGATGCGGTCGGCACTTGACTGCAACTGTGACGATGAATATTCTTTAATTGTGCAACTATGGCAGTTAATTTTTGCATCTATCCCTTGAACCTTTGCCACAGTCTGGTTAATTTCTATGAGTTCTTTAGATTTTTGCAACAATCCTTTAAGTTTTAGCAACAATGCTTTGAATTTTAAAATATGTTATATATATTAAATATTAACCAGATATGTTAGAATGTTATTTTTAAAATTTTTTATTTTATGATAATTTGTAATATTGTATTATATAATGATATAAAATATTTATTTCTTGAAAATATGTATATGGACGAACCTAATGGTGAACCTTATTGAAAAATTCAAATTCAAATCGAACTTTATTCTTGTCGAACCTTAACCATGTGATTTAGGATACAAGGCATAGGAGATAAGATAAGATAATTATATTAATGTTCAACAAATGACCACAAAAGTAGGTCCCTAGGACTCAAGAGTACCACTAGTATTGCCACATTGTATTCATATGTATATGTATATGTATATGTATGTGTATGTGTATGTGTGTGTGTGTGTGAGATCATGAAAAAGGTACAATGTTACAAAATAATAAGTAAGTTTGGACAACTCAAGATTTTGTCAAGAGAGAGTGAGAGAAGGAGATTGAACAATGATGTCGATGATATCAAGGTATCCTGAATCTTATGGCCAAGGGCAAAGGGGGTGAACAGGGCACTGGCTCACTCTCAAAGTCCTTTGGAACCATTGGGGCCTCCAATTGTATGGTCCAAGGGGGGGAATGTACGAGCTAGGGATACTCATGATATCTAAAATTGGAAAAAAGGAAACCTTAAATGGATCATTGATTGCTCCTCAGAGCCTAGAAGGTAGTCTAACGAGCAAAAGGTACTCTACTCTGAGTTCGTCTAGAATTGGTCCCTCTACAACAGTGTTCCACGGGGACTCGCCCCCACCCCTAGGGGTCTAGTTTCCTAGCTCCCCCACACAACGGGGGCTTGGGGACGAGAAGGGATCGTTTCCCCACGCTCCCAAAAAAAGGGTATGCAGGGGGACGTGCCAAGGGGACGTTTCCTTATGCTGAGGGGTCCTTTCCGAAAAGGGGGTCGTGGGGGGTCGAGGGGGCGGGGACGAGGGGGGATGAGGGGGGACGTGGGGGGTCGATGGGCACAATTTTTTTAAATAAACTTTTGTTTATAATTAAAATTTAACATTAGTTTTAATACTTTAGGGTTTCAATTCGTTTTCTTATAAATTTAATTCATTATTCACCCGACCCCTCACTCCATTCGCAAGACACTCCTAGTTCCTCTGCAACAGAGAGGAATTGGTCCACATATAGCTTCATACACTCTATCAAGAGGAATAATCTTACCTCTAAAAGAGCGGAGAAGTTAGTTATTATGCACAACCCTATGTCTTGAGCATAGGAAGACACATGAGTATTTGAAGGGACCAGCAACACGATGGGATGTTGGTCCAGAGGATGATGCACATATAGATATGGAGGAGAGACTTGATGAGAGAAAGATGGGGTTGGTTGGTGTGCCACTTAGCATGTTTGAGAATTCTAGTGATTTAAATTCAAATGGTGATATGGTTGATCCTTATTTATTCATGCAGTAGCTAGATGCAGAGACTAGCAGGGCATTACCTTGAGGCTTGAGCAAAATTATGCTCGTTTATCTTTCAATATGTTGATGTTATTATGTTATTGTGACTCTATAAAATTTTGACTCTTGATGTATCAGACTTGATATTCATTGTTCAGTATTCAATGTTCATAGTAGGATGTGGAACATCAATATAGTTTAAACTTTAATCATAATGTATGATGTATGATAATAAATTAGAATTTTAAATTTATATGATATTAGATAATGATATTCATATCAATGATCATGCTTTGTAGCTTTTCAATTCAAACCCAATTGTCATAGTGGACTCAATTTATAAATTATATTTTATATTTATAAGCTTTTAAGACCTTGACGTCCCCCCATGTTTCCTAAAAATTGGCAGGGAACTTTTGCATAGGCCGTTCCCACGTATCCTCGCTCCCTCGCCCCCTCGTCCCGGAACCTTGGTGGAACATTGCTCTACAACTCTGAGAATGTGTGGCCTAATGTACAAATTGATATCATATTATCATCAATGCAATCTCGATGATGTCAATTCGCCTCTCAAAGGGGGAGGATAAGGAGAAACCCAATGCGTCACCATTATGTTGTTTGGTGCCTTATGGAACTTTGCCTGCCATTTTTTGCTTCAATCTAACAAATCAATGAGGCAAGGAAGTATGAGGTGAACAAATTGGTCATCTCAAGGCAAGGCATGGCGTGCAAAAGTTGAAATCTATGGCTAAAGATCTCCCTGATGAAGAGGACTAAGCATCTTTGGTCCTGAAACACAAAGAAAGTAGAGAGGGAGTCCCCCAAGTCCCTATAAAGGAAACATAGTATCTTCTAATCTCGTATATAAGGGGCACCAAAATAAGGGGCATCTACGTCTCCAACACCTAAAGGTGGCACACCTAGCAGACCCTATCAAATCATGGTAAATGGTGATTTGTCTCAATCTAGATTCGATGGGATCTAACCCAAAGTTATCCGAAAGGGATCCTAAGAGAGTGCATCCAATGCCTACACGTCTAAGGGGAAGAAACAATAATTCCATCCCACAGCTCCAGAAAGTGTTATAAGTAGGACATATTCAAGCCCAAGTTTGTCAAAGGTGAGAAACTAATAATTTTTTGTGCTAAATAGAGAGGATGTCAAGGCATCCTACAGTTTGTTGTTGAGGACAACTAAGGGGACCACAAAACATGCTCCTCGTCAGAGTCATCAATAACTATGAAAGGGCCAATAATATGCGCTAGTAAATGATATCCCATATATGAACTGACAGGCACTGAGAGTGCCTACTTGCAAGATCCTGGGGCGGACACAAGAGCACGAAGCCCAACATTGCTAACATCCAAGGCCATGGGTAATAAACTGTAGATGGAAGCTTGGCTACTCAAACAAACCTAGGGAGTAGAGTGTTGGATGAGGGTAACCCAACTTTGAGACCCTGAATCAATTTGTTCACTAGTTTGGTGGTGTTCCAAAAAATTTTACACCTCATGAGTCTCATGGAGTATAACATACCCAACCCCCTAATGCCTTATTAGGGATGTGGGGTGTAACTAGACCCAACCTTCATGATTTATTACAAAAATGGGGTTATTAAATTTCCTCTTTCTTCCATCACTTCAAATCACTATTGTGACACCACCCTCATCTCCTGCTTGTTAGGAGCTTTCCAACATTATAAATTTCCTCATTTTGAGCTCTGGGCACCAAGTTATGCCCATTTGAAGACTTCTCCCCTTAAGGGCCATATAAGCATTCGTACTTGCCCACATCGCTGACATGTGTTACCCCGTAGCCATGTGTCTCCCACACACTAGTCCACGCCCCAAGCCCACTTGTGATGTCAACCCTCGCCATATCATTGTTTCTATGAAATGGGCCTTATCCCAATCTCTGAAGGTTTCAATATACTGATACTTTGGCTAACCCAATATGTCAATATTCCAAGTGCCCCAATATGCTAATATGGAATATCGAGTATCAACAAATTCCTACAACTACGAACTTTTGCAATTCTCAATAGGCCAATGGCCTGATGACCAACTCAACATTCCATGTCAAAACTATCAAATCCAACCACAGACCGACATGTGGCAAATACTAATGTCCTTTTCCACATGGCACTACTAATGTGTGCCACATGTTAGTGACCTTTAAATAGTTGGCATGCCAAAAACCCCAAATCTACATGACACGTTCTCCACTTGGTACTACCATGTCATTAATTCTGATATCATCCCTCAAAAGTCCCACACTTTGATGCTTTGTTGTCATCGTTTACTGTGTCTAATTCGATTAACATAGATTTTCCATCCAGTAAGGACCATCAACGGAGGGCCACACCATATCAAGACTTCTACAAAATATGCTTTCAACATACTTCTAAGGTCTTGATAGATGGTAAGCCCTCCATATACCTGCCTTTTGGTCATAGCCCCTATGTCAGCCATGCTACCAGGGGTTAAGGCCAAGGCCTTCAAACCCCAAATCTCCAATGAAACATTGTGTTAAGGGTCTCTACCTCAAATCCCTTTTCACCCAAAGCAATGGAATCAAAACCCCGAATTTTCTCTCTCCCATACCAAGGATCTCACAACTAAATTGCGGCCCAAACCAATATACATAATGGTTGTTTTGAACCATTAGCTAGCCCCAAACAATGCCAAAGTTCTTTAGTGCACTCTTTCATTATTCCATCACATGTTCTGGGAAGACTCTTTCCCTTATGTTTCCCCTTTGAAGTCAAGGCTTCTGCTCCTGCCTTACACATCCACATCATTCACAAGACCCTCTAATAAAATCAGCTAGTTTGGGGTTTCCCCAGTCTAAGAACCAACCATTTTCATTGGCCATATGGCCAGGATTAGAACTCCTTCAATCCCTTACTTAAGGAACCATTTACTTCTTTTCCATAACATGAAAGGCATGTCACAAAAATATATTAATGATTGAATATATGGGCATATGAGCATTATACAGCCATTCCAACTTGATGTACTGCTTCACATCATACATAGACATTGTATAGACCATATTGTCCATTAAGCAGGAACGCATATAAATACAATAAATTTCAACAATGATCTTATCTTTCTTATTAACATAGTTTACATCGTAGAGATGAAATCCACGCTAATTACGATTTTATGATGTTTGCAATAATGAAGGGTGAGCCACATTCCACCCCACCATACGCTTAGTTGCACTGTGTTCTTTCTTGTAGCTACACATCCACGAGGCCAAACCAAGAGACCATGAGGGGAGTTCTACTCAGTATTATAGGTTGAATGCATGAAAGCCATTCTCCTTCAACAAGTTAACTCATCGGTTTCCTTTAAGATCACACAATGCCCAAAGTCATTGCCTACTTGTTATGGGTGATTTCTTAGTTGCTCTACACAACAACCACCCCAAGGGGCAACACCTCTCATGCTACTAGTGGTGTAACGATGAAGGCCACTCTCCTTCATCCACTCAATGGTCCGTATTGCGTTTTTTAGCATGTAGAGCCATGGCCTAATCCCATTCCCAATGTGGTCACAACAAAACCTGCATAACACAAGGAGAACCCTTTTGCCCGGCCAAGAGTTCCTCAATGCCCCTTCCAAGTGCTCAAGTGCATGACTTCCAACATTTCACTCGTCAAATGGCCATTCCAAGCCTGCGTAGCATGAAAGGAGCCCTTCCCACTCAATCATAAGTCCCTTAGCACCTCCTTTCGATGTCTTCGTGCATTACACAGACAGTCCTCAACAAAATTTATTCAACCCTCTAACTCAAGCTAAGACTCGCCCCTTGACCTTACTCATCGAAATTAGGCAAACCCGATCATGCACGAGGTTCCCTTCTCCTTCACACGAGAGCCCTCCTCTCATCTCTAGTCTTCTCTGCACCCATGCGCTATGCCCTTCTCTCTCCTCTAGCACACCCACTTGTGATATATTTCGCTCTCCTCTCTTCCCCTTGCTTTTTAGCTCTACTCTTCTCTGTCCTCTAGCACAAGTGCTTCTCTCTCCCTTTTTTTTCTCTGCCTTTTCTTGTCTTTCACAATCAACTTCCATAGGTTTCTTCCCTTGATGGGATTGCATGTCATGTTTTCCCATGGTGGTCAAATCAGAGACTTCTAGTGAATGTATTCAAGAGGTACGTTGCCCATACTCATTATGCAGTTTTGGTACTACTGCCCACTCCACTCATAACTATTGGCAATTATTGTTGCACCTTCCCATTAGATATTTTCTTAGAAAATGTTAACAATGTTGGTCCTTATGAACATTTGGCTCAACCAATAATCCACTGGCAACTACTAACCTCCAATTTCCCTTTGTTTGTTTCCCTCTCCTCGTGGCCTCACATGGTTTGTATCATATCAAGGCTTCACTGCTTCATCAGCTACTATTTAAATTGTAATTACCATTATTTTGGGTCTTTGCCCATTTACATGCCCATACAACGATCAATAGTATAACTAAGTACAATTACAATATCAACAGGGTTAAGTTTTGGGAATGTTATAAAGAGGTTGATTGACCACCTTTGGTTTTTTTTTTTTTTGAAAGGGGGGTGTCAAAAGAACAAAATGTTTGATTGGGATGCCAATCCTTGCCAAAGGTCAAGACCCAAAAATCAAAAGTAAGTGAGGAACAAGATAAGTCAAAAATGCAAAAAAAAATGATGTGCAAAACAAGATCAATCAAAAGACATCATTAATGATTAAGGCAATGATACTAAACCCCAAAATATACTTGAACAATGTGTTAAGGTATAATTTGTTTGTATCCAATGGTATGTATGACGAGGAGCATCTAGAATTTGTCTAACTTGAACCCAATCAATCTGAAGCAAACTTGTTCCCAACAACTCAAAACCATAAATGACTATGGGCTTAATAATCATGTCCAGGAGGTGCATTTTGGATGAGAAGTCCTTGAAATGATTTTAGAAGCACTATCTCTCAAGAAGAGCAAGGACATTGCATCCCTTATTAAGTTGAGGCTAGAGGGCGTATCACACACTGGAACCTAAACCCTTGAATTCAACCCCTAAATATGTGTAAGTTGTAAAGAACTCAATCTCTTCCCTCTAGAAGAAACTTTTATGAACAACTAAAACTATCTTGCTATCCAAAACCAAATCAAGGTCACATTGATCATCCTAGTCAAGTCCAAGGAAAAGCTAGAATGTCTCCTTGCTAACTCCACTAGATCAAGAGGTAGAAGATGCTCTTTAAAGTTTAAACAACTATTGCAATAGTAAGGATTCCCACATATATATCTCCCAAAATATCTATTAGGGTTATTCTTCAAGGCTAACGATGTGTACGAAAGTGATACAAAAGAATTTCGTCAAAGACTTAACAATGCACAACTACTAACAACTATAACTATATTATCACTTGACCAAATCAAGACCTAGTTGATGATCCCAAATGAATCAATAGTACAGCTATAATTCCTCCTTGCTATCCAAACTAGATCAAGGATCTAAACATGCTATTTTAAGTTTAAGCAATCATCAATTAGCAAAGATGTATTCTCCCTAAACATGCATCTCTCCCTGCATATCCATTGAAGCTATTCTTTAAGGCCAACAATCTATAGGCATCCATTGAGGGCATTCTTTAAGACTAACAATGTGCACGCAAGCAACACAAAAGAACACCGTCAAAGACTTATCAATATGTGTCTATGAACAGCTTGCGAGACAAAGTGACTACAACAATGCAAAAGAGCATTTCTAGCAACCATTAGCCATACTCAAAAGGAGTGACTTGATGACAACTAGGAATAACATGGAAAGTGCCAAAGAAAAAGGGGTAGAGAACAAGCCAAATAAAAAGTCCCCTTATTATTGTAAAGTGGTTGATGTATAAAGGTGAGGTGGCTTGGCAAAAATGATTGACCTAAATAAGGCTTTGTTCCCCAACAAGAAAAATGATCAGATTTTGCTCCATTTGATATGGCATGCTCCTCATCATCATGTCCTAAGCTAATCTATCCTGAATTTATTCCACACCTGCCCTCGTATTTTACCTAGACATGTATGCATAGTACATACCCTGCTTGATGGAACCTTGACAATGAATTTCCCATTTCACGAAAAGGTTGTACATTCTATCCAATAACATCATTAAATTCTTAATAATAAAACTGTCTCATTATTTATTTACAAGACATTAAAACATTGAATCGGGGATATTAAATAATAAAATCTCAAGTGTGGCAAAAAAGTTCTTAAAGACTTGGAAGTTTGGGAAAGTGCCATAATATCATTGAATTTACAAGGACCAATTCCCAAAATGAAATCATTATCCAATGAAATCTATTTTTCAGAAAATTAGACTATCGAAAGATGTGATGAGAATATTGAGCCAAAGATTTTTTAAGGGTTACGTGAGAATAGTTGTCGATGCAAAGGAGTCAGTCAAGAGATCTGTTTACAGACTAGAAGGCAAAGCTTGTCAAGATGGTGAATTACAAAGAGAATTAGTGATCAATAACAATATCTCTTTCTGCTTAGAGGTTACAATTAAGCCAATCTAGATATTGTTTTAAACATGTCATTGTGATCCAGAAGCAGACCATAGTTAGAACCAACCAAAAGCAGTATGCAGATTCACAAACACAAATAATATCTAAACTGCACCTTGATCTCACATACATATACCAAGAGTTGACTGTAATATCTCAAATTAGCTATATTAACTAATTCCAATGAGTGGCATGACACTTTGCCTTGACGAACACCATCTCATCTCCTACCACAGAAGTTAGTTCTTTATCCCCAATTTACATGCCGTACCACTTAGTAGTGCCTGTGTACATTTTGTGGGCCCCTTTCCGTTGCCTTTACGATGCCTTCTTCCTTGCCAGATTACTAAAAACGAAGTGGCAAATCCCTTGTTGAGGATTCCTTCCATTAAGAACTATACAACACTGCAGGCTTTAAGGTGGAAGCCATTTGCATTCATCCTATCTTTGGTTACTACATGACCCATTGTTCAGCATGTTACTTGAATCACTTGGGCTCTACTGTGTGTACTATGTCTATTTAATCTTCGAAGGCCTATTCAAGAATATGGATCATACCTTAATATGTCAAAACTCACTAGCCCATATAAGGAATAAAAGCAACAACTCGTAATGGGGCAGGTTCTGCATCAGTGAATGGAAGATTTTGGAGATTCTCCACAGTGAATGGCGAAACCCCTCAATAAAACAGCTCTGGTTGGAGCACATAAAACCCCAAAATCACCATTATTGGTTGTATAAAAACAAGATGAACACAATAGTGATAGAGGAAGGAAAATGGCATCTACCTGCCATATAAGCAGAAGCATTCAAGGAATTCTTGTTGTATTCATAAATGGGGTTTTGCACATAAAGTATCATTTGCCAACAGGCAGTCACAGGATCGATTCCCGTGCAGAACCCCAAAAATTTAACCTTCGGGACCCCAATCACAAAGGGGGTATTGTGCTTTGTTCCCATTGAACCGTCATGACTGCATTTCAACCAAAATCAAATTCGTAAATTCATCTAACAGACACACGCACAAACCCCATGAGCAGCTCAAAGAAAAAGAGGGAAGAAAAGTGGGTATAAGTGTAACCAGCAGTAATGATCTGACTAGGGGCTAAATGAAAAGACTATGTGACCAGAGGGAATTATAATTTACTGAACCACGAAGAGAGAGCCACCCATGTGACCATCTATTAGCAGAGGAGAAGCGAAAAGGATATTATAGAGGAAGAAATATGTACCTAGAAATTTTGCTTTTTATTGCTCAGTCTCCTCAACCGCCTTCGTCCTCGTCCTCATCATCCCATCTTCCTCTCCGGTTCCTCGAGATCGAATAAAACCTCAAGCTCACACACGCCCTTGGCGTTTGTCTTTATGTAACCCCACGTTTAATTCCCTAATGTGTCTAACGTCCCTGGTTCAATCCTTGTTTCCACTGATAATACAATGGTGGTGACCCTCAGAATTAGAAAAGGGTCCATCATTAGTGGAGCTCCCTAGGAGGTCTGAGTGCTACACTTAACTAAAGGGAGGCGGACGGTCACAAAAAATTCATTTGCTCTTTTTTTTTTTGTGAAATGATAATGTCCATCAACCACCAGGAATTTGAGAGGGATATTTGTTTGTGTTTATCAGCCACCAGGAATTTTAGAGGGAACTTTGTTTGTGTATGGAAATGTGATTTTTTTTAATTGAAATTGAATTATGATTTGGTGATATAGTAATTACTTCCGTACAATAACAGAATATTTTGTGAATTGAGAAAATATAGTGATTTTAGATTATATAGTTTATGGGTATAGAGTAGATAGTGGTTATAGGTGTTTTTTTAAGGCACTCTGGATGTAAAGGTTACTTGTTTAAAATTTTATGGTCAAAATCCAGCGATGCTAAGTGTTAGTGTGGCCTAGACCAAGTCCTAGTGATTTTGACAATTTAAATGCCTCTTACTCAAGCCATAAATTAGTGGTGCAATCATCTCAAGACTCACATAAACTACTAAACAAAAAAATAAATTTTAGATGAAGTATTATTTAACAACAACAACAACAACAAAATTAAGTATTATTTAAATGTGAAAATAAAAGTTCAAAATTTTGATATTGAGTATAATTTAAATTTGAAAATAAATGTTTAAAATTGAGTAGGATGTAAATATAAAAATAAAATCTATAAATTAATTAAATGGAATTATATTTAATATGTAATTTTCCATTTTTATGTTAAATATTTTTAAGATAATTTTAAAAATAATGTTTTTTATTTAAAAAATATTCTATACAAAATTGTAAATATATAATAAAGAATTTAATGGATTATTGATTTTTTTAATCATTTAAACTTTTAATATGGGAGGAGATTGGAACTTTATACTTTCTATATATCATTAGAGATACATTTTGAGTTTAGATCTACTAAGCACTTAGAGGGATCAAATCTCTCAAGATGCAAAACTTTTTTTGAGTGCAAAACTTGAGGAAAGCTTTGCTAAAGATTTAATTCCTCTTGGTGCTTGGTAGATCGGGAGATATGATGGATCTATGCTAGTTCTTAATAATACTAATGCAACCATATAAATTAAATGGTTGGTTCTTAAAAAAATCAACCATGTAAATTAAATGGTTGGTAAACACGTATAGACATCAATCCATAACAAGTATCAAAACACTTACTTCATGTTACATTTCACCTTTAAAAAAATATTTAAAAAATAGCTAAATTATCACTTTATTTTAAATAATTATAATTTGTATAAATTAAATATATATATATGTGTGTGAATTAAACATATATACATTAAAAAAAAAACCATGTGACAATACTATGTATCATAGAGATTCACCCCACTTTATCATGGAGATTGTAAATAGGTTTTCTTATAATATTATGGCTTATCAATACCAAAGTCAACAAAATTATAACTCATTTCATATGACACTTGTTCATATAACATTTTTTTTCAATTAATCATTTTAATTAAAAGAGTGGGAAGGGCATGACTACTTTTAAGATCAATGTCAACCTGCTATTAAAAATAGTATAGAATCCTCGATGGGGGTGAGAACGGAGACTAACATCGTTGTCGGGCCCCATGAAGAGTGACAAATGGGTCGGTGGGGAGGGTCGCACCTCAAAGTCCCCTCATACCATGCGGATTAGGGAATGGCATACACGAGCCTTAGCTCTCAGACGTGTGAGTATTTATGGCGCATTGGGAAAGGAAAGTGACAATGGGTTGATAAGCGAGATGAGGAAGGTGTCATGATTTCGGTTCAGTGCTCAGGTTTGGTGGTGGAAATATACTTGTCCTCCTACTCAATGGGGAAAGAGGCGTTAGAGGCGTGAGAAATTGGTGGTTTCTTGATTTTCTTCGAGGAATTATGGTTTGTTGTGTATAATGAAGCCCAATTCCTTGTTTTTCTCAGGCCTTGCAAGGTCGGACTGGGTTGGTAGGCGCAGTCTGAAAGAAAATGTTATTTCTGGTTCATTTGGGGTAACAAGTGTCTCTGTAAAAGCTGGCAGTGCCATGGTGAGGCTAGTGTTTGGGAGGCGTCAAGATTTTGGAGAATTGTCGTCCTCTTGGTAGCCAGATCTATACAGTAGAGTGACTGGTGTGGCAGGGAATGCGAAGGTGGTGTTAGCGGCGCTGCCTTAAGTTCGGTCTGGTGGATGAGAGGGCAGCAATTAATTCCCGCAAACACGAAAGAACAACCAGCAGAAATGGGTGTGATTGGCCGGCGACAGATGCATCCTAATCCTCAGCGGGGGCAGCCTAACCTCCCAGCGAAGCTAGGGACGGGGAAGGAGGAGGCCCTTGCTTTGACAACCATGTTGGGTGGAAGTGGGAGCAAACCGGTGGGCAAGGCTCAGGGTGCAAGTATTGAAGCGTGCGGAGGGTGAGGTGGTGGACTTCGCGGCAGTCGACAAGGTGGCTGGAGATGGGGGTAGTTAACTAAGCATGGCAGCAGCGACGTCATGAATACACCCTGCACTGGTAGTAGTACGTAGACTCTTGGCTCTCAGAGAGGTGGCAGGCGCAGGAGGGCTCATACGGCTCAAAATGATGGTCGTTGTGATGCCCCAGACCCAAAAGGAAATTAGCACTGCTACTTGGAAAACTGTCGAGGCCTAATCCAATCCTTGGTAGACTGGGCAGATGCAACAGAACGAATTAATTAGGAAAAGCACGATGAGCTGATGGAAACATTAGAATGCATACATTACTTCCAGTGTTAGGTTATGGAGCAAGTCGTGGTAGTCTGGCGGGGACAAAACCATCTAGTGGAGAAAGTGGAACAGCTGGAGACTTGGATGGCGCACTTCAAAGAGCACGTTTAGTGCAACTTCCGTCCTCCACCTCCTCTAGGAATTGCTCCAGACAACCTAACTTCAGTCACCTCAGATGATTATAATGTCCTTTGGCTTTCTTTATGTTTTGTTTATCTATTGGAGCCTATGGCCCTCTCATTTGTGGGCAATGTTACTGGGATCTCTTTTGTATTTTTGCCACCTTCTATTGACTATGGTCAACAAATCCAGTCGTGGTGAGACCACATGCTTTTTGAAATATCGGATGTATATCTTTCTTTTTTTCTCTGAATGAATAGAATGTTGACTTACAAAAAAAAATATTATAGAGTATTCCATATAAGTGAAATCTCTTACCATCTACCTAATAATTATTGATAATTGAATTAAAAGTTTGGAAACCTTATTCCAAAATATATATGTCTATTAGCTTAATTATTTATATTTATATAAATTTCACATCTTTGTATATAGAAATATTCTTATTTTAATTTGATTAAAACCCTAAAATTCTACATATTTTGGAAACACTAGGGAGGTGAATCAATATTTTGTTATTATTAACAATTTTTATCTTTTAAAACATTTGATGCACATAATTCAAGAAACACATATCTTTATAAGAAACACTTACACAAATTTTCTTTGTAAATATTTTGTAAACTTTCTCATACAAAGTAAGCACCAACTTACAACTTTTGTAGGCACCAAATTGCAGGAGATTTCAGTCCCCTAGTTGAGCATCAACTTAGAAACTTCATAGGCACCAACATATAGGAGAATCTAAACCCCTCAGTTGAGCACCAACTCAACAATTTGTAGGCACCAACCTACCTCTTCAAGATGCTTCACAACTTGTTATGAAACCAGCTCAAGAAAAGATAGAAAAAATAGATCAACGCCTTAGAATTCAGCCTCTTCGGGGGGGGCAACCTCCTTTACATTACATAAATGAACAATTCTTGGATGATTCAAATGACAAAACCTCTATTCTATATATAGGAGTCTAAGGAGTCACAATATAATCCAGCCGACCTAACAATAATAATATAAAGCCACAAAAATAACAATAGAGGGATTCTATGGGGCACAGTAATAACAATATGGGGGCAACAGGGGCACAAAAATATTAATAAGGGGTATAACTACAATAGTAATGGGGTAATCACTAGTATTATAGGGACCCAACATGCCCCTCTCCTTCAAAAAAGTGGTGTCCTCAATGCTTGAGTAGTTCTGGATACTTCTGCATAAAATTCTCATCCTCCCATGTGGAATCTTCATCGGATAAGTTCTTCCACTTGATAAGATACTCTGAAATTGATCGATTTCGTAGCTGTCGAGTTCTTGTTTCTGTGACTGCTTCCGGTTCCAATATAATTTTTCCTTCCTTGTCAAGTTCTAGCAATATTGTTTGAACTGGAGCTTGTCACCTATAACCTTCTTTAAACATGAAACATGGAAAAGTGGGTGCAATCGAGAAGCTACAGGAAGCTCCAATTTGTATGCCATAGTGCCAATCTTTTGCAACACCTTGTACGGACCATAATACTTTGGTGATAACTTATTATCCTTCTTAGCTTGCTTTAGGGACATTTGCTTATATGGTTGTAGCCGTAGGAATACCCAATCACCTACATCAAAACTTATTTCACTGCGATGTTGATCTGCCTGTTGTTTCATTCTATTTTGTGCCAACACGAGATTATCCTTTAAGAGTTGGAGGACTTGTTATTGATGTTCGATGTGATGTTCCACTGCCTAAACCTTAGAATTTTCTCTTAAATATGATGTGATGGATGGTGGTTGATACCCATAAAGTGCCATAAATGGGGTCATTTTTGTTGCTATATGGAAGGAAGTGTTATACCACCATTCAGCCAGAGGCAACCATTTGACCCATTGTGTCTGTTTATCAGATACAAAGCAACGAAGATATCCTTCCAAACATTTGTTTACTATCTCAGTTTGCCCATCAAATTGAGGATGATAAGATGAGCTATGAGCTAACTGAGTACCAAGACAAGAAAATAATTATGTCCAAAAATTTCCCGTGAAAATGGGATCTCTGTCACTTACAATAATCTTTGGGTTTCCATGTAGCTTTTGAATTGTTTCCATAAATGCAGTAGAAACTGTACTGGCTTTAAATGGATGTGATAATGCACAAAAGTGTGCATACTTGGTAAGTTGTCAACTACCACCATGATGACACTCTTTCCCTCAGACTTGGGTAAACCTGTGATAAAATCCATTGAAACCTCCTCCCAACGTTGGCTTGGAATGGATAAAGGTTGTAATAGACCCGGTGTCTTAATTGTTTCAACTTTATTTTGTTGGCAAACCAAACATTCCGCCAAAAACTTTTGAATATCTGATTTAAGGCCATCCCAAAAAAATTCCTTCTTAACCCTGTGGTAAGTTTTTAAAAATCTTGAGTGCCCTCCTAAGGGAGAAGTGTGCAATTCCATAAGAATCTTTTGTTTTAGCTGGGAATTCTTATAGAGGTATAAGCGATCTTTGTACCATAATGAATCATTTTGCCAGCTAAATGTATCAGATGTACTGGAATCTTGTTGTAACTTTCGAATAAGTGCCCACACTTCTTCGTCATTCTTCCATTCCTCCCTTGCTTTGTTAATCCAATCTGGTTGGATAATAGAAATGGCGCACAACAATGCTTCCACATCCTCATCCTTTCTTGAGAGTGCATCTGCCACCACATTTTGCTTCCCTTTTTTGTAGATGATTTCAAAGTCATAACCCAATATCTTTGTGACCCACTTTTGTTGCTCTTCAGAGGATAATCTTTGTTCTAAAAAGTATTTAAGGCTATCATGATCCGTTTTTACCTTGAAGTGTCTTCCCATTAGGTAGGGTCGCCATTTCTTAAGTGCATGGAGTATTGCCAACATTTCCTTCTCATAAATAGCTTTGCTTAAAAACGTTCCCTTGATTGGACGACTTTCAAAAGCAATGGGTCTTTCATCTTGCATTAGAACAGCACCAATTCCATTTCTTGAAGCATCACATTCCACAATAAAGGTTTTTGTGAAGTCCGGTGTAGCTAAGACCGGTGCTTGGTGCATTGCCTCTTTAAAATGTTCAAAGGCCTTTGTTGCTTCCAGAGTCCATGAAAATGCATCTTTCTTCAATAATGTTGTTAGAGGTGCTGCTATTCTCCCATAATTCTTAACAAACTTGCGATAATACCCTGTCAACCCGAGAAATCCTCGCAGATGCTTTATGGATGTGGGGATTTTCCATTCCTTAATGGATTTAATTTTGCTAGGGTCTACCTTGATTCCTTCATGAGATACAATATGACCCAGATATTCCACCTCTTGGACTCCAAAGAAACATTTGGATCTTTTTGCATATAATTGTTTCTCCTCCAATAGTTGTAGCACCCTTTCAACATGTTCAACATGATCCTTCCAAGACTTGCTGTAGATTAGTATATCATCAAAAAATACTAACACAAATTTTCTAAGGAATGGTTTGAAAATTGAATTCATCAAACCTTGAAATGTTGAAGGTGCATTGGTAAGGCCAAAAGGCATGACCAAAAATTCATAATGACCCTCATGAGTTCTAAATGTTGTTTTCGGAATGTCTTCAGTCTTCATTCTGATTTGATGATATCCTGAACGAAGATCCAACTTGGTGAAGTAAATTGATCCATGCAATTCATCCAGTAATTCATCAATGATAGGAATGGGGAACTTATCTTTAATAGTGAGCTTGTTGAGCTCCCTATAATCCGGACACATGTGCCATGATCCATCCTTATTATGCACCAATACTATTAGAGCAGAGAAAGAACTTTGACTCAGTTGAATTATACCAGCCTCTAGCATTTCTGCAACCATACGTTCAATTTCACTCTTTTGGACATAGGGATATCTGTACGGCCTGATGTTTGGAGGAACTCTTCCTGGAATCAAATGAATAGCATGATCATGATCACGCATAGGTGGGAGACCTTTGGGAGTCTCAAATACCTTGGAATGATTGTCCAGGACTTTTTGGAGATCTGGAGAAATAGATGATTCCGATGTGGAAACATCTAGCGAACATAATTGTGCAATTACACCTCTTTGCTCCTTTTTTAGAAGTTTTTTCATACCATTAGAGTTGATTATCTTTCCTGGTTTCCCTGCAATACCCCTTAATTCAACTTCCTTTCCTTCCGTAGAAAATTTGATGAAAATTTCTTGAAAATTAAAAGCTATTGTACCCAAGGATTGTAGCCATTGGACTCCTAGTACAACATCAGCACCTCCCATTAGAATGGAAAGCATTGGGCTAGTCAATACATATTCTCCCATGGATAGCTTGATATTATGGCACTTTCCAGAGAAATTTATTGTTCCTCCATTTGCAATCATCACTTGACACTCTGGTGCTAGATATAGGAAGCAATTCAATTCTTTTGCTACCTTACAATGAATAAAATTGTGGGTGCTTCCTGAATCAATCAACACTATTACCTTTTTCTTCTTGATTTGTCCTTCTATCTTGATGGTTTGAGGAGTGGTAATTCCCGCCAATGCATTACAATATATGGTTGGATTTATTTGTTCTTCATCTAGGCTTTGTTCTTGGAGTATATCCTCTTCTTTTGACCTTTCTTGCTCCTTTTCTTCTTGCTCTTCACAATCTATGTAGAATAATTTCTTCTCAGCACACTTATGACCTTTAGTGTATTTGCTATCACAACTGTAACAAAGCCCTTTTTCTCTTTTTTCTTCCAATTGTTGTGGTGTCAACCTTATAGGTTGTGGAAGACTAGGGGAAACAACACTTCCGTCTTTATAGTTGTGAGTGGTATGCTTCCTGGTTGCCATAATTTTGCTTTCCATTTTTCTTGCTAACCTGAATGTCTTCTCGAATGAATCAGGTTCCCAAAGGCGAACATCATGTTGGATATTATCCTTTAAAGACCCTATGAACACATCAATCCTATGCTCCTCTGGAATATCTTTTACCCTTATGTTCAATTTTTGGAATTCCTCAATGTGCTCCATTATTGAACCCTTTTGTTTGAGACTTATCAATTGGCTAAAAAAAGTGTTGCTTTTTGTATCCTCATAATGTGCTATCAATTCTTCCATAAAAATTGTCCAAGTGATAAATTGTTTACGAGAGCAAAGCCATTGATACCATACAAACTGATTTGGTTCCAAATATAAAGTTGCCATACGTATCTTTTGTGTGTTTTGCACATTATTGAGATCGAAGAATTGCTCCATCTGTAATATCCATGTGGCGGGATCCTTGCCATCAAACTTCCTCATATCGATTTTTGGAATATGGTGGGTCTTCGATCCAACATTAGAGTCTATGGAATCATGATTAACATTTCTTTTGTTCACATCATGAGTTTCCTTTACAACCTTTTCACCATTAGTAAGTTTTTCTTGTAGAAAATTTGTCAAATCTGTCTTCAAATCTGCCATGTCTCTCTTCAAATCTGTCTTTGAATCATCCATCTTAGCTTCCATGCCCTTTATCTTAGATTCCACGCCATTTATCTTAGCTTCTGTTAGCTTTTGTGAGCGTGACATTTGTTGCACTTGTTCTTGTAATTTTGATATATCATGTAGCATTTCTTCCTCTTCTTCATGAGTCATGCTAGAGCTTTCAGGTTCCTTACTAGGTGTTTGCATTTTTTTTCCTCAGGGCATCAGTTACCGATAATAATGCTTTACTATGCCCTTTGAATTCCTTCAAACCAAGCTTACGCAAAAATTTAAAAAAAAACTACACACCTTTTTTCACTTTATAGAAGCCTGATATTGAATCTGATGTATCTCTGTAAATTCAGATCCTCCAGTTCTGAAATTGCAACCTGTAGTAGCCTTCTGCGTCCGCTTTCCAATGCTACAAGTCTGACCCAAATTGGATTCTCCAAGGAAGAGTTATGCGAAATCTCCCACAGTGACTTGATTATAGACTAGTTCAGTAGAGCGAACTTGTACGACGTGCCACGAGTCACTGTTTCGACCTTTGGATCTGAAAAATGCATACAAGAAACTACAGTCCGTCCTCTTTCTGTACCTTCTTACGAAATTTCAATCTGATTCCCAGAGAGAAAGTTATGACGATCTTCCCCAGGTCACCTATTTGGAATGTAATTCAGGAGTCTGCAAAAATACCAACTTCCTCAGATCATATCTCTGACAATTTAACGCGAAAAGATCTTAAATTTGAACCCGAGGTTCAGCGCGATTTCTTCTCAAATGGGTTTTTTTTTTCAACTTCTGAAACGTCGTAGAAAAAAATTTATAGTGAAATGGCCGTGATGACATGTTTGGAGCAGTAAAACCCTAGAATCCAAAGCTCTGATACCAAATGTTATGAAACCAGCTCAAGAAAAGATAGAAAAGATAGATCAACGCCTTAGAATTCAGCCTCTTCGAGGGGGCAACCTCCTTTACATTACATAAATGAACAATTCTTGGATGATTCAAATGACAAAACCTCCTTTCTATATATAGGAGTCTAAGGAGTCACAATATAATCCAGCCGACCTAACAATAATAATATAAAGCCACAAAAATAACAATAGAGGGATTCTATGGGGCACAGTAATAACAATATGGGGGAAATAGGGGCACAACAATATTAATAAGGGGTATAACTACAATAGTAATGGGTTAATCACTAGTATTATAGGGATCCAACACAACTTCTCCGAGTTCACACAAATTTCCCTTCTTCAATAGGATTTGTCACCGTTATGTCACTTTTAGGTTTGTACCTTCAACCTTGGTGACAACCACTAGTCCTTCATATACACTTCCTCTATTCTTTAACTTGGCTTGACTCTCCAACTTTTGTGTAGCTCTAAATGGGCTTAAAACAGGTAGTTCCTTCTCCCGCATGACGTAAAAAATATAGACCCAATGTTAAAATATCTATGGTCACCTCTGACTTTTCACAAGGACTAATAACAGAGTTTCTCGAGCAAAGTTTGGCTTCTTATGCCCCTTCTTCTTTTTGTACTTGTACACAACGACTGCGCGCTTCTCTTTACTAGTATCATAATCGACAAAACCTAATAGTTAGTTGCATAGACTATTTTTTCAACTCAAAACAAATCCTCTGCAACTCAACTCAACTTAGTACTGTGGAGAAATCCAAAGTGTGACAAGTTAATTGATTTCTCTTATTATGTCATTATCTTGTGATGTTTTCAATATTATTGTTCTTTCTTTCGATTTATCTTTTCTTATCATCAAGACTAATGCCAAGCAACAAATAGAAGAGGACACAATATGTAGGCACGCAGCCAAAGAAAAACCCCACTCTAGGGGAAAACCTGGTTAAAATTCTTTCTTCAGTAGATTCAATACAAGATGAGACGACCAAGCCCCTCACAACCTAGAATAGAGACTCCCTGCATCAATTCAACATTGGCTTTTAGTCATGTAAGTAGTATTTCATTCTTCAATGTGTACTCAACACGTCCTCCTTGCAAGGATGAGATAATCCTTTACAAATTTCCTATAAAGATATCCATATACTTGTAGTGACCAACACTGTAATATATGATGACCAACATTGACGACCAACACTGTAACATATGATGGCCAACATTGTAATGTATGTTGCCTTCAGTCTTGTGGTGACTTCCCCAAACTCTGATCTCGGTCCTGTAATGTTCTGAGTTTCCTTACTGTAATACATCAAAACTTTACTGTAATTTCGAACTCCATTACTGAAGTTCATTGAATAGCCATCTTTGCAATATCCAAAAAAATTCTTTAAGGTATGTCGAAGTTGTGTACCTTCATTCCACTAAAACTTTCTCTAAAATATTTGCATTGTCTCACTCTGATTACATTGAACTTCATCTCTGAAATACCGAACCTTTCTTATGTGATTTTCGCACTTGTCTCACGAGTTCATCTCTGCAACTAAACCGAGCTCCTTCATTGTGTCCACCGAACCTTTCTTTTGAGATTTATGCGAGTTGTCAATCTGAATTGTGGAGCAAGGCATACCCTCCTATTTATAGTTATTCTCCATAATAAATAAGTCGACATGACTTTCTTGAACATATGTGTCTCTATATTTGCATCAAGCATTAGGAATAAATATTTGCAGTAAAAAAAAAAGGAAAACAAAAACAAACATTTTCTCCTTTGTATATAGGTGTTGGGATTCCTATTACATGTTAGCATTGTAGTATCCTTATATTATCTTGATTTAGTGACTAAGTTAGTTAGAAATCAACCACCCATTTTCTGCATATGGACTTTCGTATCTTAGGAATTCACTTATTTGGAATATTTCCAATAGCTCACCTAGTTGATACAGGGTAAGATCTAGGGAGTGTATAACGTGTATATAACCCTCCCCATGATGATCAAGGGACTAAGCTAACCCCCATGCTATAATTGTGAGGAAAATGAATATATTGGGGAATATCTTACATCACATTGTTAGATGTTCTATGAAGACTATACCCCACGTAGTCTTCTTATAAAACCTAATATTTGAGTTGTGAATCCAATCACGAACCCAATATCTAGGATTCCAGTGGCATCTTTCAAAAACTCTCTTCTATAACCTAGTTTATTGAACCATGATATTAGAATCATTATCAAATAACCAAACACATGTAACATTATAATAGACAATATACAACATACATTTAAAACTAAAAAACAATAAATTAAAAACAACTCTGCTTGTCCCCGCTATTGAAGTAGGTAAAGAACACTTAAATTCTCTTTCTATTAATGAATTACTTGTAATAATAATAAACAAAATATCAATTCAACATTTCTTTCTTGTTGCAATTGATGATTTTCCCCTCTTGCAACAACCTCAATGATGTCGTGAGTACATGATCAGGTCATCAATGAGAGCTACAAAGGCCATAAGAACGAAGGGGAAGAAGAAACATTTGATGAAGTCATTTCTGAATTCTATTCAAAAGTGAAGAAAAAGAAAAATAAATGATTTACTAGTTATATAATTAGAAACATCACGTACCATGTTATGAAAACATATTTTTGATGATAAAATTTATTGAGATAAGTGTTTTATGTTTATGATTAATGAATGAATGGATGGATGAATGGATGTTATAGTTTAATGAATGATTTCTATATGTTTCTTTATGTAAAAAACATGTATGTTTCTTTATGAATTTTTTGTTTTGATAGTGTTTATGCATGAATCCTAATTTGTTGATTTCAACTATTTCCTAGTAGATAGATTGGGTACTAGAGAATTCAGAGTGATGTGAGAAGGGGGGAGGGGGGGAAGGGGCCATAAGAGCTTCGACCTTCATGTGGTTAGCCCTATTCATTAGAGAACAAATTAGGATTTGGATAATATTGCAGAAAACTTCCCACAATACAACAGAGCAACAACAAAGTTAATGTTGAGTTCGTGTGTGGCTTCGTCAAATCGAGGGACATTTGCTCCAGGATTTGACTACTCTGATAAATTATTCTAAAAGGAATAGAGGATCTCACTCAGGTATTCATGCACTTGATTCTTTTTAATTAAGATTAATTAATAAAAATGTTTGTTTATTGATTATATTATTTTGATGATTATTTTTCTACCTTCAACTCAATTTATGTGAGTTTTGGGTAGTTTATTCTCAATTTATTTGTTTTCATCCCAAATTCGACATCAAATCAATTGAAATGGATCTTTACTAGTAAATTTCATGTATTTTATACAAATCAAGTCAAAATTTTATTATTTTTTCATCTAACTTGTTCATATGAGTCTTCTACCTCGATTACCTTCTCTTGTTTGATAGACCTAGTACTTTTTTCTACATTGATATTTCTAGTCATGCTCCTTGTAAAATTACATTTAGGAGACAAACTCACATTGAGAGAAGTCCTTCTTTTCTTTAATCTTGGTGTTTTTATTCTTGGCATGACAAATTGACTTTTTATATCTAGGACTTCTTATTGAACATGTGTTCTAGGTTCAACCATAACTACTATAGTTACATGTTCTTGAATCAACATGATGTTATTCCTTCTTTGTATAACTATATTTTTCTTCTTTTAGAAGAAAAATAGATTTAGTTCTAGCTCTAGGGTTTTGGGATTTCTTATCAATCCTTCTAGGTTGCTAGGGTTTATAAACCCTAGACTTCCAATTTTTATCAAACCTTTGTCATATGCAAGTTTTTTTTTCTAAAATTCAAATGCCAAAAACCATAAAATCCATATGTGATAAAATTAATCAAGATATTAGGGTTTATAGTCCATTATAACTTTTGTGAGGCAACATATCTCAACTAGTTGCATATGCAAGGCATCTTTCAAGCTTCACTTCATCAATACAATGCCCTGCTTCTGAGCAAATTCTGAAGTGCAATGTAAAATTTCCAAAAGAAACATAGGTCCACAAAACTTCAATCCAATGTATGACACTTCAATTGTCCAAATAATTTTGGCAAAACTATGAGAATTTCACATATTTAATCCTTGACATGCTTGATTAGCTTTCATGTGTAGTTACCCAAGATACATTTTGATAAAGAGGCTTCTTTGAAGCCTTATCGAGCTATGGATTAGCTACTGCAACAATCAATATTGGTTCAGGCTAGGGTCATTAACTGCCATGCACCTGACATTTTGATATATCACGACAACCATTGATTTGCATTGCTCACTGCCATTGGATCATATCGCTCAACAGAAAGGTATGCATTATAAAAGTCCCACCTTCTCACCCGACATTACATATTGAACATTGGATGTAATGAGTGTGGGTCTTCAGATCACATCAAGGGTTAAAATCGCATTGAAATGCACGCAGGTTCAAGGGGGATGCACCTTATCAGCCATAGGATCGATGGATTTACAACCGCTTGATGATATCAGATTCAAATATGAAAGTGGGTAAATGACAATTAAACAATATGATGGGAGGGGCTAGCCCCACTAATGGGTCGACATGGTGTCATGCTATTGGGTATCAGGTGCAAAATAATTCCTAAAAAACCACCCCTCGATCGGATTGATACTTCTTATCAAAACAAGGGATCATGGTTATGTGAATATCAATTTGTTTTATAATACTCCATTAACCATCAAACTTCGAATGCAAAACCCATCGGATACATAGAGGGGTCTTTGGATTCACCTATGTATTCTATTAGATATAATGTTGGCCCGTTGGATAAACCATCAGATTTACAACACATTAAGGTTAGAAGGGGTTATTGGATGTACAATGCGGTCGTCAGATGTATAATAGCAGTGTTGAATTACTACATCAAATTTATGACGTAGACATGTTAGAAACCCCTAGTTGAATGCATATCTTGGCCTTTGATTCATTCTCAGATTTCCTGTCGGCTATCTAACACCCATTGTAAGATTCTTATTGTTGAATTTGTGTACTTTATAGTAGAAATTCATCTTACATCCAACAAGGAAGAAGTTGGATACTCGACATAATATTCATCTCATGGGTGTCATTTATCTAACTAGAGGTTTGTGGATTTCCCATTGACTATCCAATGCCAATTTGTTGGATTCTTATCATCAAATTTGTGGATGAGATGTCGTGGGCTATCCAATGGACTATGTGTTGAATACTCGACAAAATATTTATATCTTTTACATCATTTATCTAATTAAAGGCGGTTTTCGGATATCTGATGGCCATTTGTCCGGTCAATTATTTGGTCAGGTTGCACTGATGGCCTTGGAAAAAGAGGCCTGTCGAAGTGACTATAGAATTCTATCAAACATATGATATTAGGCCATAAGATTTTAGTGCACTATAGAGTAGTGCTCGGGGATGCATTCTCATGGAACACTAAATTTAAGATGGATTTAGACTATTTGTTTTAGATGTTACCATGTATATATGTACATATATAGTTATTTATTTTTCTTATTACAAACTAAGTACATGTTTACTTTTTTATCTCCATGATCACTTCATAATCAACACTATATGTTTTTTTTTGTTCAAGTAGATTGTTTCCTCCAGAGATGGCTATAGGTTTAATATTTGGCTTGATAAACCGCGACATAGGGGCATCTAAGCTGTCAAAATAACTCGAGGACCGCGCCTGGCCTGGGCCACACCAACCCTTAACATGAATGGATTTTTTCCATGGAGTTTTGAATCAGTGACCTTCACATCACGAAGTGACTTAACCATACACCCCATCATTATTTATTATACGCCCCGTGGGCCAAAAGTATATGGTTCTTATTATTATCATTGTCATCTAATAAATTATCAATATTTTTTTATTTCTATTTAGAAACACAAATTTAAATTTCCCCTAAAGCCCTTTTGTTTATTTTAACTTTAATATAAGTATTTTTTATTACTTTTTTACTTCGTTTAGAGCACCTCACAAGTCGTGCAATAAATATTTTAAGAAATGTTAGAAATTTGTCACACAATAACATCTTTGAGGTTATCTTTAACTCTACTAACACAATAAAGAGTATCACTCATATTTAACAAGCATGAGAAGAATACTAAGGAAGCTCATCCTAGAGAAACAAGTGGTATAAGGGGTAGAAACTTGTTCCAAGATGATGGAACTTCCCTAAGCAAAGTGAAGCAGAGAGGATGAAAAGGAAAACCCACACATCATAATGGTCTCTCTAGTAAGGGTAAGAAAGCCAAGTGAAATCTAGTAAGGGATTCAAGGAAATGTGATTAAAATGACCAGAAATAAGCCTAAGGAATATCAACATACATAAGTAAATAAGGCAATGTATAGAAAAAATCACAAGGTAGATTTTTTTTTGGAAATCCTCCCAAGGTATGGCTAGAATACAACAGAGGAGAGAAAATGAGGCTCATATTTAGATTTATGGCAGGTATAAAGGAGGGATTCCAAGATTATAAAAATATCCAATATGAACACCAAAAAGGAAAATAGGTGCTAAATTAGGGCATCCATGTAAAGGAATGCTCTACCCTGTAAGTCATGAAATGAAAATAAAGAAGGGTTATTGTCACTACCTAATGGGATCAAACCTAAGGCACAATGAAGAGGGAAACGATGGTCAATAATGCATTGGAAATGGCATGGAAAGACCTACCTCTATATGCCAGGGTCAATAAAATTCACCTAATATCCAGTGGATATAGCAATAAAAGTGCCAACCTTTCCTATGAAATCCATCTAGAAAGACTAGACCCATGGTTAAATCCATGTTTTGTATGTGTGTGTCCTTGTATAAATCCTCAATGATTGTGAAAAATGTCAACATAGATAGATGAATTATGTCAGTAACATCGTGCTCTCACCATGGGTGTGCCTATGACAAGCCTAGAACATGTGACTAACAAATGCAAATAAATCAATAAGCATGATAAGCATTGAACTAAAACAACTTGCATTCAAGATAAAAAGCACTCATGTCACATACCAAACCAAAACTAAAATACATATGTATAAGGTGTTAGCTCTTGAAATTTCACCTCAGGCTGAGAAAGGCAAACTTCAAGGCAACCTCGAACCACTTAGCCTCGTAGCTAGCCCTACGGGGAAGGAGAGGGTTCTCTCTGATCTATCTCGGTAAAGGTCTTCAACGGGCGAGATAACCAATAAGGAAACACTGATTTTAGGCTAGTAAACTGATAAAAGAGTTTGTTTTGGGATTTTTTGGATTTTGGGGGAAAATCGGGGAAAAGCAATTTTGGGTGCGGGGATTGGACACAGTTTTTGCAGGGGTTTCTTTGGGGCAAGGTAGGAGACTATATTGATGCCTTTAAATTAAGTGAATGGGTAGGAATGACCGATGAGGAGCTAAGGAGAGCAAGCAATCACCTTGAGTTCTCTTTAAACAGATGACAACATTGATATTAAGCAAATTTAAAAGCAGAGCATGGAAATCATGAATTCTAATTTAACACTTCATTTGCCTAATTTCAGAAGAAAAAGAGAGAGGATGATTTCACATAACACACTTACAAGTACAAAGAGAAGCACACCATCAATACATGTAACCACAGGAATCCCAAAAAGGACTGCAAAACCCTGGTCTTTCTTCCTTTGCCAAAATTGCAGAGATACAATGTTTCCCTCAAGAGTCCAACCATGAAAATGACCAAGAAAGTACATAATATAGGAAATCTAACATCTTTCCTTGCCTCTAGGGGTCGAGCTCATCCTTCTAGGAGTTGTTTCAACCAATTCTAAACTGAGCACTAAAATCTAGGCAGTCAAAACAACTTGCCTCTATAAGCTAGGAAACCAATTCATTCATTAAATGTTTGCTATTTCATGAATGAATATTCTAGAATAGGTAAATAAGTGTCATATCAACATGAAAATACATTAATTACATCAAAGAGGGTGAAAAATCCCATCCCAAGTCAAAACTGGCCAAAGCTGGGCGAATTCCTGAGCTGTAGGTGAAAAATTATGAAAATTGCCTGATAGGTCGCGCTAATCTTGATAGGTCGCACTTCTTTAGAGCTCCGTTTGAGGCACTTCCAGGTGTCCAAATGAGGCAAAAGTGGGCTTGTTGGAAAGTTCTGGATGTCTACTTTCCAACCAAACTAGAATTTCTGAATTTGGTAGCCATGTTCCCCTCCAAAATGGAAATCTCCCAAGACTGCTCCCTGTTTGTCAAAAAGGTGGTAGAAAGTCAATTTTTGCATGTTTTTTGACCTTCTGGAGGATCAAAACTTGATGAAATCTCTTGTTAATTGCTGAGCAGGTGTATCTTTGCATGAAAAATCCAGAAATGCTGAGTTTTCCCAAAATGAAGTTGCCCATCGAATAAGTCGCGCGCGGCGCGCGACCTATCAAGGAGAAAAACCTGTTTTTTGCCCAAAAATTCATAAGTGACCAAAAATGCTCAAATTTTTTTGAAATTTGTGCTGTAGTGAGGTCATTTAATATCATGCTCCTTCAAGGAAGCCTCAGCCAAGATGTGGAGGGGATCGGGCCTTCTCCGTCGTTTTAGTGCCTTGGCCAACCGCCCTTGAATCACCTTCATTTTCGCCTTGCATTCATGCATTCGGGCCCAATAGTGGTTTTTCATGTTTCGGAGCAGGTCCTTATCTTTGTTGGCCTTAGCCAGCAGCCTCTCCAAATGAGCATTGACCTGGAGAAGCATAGCCTCTCGAGAAATAAAATCCTCCCATGGGATACCCTGTTGTTTTGACTGTTTAAATGCTGCTCCAAGGGGACAAAAACACAAGGGAGATGTTAGGGAGGGGGACTTTGATATTTTTGGTAAGAAGAATAGGTAAAAATGATAAGGGAGATGGTTGGGATGTGGGGGAAAAAATGGGAGTGAAAGGGATGACCTTGAGAGCAGAAAAACAAAACCATAGCTTTACTTTCACTTTGACATTTTTAAACAAAATATACATGAACTTCTCCTTTCAAATTGATGGCATTAAAACACATTTTCATGCTCATGCAAGCTTTAGCAAGCAATAAACCTTGATGATTAGAGGCCTACCAGCAACCTTGAAGAGATTTGGGGTCAATTTGCAGTTCACAGGCAATTTTCTGTGGATGATTTCCCAACAGGTCGCGCGCAGATGTTGATAGGTCGTGCGCGCTCAATAGGTCGCGCCAGTGTATTTTTTCAACTGGATGAACCCCCCTGATAGGTCGCGCCGGCCCAACAGGTCGCGCGCTCTTGCAGGAGGCTTTTGTAGGCCTTCCAAGTGTTGGAATTGGGTGCAGGATAGCTCGTTGGAAAGGTCTTTGAGTCTACTTTCCAACCAAACTAGAATTTTTCAATTTTAAGTTTATTTGCCTTATCAGAAATCAAATCTCCCAAGACTGGTCAAAAAGTTCCAAATGAGGCTGCCTCAAGGAAGAGTGTTGTTGCAGTCACCTTTTGAATGCCTTCCTCAACCCCAAATTGAGATCATGATAACTCATTGGAACGATCTTTGTGTCTAGTTATCATTTTACCCACCAAGCAAATCATTTGGCCAACCAAGCTAGGAGAAAACTTGATTTTCCCAAGGTCACTTCAAAGGTGTCTCTGATTCTCCTGAGGCAACGGTATTCTTGACATTTCTCTCAAACCATGACACCTGTACAAAACGTGAAGGAGGTTTTTCTTCTTTGTCATGTTTTGGAAAAAAACCTCTCTCAGTTTCCCAAAATTCATCTTTGATTTCTCTGAAACAGCTTTTGAGTGAAACTTATCCCGATATGTGGAACAAGGGATTTTATCGAAATGAAGCGAAATGAAGGGGATAAGAGTCTTCTAAATTCTTGGGGAAATTTTTGGAAGTAGGGAGGGATGTTAGGAAGTAGGGGAAAGTGGAATCTCAGAGATTAAGTGAGGGGAAGGGGTCCAAAAGGGAAAAACACAGGCCCAACCCAGAAAATTGCCAGGTTGTAGCTAGGAACTAGGGTTTGTGCAAAAATGAAGAATTTAGGGGATCTCAGTGATGGAAAGTGTTTGATAAGGTACATGAAGGATAGGGGAAGGTGTATGAACATATGGATACAAGTTTTGCTAGTGATTTGACCATTCAAGAGAAATTAGCTTTCAAAACCCTAGGAGAGGGAAATGACCTTGCCTAGGTGCAACTGAAGCATGAACAAGGTGTAACATGACCCAATGGAACCTAATATGATGATGACAACCCTCTGAATGATGATACACTCAGCTGAATGATGACATGGACTGACATTTGGGCAACTTTGAAAGGAGTGAAAACAAACCCTAGACCTAATGCCTTGTGACCAAATTTTGCTTGAAGACTCACTGAAATGACAAAATTTGACCTTGACACTTCAAAATCACTTTGTAAGAGTACGTTTGATCACTGGAGGAAGGCTGGAAAGACTGACACTAACATTGGCTCCAATGGGGATGGTAGCTACTTGGAGGTACCAAGAACCTTAGACCTCTGGGAGAGCATACCAGTGCTTTTCAATCATTGGGCGATGGAGTCAAAAACTCAAGCTAAAATGCATGACTGAAAACTAATGACTCGGATGACACAAATTGACTCTCACTCAACTAAAAACTGACTCAAGACTTAAACACAACCAACAAACTAGAAATGATGCTCAAAGGGGAGCTTATTCATCAAAACCTACTCTAACAATTTCATTCATCACCTGATCAAGTGAAATGAAACAACCAATGTAACCAAGTAAGTATCCTGTTTTCTGTTCGAAGTCTCCGCAAGTGCTCACTTATGAACAGCAAGAGAGAACTACTGAATGACAACTCCCATGACAACTTGGAAACAGATCCGTTGGATGATATGAATTCTCTATCCGCCTCCAAAAACACTGCATAAGGATCATGAAATTCAAGCACACTGGAACTTAGCTCATCCAATGGATTACTTCTCATTTCCTCATACCATGAATGCAAATTTTGATCTGAGCCTTGTGACGGGACCTCTGCTGAAAATGACAAAGAAACCGGCTGCCGGATCAAGTTCATATCAGCACATGTTTCAAACTCACATGTAGACAATGGAGAAAGACTTTGACTACCAACCTCATCCAAAACATCAGCTATTGGATCATGAAAAACCTGAAAAGACTGCTGCAATGTATCCATTGAAAATGTATGACATCCTTCTAGCTGTTCATCTTTTTCTTGAGATAGTTTATGAAGATTCTGCCTTATAAACTGAAATGCTTCAAAACAAAAGGGTATAGAATCTTCCTGCATCATCCAATCATGTATTTCATCTTCCACAGCTTCATCTGTAATCTGCCCTTCAATTTCATTTGGTGGTTGCAAATTTGATGCTACAGGCTGCTCAAGAATTTTGTTATCTGTCTCATCCTCAACATTAACACTGAGAGATTGCTGATTTGTGATAGGTTGTTCATTTGAAGATTTACTATGCAATCGACCCTTCAAAAACTGAAATGATTCAAAACAGAATGGTACAGAGTCACCTTGAATCATTAAATATTTGTGTGTCCACTTCCAAGTCTTCAGCTGTAACTTGACAATCAATGACTTTTGGGGGCTGGATATCTGAATATGAGAAGTCTTGAACAAAATTTTCATTGCTCTCAAGATGATTCAAATCAAGACTTGCTGACATTTGATTTCTAATTGCATGGTAGTTATCTCTGATGAACTGAAACGAATCAAAACAAAAAGGCAAAGATCCTCCACTTATTTCAAGATTTGCTGCACTTTCCTCGTCAATGTCATAGCTGATATGTGATGGCTGAACATTGTATTCAAGCTGCTGAAAATGAAATTTTTCCTCCCACAAACTAGTTGCTGATTTGTCTGCAAGATTAGCCTCTGTTTGGAGAACATAATCATCATCATACTGATCAAACTAAGGCAAATCATCACTATAAAACACATCATCAATCATACATGTCATATCAATAGATCTCTCTTCTCCAAGATGATCTACAAAACAATCATTATCAGATCTATGACAACTAGGAAAAGAAACAAAATGTTTTGGATCAACAACTTTTTCTTCTTCAATCAGTGAGCCATGAGCTTGAACATCATAAGCATTTCTTGCGGTGATCCTGTCCATCATCTCTTCTACTGCACTTACCAAAATATCAAGCTTCACCTCTACAGATGTTGATTTTTTTGGATCTGTGTTTTTCATCTCTTCTTCCTTCATCCTTGCCCTGCGGATCAACAGATGAGCCTCTACATTTACTTCACTGTTTTGCATCTCATGAAGTGTTGCAATATTCCTTTCTCTTAGCTGAAACTCCATCTCCGGATCAAAGGCACCCGGATAGTGCAAGAGAGCCGATCTAGGAGTAGGTCTTATATCAACTGGCATCGAATAATAAACTTGGTTAAATCTGGCTGAAAACTGTTGTACTATCTCCCCTGGCAATCTTTTCAGCTGGTTATACTCTTCTACAATCAAGAAAAGGTTCTGCCCGATCATCCACCTATCGAGAAAAACTTTGATGAACTGCTGGAAATCTGAGATGCTCGAATCAGGCAGGGTTTTGAACCAACTCTTGACTTTGGCTTGCAAAGAAAGAGCAAAAAACCTAATATTGACATCTTCTTCATCAACTTCAAAAAGATCTAGAAAATTCTCAAAATTCTGCACATGTTGCTCAGCGTTGACATTCTTACTTTCACCATCAAACCTCGGCAAGTATAGATCATAGTTTTTGGGGAAAGCATGGAGAACAGAAGGTAAAACAAGAGCTTTATACCGATGTGGAATTTTACGAGGTGTAGGGGTATGTACAGCAGGTATAGAATCAGTCTTGGTCTCTTGAGATTCATCAATTTGAATATGGTCATCACAAAATTTGGAAAAAGGATCTTGATCAAGCTCAAAGGCATGCAAATCTTTGGTATTCACAATCTTCAAAGGGAAAGAATCAACTGCAAGCCGAGGACCTTTCCTCAAGGATAGTATACTTTGCAAAGCCTTCTTGACATTCGTGGGAAAAGAGAAGAAATAATTTATGACAAAGAAAAAAATGTCTTGGATGAAATTCCAACTTGAGTACTTGATCTGTCCATGTTGTCCTTTCATGTTTTTGCTGGCCGGGATCATCCTCCAGTGGAGTCTTTGGATCTGATCTTGAAAATGATTTAGAATCGCCAAGTGAATGATTTCAGCCTTTCAAGTGTCTAATTTTTGTCCACCATCAAAAATCAGATCTGAACTTGATACATGTACTGGGGTAAAATGCAAATGAAGTGCTATATTCACAAGCTCACGGAGATGGACTGAAGCAACGTTTATCTACTTCCGCTTATGCAAAGCAAAAGCGTTTCGAAGGCTACCTGCCATAAATTCAGGCTCCGTCTAAGACTTATGAAACCAACACATCAATCAACAGACAAGTTTGTTCTCCCCAGTATGGTCGCCAATATGTTAGCGGTTGAAATTTCACCTCAGGCTGAGAAAGGCAAACTTCAAGGCAACATCAAACCACTTAGCCTCGTTGCTAACCCTACGGGGCAGGAGAGGGCTCTCTCCGATCTATCTCGGTAAAGGTATTCAACGAGCAAGATAACCAATAAGGAAACACTGATTTCAGGCTAGTAAACTGATAAAAGAGTTTGTTTTGGGATTTTTTGGATTTTGGGGGAAAATCGGGGAAAAGCAATTTTGGGTGCGGGGATTGGACACAGTTTTTGCAGGGGTTTCTTTGGGGCAAGGTAGGAGACTGTATTGATGCCTTTAAATTAAGTAAATGGGTAGGAATGACCGATGAGGAGCTAAGGAGAGCAAGCAATCACCTTGAGTTCTCCTTAAACAGATGAAAACATTGATATTAAGCAAATTTAAAAGCAGAGCATGGAAATCATGAATTCTACTTTAACACTTCATTTGCCTAATTTCAGAAGAAAAAGAGAGAGGATGATTTCACATAACACACTTACAAGTACAAAGAGAATCACACCATCAATACATGTAACCACAGGAATCCCAAAAAGGACTGCAAAACCGTGGTCTTTGTTCCTTTGCCAAAATTGCAGTATCTTCCCTCAAGAGTCCAACCATGAAAATGACCAAGAAAGTACATAATATAGAAAATCTAACATCTTTCCTTGCCTCTAGGGATAGAGCTCATCCTTCTAGGAGTTGTTTCAACCAATTCTAAACTGAGCACTAAAATCTAGGCAGTCAAAATACCTTGCCTCTATAAGCTAGGAAACCAATTCATTCATTAAATGTTTGCTATTTCAAGAATGAATCTTCTAGAATAGGTAAATAAGTGTCATATCAACATGAAAATACATTAATTACATCAAAGAGGGTGAAAAATCCCATCCCAATTCAAAACTGGCCAAAGCTGGGCGAATTCCTGAGCTGTAGGTGAAAAATTATGAAAATTGCCTGATAGGTCGCACCCTAATCCTGATAGGTCGCGCTTCTTTGGAGCTCCGTTTGAGGCACTTCCAGGTGTCCAAATGAGGCAAAAGTGGGATTGTTGGAAAGTTCTGGATGTCTACTTTCCAACCCAACTGGAATTTATGAAGTTGGTAGCCATTGGCCCCTCCAAAATTGCAATCTCCCAAGACTGCTCCCTGTTTGTCAAAAAGGAGGCAGAAAGTCAATTTTTGCATGTTTTTTGACCTTCTGGAGGCTCAAAACTTGATGAAATCTCTTGGTAATTGCTGAGTAGGTGTATCTTTGCATGAAAAATCCAGAAATGCTGAGTTTTCCCAAAATGAAGTTGCCCATCAAATAGGTCGCGCGCGGCGCGCGACCTATCAAGGAGAAAAACCTGTTGTTTGCCCAAAAATTCATAAGTGACCAAAAATGCTCAAATTTTTTTGAAATTTGTGTTGTAGTGAGGTCATTTAATATCATGCTCCTTCAAGGAAGCCTCAGCCAAGATGTGGAGGGGATCAGGCCTTCTCCGTCGTTTTAGTGCCTTGGCCAACCGCCCTTGAATCACTTTCATTTTCGCCTTGCATACGTGCATTTGGGCCCAATAGTGGTTTTTCATGTTTCAGAGCAGGTCCTTATCTTTGTTGGCCTTAACCAGCAGCCTCTCCAAATGAGCATTGACCTGGAGAAGCATAGCCTCTCGAGAGATAAAATCCTCCCATGGGATACCCTATTGTTTTGACTGTTTAAATGCTGCTCCAAGGGGACAAAAACACAAGGGAGATGTTAGGGAGGGGGACTTTGATATTTTTGGTAAGAAGAATAGGTAAAAATGATAAGGGAGATGGTTGGGACATGGGGGAAAAAATGGGAGTGAAAGGGATGACCTTGAGAGCAGCAAAACAAAACCCTAGCTTTACTTGCACTTTGACATTTTTAAACAAAATATACATGAACTTCTCCTTTCAAATTGATGGCATTAAAACACATTTTCATGCTCATGCAAGCTTTAGCAAGCAATAAACCTTGATGATTAGAGGCCTACCAGCAACCTTGAAGAGATTTGGGGTCAATTTGCAGTTCACAGGCAATTTTTTGTGGATGATTTCCCAACAGGTCGCGCGCGCTCAATAGGTCGCGCCAGTGTATTTTTTCAACTGGATGAACCCCCCTGATAGGTCGCGTCGGCCCAACAGGTCGTGCGCTTTTGCAGGAGGCTTTTGGAGGCCTTCCCAGTGTCGGAATCGGGTGTAGGATAGCTCGTTGGAAAGATCTTTGAGTCTAATTTCCAAACCAACTCGAATTTTTCAATTTGAAGTTCAGTTGCCTTGTCAAAAATCAAATCTCCCAAGACTGGTCAAAAAGTGCCAAATGAGGCTGCCTCAAGGAAGAGTGTTGTTGCAGTCAACTTTTGAATGCCTTCCTCAACCCCAAATTGAGGTCATGATAACGCATTGGAAATCTCTTTGTGTCTAGTTATCATTTTACCCATCAAGCAAATCATTTGGCCAACCAATCTAGGAGAAAACTTGATTTTCCCAAGGTCATTTCAGAGGTGTCTCTGATTCTCCTGAGGCAACGTTATTCTTGACATTTCTCTAAAAACATGACACCTGTGCAAAAAGTGAAGGAATTTTTTCTTCTTTGTCATGTTGTGGAAAAAAACCTCTCTCAGTTGCCCAAAATTCATCTTTGATTTCTCTGAAACGGCTTTTGAGTGAAACTTATCCCGATGTGTGGAACAAGGGATTTTATCGAAATGAAGCGAAATGAAGGGGATAAGAGGCTTCTAAATTCTTGGGGAAATTTTTGGAAGTAGGGAGGGATGTTAGGAAGTAGGGGAAAGTGTAATCTCAGAGATTGAGTGAGGGGAAGAGGTCCAAAAGGGAAAAACACAGGCCCAACCTAGAAAATTGCCAGGTTGTAGCTAGGAACTAGGGTTTGTGCAAAAATGAGGAATTTGGGGGATCTCAGTGATGGAAAGTGTTTGATAAGGTACATGAAGGATAGGGGAAGGTGTATGAACATCTGGATACAAGTTTTGCTAGTGATTTGACCATTCAAGAGAAATTAGCTTTCAAAACCCTAGGAGAGGGAAATGACCTTGCCTAGGTGCAACTGAAGCATGAACAAGGTGTAACATGACCCAATGGAACCTAATATGATGATGAAAACCCTCTGAATGATGATACACTCAGCTGAATGATGACATGGACTGACATTTGGGCAACTTTGAAAGGAGTGAAAACAAACCCTAGACCTAATGCCTTGTGACCAAATTTTGCTTGAAGACTCACTGAAATGACAAAAATTGACCTTGACACTTCAAAATCATTTTGTAAGAGTACGTTTGATCACTGGAGGAAGGCTGGAAAGACTGACACTAACATAAGGTACAACATAATCTAATAGGTTATGTTATTTAGTACCCAACCCCAAGCATAAGCCAAGGATCCCTATGGATGTTTATGAACTCATGGGTTGTTGTCAACATCATATGGCACACCATTTCGAGGCCACACTAAACAAAGTTGAATTGTCACATTCCTAAAGGTTGATGATTCCAGAGGAAAGCCTAGAAATGTATCATTAGGAACTTCCCAAGGTCATAGAGAGTGAGTAATATGATGAACTATTATAGCTCCTTGATGATGGCTATTAATACAAAAAGTAGTTACAAGACACTCGCCAATGAGGGGTGGGGGCGGTTTGGATTGGAAAATTCATTGTAAGGTTTTATAAAATCCAAGACTTGACTCAATCCAAGGGTGGAACTTCATTGAATGACTGAGGAAATGGTCCCTGGCCTGATTCAAAATTTTGTTTACCAAGCTCCACCATTTCTAAATCAAGAAAAATAGAGGCATTATGACACATATCCTCCCTTGGATTATTAATTGAATAGATGACCTCCACGATGGTTCATTGTGAAGGGAACTTATCATCAAGGAGTCATATGGAATAGTTGGAGTGATGAATTTTGTGGGAAAAATTGTTATAGTTAAAAATTTCATCCTTAAGGTACAACATAGTTCAAAATGACACCCCTTTGGGTCTACTATAGAAGCACCTCAAAATGAGAGCTAGAATGTAAGAGAAAAGCTAGGGATAGTGATATTATATCAAATTTGAAACTCACTTCTCTTTGTAATAAGATACAAAACAGATTGAGCCCATTTATGAGTTGTGGTGAGAGGAGGAGCCAAGGGAAAGGACCATAGAGGTACCAACATTGTAAGTATTGATTGGTATAATAAAAAGATCATACATTTCCGTAATGCAACATATTTTTTCTATTTAATTGATAACGTATGTATCTATGTTATTATGATGACAATGCCAACTTCATTTGTAAGGATATATATATAGTGGTTGTTTGTTGTTTGTGTGCATGTTACATGCGCAAGTAGTGAAAAGACCAAGACCTTTAGGAGCTTCATCACCGCAAGCACCAACCATCCACCTTCCATGATAAGGTGTATTTATTTCTTCTTCTCCAATTAATTTCATTATTCATCCCTATGCCATATGTTTTATGGGTTAAGTAGATATAAAAAATATTGTATTTCATAGGCCTTGGGTAGGTCCGTGGGTCAAAATTACTTTATTACTATAGAGGAAATTCCATATAAATAGGACTAGCACTTACAATAGAGGGTCCTAGTGGATCCCTTTTGTGGTATTTTTTTCTCATTTAATTTCTTTTGTTTACTTTTGTTGCTTTTGAGTCATCATTAGGGGTCTTAGAATAATTCATTATGAAAAGTTGTGCTTGAAAAAAACTTCAAAACTAGGTTTAAAACCCTTCAACTCTCCTCTGCAGTCTTGAAAGAGTGTTGTTCGCTTGTTCAACACGATGTATGAGTTGTGACAAAGGATTGAAATTCTCTATTTCCTCTGTTATAAGGCATTAAAACACTCAAAAAGGGGTTTTTCATGGGTTTTCTCTAAAATTTCTCAATTTTTCTTGCACTAGTATTAGCCCAAGGTTAGGCCAACTTTTGATCTAATTCTTTAGTCCTTGTCTCATTTAAAAATTTCTTAAATCCACTTCAAATAAGTGAGTTTGCAATCTTGTATAAAAGTTTTGAATCCTTTTGGGTTTTATTCCCAACGGTGACATTGGAGGTTGGGTGTTTCTCTCAATCACCATTTTCATGTAGCCATGTTTCATTTTTGCCTTATGTTGTGAGTATGTTCTAACATTTGAATCCTTTTCTTTGATGCATTCTTTTTTGTTGTTAGGGTCTTAGGTTTTGGGTGCATTCCTTTTTTATTCCTTTGGATTTGTCTTTGATTTCCTGCATATTACGATTCTAATATACTAATGTACATTAGAGTGATAAATGAGAGAGTTTTGAGGATTGTATTCATATTGCATTGAAAATATATAACTCTCCTATCGATAATTTTCATTGAAATAAAATATTACATTTAATATTTTGCATCACTTTCCTTGAAGCAATTCAAAAAACCAGTGAGTTTCATGCCATATACTCCTGACATAAAGAAAATAGCCACTAAGAAGCAATTTAATTAAATTTATCAAACATTTTTCATTTCTTTGGCAGCACACCAACATTAGCTTAGGATTACAGGGCCTTCGAATAGGTTGGTGGGGATGCTCTCCAAGGCCATAAAAACAAAAACTAGAGTCTTCAGTTAGTTAGTGTAAATCTAGATACAATTAGACATTGTCTAGGAATCCCTTCTGACACAAGGGTCAAGCATTAGGTCACACTGGGGATGGTGGAGTGACCGCCCCACTTCATTTGGTCTTATTGGTGTGGTCTACATACATACAAGGGTATCTATTGGGAGGTTACGAGATCAATACTATTGATGTCCAAAATAAAAGTACTATTTGCCCAAATTTTTTTGAATCCTTGGTAGTCTAGAACAAAAAATATGGGAATGTAGCCTTGAATTTATAACCTTCTTTATCTATATTAAAATTTCAAAGTAACTACTCAATAAATAAATACCAATAATATTAATATGATTGTTATATTTACATGCATGGACCAACCATAAGTAGTGCCATAAGTCACATAAGAAAAGAACTAAAACATCTACTAACGATGTATTTACAACTATAAAAGATAAGACATACATGGTAGATTGTTATAGCAAGTAGTTGCAACCATGTCAAACAAAATTCAACAATATTTACTGCTTCTATTTCATATAGAAACTCATCAACAAGAGAGGCGTTGTGTACGAAACAAATGAAACTACAATTAAAAATGTGAAGAAAATAAATAATAACAATAAGACATAGGATGACAAGATAAGAAATAAATCCTTCATTGAGTATATTTGAAAAATTGTTTGGATATAATGATCCCAACTTAACAAATTATAATTAATATATGACAAGAATCTTCTTTGGAAATGACAACGCTTATAACCTTATGAGTCAAATGTAAGTAGTAAAGAACAAAATACAGCCTCAGCCTTGTTGCAACTAACTCAATCAGAGCTTTTGGATGTTGGTATGACTATTGCAAAAAATGTTAATTATTAGCGATGACAAATAAACAATAGAGATAAATATCATTAAAGTCAAAAGTTAAAGTATACCTTAATAAAAAACACAAAACTTTTAAACCTCCATTCATTGCTACTATTTAAAAGAAGTCTTATAACAAAATTTTCATGTGTCTCAAAATATCTAAAAAAACTTCACAAATTATCCCAAAACTAAAGAAATTAGGCTCATTCATACCATACTCTGTGTGAATATTTATCTAGTTTTCCTTCTCCATTTAGGTATTTGTAATCAAGTTTTACTTAATAGGGTTATGCAATTGTTTCATGTTTTATTTTCACTGAGATTCATCAATAAAAATGACTCACAAATAGGTGAGAAGGAAAATCATTTTAAAATGGTGGACTCTTAATAAATAGGGGACACATATGACTCAAGAGGGAGGGAGGACCCACTTCCGTGACATTAGCATGCTATCATATTTACATAAAAAAAGATCTTTTAAAGAAATGAAAATCCACATTATTCATGATAACACCTTGTATCTTGTACAAAGTCATGCGTCACATTATGGTCACTCATCACAAGATCGACTTTCCCTCAAAGATTCCATATATATATGTATATATATATATATACATATATATATGTACATATATACATATATATATATATATATATATATATATATATATATATATATATATATATATATATATATATATATATATATATATATATATATATATATATATATATTGTATAAGAACTTTCCATATGAGTTTGATTGTCAAAACAAAACCATCATCAAAACTAACCAACAATTGTAATTAATACTTAATAGAAGTCCAAAACCTAATCTACAATCCGATAAATTAAAATATGTATGAGAAAATAGTTGAGTTATATGTTGTTTTAGAAAAAATATTATAAGTTGCAGCGATTGGTTTCCCTGTAGATGACTCAACAAGGTTTGCATTAGACACAACCTCCTTTTATATTCCTCCTTCTTCATGAGGTGAAGCTTTGAAAACATCGCCTATGTTTAAGTGTTCAAGATTAGAAGTAGGATTTTCAACATTAGGGCTAATAGAATTTACTGGCAGAGGACAAGGATTAGTTGAATCAAAATGTTTGGGAATTGGATCATCAACAACAACAACTTTAGTAGCAACAACATCAATATGACTAGGATAAAAAACTGTAATGACAATAGTCACAATATATTTGGTGTTAGGGTTATAAATGCTCCAAATGGGGAATATTGAGCATGGACTTTTGAGGAATGAGAGTGATTAGACATATGGCGAGCAAAGTTTGTAACAATTTGTACCCAACCTTTATCCACCCTTTATCACTCAATTTATAGTAATTGAGTGTAATTCTTCAAATTTTACAACTGAAACAACTCAATATAATTGAGTATGGAAAGATAAGCAAGTTATCATGGCTAGGGTTTTTACAAGGCTTGAGGATTTAAGATCATGAACAAGGGTAATAGGTCCATAAATAGAAGCTGTATCAAAATAGATGAAGAAATGAATTGACTGTCGAGCATAAATACCCAAGGACGAATTGAACCTTAACTTATATGAGGGCTTTCACATTTTGCAATAAGAGTGAGAATTATTTTTAAAATGCCCATTCAGAGCTCATTTCTAGAGTCTATTTCATGAAACCTTAAGTCAAAATTAGGGCCTTTTACTTTACTAAGCTCGATAGATAGTTTTGTGAGGTTTCCAACAAAAAGTTGTTAAAATATGTTGCAGTAAAAAGGGGTTTTCTAGAGCCAAATAATGTCAATGTAATGGAGAACGAGAAAATATACAATAAACACTAATAGTATAAAAAATGGTTGCGGAATTGATGATGAATCTACAAAGTAAAAAAAAATAAATTGATTAATCAACATCCAAGACACATGTTAACTGCGTAATTAGCCATAACATATATCAACTTACCTGTACCTTTCATTTCCAAAATTGACACATGACCTTTAGAAACATTCTAGTGGTTTTTCCACAACTTGAACTCAATGATCTCTTTTGGTTATAAATACTGAAATGATGCTTTGGTGAGATAATTAATTGTCGTTTAAAGTTATGGTTTGGTATGGTTATTTATCGTGAACCTGTGTCATGAGAATCATTTGATTCATAATAAAACATTGCAACATGATCAGTTATAGATTCAATTGTTGAGGCTTGATCTGGTTGCAAGTCATCTAGTCATAATTTGCTTGGAATACACTTTGATCCCACTGTTACATAGCTCTAGCCCTAGTTCAGTATACAACATCATATGATTCACATTATGACATGGAAAAGGCATAATATATGGTCGAGGTTTGATTGGTTCAATATTTCCACGACATATTCCACAACGACATCCCTTGATAGGATTTCGTGGTATATGTTGTATTGGTTGGCACATGACATGAATTTTGAAGCCTGACACATCAAACCAAGGTGGTTTGTATAAGGACTGGCATTATGTAACACATATTTGAGCATAAGGTAGGCATGTTATCTTGCCCCTATTCAAAGTTAACTTTATTATGCTGCCAGGGGAATAACATTACATGGTTTAACATATATATTAGTTGGTGGTGCACCGATAGTGTATGGGCTGAGACCCTGGTTCGAGTTCTGACGATAGTTAGGTTATATTAATTGTCTTTTATATAACTTCATTTAATCAAATGTTTAACAAACCGACAACATACATTTTGTAGCGTTGACACAAAAATGTGACCATAATATGGCCATTATGTCTAATGTGCCATAAATAAGGAAAATTGTATAATGGTTATTTTATTATATGGTTTTAAATGGTTGTTTTGATTTTTTGAGTTCATTCATGAGCCGAATTGAAATCTAGAAGATGCAAGTGATCAATGTTCAGAGGTGGATGAAAGCCTTGTTGACATATATTTGATGACCATAATCTATATTGCATGGTTTTGAGGATTTATGAGTAGGTTGTAGTGGTTTTGGATATATGTTGAGAGAAAATTTTGATAAGGAGTTTGTGTGACCAGATAAATGAACTAGTTGGAGAAGAGTATGGACAACAATATGATAGCCAGTGACAGTAATTGATATGATAGTTTGTGGTAATGATTGCAATGAAAAATTGTGGTAGTGATTGCAGTGAAAACGTTTGCAGGTTGTGGCAGTGTTTGCAGTGCAATGTGTGCAGGTATTAATGATGGTGAAGTGTGCGCAGGTTGTGACAATAGTAACAATGATTTCGAGTTCCGACAAATTCATTGAAAAATAACTATTTAAGATGATGGTGGATCCAGTTTGATTTTTTTTAAAGAGGTCCATAAAAGGTTGAAGAAGGAGGTGGGTGCCTCCTTTAAGTTTGGAGCCTAGAGCAAGTCTAAGCTTTATCATCATTGAGATTGGTGCCTCAATCATGTTATAGCCTAGAGCAAGTTGAAGCTTTCTCATCATCTAAGTTGGTCCTCAATTAGGTTTGTATCCTATAGTGAATTATTGCTTGCATATTTTCGAGGTTGGTGCATCAATCAGGTTGTATCTATCACAAGTAGTAGATTACATATTTTTTTGGATGGGTGCCTTGAGTAGGTTAGTGCCTAATCTATGTAATAAATTGAAGCATAAGAAGAAGAATAATTTGTGGTTTTCTCCTATATAGGTTTCCACGTAAAATCTTGTGTATCTTTGTGATTGATGCGACAACTTGAGCTTCATGATGCATTGTTATTCTAACAACCCTTGGTTGATTTACTATGTAAATAAATAAAAATAATGACCAAGGTCATGGGACACGTATTCCAAGCTGAATATTTGGCACAAAAACATAGTGATGGGGATATTGGAGCTCTCTCTTTATTCTCTCTCTCTCTTGTACCCTTGCACACTTAAAGAAATCTTAGAGCATTGTTGGAGCATGCTTGGAGCACTATAGTTTTCATCCGATTTGGTGAAAAAAGGCAAAGGAAAGAAGGATCAACAAATACAACATGATTGCTTCGCACGTATTGAGTTTCATGTATTATTTCCTTGCTAGTATTGGCATGCATGGTATATGCATGTGGTTATTTGGTTATGCTCTATCATTGGCACAGAGGATTGCCTATATTGACAATGGATTTTCCTAGCTTTGCCATTTCCTAGATAGCCACGGTGTTGTGGGTTTTTCCACTTGTTCTAGAAAAATTGGGTTGAGTTACTAGCCTTGGAGCCTTGGTTGGATAAACGCTTTGGAGCCATGGAAGGTTGTGGGTTGAGTTATCAGTTCCTGGAGCTGTGGTTGGGACAAATGCTTTGGAGCCTTGGACAACTTGGGTAGAGACTGATCTGGTTGGTGTTAGTGATGTCCAACCGTGAGGTGGAATCAGGTTGAGGGTTGAGGTGGTTGGCCTCTAGAAGCCCTAGTTTGGTTTTGTTTGGTTTATTCCATGAGATCCCGCATATACACTTGGGATATGGCATCGAGGTGATTGGCTAAAAGAGAGATTTGGTTCATCCCAATCTATGGTTGGGTGGTACATGGAAGTCCATGACTTGGTTTGATTTTTCATATGTTAATAAGAGCTCTTTCCTCTTGTATTTTCATAAGTAGTTGTACTTGTTAATATGTGGCTTTGATAGTTGTTTTATCATGATGTACATGATATTCATTTGTTGGTTATATAACGGTTATATGATGTATATTGGCTATGGATCTTGATGTGTTTTGATTGTTGATGAATGGTTAATGAATGTATGAACTAATAGATGTTATTTCATTTATTATGAGAGAGCACTAGACCTTCTTGATGATTATCAGATAAGTATCAAACCCCTATGTTTAAATATGCATTCATGACTTGCACATTACATGTTTTCCATATGTTTGACGAAATGACTGTCATGGTTAGGCTTGGTTAGGTCAATTTTTTGGTTTATGTTTGGTTGAATGTATTTGTCATCATGAAAGAAATGATTCTGGAAAGTGTCACTGAGTTTTGGGCAGTGGTCTGGAGGATGACCTGGAAATTAGGCTCAGAATTTAGGACCGCATTCTCTGAAATGAAATTTTTGGGTTGCAATCGCTGAGATGCAGGCTTATGCATGTGGTTGGAGGCTCCCAACTGTATGAATGCCTTTCTATGGGATTAGTTGAGGGCTCATATTAGAAAAAAGGGTGTCCAACTCATTTTTTGGGCACCTAGGGTGGTTACTCAGCCTCTGAGTGACCTATAGCCCCTGTATGATGTGTTGAGTTGTTAGTTTGTTTTTCGTGGTTGACCCCACTCCTTAATGGGACTTAGGATTTCAGGTCATGTCATAGTAGCTCCTCCTCTCATGATTACCCTGGCAAGTGGTGAAAATGGATAGACATGGGATGGGTGGTTATAGTTATATCTGTTGATATGTTGCATATGGTTATGGTTCATTGAAATATGATTGTTTGTTGAAGAAAATTTATGAAATGGTAAAATTGTTCTCACATTGATTCACCGCTCCCCCCCCCCCCCCCCCGCCCCCCACCCCTTCTTAGTGTGATATTTGATCAAACAATATAGACCTCCTGAACGTACTATGCAGAACCCAAATTCCATGTTGCAATATTGTATTTGTATCTTGACCTTGTGACTGGTGATCCTTGTTATTGCATCACGAATGTTGCAACTCCCAAGGGCTCCTCAACTCAAATGATCAAACTGAGGTTGATATAAACTTTAAGGTGACAATGTTATATGCACAACAGAAAGGATTCCACTCATGCCACCCTCATTTATGACATTATATCAAAAAGTTCTCAGAGACCCTTCCTCCTACTGAATTAGAATGAAAACTTGATAAAAGGACAACTCGAAATTTCTTCTAGCTATGAAAATACAAATTCCATTGACTCAACTTGTAAACACTTAACTATTCAATTCATGAAAGGACAAAGGCTAACCTACTTGCAAAAATAAAGCTATGTTATCTTATTGAATACATCAAATTACCTCATCTACATGCAGAATGGAAACTAACTTATCTTGCATAATTCATCAAGCTAACAATCAGAATTTCATGTACCATCTACCTAGTTCATACTTGCTCATAAATCAGTAACCTATTTGCATTATAAAGAAACTAACTCTAGTATGTTTTTGCAGTGAAGAAAAGGAAGGTTTGGAGTGGCCTAGGAGCTTTCCTTGATCATAATATCACAGCTGGGGGTCATTATGCATTTATGTTAAGTCAAACTTGCATGGGGATCAAAACTGAAGAAGGAAAACGTTGCTACAGGTTTTCCACAGGCGATTGCTACAAGAGGCCTATAATGCCACAGGAAGGAATCAAAGTGGTTTTGGAAGGTGAAAACATTGGATTGAGGGTATGCAGAGGTGGATAGTAGTTGAAGAAAATGAAAGGAGGTTGGTTTGTTGGATATTAGGGCTAGGTATCTCTTCATTATGAGTGAACAAGAAGGAAAGGTAAAGGGGGAAGGCACCATTTGCATACTTTGTTCATGAGATTTGAAGAGGAGAAGGAGGTTGAGAGGACAAAGTACAACAAAGGAAGGAGAGTACAGTAGGTACAATAATAAGGCTATAGGAATGAATTCCAAGGCATAGGCAGAGTAGGCTTGCATGAATTTCGAGTAGAAAAGTCAGTGCATTTATTTTTGTAGACATAGAAAAGGATTTGAGGCAGTTTGGGTCGCATTTATTGTTGTCTTATGGGATAAAAAATCGATGACACTGATAAGCATTTATTATTGTAAGAAATGGCATGAAATTTGAGGTTCCGAGATACATTTAATGTAGTCTAATAGACATGGAAATCAAGGAACAATGTTGCATGAATTTTGACACATTAGCATGAATTTCTGAGTGAGTTGGGAATGAAAATCAAGGAAATCAAATCAGATTTATTGTAGCATGTTAGAAATGTAGACCAATGTTATTTTTTGAGGGGTGTAATGCATTTTTTCCTTTGAGGATTTTCCAAGGTCATTAGCGTCAGGCCAGGGTAACTCCAGCAATTAATGAGCGCAAGACAGAACTGATGATTTTATTCATTAGACAATTGTTATTTATACATATACAAAATAGATCAGTTCATCTTCTAGATGACTGTCCAGCTTCACCTCATCCGTTTCGGATTAGGTGTCAACATTCCCCCCCTTAATCTGAAGGGATGTTGGTGAGTCCAAGCATCGTTCTGAATCTTTCAAGCTTTTCTCTTCCAAGCGCTTTGGTGAAGATGTCTGCAATTTGATCGTTTGTGGAACAATGACGGAGATGGATTTTTTTTGCCTCAACATGATGTCGGATCAGATGATATTTAGTATTGATGTGCTTAATACGATCATGGAACTTTGGGTTCTTGGCCAACTTTATTGCAGAGGTGTTATCAATCATGAGTGGAGTTGATTGTATTTGTTTTACCTGCAAATCTTCAAGAATTTTCCTGAGCCACACAATTTCTTTCGTTGCTTCAGCTGCTGCCACATATTCTGCTTCTGTTGTGGAATCTACTGGTACTTATTGTTTGCGTGATCTCCAGGAGACAGCTCCCGATCCAAGACTCATAGCATATCCTGAAGTAGATACCCCAGTTTCTTTGTCTCCATCGAAGTCTGAATCAGAGTATCCAATCAAGTTGAAGTCGTCCACCTGTGTATACTTGATTCCAAGGTCTTGAGTTCCCTTCAAGTACCTTAGAACTCTTTTTGCAGCAGACCAATGTCCCTCACAAGGCTTTTGCATAAACCTGGAGAGGATTCCAACAGCAAATGAAATGTTTGGTCTGGTAGTAGTGAGGTAGATGAGACTTCCTACAAGCTGTCTATACTTTGTTGCATCCTCAAATTCCTTTCCTTCAATAGATGTGAGCTTCAAGTTTTGTTCCATTGGAGTAGAAAGGGGATTGCACTCTGTCATGCCAAATCTGTTTAACAAATCTCCAATGTATTTATTTTGAGAAAGAAATATGGACTTTGGATGTTGGGTTACTTCAATGCTAAGATAGTAATGAACATAGCCCAAATCAGTCATTTCAAAAATTTTCCTAATTCTTTCTTTATGGATGCAATATAGCTTTCATTGTTCCCTGTCATTAAAAGATCATCTACATATACCACAAGATATACAACTATTTTGCCAACTTTCTTGACAAATAAAGTTGCATCATCAAGATCAAAATGTTTGAAGTTGAGTTTCAGAAGATGCTCAATTAGTTTTTCATACCAGGCTCGTGGTGCTTGTTTGAGGCCATACAAGGACTTCACAAGTTTGCATACTTTGTGTTCATGTCCTTTCACAACAAATCCTTCAGGCTGGGACATAAAAACGTTCTCTTTTAGATCTCCATTCAAGAATGCAGTTTTTACATCCATTTGATGGACTTTCCAACCGTTCTGAGCAGCTAGTGCAAAGAGTGTCCGGATGGTGGCCATTTTGCTGTGGGAGAAAAAGTTTCCTCATAATCGACCCCTTCCTTCTGTGCAAAACCTTTTTCCACAAGCCTAGCTTTGTGCTTGTCAAGTGAGCCATCAGCTTTGTACTTGTTCTTGTAGACCCACTTGCAGCCAATTGGTTTGGTTCCAAATGGAGGATCAACCAGCTTCCAAGTGCCATTCTTTATGAGGGCATCATACTCCTTCTGCATCGCTTCTTTCCATTCATCATGAGAAGCAACTTCTTTGAAGGAAGTTGGTTCAAAACCTATAGACAAGTTCAATTCACAATCATAAGTAACATCCATATCAACAGGTGACTTAAAGTTATCTACATCACCTCCATCTTGTCGGTTTGTATTTCTGGTTCCTGTTTTTCCAATTTCATCAGGATGAACACTTTCAAGTGTCTTTTTCAGCCACTTTGGGGGACCTTTCTGAGATGGTCCAGGCTGTTATGTTGATTGAGTTGGGTCTGAATCAAGATTGAGTCTCCCAATTATATCAATTACATCACTTAAAGCATCATCCGTTGTTGGAGTGTCATGCAGGGGAGATTGTTCTTCAGAAGAAGATTCCACATGTTGATCTAGTATAGGAATCCCCCCTTCAAGATGTGGAATCTGATTATCAAACTCTTGGAATGATTTCGGTTTTGTGAATCTATCCAAGCGATCAAGTTGCCGCTCAACAACACTGTCAGATTTGGATGATTCAAGAAAAATGACATCTCTAGATAAAACAAACTTTTTATTTACTTCATCATAAAGGCGGTATGCTTTAGATGTGTTTGAATACCCCAGAAGATACACTTACGACTTCTAGCACCAAGTTTGTTTCTATGTACCTTTGGTATTAAAGCATAACAGGTGGAACCAAAAATCCTGAGATGTTTTACCGAAGGAACATGTCCATACCACAATTCATAAGGAGTCTTGTTTCTTATAGCACTAGATGGACATCTATTCTTTATATATGCAGCACATAGAACAGCATCAGCCCAAAACATTGTCTTTACATTTTTGAAGAAAAGCATGGATCGTACCATATTCAAAATTGTTCTGTTCATTCTTTCAGCTACACCATTCTGTTGAGGATTATAAGGCACAGTTGTTTGATGTTTAATCCCATGTTGGCGAAGATAGTGTTCAAATTCATTTGATGTATATTCTTTTCCATTATCAGTGCGAATAGACCCAATATGAGATTGTGCATCATTTTCAATCCATTTATGAAAATTCTTGAATGTTTGAAAAGCATCAGATTTGTTCTTCAAAACATAAACCCAACACATTCTGGTGTAATCATCAATAAATGTCATGATATATTTATTTCCATTTGCAGAAGGAACAGGCATTGGACCACATAAATCTGAATGAATAAGTTCAAGCTTCCTATGTGCTCTTGAATGTGAATCATGAAAAGACTGTTTGTTGTGCTTTCCTAGAATGCAGGCATCACATTGTTTATGTTTTCTAGGAATTGTAGGCAAACCAGCAACACCATTTTTATTCAACAGGAGACTATCATAGTTTAAATGTCCAAATCTAGCATGCCATAATAGAATTGATGGAAGTGTACCTTCATCATGATGAGAAACATATGAAAAATATTGTGCATGAGTAGAGGTTCCTTGCAGTTTAAGAAGTCTTTCTTCTTCTACACCCCTCATGACAAGTGAATGGTCAGATGCCTTTCTTACCTCAAGCTTTCCATCAAACATATGAATGGATTGACCTTGCTGGCGGATGTGGACCAGGGACAGCAAGTTTCTCTTGAGCTGTGGGAGATATAGAACATGATCCAGAAGAAAGTCTGGAAGACCAGGCAGTTTAAGCCTGATTATGCCAAGCCCTGATGGCTTGATTTTTGACTGATCTGCAAAGTATACTGCTCCATCAACATTGTCAGTGAAATCTTCAAAGAAATATTTCCTATGAGTCATATGACAGGTTGCTCCTGAATCAAGCAACCAGTCATTTTTCGAAGAAGCAAGTGAAGCATTAAACAAATCTTCATTTACTCCAATGTTACATTGTGCCTCAATATAGTGAGCGGATTCAGGTGCTTTACCTTTGTCTGTGTCATCAGTTTTACCTTTCTGCTGATTTCTTCTCTGCTCAACTTTGTCCCATGGTAGCTTGCATGTAGAAGCATCATGTGATCCATTTCGTTTGTAGCGAATGCAATGCAGATATGCCTTTTCTGCTTGAGGATTGATAACAATTATAGCCAAAACGGAGAGAGGGGCAGCACAGAGAGGGGTAGGCAAACGTTATAAAAAATAATGCACAGTCTTTGGTAGTCAGAGGCAGCGCAGAGAGGGGCAGCAAATTCGGGCAAAAAAAAAGCGCAGTCTCTCAGAGAAAACGAATGCGCAGTCTCTCAGGACAGAGGTTTCATGAGACAACAGAAACCTGGCAGAGGAGTTACACTATTTTAGGGACTGGGACCTGGGCTCTGATACCATGTCAGGCCAGGGTAACTCCAGCAATTAATGAGTGCAAGACAGAACTGATGATTTTATTCATTAGACAATTGTTATTTATACATATGCAAAACGGATCAGTTCATCTTCTAGATGACTGTCCAGCTTCACCTCATCCATTTCGGATTAGGTGTCAACAATTAGACCAAAATATCTTTCTTCAAAAATTATGTGATTGCTAATGTTATTCTCAAAAAAAGTGAAAGAGTAGATGTAGGCTCATGCGTTTCTTGTTTGAAAAATATCCATGTTTATGACAATAACATAAAACATGTGGGTTGTGCATTAAACTTGGTGTGATTTTAGAAAACTTGAAACCTAGTTTGACTTGCAACAAAATTTCTACACCATGTAATTACAAATGGAACGTTTGGCCATTTAGATTTGAAACGACCCCTCTTGGCCTATTTCATGTAGAATTTTTCCTCCTTTGGGGTTTACTCAATGTAAATTTGAAAATTTCAATTTTTTAACTTAGCCTGCAAGCGTTTTGTGGGTGACAAGTTACTTATTTTGTGGAAGACCAAGGAGGAATTTTTGAAGAGCCTTGTATATAAATATAGGCCTTCTCGTCCTTGGAAAATCATTGTGAACTTGTTGAGATCTATCAAAATGTGGATTTTTTCATGAGGCAAAAGGCTTTACATGTGAATTTCCTTCTTTTTCTTGGTTGATCAAATATTTTTCAAAGGAAATTTTTGGAGAAACAAAAGGTTACTACAAGGCTAATCTAATTGATCCAAGAAGTCTTGGAAGAGGAGGTCTAGGGTTCATCTCACACATTCTCTTAATTCATTCAAGGTATTTTTGTTCTCTTTTGGGACATGATTCACTTTCACCTCTTGAGGTAGATAACCTTACCTTCAATAATTGTTGATTGCTTGGTTGGAGGAGTATCTTCTTGGAAGGCCCTCGTAGTAGAATTTTGGTTCTGTTACTTCTTATTTTGGATTCTAGGGTTGTATCCTTGGTGTTCCACCTAATATTCCAAAACCTCAAGCATTGAGATACCAAATCAACAGAGGACATAATTCCATGTCTTTAACTCCCAGGGAAGAAATATCATATCCTTATTCCAACAATTTGCAATTATTTTATTTACAAAATTATATATCAAAATCTCTTATCTTTTTTGTAAATTTGTAGTTAGTCTTAAATACAAAAACCCTAAAAGAATTATATATTTCAAAAAATCAATTTGTTTCTTATAAGAAATCCAAAAAGTATTGAGATAGCGAATATATTCACTCAACTATGATTTACATTGTATTTATTGGTTATATCATTGGTAAAACCACCACAAAATTTGCAATTTTGGGAAGACCTAAGTCATAAGGTTGTACAACCCCCATTGATTTGCCTTGTATTTTTGTAGTAATTGTATTTTCAAATGTTTTAAAGCTAATTACAATTCTGAACAATTTGCCTACAATAATTGTAAGTGATTGGAGGCCAATCCTTTCCTCGGGATATGTGAAAACCAAGATACAATATTTTGTACCCATTGAAAATGATATAAAGAGGCTTTTCATTTACTAATTATTACTATATTTTTCAAGTTTTTGTAGTTGGAGTTTCTTATTGATAAAGGAATATCCACAGATGTGAAATTTACTGCCGACATTTCAGAGCCACATGTAGAGCAAATGAAAAAGAGAGAGTGAGAAGTACAAGTACTCTTGGGCTCTAATCTAAATGAGTAATTTTGAGTGAAAATATTGGGTATTGTGTTTTACATATGTTTATTTTCTTAATTAAATGTGACAATGAATGGATAGGTTGTCCCACCTCCCTGATATACTATTTGGAATTTTACATGAAATCAAGTGAAAGTAGTTAGGGTGTATAGGGATGGGTATGGGTATAGATGTAAATGAACCAATTTCAAACTTACATGTAAAAAGGGTGTATGAATACTGGTCAATTCAATTAAGTTTTATAAATTATGGAGAGAGAAAAATAATAGAAATTTTTTAAATAAGTTTTATCACATCAAATATTACGGGTTAGTTAATACTATAGATCTATAATCACCAATGGTAAACTCATGATCGACAAAATCAAGGTGATTTTAATTAATATAAATTTCTTGTTTTAATTTTTTTGGGATAAACAACTACCCCTTTGAAGTTTATTAACAATGTATTCTAGAATATACCTAGCTTGTCTCGTTAAAGAATGAAAAACATAAGTAAATGATATTAATGGATGGAAAAGTATCCCATGAACCCCTCCTTCAAGTACATGCTTTAATGTCTAATGTTATAAGGCCAAATCATTTTCCCCTCAGTCTTATCCAAAATTTAGGAAAATGGGTAAAAATTGGGGGACCATGTGATAGGGTTTGTGGCTCCCATTGATGCAACACTTCATGCAACTCATTTAATCTCAATCTCTTCACATTCTCTGAGTATAAGGAAATGTCGATGTTTTGATCTCTTGTCAGATATGGAATTCTTGCTATTGATTGTTCCAATTGCTACAATAACTTTTTAAGGTTAATGGAATATGGATTATAATCGCATGTGGGATTAACTCCAGGCATGTTAAATTTACAGTATCATATCGATCTCCTACTCTCAACATGTTAATTCCCTGCCACTTTTTTTTTTGGCCTTTGAAGGTACTCTGAGTAGTTTCGATTGAGAATGATCAACATCTCTAGGCATATCTCTGTGGTGGCGAATATAACTTTCTGGTTTGTTGCTTCATCATTTTCTGAGTGGACTTTGGCAGTAGTGATTCCCTCTAGAATCATATAGGTTTCAGGTTCGTTTGGTGTGCCCATTTCAATTAGTATTTGTTGATTGTATTTTCATCTCTAAATTTATATTTTTATGTTGGAGCTCCTCAAATTTGGTTTTCTTTATCCATCTATCTAGTACTCCCTTCTTTTGGCTCATATATTGTGTCTTTGAATTCAGCAAAGCCTCTTCCATTTCTGGAGTTAGATTTATACTTTAGTGTCTTTGTTATCTTTACCCCTTCGTTAATGACATTAGTTTGTCTCACTCCTACTTGGGCCCAAATGTCACAATATTAGGATTTCTTTAAGCGTGCTCTATCTCCTTTAGTGAATTGTGGTTGTTTCCTCTTTGCCTAGACCATGTTGTCTATTATAAGGTCACTCTTGCCCTCCTTTGAGAAAATTGTTCCCTAACACTTTTCTCCTATATCCCTCCTATTATTCTCTAGCACTTATTACACATCATGCGAGAAGGAAAAGAGGTCTCCCGTGCCATCAATCTGAGGATGTGGGAAAAAAGAGATAAAACTCCTCAAACTATGGATAACCTAAATTGTATAAATTGTTCCAAGAAAATTGAATCTCTACAATTGGAAACAATGGAAATTAACTGGAAGTTGCATAAGCAAATGCCAATGTCTATCAACCTCCTTGAAGAAATAAAAGCCTTGAAAGGAAAATTAGCTTGATAGAAGGCCACAATCGATGCTTCCCAACAACAAAAAGAAGGTTTAAAGGTGCAACACCTGGTCGATGATAATCAAACTACCAACAACAATGCTTCCAATCAGCGTGTGGGCATACTACTGCCTGATCCCAACTAGCTTCCCAAAGATGACCCCCCATCAATTCTTTGAAATATTCCCTCTATAAATGTGTTTTGATTCTCGATCAGTTTGAAAATTTTATGCATGTTGCTCATTAGTAATAGTCAGATTACAATATAGCTAATTTGTAATTCTAGAAAGATCCTCTCTAGAGGACCCACTACTAGATGAATTATTGTTACTACTTCTTGTTAAATTGGAAACTAGGGACAAACTCCATGTGGTCAACTTATTTATGGCAGTTGATATATTATTGGATCCCTCTCGTCGAGAGGTGTAGGATTGACCTAAAGATCATCCGATTCCGACAAGTATTTATGGAGATATGAATTTATTTTAATTATGGATTTATTATCTAGCCGACTAGCAACTTATGTAGGCTAAAGAAGCCCAAACTTCATGTCTATTCAACCTATACGTTTTGGTATAAATATAAGAAGATTTGAAGTCATTTGTAACTCTCTTTAAGTGATCTCCTCTCCATGTCTTGGGTTTTTGGAGAAGGCAATACACTGGATTACACTGGCCTAGTATGATGATGCCCTGATGGAGAACGCAGTCATGAACCAATACGTTGTTCTAAGAAGCCCTAATCGAAGTCAATGGATGCCTTTGTGTCATTGTACATAGAGGAGCATATACACTATCAATGATATACACGTTGTAATGGAAAGATATACAACACAACTGTAGAGGATATGTTTAGGCAGTAAAGGAAGCCGCAATCATAAGGACATGAGGCTACAGTCATGAAGAGTCAAGTCATAGTGATGAAGAGGTATCCGCAGGCTTAAGAGCTCTGGCCAAAGTGCCAAGAGGAGTATTTATGTGTCTTTTGTTTATGATCTGATTGGCCAAGTAAGGAAGGAGGCTAGCCGAACTTGTAAAGAGGAGTTCTAGGCATAAGGGTAGGCGTTATTCTCTATGCATAGGCCACTGAGTGATTTTGAGTTTTACAATGGTACAAAAGCTGTTTTGAGAGGGCCGAGAGGCCCAGCAAGGAGCAAGAAGAAGGCCGATGTACCCTTGACCATCAACGCAGGAATTAAAGAGGTATGAAGGTTGTATAGTAGGGTTGTCGTAGCAGCCACAGAAAGCCCTAAACAGGGCCAAAATTTCAAGATCCTGTGCATTGGCCGAAATGTATTTGTGGACAGAAATAAGACGTCTATCACGGGTATGTGCTTGTCTTTTCTAATGATGAATTTTCCAGATATTATGGTCCAGATTATACAGTTTGCACTTCTGGTATAATGCGCTGTACGAAGATGCTTGGCAAAGCTCCAAGTATAGTCCCTTGAGAGGGACAACAAGGGCTGTTAGAAGGCAGATGATTTGGAGTCTTAAAAATGGATATATGGAAGAGCTTAAGGGTAGTCAAGTGGGCTTATTATCAAACCCCATCTTTTGTATGTATAACAGTGAAATATGACAATATGACAGAGTTTTATGACAGTGATCTTTTGCGCTTATTGTAGTGTCACTTACTCTTAGGACAATTATGCATAGCAGTGATATTGTTCTCTTGACAAGTGATGAATGGAGATGATATATGGAAGAGATATTTGTTCCTATGACAATAATGTTTGGGCAGCGACTTTAGTGATATTTGGACAATGTTTCTTGATGTATAGAAGTGATTCTTGTATGACAATGACTTATAGGGTTGTGATGTGACAATGATATATAGGACAACATGATGATGATGCATAGGCAGCGTTATAAGATCATGAACATGAAGGGCAACAACATGAGATCATGGACATATAAGATAGCACGATGATGATGCATAGGCAGCATTATAAGATCATGAACATGAAGGGCAGCAGCATGATAAGATCGTGGACATGGGCAGCATGATGATAATCACAACTATTGCAGCATGGCGTCATATGCAGTGATACAGCAAGTGGACCTAGATGTAGTACTATGATAGGTGAAGCCGTCACCTTGGAGAATCAGTTGAAGCAAAATGTCTTCAACTGATATCATCATTATATGAAATGATCTATGCTAGATCTAGATAAGTCAAAGTGTTGACGTCTATTGTAAATGTACTATATCTCTCTCTCTCTCTTTCTTTGCTGAACTTTGAAGAACATAAAAGAAGAATTGATCAAGGGTTTCCGCACACATTGTGGGGTTTGTCCCTAGCTAGTGCCACATCTTGTGTCCTCTTGTCTTGGCTTGCCTTCTGCGATTTATATTCATGTTCTATCTGCAATTTACTTTATGCTGATGTGATTGGCAATATGGAAACTAAATTAAATAAATTGCTCTAGCATAGAACATACCTAAAAATTAACATGGTATCAGAGCTGAGGTGAAGACAATGCCCAAGCAAGAGTGAAAGAGCAATCACCGAAGACAATTGGGACATGATAGAAGGATCAATGGGCTCCTCATAATTCACCTAGAGTGAAGTTGAAGCAGAGAATGTTATCAGAATGACGCAACGAAAGTTTTTGATTGCATACCTAAAGATCACTTCATTGGGAAGTTCGGATCTAAGGGTGGATGGAAAAGTAGATGTATTGGTTATGAGTTCGGCCCTTATGCGAAGGAGTGTCCGAATGACAGAGATGCAGGTCATCAAAGACACGGCCGACTCTTCAAGGAAGCAAGGAACCCCAGGTAAGAAGAATCAAATATTGGTTTTGATAAAGAAGTGTTATCTTGTATTGGCCCTCTCCTTCAGATTCTTTGGAAATCTGGCATATTGATTGTAGTGCTTCAAGGAACTTCATCGGATAGAAGGGTGCACTCTCTAATTTGGTAGAAATGGAAACAATCGTGGGATTACACTTGAAGCCAATGCCACCTATCCCGAAAAGGGAATGGAAGTCAAAGGTTTTATGGTGGCATTCATTAATGGAAAGGTACATGTTTAAAAATAGAATTTTCTAAAGATGCTTTTGAGTTCAGGGTTGTATTAAGTTACAGGAAGTCCACGAGTAGGACCATGTCCATTGACACATAGCACCAGAGGTCTGTGAGTCAGATGGTGACAAGGAAGCCTGAAGTCAAAAAGAGCATGAAACTACATGTTTGAGATGTACTGAAGGGAAATCTTACAAGGGGACCATTCCCCTCAAGTAGCAGGTCAACAGGTTTGAAACAACCCGTGGAGTTTTGAATGGGAATCTCATGTAGACAGGTGGAAGAAAGCTCTCTATGGCTTGAAGCAAATCACCCTGGGCATAGTATGAGAGAATCAACAACTATCTGATGAAGCTGAGATTCACTAAGAGTGAAATCGATCCAAACCATTACTCAAAGGTTGTGGATGATAGACCTCTCATATCGGCACCTATGCCTGACAGGTGCAGACCCTCTCATTTGTAGGAGACAGAGCGAGTTGGATTCCGTATGTGGAATGATAAACTGCAAGCCTGTGACTACCTTTCGAGGAAGTTATCCAGTAGTGATGTTGGACTAGACTTGGGAAAGTTCTTGGTGAACTTCCATCCAGACATATGTTTTTTAGTTAGCATGGAGAGCTCATATTTGGATGAGCCTCACTGGATTGTGCCATGAATCTTCTAAGATGTCTTCAGGGTACAATCTCTCATGGATTGAGATACACTACCGGAAATATGAAACTGTATGATTATTCGAATGTTGATTGGGCAGGCAGTGTGAAGGATCATTGAAGCACTTCTTAGTGATGTTCCTCTTTGGATTATGCTTCTAAGTAGAAAGCAGAAGTCGGTTGTTATAAGCACCACCGAGACTAGATACATATCTACGAGTATGATCTCGTATGAAGCTAACTGGTTGGGGAAGCTCATTAGTGAGTTGTACACATGATGAAATACCACTGTGATTCTCTGTGACAACCAGAGGTGGGATTCGATTATTGAGGAATCCCGTATTCAATGATTGCTCCAACAGATAGACATCAAATACTGCCTTATCTGGGATATGGTACGTTGATGAGCAAGGAGGCTCCATCGCACTGAGATGATGTATAGGTCAGAGCCCCGGGGAAAGATCAAATTTGTGATTTTCCCGAACGACTTGGAGTCGTTAAGAGACCTTTGTAAAAGGGTCTTGCATGTTGCATAAATTGAGCTCTGGGAGCTCTAGGGGGCTTACGGTTCTTACTGGAGCAACTTAAAACCACAGGGTGACTCACCCTCCCCTAGTGGTGCACACTGTGAACAAGATGATTCGCTCTCTTGTGGACAAGATGATTCGCTCTCTTGTGGAACAAGATGATTCGCTCTCCTGTGTAGCAAGATGATTAGTTCTCCTGTGAGACCTGGATTGATGTGTTCTTCGTGGCGATTGTAGCAAGATTGATGTGTTCTCCTATGAAGACAAGATTGATTAGTTCTCCTGTCCAGGCATCCTACCCATGCAGTCTGGGACTTATGGGAAGTACCTCTCATCTGATCAATGAGCCGGGAAATGAAGTTAGGGACCATATTAGTACCGATGGACGCATTGTTGTATCTACCGTTCTACCTATGCTAGGATGACCTCCATTGATCTGGGATCAATGATACTAGTCTAGGACCAGTGGTAGGAGTTGTACCATACTATGACGCTGACTTCGGGTTGGTTGAGACTGGTCTGGGACTAGTGGTACATACTCTGAGACTGACTTCGTGTCAGTGTAGGACTGGTCTGGGACCATTGAGAGTGGTTCATACTATGACGCTGACTTCGGGTGGGTTGAGACTAGTCTGGGACCAGTGGTACACTCTCTGAGCCTGCGATACTGGTCTGGGACCAGTGGTAGGAGTAGTACCCACTATGACGCTGACTTTGGGTCGGTTGAGATTGGTCTGGGACCAGTGGTACGCACTCTGAGATAGACTTCGGGTCAGTGGAGAATGGTATGAGACATTCTCGATCAATTTTTCTTCTTCATAGTTCAGCAGAGCTAGCAGAGCCAGCTGAGCAGAGCACAACTAGCAGAGCCAGCAGAGCTGAGCAGAGCCAGCAACGCTGAGCTGAGCAAAGTAGAGCGGAGCCAGCAGAGCTGAGCTGAACAGAGCAGAGCTAGCAAAGGCAGCAGAGCTGAGATGAGCAGAGCTGAGCTGAGCTGAGCTGAGCCAGTAGAGCAGAGCTAGCAGAGCTGAGCAGAGCATAACATAGCCAACAAAGCTGAGCAGAGTTGGACAGAGCAGTGCAGGTCATTGATGGCAGAGATAGTACAGTCCGACTTATGGATCACCGGATGGAGTTCTCCCTAGTTGAGAGGGAGTGCTAAATTGGCAACTAGGGCCAAACTCCATGTGGGTCAGCTTATTTATGGCAGCTGATACTTTTATTGGATCCCTCTCATCGAGAGGTGTAGGATTGACCTAAATATCATTCGATTCCGATAAGTATTTATGGAGATATGAATTTATTTTAATTATGGATTTATTATCTAGCCAACTATCAACTTATGTAGGCTAAAGAAGCCCAAACTTCATGTCTATTCAACCTATACGTTTTGGTATAAATATAAGAAGATTTAAAGTCATTTGGTAACTCTCTTTAAGTGATCTCCTCTCCACGTCTTGGGTTTTTGGAGAAGGAGATACATTGTATGATGATGCCCTGATGGAGAATGCAGTCATGAACTTATACGCTGTTCTAAGCAGCCCTAATCGAAGTCAATGGATGCCTTTGTTTCATTGTACATAGAGGAGCATATATGATATCAATGATATACACGTTGTAATGGAAAGATATACAACGCAACTGTAGAGGATACGTTTAGGCAGTAAAGGAAGCCGCAATCATAAGGACATGAGGCTGCAGTCATGAAGAGTCAAGTCGCAGTGATGAAGAGGTATTCACAGGCTTAAGAGCTCTAGCCAAAGTGCGAAGAGGAGTATTTCTGTGTCTTTTTTTTATGATCTGATTGGCCAAGTAAGGAAGGAGGCTAGCCGAGCTTGTAAAGAGGAGTTCTGGGCATAAGGGCAAGGGTTATTCTCTATGCACAGGCTGCTGAGTGATTTTGAGTTTTACAATGGGACAAAAGTTTGTTTTGAGAGGGCCGAGAGGCCTAGCAAGGAGCAGGAAGAAGGCCACAGTACCCTTGACCATCAACGCATGAATAAAAGAGGTCTGAAGGCTGTATAGTAGGGTTGTCGTAGCAGTCAAAGAAAGCCCTAAACAGGGCCAAAATTTTAGGATCCTGTGCATTGGCCGAAATGTATTTGTGGACAGAAATATGATGTCTATCACGGGTATGTGCTTGTATTTTCTAATGATGAATTTTCCAAATATTATGGTCCAGATTAGACAGTTTTCACTTCTGGTATAATGGGCTGTAAGAAGATGCTTGGTAAAGCTCCAAGTATAGTCCCTTGAGAGGGACAACAAGGGCTGTTAGAAGGCAGATGATTTGGAATCTTAAAAATGGATATATGGAAGAGCTTAAGGGTAGTCAAGTGGGCTTATTATCAGACCCCATCTTCTGTACGTATGACAGTGAAATATGACAATATGACAGAGTTTTTTGACAGTGATCTTCTGTGCTTATTGTAGTGTCACTTACTCTTATGACAGTTATGCATAGCAGTGATATTGTTCTCTTGACAAGTGATGAATGGAGATGATATATGGAAGAGATATTTGTTCCTATAACAATAATGTTTGGGTAGCAACTTTAGTGATATTTGGACAATGTTTCTTGATGTATAGAAGTGATTCTTGTATGACGGTGACTTATATGGTTGTGATGTGACAATGATATATAGGACAGCATGATGATGATGCATAGGCAGCGTTATAAGATCATTAACATGAAGGGCAGCAGCATGAGATCATGGACATATAAGACAACATGATGATGATGCATATGCAGCATTATAAGATCATGAACATGAAGGGTAGCAGCATGATAAGATCATGGACATGGGTAGCATGATGATAATCACAACTATTGTAGCATGGCGTCATATGCAGTGATGCAGCAAGTGGACCTAGATGTAGTACTATGATAGGTGAAGCCGTCACCTTGGAGAATCAATTGAAATGTCTTCAACTGATCTCATCGTTATATGAAACGATCTATGCTAGATCTAGATAAGTCAAATTGTTGACATCTATTGTAAATGTACTATCTCTCTCTCTCTCTTTCTCTGCTGAACTTTGAAGAACATAAAAGAAGAATTGATCAAGGTTTTCCACACACATTGTGGGGTTTGTCCCTGGCTAGTGCCACATCTTGTGTCCTCTTGTCTTGGCTTGTCTTCTGCGATTTATATTCATGTTCTATCTACAGTTTACTTTATGCTGATGTGATTGCTAATATGGAAAAGAAATTAAATAAATTGCTCTAGCATAGAACATACCTAAAAATTAACACTTCTCAAGTAATTGTTGCATTAGAGCACATATTTTAATAGAAAATATTCTCGTTTTTGTTAAAAAAATGTATTCTATAATATAAAATGTTCCTTATCACTAGATTTGCATCCACACTTTACACTACTTACTAACTGAATCAAAAGAAGACATGCCTATATAGATCTTATAGCCATATACCCATTTAAATATGTGAATGCATACAACTCCATACATAAACTTGCAATTGTGTGCTCAAATATGCAATGCTTAAAGCATCTATTTTCTTCATTACTCAAATCCTCCAAATACACTTACTAAGTACATATTAATTCATATATCCTATCACTGTATGACTAAGAAAATGATTTTTGAAGCATCTACCTTTACTTCAAATAAAATAAGCTAAATGAGACACTTCTTAATTAAAAAAACTTCTTCATTATCTATAGTAATGTGTTGTCACCAATGCTCCAAATTGGTTCTTGTAATCTATTTCGTGTTGCTTTCCACCATTGAGACAACACGGGAAAAATATATCATGCAACAATGTTGACATATCCTCTCTATTGATGGAATTGTGACATATTTTTTCTATTGATGGAATTGTGACATATTCTCTCTGTTGATGGAATTATGACTTATTATCTCTATTGATGTATATTAATATTAGACCACTATAGTGAGAAAGGATAAGGATACTAAGATTTGATTCACCATCTAGGAAATGCCTAGGTTAGTCTCACTAGATAGTCCAAGCCTAAGGTTTTATACTAAATTTTAAAAATAAGAGACGTAAATGTCATTATAAGATAGGAACAAAAAACATAAATAAGTTCATAGAGCCAATATTTATCTTGGAAACTCTTACTTGAGAAATGAACACCCAAACAAATACATAGTATTTCTTTGGCAAAGGTGGACAAATACCAAGTGAATTAAAAACATTATATAATGGTGTTCTTCAAACATTTTAATAGGTTTCATCACTTCAAATACCGTGGTTTTACCAATACCATAGGGCCCCATACAACCAATCAAAATCTTGTTGTTGACATATCAAAATTTTCTCATAGGGTAAGTCAAAATTAACCCATCAATAACTACCAAACCCTTAGAACTTGGAATTTTTATCTTTTTGACAAATGAGTGATCAGACGACACCCTTCTTCTTTATTATTATCTAATATAATATTCACAATTTCTCTAGTTAGTGATGTTCCTAAGCTAGACCAAACCAAAATGGGAAGGTAATAAAAAAACATGGTGCATGCAAACCAAATGGCAACTACATGCAATCTACGACATAACATTTCATTAACATCCATATTTAAAAAAACCATATAATGCATAGTGGGTATGTAGAAAGTCAACACTGGTATCCCATTCCATCCTTTAAACACATGTCTAATGAGCACAAATTTATATACACTCTCGAGACACAAATTTATATACAATTTACATGGATATGCACATTATAATTATATTTATGTAAATCTGTTGAGAATGTGTATTAAACTTTTAATGCATTTAAATTGTTGCGTGATATTAAGAATAATATTGAATGTGAGTCTTCATGATGACATCACGAGTGCCTCAATAGGCATTTAGGAAAGTAAAGGTGGACAATGCGCAACTCATTAACGGCATGTCTGTGTGGATTATAGTGTTTGCCATCCATCACAATGAGGAATTATGGGGATAATATGCCAATGAATTCAATCCATAGTGATTTGTTTACAATTCATGTAAGCTTGAGATTGATTTCTTATCTTTCTCGTTCATACTTCAAGTGATGATCATGATTTCCAATTGTGAGAATAAATTATATTGTTGTTGAATTATGTGATTTACGGCGAAAAATTATATTATTGTTTATATATATATATATATATATATATATTTTGGGAATTTAAAAATTTATAAGAAAAACAATTAGTTTTTAAGGATATCATCCATTACAAATTTGGTTAGAAGTATAAATAAGTTATATTTAGATTTATTTTCAAAAATCATAACAATTATTTAATTTAAATTTTCTTAGGTTAAAAATATAAAATAGACGGTAATATGCTGCAATGTTAATGAACTCCTTAATGTAAAGTCACTGGTTCAATTTCCAACTTAATCAGAGTAATATATTGGTCACTATGAAGATGTAATCCTGCCAAACTTAAAAAAAAATCATAATTTCCAAACTTTAAAAAAAATCATAATTTTTTTTTTTAAATTATAATAATAATTGTTATTTCTCGATCTAGAAAAAAAATGATAAGATAAGAAAACTTTATTTAAATATAAATATAAAAATACATTTATTATTAAAACTATATATGCACATAAATTTTTAATGCGTTATGCATTTTATTTCAAGTATTTTTTTTAAATATTGAAACATCATTTGGTTACCATAATACACCATTTACATATTATTAGATATTTTATTTTAACATTTATTTTTTTGTTTTTATACAAGGAGCTCGATAAATGTGGCACGTGAATTATGAAATGGAGTAGTCTAACAAGGCAGAGGAATTGCCCGGTTTCCGTCACCGCCCGGAAAAATGTCCAGCTCTGGCCAGTGGAAATTCCTCTGCCCTCAGCCACCTTTCACAAGCTTCGCCACCCTCCGCCACCATTCCACCCTCCTTAATGGAGTAGTCTAACGGCGGAGGAATTGCCCGGTTTCCGTCACTGCCCGAAAAAACGTCCAACATCGACCACTAGCAATTCCTTTGCCCTCAGCCACCTTTCACGAGCTCCGCCACTGTTCCACCCACACCGTGGAACATTAATTCATTTGACAGAATTTTGAGCGTGGGTATGCAGTTCGAATTTGTACCAAACCAATTCCCATTTCGCTCATTTTCATTCGAATTTTCCCCCCGGGCTCTACAGCTCCCCTAACCAATTCATCTCACCAGCTCCCGCACTCTACAGCTCACCATCTAGGCGACAAATAGGCAGCAAACCAAGGCGGACATCACTAGCCAGACAGGTTGGTTCATTTTTCCACTCTAAAATTCCTCCACCTTGTTAGACTACTCCATTCATTTATCAACACCCAATTGCCGATTTGCTGAGAATTTTGGGTTTTGACACAACAAATTTCAGTCGATTATATATAGTGCCACCATTAAAGTTATAGATTGACCTTTAGAGCTTTTTGGAATAGCGGTGACATCTCGAATTGATTCATAGTGAGATCAATTGACCAATCATGTCGGATTCTAAGTACGCTTATCCATACCTAGCCCAAGGTAGGTTTGGTGTTTCTAAAACTCAAATTTCTTTGAAATTCACAGTATTTTGAAGTTTGAATTGCCTTTTAAGGATTAGATGAGGAGACCATGTTTAATATGTTGTTGCAGGTTACCCTCAGGGTTATTACCAACAACCCCGCCCGTCGTTGCCCCACCAGTGTACTCTTAAGCGCCTTCGAGGAGGAATGCAGGGTTTCTAGAGGGATGGTATGTTGTTTTTTCCAGAGCTTTTGGTTGTTTTTGTTGACGTCTGGGTGTTATGTAAGGGTTTGATAGGAATTCTGAAGTTTTTGATATGAATTGTAAGGGTTTTTTTATTTGAATTGGGGTTTAATAAGAATTATTGTAAGGTATTGTTAGGGTTTTGATATGAGTTTTTATTGTGCAGCTTGGCTGCTCTCTGTTGTTGCTGTCTTCTAGATGAGCGTTGTTGCGATCCGTCTATTATCTTCATGTATTAATCGGCCGTTGAAACCTCTCTATGTGTACATATTTAAAAATAATCCCGCTGGTGTTGACATAAATTGATTACAAGGAAAATCATGGTGTTGTATATTAACATATATGGATTTAGTCCATCCTGCTTCACTGAACATTTCATGGAATTCAATATAGGTTTCATGGGCTGTTATTTTTCTTCTGATTATTGTCCATCCTACTTCACTGAACATTTTATGGAATTCAATATAGGTTTCATGGTCTGTTATATTTCTTCTGATTATTGTCCACGTTTACACTTCATATAGAGTTTTTTGAAACTTTGGCATTTATACAGATAAATTAAGTGTTGTTTATGCATTCATTTTTAACGAGGCAAGAGTTCAAAGCTTGTAAACCTGAAAACATATGTAAAGAAGAGACTTATAAAATACTACATCATTCAAGCAATGAATTATGAACTGGAGAATAGCTAAAGGCCAATAAATCGTCCAACTCTCAGCATCCATATCAATTTAAAGACTGGATACAACATGGACATAGAATTTTGAGCTGGTACGAGCTTTTTTGCATTAATCCTGAGAAGATTTCCCTTACCACCAACGCGTGCCATGCACAGAGTTTGAATATATTTTCAAATTCAATTTATAGTTCAAACATTATTACCATGTCGTATCAAATTTGATTCCCTCAAGTTACAGACTTCTCATCAAGGGAAAAAACAACAATTTGAAAAACAATTTAAACTTTACAGAGACTAATATAAATTGCAGTTCAGTATCCTCTCTCTTTCCATCTTCAGTGGAAGTTTGACACCGAGAGACACAAAATGTTACCCACTTTCCAGCATACATTGACAATCACTAGACCAAACAAGTTTTGTAAAAATTACTCTTGCAAAATTGATTCTACTCCTTAACCTTGCATTGATTGCCAATCCCACTACCTTAGATCAACTTGCCACTTGCCATCAAGGTTAAGTGGGTATTTAATGGTAAATCAACAAAGGATACAATCCATTGTTGCATAGGGACATATTCATGGAAGTCTTACCCGGATAAGTGCCAGGCTGACAACATACCTTACAATCATTAAAGCACACAACTTTTGCAAGAATCACACATCAGCTAAATTGATTTTGTTCCATCAACTTGTGTGTATTGCCAATCCCACTACCTCATATCAACTTCCCATCAAAGTTCAATTAGGTACTAAATGGAAAATCAACAACAGATGGGAGCCATTTGTTGCATAGGGAAAAAATCATGGATTGTAATGGAACATAATTGTTTGCTCTTCACTAAAATTACAAGTTTCAAAATCATTGGTCATAATAGAACACACATTATGCACAATATCCTATGTTCCACCAAGTTTCTAGGGCAGCAAAGTGCGTGAGTGGAAGTCAAACAAGATGGGTAAAATGATGGAATTCATTGTAATATCCCTAACCCAGAATATTTCTCAAACCCCAGCAAAAACTCCAACCAAATACGTGCAAATGATATAATAACCCAGAAATGACAAAATAATAGTGGTACAACGTATAATAATGTAAACAGGAAATATAAGCAGATACTCAAGAAATGCAGAGAGAAATGCTAAGCCATTTTATTATACTGAGCAATAAAACGAGTACAAGAGGTGATAAGACAGGTGGCACCTCGACTTGCACAAGGCAAGTGAAGAAATACTCTCAGAATAACAAGGAATGGCCTCTCTGTGTGGATGCTACTGGAGAACTGATGTGCTGCTGCTACTACTAGAAAACAAATAATGATTTGGGGCTGCTCCCTTCCATAGAAAATGCTGATACTCTAGAATCGATCTCTACTCTAGAAACCCAGAAAAACCCAGAAAGCTTTCCTGGAATAGCCGACCCCCGAAAATCACCCCCTTGGGGATCTGCGCAGTCCCTCAATGCTCTACGCTACCACTGAAGAAACCCCTCCAGAACTCTGCCTGAAACTCTGCCAAAAATCCTCCAAGATGCAAGGGTTGCCCCCTTGCTCAATCACCCGGCATAAATCCTCCTGCAAAAACCCCAATCCAACACTACTGCCAGAAAGAATTGCGTCCCTCGCCTAGTGCTGCGCAGTCCTCCCAAACGCTGCTGAAACTGCTGCTGGAGTGCTGATAAAACTACTGCTGAAATGCCAAAGGAAATACCTTTCCCGAGCAAGCACTTGAAGTCCCCCGGGGCTAAGGGTGAGACCTCTGAATGGAGACACTCAATGCACTAAACAGTGTTGCAGACTAGCTAAACAACCAGTGTGCTTAGAAGTCGAAATGACTAGCTCAAAATGCACATAACTTAATGATCCAAAATGAGGGGGATCCTCTCTATTTTATAGCCTCTGCCTCTCACAATCCCTAGGCTCACCTCCTCCTGCGTGATTCCCCACTTGCCACGTGTTTCTTCCCTCCTACGCAGTCCCTCCATGTGTCTGCGCGGGCCCCATTTCTGCGTTCCCCTTTGGCCCCCTTGGCTCCCCTTTAATTCACAACATTGTGCTACTAGGAAGTGACTTTTTATTCTAAAAGTGAGTTATGTCCCTCGTCCTCACTTTTTTTATTTACAAATAATTATAGAAGGCAAAAATTGGACAAAATTGAATATTCCAATTAGCCATGGCTAATTAGGAATATTACAGTGTCCCCCAGAAAAATGCTGCTTGTCCTCAAGCAACTGAAGTGATGGATGCTGCAAGATATTCTCACTTTCCCAAGTGGCATCCTCATCTGGCAAATTCTCCCACCTCACCAAGAATTCCCGGACCGTCCTGCTTTGCAGCTGCCTCTCCTTGGTATCAATGATAGCCTCCGACTGCAATACCAAATGCCCCTCGTCATCCATGGGTGGTAGCTCATCTATCAATGTCACCTGCTGCCCCAATGCATTTTTCAAGCATGATACATGAAAAATGTTATGAATATTGTTGCCTTGGGGCAGCTCCAACTCATATGCAACTTGTCCAACCCTGCGTACCACCCTGTATGGCCCATAAAAGCGGGGCTTGAGCTTCTCAGGCTCCTTCTGCTTTAGTGACGACTGTCGGTATGGCTGTAATCGTAGGTAGACCATGTCCCCCACCTTGAACTGTCTCTCCACTCGACCCCTGTTGGTATACAGCTTCTGTTGGTTCTGCGCTATAGCCATGTTATCCTTGAGCGCTCGGAGAATATCCTGACTCTCTTGGATCCAAATCTTGGCTCTAGGAGCCTTGCTATCACCAAACATCACATCAGAAAAAGATAAAGGATGATACCCATATAAGGCATAGAATGGTGACATACCAATGGACATGTGATGTGAGGTATTATAGCAGTACTCCCCTAGATGCAGCCACCTCAACCATGCTCGCTACTGCCCACTGACATAGTTACGCAAGTAGCCCTCTAGCCACTTGTTTAACTATCTCTGTCTGCCCATCCGTCTGTGGGTGATAACTGGTGCTCGGTGTCAACTCCGTCCCCACCAACCTGAAAAGCTCTTGCCAAAACCCACCCATGAAACGGCTGTCCCTATCATTGACGATGGTCTTAGGAAGACCATGTACCCTGAAGATCTCTCTGAAGAACAGCTCGGCCACCTGCGCTGTTGTATAGTGAGCAGATATGGAAAAAAAATGTGCGTACTTTTTCAGTCGATCAACGACGACAAAGATACAATCCTTGCCCTATACCATGGGCAATCCTGTGATGAAATCCATCGAAATACTCTCCCATTTCCCCTCCGGAATGGGAAGAGGTTGCAATAATCCCACGGGATGGCTCATCTCTCCCTTGTTCCTCTGGCAAACATCGCACTCCCAGATGTGCTGGAGTACGTCCTCCTTGAGGCCCTTCCATGAGAACCTCTCCCTAATGGCCCTGTAGGTTTTGGTAAACCCCTGATGTCCTGCCAATGGTGAATCATGTGATGCCTGGAGTATCTTCTTCTTGAGCTGAGACCCCTCAGTCAAGAAGATCCAGTCCCTGTAATAGATGATCTCATCGACCACCCTGTACCTGTCATCTGCCACCTGCCCATCCAGAACCTCACATGCAAACCTGTCCTTGGAGTACTCTACTAAGAGTCAAGCCCTCCAGTCTGTATCCAAGCTCATAAGAGACAACGTAGCTGGTCTACGTGAAAGGGCATCTGCTACCACGTTGTTATTACCCTTGACATACTCAATGTCAAAGTCATATGCTTGGATCTTGCTGATCCACTTCTATTGCCTCTCCTGTAGCTACTTCTGCTCCAAAAAGAACTTGAGGCTGTTGTGATTAGTCCTCACCCCGAACCTGTTACCCACCAAATACTGCTGGTACTTAGCCAATGCATGCATGATGGGCAACATCTCCTTGTCGTATATAGAATACAACCTCTCGTGCGGAAGGAGCTTCCGGCTCTCAAAGGCTATAAGGTGACCTCCCTGCATCAACACTGCGCCGATCCCCTCTCCCGACGCATCACACTCCAAAACAAATGGCTACATAAAATCTGGCAACGCAAGCACTGGGCAGCTGCTCATAACCTCCTTGAGCCTGTCAAAGGCTCGCTGCACTGTATCCGACCAACTGAATGCCCCTTCCTCGTCAAATCTGTCAGGGGTGCAGCAAGCTGCGAGAAACCTTTGACGAACTTCCGGTAGTAAGTACAAATGCCAATGAATCCTTGAAGTTCCGTCACATTTCTCGGCTCCGTCCATTCTCTAATGGCCCTGATCTTCTCCTCGTGGACTCTCACTCCGTCCACTCCTATGATGTGTCCCAGATACAACATCTTCGTCAACCCAAACTCACACTTGGAGAGTTTGGCATAGAATTGTTGCTCCTGTAAGATACGCAATACCCTCTCAATGTGATGGAGATGCTCCTCCCAAGTCTTGCTGTAAATGAGAATGTCATCAAAGAATACCAACACAAACTTCCTCAAGTGACTACGGAAGATGTGATTCATGCAGGACTGAAATGTAGTGGGGGAGTTAGTTAGCCCAAAAGGCATCACCAAGAACTCAAAGTGCCCATAGTGACACCTGAAGGCGATCTTGGGAATGTCCTGCTCCCTCACACGAATCTGATGGTACCCAGATCTCAAATCAATCTTTGAGAAGAATCGTGCTCCCCTCAACTCGTCCATCAACTCATCGATCCTGGGTATGGGGTACCTTTTCTTTAGGGTCTTCTTGTTCAAGGCCCTGTAGTCAATGCACATCCTCAATGTATTGTCCTTCTTCTTCACCAACACTACAGAAGAAGCGAAAGGACTCGTGCTCGGTCGAATGTGCCCAAGAGCCAACAACTCCTGGATAGCCTGCTCAATCTCATCCCGATAGGCCTTGGGGTGCCTATAAGGGGTGGTAATCACTGCCTGTATGCCTTGCTCAAGCTCGATGGTGTGCTCAAACCCTCGATCCGGTGGCTGTCCTGGTGGAATCTCCCCAAACACTATGGCATACCGATCAAGGATGGACTGTATCTCTGGATGTACCATTGGCCCTGTAGTCCCTGCCTCCGATGCACGCAGCTCCACTGCCCACTCTATGTCTCCCTTCCGGAAGACTGCCTCCATTCGATGAGCCGACACAGTCTAAGGCATGTGTGTTGTCCCCGTATCTTCGCATGCCTCCCTGTCTTCTCATCATCCCACTCCATCTCTAGGGTCTTCCAATCCGTCGTGACCTTCCCTAGAGTGATATGCCATTGAACACCTAGTATCATGTTGGTGTCTGGGATATCGACAACAAAAAAGTGGTCAATCAATGTGTAGGTGCCCATTGTCACTGAAAGCTCTGGAACATAATGTGCACACGTCATGGTCTCATCTCCTGGGACCAAGACTGAGAACCCATCGAAGCTCTCTGTCTGAATACCTCTCTGCTCAACTATTTGTGCATCAATGAAGTTGTGGGTCACCCCACTGTCAACCAAAACTGACACTCACTGACCACGTACTGTTCCTCATATGCGTAGCGTCAGATACTTCGGAACTCCTCGCAGTGCTGCAAGGGCCCCTCTAGTGGGTGCAAAAGATGCACCACCTGTTGCTGGCGGTGGAGGTGGCAAAGGTCGTTGTATGGCAGGGCTATCTCCTGCCTCCACATCATCCTCGTCATCCTCTTCTCCACTGCTCTCGGAGAAGACCTCAATAAAATGTGCTTTACCCGCAGCACATCTATGTCCCGGTGTCCACAACTCCTGGCATGTGAATCACAACTGCTTCTTCTTCAGCTCCCTCTTGACACCGTCCTCAATCTGTACTCGTCCTGGATTCCCCTTCGGAGGTGGAATCCTCACATCCTTCCCCTTAGATTGAAAAGGCTATCTCTAGGGGTAAGGTGTCTGGGTCCTGGGTAAGGCATCCTGTAAGTCCCGGGTCCTGTTGATAGTGTCTTGAGCATAGTTGGTCTAGTGGATCGGACTAGACCTCGAAGTGGCTCTGCTAACCCCTCAACATACATATAGACCCTCCGTGCCGTGGATAGGTCTGGCACCATCATGGAGACCCTCAAGAAATCTGCAATGTAGGTCTCTAGGCTCCCTGTCTGTTTGAGCCTCGTCGGCTCAACAAAATGCTGCTTTGGATCCCTCCAATCAAATCGCTCCATCAATCTCCTGGTAAACTCAGCATATGTCGTCACTATAGAGTGCCCGAGTGTAACCATCCCGTGAAACCACCAATCCTGGGCCTCGCCATCCAAATGCAATGTTTCCACCTTGGTGGCCTCTGCCTCCAACATTTGGTTGAGTTGGAAATAAATGTCCAGCTTCTCCACCCAAGACTTTGCCGAACTGTTTGATGAGCCATCATACGTAGGCAAGTGGAATCTATTCGCTGCATGGTGGGTGTCATCATCATGGTAATGTCGGTTTCCTCTCTGATGATCACGAGGCCTACTATCCCGCTGGAGCTTAACAAAGTCTCTGAATAAAAGAGCATCCCTGAACTCCTGCCCATATGCCTGGTACTCTGCAAAATAATCGCCCATATGGCCGGGCTCTGCCTCCTGCTGGGCTTCGACCCTCGTGTCTGCTCCTAGGAACGTGGGCATGGTAGAGCGTGTAGTGGCATGCGAGGCCACCTGCTGCGCAATATCACGCTGCTCTGGCAAATTATGGGATGCACCTGATCCCTCACCAATCTGAAAAACTCGTGGGCTCTTACGCTATCTGGCCTCTACTGCTGTGAATCTCTGCCCCATCACCTCAATCTACCTTGACAGATCCTGCACTGATTTGAGGAGCATATCCACAAATCTCTTCCCGTCCTCATCTGCCATCTGCTCTGCGTCCACCACCGGCTCTTTCTGTTCTGCGTCAACCACTGGCTCCTCCTGCTCTGCGTCCACCACCGGAACACAGTCTCCCTCTCCGTAGGTATTCTCCAACCTACGTCTAGTGTCTCTGTATCTCCTACCTCTGTAACAAATGTAGGGTTTTTCCCCTGGTGTCATAGATTGCTAGCTCCACAGGCTGAGCCAGATCTATGCTCCGATACCACTGTAATATCCCTAACCCAGAATATTCCTCAAACCCCAGCAAAAACTCCAACCAAATACGTGCAAATGATATAATAACCCAAAAATGATAAAATAACAGTAGTACAACATATAATAATGTAAACAGGAAATATAAGCAGATACTCAAGAAATGCAACGAGAAATGCTAAGCCATTTTATTATACTGAGCAATAAAATGAGTACAAGAGGTGATCAGACAGATGGCACCTCGACTTTCACAAGGCAAGCGAAGAAATACTCTTAGAATAACAAGGAATGGCCTCTCTGCGAGGATGCTGCTGGAGAATTGTTGTGCTGCTAGAAAACAAATAATGATTTGGGGTTGCTCCCCTCGGAAAATGCTGAAACTCTGGAATCAGGCTCTACTCCAGAAACACAGAAAAACCCAGAAAGCTTTCCTGCAATAGACGGCCCCCGAAAATCACCCCCTTGGGGATCTGCGCAGTCCCTCAATGCTCTGCGTTGCCACTGAAGAAACCCCTCCAGAACTCTGCCTGAAACTCTGCCAAAAATCCTCCAAGATGCAAGGGCTGGCCCCCTGCTCAATCACCCAGCATAAATCCTCCTGCAAAAACCCCAATCCAACACTACTGCCAGAAAGAACTGTGTCCCTCTCCCAGTGTTGCGTAGTCCTCCCAACCGCTGCTGAAACTGCTGTTGGAGTGCTGATGAAACTACTGTTGAAATGCCAAAGGAAATACCTTGCCCGAGCAGGCACTCGAAGTCCCCTGGGGCTAAGGGTGAGATCTCTGAACGAAGACACTCAATGCTGTAAAAATTTCTGTTTTCCCACCCCGGTTTTCAGTTTCTCCTTATTTCTCCCATGTAGTTAAATGCCCATTCCCATAACCATACATTTAACAGACTAAAAAAAATAAATATTGCTGAAAACACAAATTCTGGAAATTTTTCAGAATGCTGGAAATTGCAGAATTAAAAATCAGCAATCAAAAACAGCCATTAAAACACTGATATTTTTGGTCAACTTGACCCTGGAAAAACCCCCTACAACTCTTGGGGAAAACCAGTTTGAGAGCTCTTCTTTATTTCTGAAAATTGCCTTTTTACAGTGAGAATTATTCAGCAAAAAATCAGCAAGCAAATTTACAACTTATCTCCTTTCCCGTGTCTCACAGCAATCTGGAAATTACAGCAAACAGGACAGCAATAAATGCTGTACGGCCTCCGTTTTGTGTGCAGAAAAATTAGCAAACTGCTCCTCGATTTTTGTGCAAAAATCTTCCTTTCACTATGCGATGAATCAGCTGTACAAATCTGCTCAACTACTGCCTTGGAATGTGTGCCAAACTGCTGTCTCCTTCTCCTCCCTACTCAGAAATCTCTCTTGCTCTCTTGCTCTCCTTCTCCCAATCTACTCATGAAAGAATGAATGACCTTTTCCTCCTTTTCCTCCTTTAATATAACTCCAAGTGACTTTTGGGTGATCCAAGTGACTTTTGGGTGATCTCTAAATCCAATGGCTGAAATAGATTTAGATCAATGGCTGAGATTAAATGCTCATTTAAATCTCACTTTCTATTTTTAATTCACCCCACTTTAATAAAGACCCACTTAGTCATTTATTTCCAAAGTCACTTTTCCTTTCTAATTTTTCATTTACTTTATAAAAGTTACTTTAAAATTAGACTTAGGAACTTTATCACTTAAAGTCACTTTTAAATTAGATTTAACTTTATAAAATTATAAAGTTACTTTAGGAGAAAAATTAAATTCTTTTGGACACTTTTCCCTAGGCCAAAGATCAAAGCCTTAGGGAACCACCTGTCCTCCGGTACCAAATTTCAACACTCCCTCTTACCGAGGAAGGTGTTCCTCACCACACCCATCTTGTCTCTGAAGTAGACATGCTTGCCCCGTGGTAAGGCTTTGGTAAGAATATCTGCAACCTGCTCATCAGTGGAAATATACTCAAGCTTCACAGCTCCCTTCTGAACATAGTCTTTATTGCCCGAGAAGTTGGACAACTATTTCCAGCTTAACCAGATGTCGAAGGCAGAGGCCATCAAGGTGGCGACATTACATTTGGATGGTGAGGCCCAGGATTGGTGGTTCCATGGGATGGTTACACTCGGGCATTCCACAATGACGACGTATGCCGAGTTCACCAGGAGATTGATGGAGAGGTTTGATAGGAGGGATCCGGAACAACACTTTGTTGAGCTGACAAGGCTCAAACAGACAGGGAGCCTAGAGACCTACATTGCAGACTTTTTGAGGGTTTCAGTGATGGTGCCAGATCTATCCACGGTACAGAGGATCTACATGTATGTTGAGGGGTTAGCAGAGCCACTTCGGGGTCTAGTCAGATCTACTAGACCAACCACACTTCAGGATGCTATTAGCAGGACCCGAGACTTACAGGATGTCTTACCCATGACCCAGACACCTTACCCCCAACGACAGGCTTTTCAGCCTAAGGGGAAGGATGTGAGGATTCCACCTCCAAAGGGGAATCCATGATGAGTACAGATTGATGATGATGCCAGGAGGGAGTTGAAGAAGAAGCGGTTGTGCTTCACTTGTCAGGAGCCGTGGGCACCAGGACATAGATGTGTTGTTGGCAAAGAACATTTTATTAAGGTCTTCTTTGAGAGTAGCGGGGAAGAGGATGACGAGGATGATGTGGAGGAAGGAGATAGTCATGCCATGCAGGGTCCCTTGCCGCCTCCACCACCAGCAACAGGTGCTACAGCTTTTGCACCTACCGGAGGAGCCCTTGCAGCATTGCGAGGAGTTCCCAAGTATTTGACACTACGCGTATGGGGGATAGTACGTGGCCATCGAGTATCAATTTTGGTTGACAGTGGGGCCACCCACAACTTCATCGATGCACAGATGGTTGAGCGGAGAGGTATACCAACATAGAGCTTCGATGGATTTTCAGTTTTGGTGCTAGGAGATTAGACCGTGGTGTGTGCTCGTTATGTTCCAAAGCTATCAGTGATGATGGGCACCTACATACTAACTGACCACTTCTTCGTGGTCAATATTCTAGACACCAACATAGTACTGGGTGTTTAGTGGCTCATCACTCTAGGGAAGGTCACTATAGATTGGAAGGCGCTGGAGATGGAGTGGGATGATGAGAAGACAAGGAGGCATGAGAAGATAAGGGGACAACATACATAACCGCCTCAGACTGTTTCAGCTCATCGGATGGAGGTAGTCTTCCAGAAGGGGGGCGTAGAGTTGGAAGTGGAGCTGCGTGAATCAGAGGCAGGGACTACAGGGCAAATAGTGCACCCAGAGATACAGTCCATCCTTGACCGGTATGCCACAGTATTTGGGGAGATTCCGCCAGGACAACCACCGGACTGAGGGTTTGAGCACACCATTGAGCTTGAGCAGGGCATACAGGCAGTGATTACTACCCCCTATAGGCATCCCAAGGCCTATCGGGATGAGATTGAGTGGGCCATTCAGGCGTTGGTGGCTATTGGGCACATTCGGCTAAGCACGAGTCCTTTTGCTTCTTCCATGGTGTTGGTGAAGAAGAAGGATGGCACATTGAGGATGTGCGTTGACTACAAGGCCTTGAACAAGAAGACACTGAAGAACAGGTACCCCATACCCAGGATCGATGAGTTGATGGATGAGTTGAGAGGAGCACGGTTCTTCTCGAAGATTGATTTGCGATCTTGGTACCATCAAATTCGCGTGAGAGAACAGGACATTCCCAAGACCGCCTTCAGGTGTCACTATGGGCACTTTGAGTTTTCGTGATGCCCTTCGGGCTAACCAACACCCCAGCTACATTCCAGTCTTGCATGAACCACATCTTCCACAGTCACTTAAGGAAGTTTGTGTTGGTGTTCTTTGATGATATCCTCATTTACAACATGACTTGGGAGGAGCATCTCCAGCACATTGATACAGTATTACGCATCTTGGAGGAGAAGCAACCCTATGCCAAGCTCTCCAAGTGTGAGTTTGGGTTGACGGAGATGTTATACTTGGGACACATCATAGGGGTGGATTGAGTGAGGGTCCACGAGGAGAAGATCAGGGCCATTAGAGATTGGCTGGAGCCGAGAAACGTGACAGAACTTCGAGGGTTCATTGGCATTTGCACTTACTACCGGAAGTTTATCAAGGGTTTCTCACATCTTGCTACACCCCTGATAGATTTGACGAGGAAGGGGGCATTCAGTTGGTCGGATACAGCGCAGCGAGCCTTTGACAGGCTCAAGGAGGTTATGAGCAGCTGCCCAGTGCTTGCATTGACGGATTTTACGCAGCCATTTGTTTTGGAGTGTGATGCGTCGGGAGAGGGGATCGGCGCAGTGTTGATGCAGGGAGGTCACCCTATAGCCTTTGAGAACCGGAAGCTCCTTCCGCATGAGAGGTTGTATTCTATATAAGACAAGGAGATGCTAGCCATCATGCATGCATTGGCCAAGTACCGACAGTATTTGGTGGGTAACAAGTTCAAGGTGAGGACTGATCACAACAGCCTCCAGTTCTTTCTGGAGCAGAAGCAGCTACAGGAGAGGAAACAGAATAGGATCAGTGAGATCCAAGCGTATGACTTTGACATTGAGCATGTGATGTTTTCCAGAGGAACAAGGGGGAGATGAACCATCTAGCAGGACTATTGCAGCCTCTTCCCATTCCGTAGGGGAAATGGGAGTGTATTTCGATGGTTTTCATCACAAGGTTGCCCATGGTACAGGGCAGGGACTGCATCTTTGTCTTCGTTGATCGATTGAAAAAGTACTCACACTTTTTCACCATATCTGCACACTACATAGCAGTGTAGGTCGCTGAGCTGTTCTTCAGAGAGATTTTCAGGTTACATGGTCTTCCCAAGACCATCACCAGTGACAGGGATAGCCTCATGGGCGGGTTTTGGCAGGAGCTTTTCTGGTTGGTGGGGACGGAGTTGATACCGAGTACCAGTTATCACCCACAGATGGATAGGCAGACAAAGATAGTTAACAAGTGGCTGGAGGGCTACTTGCGTAACTATGTCAGTGGGCAGCAGCGAGCATGGCTGAAGTGGCTGCATCTAGGGGAGTACTGCCACAACACTACACATCACATGTCCATTGGTATGTCACCATTTTATGCTTTGTATGGATATCATCCCTTATCTTTTGCTGACATTATGTTTGGTGCTAGCAAGGCTCCAAGAGCCAAGATTTAGATCCAAGAGAGTCAGGATATTCTCCAAGCTCTCAACGATAATATGGCTACAGTGCAGAATCAGCAAAAGCTGTATACTGATAGGGGTCGGGTGGAGAGACAGTTTGTGGTATGGGACTTGGTCTACTTACGATTACAGCCATACCAACAGTCGTCGCTGAAGCAGAAGGGGGCTGAGAAGCTCAAGCCCCACTTTTATGGGCCATACAGGGTGATACGAAGGGTTGGATAGGTTGCGCATGAGTTGGAGTTGCCCCAAGGCAGCAAGATTCATAACGTCTTTCATGTATTATGCCTGAAGAAGGCATTGGGGCAGCATGTGACAGTGACAAATGAGCTACCACCCATGGATGATGAGGGGCATTTGGTGTTGCAGCCAGAGACTATTATTGATACCAGGGAAAGGCAGCTACGAAACAGGACAATCCAAGAATTCTTGGTGAGGTGGAAGAATTTGTCGGATGAGGATGCCACTTGGGAGAGTGAGAAAATTTTGCAGCATCCATCACTTTAGTTGCTTGAGGAAAAGCAACATTTTTCTGCGAGAAACTGTAATATTCCTAATTAGCCATGGCTAATTGGAATATTTGATTTTGCTCAATTTTTCCTTCTATAGTTATTTGTAAATAAAAAGGTGAGGAAAAGGGGACATAACTCACTTTTAGAATAAAAGTCACTTCCTAGTAGCACAACTTTGTGACTTAAAGGGGAGCCAAGGGGGCCAAAGGACCACGCAGACACTTGGAGAGACTGCGCAGATGGGAAAAGGAACATGTGGCAAGAGGAGATTACGTAGGAGGAGGTGAGCCTTGGGATTAAGAGAGGCCAATGCTATAAAGGAGAGAGGAGCCTCCTCATTTTGGGCATTCGATTATGAGCATTTGAGCTAGTCACTTCGACTTGGAGCACGCTGACTGTTTAGCCTATCTGAAGCATTGTTTAGTGCACTGAGTGTCTCCATTCGGAGATCTCACCCTTAGCCCCGAGGGACTTCGAGTGCCTACTTAGGCAAGGTATTTTCAGTAGTATTTTTGAAGTAGTTTCGATCTTTGGCATTGAGGTGGAGCTGAGTATTGGAGGACTGCGCAGTCTTGAGAGAGAGGGACGCAGTTCTTCTGGAGGCAGTTCCGCATTGGGGGTTTGTGGAGGAGTTGAGCTGGGATATTGAGCAAGGGATCAGCTCTTGCATATTGGAGGAGTTTGGAAAAGTTCCAAGTAGTATTTTGGAGGAATCTACTCAGTGGCAGCGGAAGGCCTTAAGGGATTGCGTGATTCCCCAAGGGGGGCGATTTTCGAGGGTCAGCTATTTCAGAAACTCTTTCTAGGTTTTTCTGGGTTTTCAGAGTAGAGGCGGATTCCAGAGTTTTAGCATTTTCTGAGGAGGAGAATAGCCCCAAATCCTCATTTTATTTCCAGTAGTAGCAGCAACATGACAGTTCTCCAGCAGCATCCATGCACTTCAAAGAGAGGCCATTCCTTTGCTATTCTGAATGTATTTTTTCACTTGCCTGGTGCAAGTCGAGGTGCCATCCTTCTGATCACCTCCTGTACTCATTCCATTACTCAGCATAATAAAATGGCTTAGCATTTCTTGAGTATCTACTTATATCTCATGCTTACATTATTACATGTTGCACCACTGTTATTTTTATCATTTTGAGTTTCCCAGTTATTATATTATTTGTGTGTATTTCGTTGGAGTTTAGTGGGCTTTTGGGGAATATACCTGAAACGGGATATTACATTGAGCTTTCCAAGTATGCTCCAAGTCATTATATTAAACCCTTGAATACTCCAATCTCCTGGTTCACATTCCCCATCAACTTGCACATAGGCAATGTAAACCTTTTCTACACTTAAGGTTCATCTGGCTATGCATGTGGGGAATCAAGGGTGGAATTGTAGGTATTCATGCGAGTTTGTTGTTCACTCTTTGAAGTGGCTACAAGTATCTTAGTGTGATGACTTGCTAGGCCATCTTCACTAGTTATGGTTTCTTGTTGATGGTGGATGCCCCAGATAGTGTTTGGAAACACTTGAAGTGTCCTATCCTATGACAAGCATGAATGACATGTACCAACTTGTCATAGGCTAATTGGCCTGTACTTCTAACTTTATTGTTTGTAGAAATGAAGTACATTTCTATCCATAATTTTTGTAGTTGAGGATCTAATTTTTACCATATATTCACATAGAGATTAGAGTAGTTTATGGTGTTGTTCATATATGCTAATTTAGCATATTGTGCCCATCATTGTAAATTGAATATAGGAGTCAAAAAATAATTGTGTTTCATTAATGAGACTATATTAGAGTTGTTATAATTGTATTGATGTGAGGGTTGAAGGAGCTAGGGTTTGTGACAACCAAAATCTAGAGAAGATGTGATCTACTAGGGTTTGATATATTTGGGTGACAAGGAACTAGGATATGTGGTGAACAGATAAGTGAGAAATTAATGGTTGGCTTGGTGGTATGCACGCTAGTTTGTTGGGCACCCTTTGAAGTGGCTACAAGTGGCTTAGTGAGATGCCTTCCTATACCATGTTTGCTAGTTATTGTTTGTTGTTGATGGTGGATACCCTATCTAGGATTTAGAAGCATTCCAAGTGTCCTAGTATTTTTCAAGCTTAATGGACATGTTGTGCCAACTTTTGATAAGCTAGTTGGTATGTACTTGTAACTTCATTTGTTGTATAACGAAAGTACCCTAATGTCCACACATTTTAAACATGTAGATCTCAGTTTTAGAGTATATTCCCATGGAAATTAAGACAACAAGGATCCTTTCTATGAGAAGTACTTGACATTTGGAACCCATGCTTGGAGAGTCCAACACTTGAGGATTGATCTCTTGACATGTGTACACCTTGGAGAGTGAGAGCCTGACTCTTTCTCTTGTATATTGTAATGGCCCTTTGATGTCATTCATTAGACACCCTTATTTTAAGGCTATGGGCCACATTAGTGTTAGTGGGTGCCCACTAACAATAATGTGTTCCATAGCCTTAAACTAATGGTGTCTAATGAATGAAATCCAAGGGTCATTGCATCCCTACGTCAAGCTTTGCCAATATTTCTCCAAAATGTAATAAGGTGGCAACAATTAGCATATCTCCATTAGGATCATATGTTAGGCAAAGCAGCCAACTCAACAACATCCACCTTTAGAATTCCTTGGCAACAAAAATAAGAAATTGCCAACACATCCACAACATTCCCCTTTAACATTCTCGTGGGGAATCAAATATGGAAATTTGGCCTAAAGGATGTTTGACAAAGTAAATATTATATTGCATTGGAGCATATGCATTGTGTAAGAACATCCGTGCAGTATATGTTCAGCTTGGACAACAAGAATCCTCATCATGTGAATTGTCTAACACTTCAAGCCCATTAATGTAGAGAGCATCACTAGAGGATTTATCTCTTTACATGTGTACAAGTTGGTAAGTGAACTCTTGAATTTGATACCCTATCTTGTAGATTAGGCACATGATTCAAGAAATTAAAGAAAATTCAGAAAATTTGGCAAACATTTCGATTGTTTTACTCCTCTAACCAAATCTACTTGTAACAAAGTTTTGTAAGTGGATTTAGACATACGAGGCTCACCTTTGTAGCTTTTCTTCACTAAAATATAACTTCTTGTACTAATTGAGGTTCCTTATGTCAAATTGGACACAAACTAGAATGCATGACTTGCGCTAAACACCTAGAATGCATCTTAGACCCCAATTAGGCCCTGGATTATTCACGTGGATCCTTGGACCACTCTGTTGGAAGAGCTTTTATAATGTAAACTTAGAAAATCTCCTAGACGACTTTGATGATATAAGTGATAAATTAATTATGGACTTGGTGGTATTCATGCTAGTTCGGTGTGCACCCTTTGACGTGGATACAAGTGGCTTAGTCTGATGCCTAGCTAGACCATGTTTTCTAGTTATGGTTTGTTGTTGATGGTGGATACCCTAGCTAGGGTTTGGAAGCATTCCAGGTGTCTACATTGTTCTTTTTATTTCAACAATGGGTCATCCCCGAGTTGGGGATTCGACGCCACTGGGTAATAACTCAGCCAAATTCGCATACACATCTAGTACCATTAACATACTAAGGTGCCAAACCGTAGGAACCTTCAACCTATAGGCTCACACCCCCAATCAACCTGCACCCAAGAATGCACACCCTTCTCTGCACTTGTGATCCCTCAACCTATGCCATTACCTCCATGACATCTTACTCAACTACAAAGAGACATTCTTAGAATCCTATGGCTCGAAGAGTTGTTGCTGCTATTTGAGCTTGCCAGGTATGCTCCATGTCCTTATATCAAACGCTTGAATCCTCCAACTTCCTGGTTCACATCCCCCATCAACCTGCACATAGGAAATGTACACCCTTTTCTGCACCTAATGTTCATCGGGCTATACATGTGGGCAATCAAGGGTGGACTTGTAGGTATTCATGCGAGTTTGTTGTTCACTCTTTGAAGTGGCTACAAGTATCTTAGTGTGATGCCTTGCTAGGCCATCTTCACTAGTTATGGTTTCTTGTTGATGGTGGATGCCCTAGCTAGTGTTTGGAAACATTTAAAGTGTCCTATCCTATGACAAGCATGAACGAGATTTACCAACTTGTCATAGGCTAATTGGCCTGCACTTCTAACTTTATTGTTTGTAAAAATGAAGTACATTTCTATCCACAATTTTTGTAGTTGAGGATCTAATTTTTACCATATATTCACATAGAGATTAGAGTAGTTTAAGGTGTTGATCATATATGCAAATTTAGCATCTTCTGCCCATCATTGTAAATAGAATATAGGAGTCAACAAATAATTATGTTTCGTTAAAGAGACTATATTAGAGTCGTTATAATTGTATTGATGTGAGGGTTGAAGGAGGTAGGGTTTGTGACAACCAAAATCTAGAGAAGAAATGATCTACTAGGGTTTGATATATTTGGGTGACAAGGAACTAGGATATGTGGTGAAGAGATAAGTGAGAAATTAATGGTCGGCTTGGTGGTATTCATGCTATTTTGTTGGGCACCCTTTGACGTGGCTACAAGTGGCTTAGGGAGATGCCTTCCTATACCATGTTTGCTAGTTATTGTTTGTTGTTGATGGTGGATACCCTATCTAGGATTTAGAAGCATTCCAAGTGTCCTAGTATTTTTCAAGCTTAATGGACATGTTGCGCCAACTTTTGATAAGCTAGTTGGTATGTACTTGTAGCTTTATTTGTTGTATAACGAAATTACCCTGATGTCCACACATTTTATACATGTAGATCTCACTTTTAGAGTGTATTCCCATGGAAATTAAGAAGTTTCTAATGTTGGGTAAAAATGCTAATTTAGTATAATAGTGAGTAGAATTTGTTGAGTAATCTTGACATTTGGAACCCATGCTTGGAGAGTCCAACACTTGAGGATTGATCTCTTGACTAGTGTACACCTTGGAGAGTGAGAGCCTAACTCCTTCTCTTGTATATTGCAATGGACCTTGGATGTCATTCATTTGACACCCATATTTTAATGCTATGGGCCACATTAGTGTTAGTGGGTGCCCACTAACAATAATGTGGTCCATAGCCTTAAACTAAGGGTGTCTAATGAATGACATCCAAGGGTCGTTGCATCCCTACATCAAGCTTTGCCAATATTTCTCCAAAAGGTAATAAGGTGGCAACAATCAGTATATCTCCATTAGGATCATGTGTTAGGGAGAGCAGCACAACCCAACAACATCCACCTTAAGAATTATTTGGCAACAAAAATAAGAAATCGCCAACACATCCACAACATTCCCCTTTAACACTCGCATGGAGAATCAAATATGGAATGTTGGCCTAAAGGATATTTGGCCAAGTAAATATTATATCGCATTGGAGCATATGCATTGAGTAAGAGCATCCGTGCACTATATGTTCAGCTTGCACAATAAGAATCCTCATCATGTGAATTGTCTGACACTTCAAGCCCATTAATGTAGAGAGCATCATTGGAGGATTTATCTCTCTACATGTGTACAGGCTCGAAAGTGAACGCTTGAATTCCATACCTTATTTTGAATATAGGCACATGATTCAAGAAATTAAAGAAAATTTGGCAAACATTTTGATTGTCTTACTCCTCTAATCAAATCTACTTGTAAGGAAGATTTGTAACTGTATTTAGACAGAGGGGCCTCCCTTTTGCAACTCCGCTTCACTAAAAGATAACTTCTTGTACTAATCGAGGTTCCTTATTTCACATTGGACACAAACTATCTTGCATGACTTGCCCTAAACACCTAGAATGCATCTTAGCCCCCAATTAGGCCCTGGATTATTCACGTGGATCCTTGGATCACTATGCTGGAAGAGATTTTATAATGTAAACTTAGAAAATCTCCTAGAGGACTTGGATGATATAAGTGAGAAATTAATGATGGACTTAGTGGTATTCATGCTAGTTTGGTGTGCACCCTTTGACATGGCTACAAGTGGCTTAGTGTGATGCCTCGCTAGACCATGTTTTCTAGTTATGGTTTTTTGGTAATGGTGGATACCCTAGCTAGGGTTTGGAAGCATTCCAAGTGTCCACATTGTTCTTTTTCTTTTAACAATGGGTCATCCCCGAGTTGGGGCTTCGACACCATTGGGTAATAACTCAACCAAATTCGTGTACACATCTGGTACCATTAACAAACTAAGGTGCCAAACCGTAGGAACCTCAATTCTATAGGCTCACACCCCCAATCAACCTGCACCCAAGAATGCACACCTTTCTCTGCACTTGCAATCCCTCAACCTATGCCACTACCTCTAGAGCATCTTACTCAACCGTAAAGAGACGTTCTCAGACTCCTGCAGCTCGAAGTGTTCTTGCTGCTCTTTGACCTTGCCAAGTATGCTCCAAGTCCTTATATCAAACCCTTGAATCCTCCAACCTTGTTAAGTCCCTATAATACTGTTGATGCGCCCATTAAAATTGTGGTTGTATCCTTTATTAATATTGTTTTGCCGCTATTGTCCCCATATTGCTATTGTGTGCCCCATAGAATCCCTCTATTGTTATGTTTGTGCCTTTATATTATTATTGTTAGGTCGGTTTGGTTATATTGTGACCCCTTAGACTCCTATATATAGAAATGAGGTTTTGTCATTTGAATCATGCAAGAATTGTTCATTTATGTAATGTAAAGGAGGTTGCCCCCTCGAAGAGGCTAAATTCTAAGGTGTTGATATATATTTATAATGGAGGTTGCCAAAGTTCTTTCTCTGCTCCAGTAGTATTGGTGCACAAGAAGGATGGATTGTGGCACATGTGTCTAAATTATAGGGAGTTCAACAAGCTCACTATTAAAGATAAGTTTCCCATTCCTGACATTGATGAATTATTGGATGAATTGCATGGATCAATTTACCTTACCAAGTTAGATCTTTGTTCAGGAGATCATCAAATCAGAATGAAGACTCAAGACATTCCGAAAACATCATTTAGAACTCATGAGGGTCACTATGAGTTTTTGGTCATGCCTTTTGGTCTTACCAATGCACCTTCTACATTTCAAGGTTTGATGAATTCCATTTGAAAACCCTTCCTTAGAAAATTTGTGTTAGTAATTTTTGATGATATACTGATCTACAACAAGTCTTGGAAGGATCATGTCGAACACGTTGACAGGGTGATACAACTATTGGAGGAGAAACAATTATATGCAAAAATATCCAAATGTTTCTTTGTAGTACAAGAGGTGGAATATCTGGGTCATATTGTATCTCATGAAGGAGTTAAGGTAGACCCTAGCAAAATTAAAGCCATTAAGGAATGGGAAATCCCCACATCCATAAAGCATTTGCAAGGATTTCTCAGGTTGACAAGGTATTATCGCAAGTTTTGTTAAGAATTATGGGAAAATAACAGCACCTCTAACAGCATTGTTGAAGAAAGATGCATTTTCATGGACTCCAGAAGCAACAAAGGCCTTCGAATATCTTAAAGAGGCAATGTGCCAAGCACCGGTCTTAGCTACACCAGACTTCACAAAAACCTTTATTGTGGAATTTGATGCTTCCGAAAATGGAATTGGTGTTGTTTTAATGCAAGATGAAAGACCCATTGCTTTCGAAAGTCATCCAATCAAGGGAAAGCAATTACACAAAGCTATTTATGAGAAGGAAATGTTGGCAATACTACACGCACTTAAGAAATGGTGACCCTACCTAATGGGAAGACACTTCAAGGTAAAAACAGACCGTGATAGTCTTAAATACTTTTTTGAATAAAGATTATCCTCTGAAGAACAACAAAAATGGGTCACAAAGATGTTGGGTTATGACTTTGAAATCATATACAAAAAAGGGAAGCAAAATGCTATGGCAGATGCACTCACAGAAAAGGATGAGGATGTGGAAACATTTTTGTGTGCCATTTATATTATCCAACCAGATTGGATAAACGAAGCAATGGAGGAATGGAAGAATGATGAAGAAGTGTGGGAACTTATTCGAAAGTTACAACAAGATTCCAGTACATCTGATACATTTAGCTGGAAAAATTATTCGTTATGGTACAAAGATCACTTATACCTCTGTAAGAATTCCCAACTCAAACAAAAGATTCTATTGGAATTGCACGCTTCTCCCTTAGGAGGGCACTCAGGATTTTTAAAATCTTTCCACAGGGTTAAGAAGGAATTTTTTTGGGATGGCCTTAAATCAGATATTCAAAAGTTTGTGGCGGAATGTTTGGTATGCCAACAAAATAAAGCTGAAACAATTAAGACACTAGGTCTATTACAACCTTTATCCATTCCAACCCAACGTTGGGAGGAGATTTCAATGGATTTTATCACAGGTTTACCCAAGTCTGAGGGAAAGAGTGTCATCATGGTGGTAGTTGACAGACTTACCAAGTATGCACACTTTTGTGCATTATCACATCCATTTAAAGCCAATACAGTTTCTATGGCATTTATGGAAACAATTCAAATGCTACATGGAAACCCAAAGATTATTGTAAGTGACAAAGATCCCATTTTTACAGGAAATTTTTGGACAAAATTATTTTCTTGTCTTTGTACTCAGTTAGCTCATAGCTCATCTTATCATCCTCAATCTGATGGGAAAGCGGAGATAGTAAACAAATGTTTGGAAGGATATATTTGTTATTTTGTATGTGATAAACAAACACAATGGGTCAAATGGTTGCCTCTGGCTAAATGGTGGTATGTCACTTCCTTCCATACTACAACAAAAATGAACTCATTTATGGCACTTTATGAATATCAACCACCATCCATCACATCATATTAAAGAGAAAATTCTAAGGTTCAAGCAGTGGAACATCACATCGAGCATCAACAACAAGTTCTCCAACTCTTAAAGGATAACCTCGTGTTGGCGCAGAATAGAATGAAACAACAGGTAGATCAACATCGCAGTGAAAGAAGTTTTGATGTAGGTGATTGGGTATTCCTACGGCTAAAACCATAAAAACAAATGTCCCTCAAGCAAGATAAGAAGGATAAAAAATTGTCACCAAAGTATTATGGTCCGTACAAGGTGTTGCAAAAGATTGGTACTATGGCATACAAATTGGAGCTTCTTGCAACTTCTCGAGTGCACCTAGTTTTCCACGTTTCATGTTTAAAGAAGGTTATTGGCGACAAGCTCCCAATTCGAACAATATTGCCAGAAATTGACGAGGAAGGAAAACTTATTTTGGAACTGGAAGCAGTCATAGAAACAATAACTCGACAACTACGAAATCGATCCATTTCAGAGTATCTCATCAAATGTTAGAACTTATCCAGTAAAGATTCCACATGGGAGGACGAGAATTTTATACAGAAGCATCCAGAACTGAACAAGTGTTCAGGACAACACTTTTTTGAAGGAAGGGGCATGTTAGGTCCCTATAATACAAGTGATGCCCCCATTAATATTGTAGTTGTACACCTTATTAATATTTTTGTGCCCCTATTGTCTCCATATTGTTATTACTGTGTCCCATAGAATCCATCTATTGTTAATTTTGTGCCTTTATATTATTATTGTTAGGTCGGCTTGGTTATATTGTGACCCCTTAGACTCTTATATATAGAAAGGAGGTTTTGTCATTTGAATCATCCAAGAATTGTTCATTTATGTAATGTAAAGGAGGTTGCCCCCTCGAAGAGGTTGAATTATAAGGCGTTAATATATTTTTTCAATCGTTTTGTGAGTTGGTTTCATAACAAACCTCCTGGTTCACATCCCCCATCAACCTGCACATAGGCAATTTACAACCTTTTCTGCACCTAAGGTTCGTTAGGCTATGCATGTGGGGAATCAAGGGTGGCCTTGTAGGTATTCATGCAAGTTTGTTGTTCACTCTTTGAAGTGGCTAAAAGTATCCTAGTGTGATGCCTTGCTAGGCCATCTTCACTAGTTATGATTTTTGGTTGATGGTGGATGCCCTAGATAGTGTTTGGAAACATTTGAAGTGTCCTATCCCATGACAAGCATGAACGACATGTATCAACTTGTCATAGGCTAATTGGCCTGTACCTCTAACTTTATTGTTTGTAGAAATGAAGTAGATTTCTATCCAAAATTTCCGTAGTTGAGGTTCTAATTTTTATCATATATTAACATAGAGATTAGAGTAGTTTATGGTGTTGCTCATATATTCTAATTTAGCATCTTGTGCCCATCATTGTAAATTGAATATAGGAGTCAACAAATAATTGTGTTTTGTTAATGAGACTATATTAGAGTCGTTATAATTGTACTGATGTGAGGGTTGAAGGAGGTAGAGTTTGTGACAGCCAAAATCTAGAGAAGACATGATCTACTAGGGTTTGATATATTTGGGTAACAAGGAACTAGGATATCTGGTGAAGAGATAAGTGAGAAATTAATGGTTGGCTTGGCGGTATTCATGCTAGTTTATTGGGCACCTTTTGAAGTGGCTACAAGTGGCTTAGTGAGATGCCTTCCTATACTATGTTTGCTAGTTATTGTTTGTTGTTGATGGTGGATACCCTATCTAGGATTTAGAAGCATTCCAACTGTCCTAGTATTTTTCAAGCTTAATGGACATGTTGTGCAAAATTTTGATAAGCTAGTTGGTATGTACTTGTAACTTCATTTGTTGTATAATGAAAGTACCCTATTGTCCACACATTTTATACATGTAGATCTGACTTTTAGAGTACATTCCCATAGAAATTAAGAAGTTTCTAATGTTTGGTACAAATGCTAATTTAATATAATAGTGAGTAGAATTTGTTGAGTAAGATAATTGGACGATTGGATGCTTGAATCAAACAACAAGGATTCATTATATGAGAAGTGCCTGACATTTGGAATCCATGCTTGGAGAGTCCAACACTTGAGGTTTGATCTCTTGACATGTGTACACCTTGGAGAGTGAGACCCTCACTCTTTCTCCTGTATATTGCAATGGCCCTTGGATGTCATTCATTAGACACCCTTAGTTTAAGGCTATGGGCCACATTAGTGTTAGTGGGCGCCCACTAACAATAATGTAGTCCATAGCCTTAAACTAAGGGTGTCTAATGAATGACATCCAAGGGTCGTTGCATCCCTACATCAAGCTTTGCTAATATTTCTCCAAAAGGTAATAATGTGGCAACAATTAGCATATCTCCATTAGGATCATATGTTAGGCAGAGCAGCCAACTAACCAACATCCACCTTAAGAAATCCTTGGCAACAAAAATAAGAAATCGCCAACACATCCACAACATTCCCCTTTAACATTTTCGTGGGGAATAAAATATGGAATTTTGGCCTAAACGATATTTTACCAAGTAAATATTATATTGCATTGGAGCATATGAGGTGAGTAAGAGTATCCGTGCACTATATGTTCAACTTGGACAACAAGAATCCTCATCATGTGAATTCTCTAACACTTTAAGCCCATTAATGTAGAGAGCATCACTGGAGGATTTATCCCTTTACATGTGTACAAGTTGGAAAGTGAACGGTTGAATTCGATACCTTGTCTTGTAGATTAGGCACATGATTCAAGAAATTAAAAAGAATTCAGAAAATTTGGTAAACATTTCAATTGTTTTACTCCTCTAATCAAATCCACTTGTAACGAAGTTTTGTAATTGTATTTAGGCATACGAGCCTCTCCTTTGTAGCTCTGCTTCTCTAAAAGATAACTTGTTTTACTAATTGAGGTTCCTTATTTCACATTGGACACAAACTAGCTTGCATGACTTGCCCTAAACACCTAGAATGCATCTTAGCCCCCAATTAGGCCCTGGATTATTCACGTGCATCCTTGGATCACTGTGCTAGAAGAGATTTTATAATGTAAACTTAGAAAATATCCTAGAGGATTTGGATGATATAATTGAGAAATTAACGATGGACTTGGTGGTATTCATGCTAGTTTGGTGTGCACCCTTTGACGTGGCTACAAGTGCCTTAGTGTGATGGCTCGCTAGACCACGTTTTCTAGTTATGGTTTGTTTTTGATGGTGGATACCCTAGCTAGGGTTTGGAAGCATTCCAGGTGTCCAAATTGTTCTTTTTCTTTCAACAATGGGTCATCCCTGAGTTGGGGCTTCGACACCATTGGGTAGTAACTCAGCCAAATCCGCGTACACATCTGGTACCATTAACATACTAAGGTGCCAAACCATAGGAACCTCCAATATATAGGCTCACAACCCCAATAAAAATGCACCCAAGAATGCACACCCTTATCTGCACTTGTGATCCCTCAACCTATGCCACTACCTCCAGGGCATCTTACTCAACTGTAAAGAGACGTTCTCAGACTCCTGCGTCTCGAAGAGTTCTTGCTGCTCTTTGACCTTGCCAAGTATGCTCCAAGTCCTTATATCAAACCCTTTAATCCTCCAACCTCCTGGTTCACATCCCCCATCAACCTGCAGATAGGAAATGTACACCCTTTGTTGCACCTAAGGTTCGTCGAGCTATCCATGTGGGGAATCAAGGGTGGACTTGTAGGTATTCATGAGAGTTTTTTGTTCACTCCTTGAAGTGGCTACAAGTATCTTAGTGTGATGCCTTTCTAGGCCATCTTCACTAGCTATGGTTTCTTGTTGATGGTGAATTCCCTAGCCAGTGTTTGGAAACATTTGCAGTGTCCCATCCTATGACAAGCATGAACGATGTGTACCAAGTTGTCAAAGGCTAATTTGCCTGTACTTCTAACTTTATTGTTTTTAGAAATGAAGTACATTGCTATCCACAATTTTTGTAGTTGAGCATCTAATTTTTACCATATATTCACATAGAGATTAGAGTAGTTTTTCGTGTTGCTCATATATGCTAATTTATCATCTTGTGCCCATGATTGTAAATTGAATATCGGAGTCAACAAATAATTATGTTTCATTAATGAGACTATATTAGAGTCGTTATAATTGTATTCATGTGAGGGTGGAAGGAGGTAGGGTTTGTGACAACCAAAATCTAGAGAAGACATGATCTACTAGGGTTTGATATATTTGGGTGACAAGGAACAAGGATATGTGGCGAAGAGATAAGAGAGAAATTAATGGTCGGCTTGGTGGTATTCATGCTAGTTTGTTGGGAACCCTTTGAAGTGGCTAAAAGTGGCTAAGTGAGATACCTTCCTATACCATGTTTGCTAGTTATTGTTTGTTGTTGACGGTATGTACTTGTAACTTCATTTTTTGTATAACGAAAGTACCCTGATGTCCACACATTTTATACATGTAGATCTGACGTCATGGAAATTAAGTAGTTTATAATGTTGGGTACAAATGCTAATTTAATATAATAGTGAGTAGAATTTGTTGAGTAAGATGATTGGACAATTGGATGCTTGAATCAGACAAGGACGATCCTTTCTATGATAAGTGATTGACATTTGGAACCCATGCTTGGAGAGTCCAACACCTGAGGATTGATCACTTGACATGTGTACACCTTGGAGAGTGAGAGCCTGACTATTTCTCGTGTATGTTGCAATGGCCCTTGGATGTCATTCATTAGACAACCTTAGTTTAAGGCTATGGGCCACATTAGTTTCAGTGGGCACCCACTAACAATAATGTGGTCCATAGCCTTAAACTAAGGGTGCCTAATGAATGACATCCAAGGGTCATTGCATCCCTACGTCAAGCTTTGCCAATATTTCTCCAAAAGGTAATAAGGTGGCAACAACTAGCATATCTCCATTAGGATCATATGTTAGGTAGAGCAACCAACTCAACAACATCCACCTTAAGAATTCCTTGGCAACAAAAGTAAGAAATCGCCAACACATCCACAACATTCCCCTTTAACATTCTTGTGGGGAATCAAATATGGAATTTTGGCCTAAAGGATATTTGACCAAGTAAATATTATATCGCATTGTAGCATATGCTTTGAGTAAGAGTATACGTGCACTATATGTTTAGCTTGGACAACAAGAATCCTCATCATGTGAATTGTCTAACACTTCAAGCCCATTAATGTAGAGAGCATCACTGGAGGATTTATCTCTTTACATGTGTACAAGTTGGAAAGTGAACGCTTGAATTTGATACCTTATGTTTTAGATTAGGAACATGATTCAAAAAATTAAAGAAAAATTACAAAATTTGGCAAACATTTCGATTGTTTTACTCCTCTCATAAAAACTACTTGTAACGAAATTTTGTAACTGTATTTATACATACGGGCCTCCCCTTTGTACCTCTTCTTCACTAAAAGATAACTTCTTGTACTAATTGAGGTTCCCTATTTCACATTGGACACAAACTAGCTTGCATGACTTGCCCTAAACACCTAGAATGCATGTTAGTTCCCAATTAGGCCTTGGATTATTCACGTGGATCCTTGGATCACCATGCTGGAAGAGCTTTTATAATGTAAACATAGAAAATATCCTAGAGGACTTGGATGATATAAGTGAGAAGTTAATGATGGACTTGTTGGTATTCATGCTAGTTTCGTGTGCACCCTTTGATGCGGCTACAAGTGCCTTAGTGTGATGCCTCGCCAGACCTGTTTTCTAGTTATGGTTTGTTGTTGATGGTGGATACCCTAGCTAGGGTTTGGAAGCATTCCAGGTGTCCACATTGTTCTTTTTCTTTCAACAATGGGTCATCCCCAAGTTGGGGATTCGAGAGCATTGGGTAACAACTCAACCAAATCCACGTACACATCTGGTACCATTAACATACTAAGGTGCCAAACCGTAGGAACCTCCAACCTATAGGCTCACACCCCCAATCAACCTGCACTTAAGAATGTACACCCTTCTCTGCACTTGCGATCCCTCAACATATACCACTACTGCTAGGGCATCTTACTCAACCAGAAAGAGACGTTCTCATAATCGTGCGGCTCGAAGAGTTATTGCTGCTCTTTGAGCTTGCCAAGTATGCTCCAAGCCCTTATATCAAACCCTTGAATCCTCCAACCTCCTGGTTCACATCCCCAATCAACTTGCACATAGACAATGTACACCCTTTTCTGCACCTTAGGTTCATCGGGCTATGCATGTGGGGAATCAAGGGTGGACTTGTAGATATTCATCTGAGTTTGTTGTTCACTCTTTGAAGTGGCTACAAGTATCTTAGTGTGATGCCTTGCTAGGCCATATTCACTAATTATGGTTTCTTATTGATGGTGGATTCCCTAGCTACTGTTTGGAAACATTTGAAGTGTCCTATCCTATGACAAGCATGAATGACATGTACCAACTTGTCATAGGCTAATTGGCATGTACTTATAACTTTATTGTTTGTAAAAATGAAGTACATTGCTATCCACAATTTCTGTAGTTGAGGATCTAATTTTTACCATATATTCACATAGAGATTAGAGTAGTTTATGGTGTTGCTCATATATCCTAATTTAGCATCTTGTGCCCATAAATGTAAATTGAATATAGGAGTCAACAAATAATTGTGTTTCATTAATGAGACTATATTAGATTCGTTATAATTGTATTGATGTGAGGGTTGAAGGAGCTAGGGTTTGTGACAACCAAAATCTAGAGAAGACGTGATCTACTAGGGTTTAACATATTTGGGTGACAAGGAACTAGGATATGTGGTGAAGAGATAAGTGAGAAATTAATGGTCGGTTTGGTGTTATTCATGCTAGTTTGTTGGACACCCTTTGAAATGGCTACAAGTGGCTTAGTGAGATGCCTTCCTATACCATATTTGCTAGTTATTTTTTGTTGTTGATGGTGGTACCGTATCTAGGATTTAGAAGCATTCCAAGTGTCCTAGTATTTTTCAAGCTTAATGGACATGTTGTGCCAACTTTTGATAAGCTAGTTGTTATGTACATGTAACTTCATTTGTTGTATAACGAAAGTACCCTAATGTCCACACATTTATACATGTAGATCTGACTTTTAGAGTATATTCCCATGGAAATTAAGAAGTTCCTAATGTTGGGTAAAAATGCTAATTTAGTATAATAATGAGTAGAATTTTTTGAGTAAGATGATTGGCCGATTGGATGCTTGAATCAAACAACAAGGATCCTTTCTATGAGAAGTGCTTGACATTTGGAACCCTTGCTTGGAGATTCCAACACTTGAGGGTTGATCTCTTGACATGTGTACACCTTGGAGAGTGAGTGCCTGACTCTTTCTCTTGTATATTGCAATGGATCTTGGATGTCATTCATTAGACACCCATAGTTTAAGGCTATGGGCCGCATTATTATTAGTGGGCACCCACTAAAAATAATGTGGTCCATAGCCTTAAACTAAGGGTGTCTAATGAATGACATCCAAGGGTCGCTATATCCCTACGTCAAGCTTTGCCAATATTTCTCCAAAAGGTAATAAGGTGGCAACAATTAGCATATCTCTATTAGGAGCATATGTTAGGTAGAGCAGACAACTAAACAACATCCACCTTAAGAATTCCTTGGCAACAAAAATGAGAAATCGCCAACACGTCCACAACATTCCCCTTTAACATTCTAGTGGGGAATCAAATATGGAATTTTGGCCTAAAGGATATTTGACCAAGTAAATATTATATCACATTGGATTATATGCATTGAGTAAGAGCAGCCATGCACTATATATTCAACTTGGACAACAAGAATCCTCATCATGTGAATTGTCTAACACTTCAAGCCCATTAATGTAGAGAGCATCACTGGAGGATTTATCTCTTTACATGTGTACAAGTTGGAAAGTGAACACTTGAATTCGATATCTTATCTTGTAGATTAGGCACATGATTCAAGAATTAAAGAAAATTCAGAAAATTTGGCAAACATTTCGATTATTTCACTCCTCTAATGAAATCTACTTGTAATGATGTATTGTAACTGTATTTAGACATACGAGCCTCCCCTTTGGAGCTTTGCTTCACTAAAAGATAACTTCTTGGACTAATTGAGGTTCCTTATTTCATGTTGGACACAAACTAGCTTGCATGACTTGCCCTAAACACCTAGAATGCGTCTTAGTCCCCAATTAGGCCCTGGATTATTCACATGGATCCTTGGATCACTGCGCTGGAAGAGTTTTGATAATGTAAACTTAGAAAATATCCTAGAGGACTTGGATGATATAAGTGAGAAATTAATGATGGACTTGGTGGTATTCATGCTAGTTTGGTGTGCACCCTTTGACGTGGCTACAAGTGGCTTAGTGTGATGCCTCGCTAGAACAGGTTTTCTAGTTATGGTTTGTTGTTGAGGGTGGATACTCTAGCTAGGTTTTGGAAGCATTCCAGGTGTCCACATTGTTCTTTTTCTTTCAACAATGGGTCATCACCGAGTTGGGGATTCAACACCAATGGGTAATAACTCAGCCAAATCCGCGTACACATCTGGTACCATTAACATACTAAGGTGCCAAACCGCAGGAACCTCCAACCTATAGGCTCACACCCCCAATCAACCTGCACCCAAGAATGCACACCCTTCTCTACACTTGCAATCCCTCAACCTATGCCACTACCTCTAGGGCATCTTACTCAACCGGAAAGAGAGGTTCTCAGAATCCTACGGCTCGAAGAGTTGTTGCTACTATTTGACCTTGTCAAGTATGCTCCAAGTCCTTATATCAAACTCTTGAATCCTCCAACCTCGTGGTTCACATCCCCCGTCAACCTGCACATAGAAAATGTACACCCTTTTCTGCACCTAAGGTTCGTCGGGCTATGCATGTGGGGAATCAAAGGTGGACTTGTAGGTATTCATGCGAGTTTGTTGTTCACTCTTTGAAGTGGCTACAAGTATCTTAGTGTGATGCCTTGCTAGGCCATCTTTACTAGTTATGGTTTCTTGTTGATGGTGGATGCCCTAGCTAATGTTTGGAATCATTTGAAGTGTCCTATCCTATGACAAGCATGAACGACATGTGCCAAATTGTCATAGGATAATTGGCCCGTAATTCTAACTTTATTGTTTGTAGAAATGAAGTACATTGCTATCCACAATTTCTGTAGTTGAGGATCTAATTTTTAGCATATATTCACATAGAGATTAGAGTAGTTTATGGTATTGCTCATATATGCTAATTTAGCATCTTGTGCCCATCATTGTAAATTGAATATAGGAGTCAACAAATAATTGTGTTTTGTTAATGAGGCTCTATTAGAGGTTTTATAATTGTATTGATGTGAGGGTTGAAGGAGCTAGGGTTTGTGACAACAAAAATCTAGAGAAGACATGATCTGCTAGGATTTTATATATTTGGGTGACTAGGAACAAGGATATGTGGCGAAGAGATAAGTGAGAAACTAATGGTTGGCTTGGTGGTATTCATGCTAGTTTGTTGGGCACCCTTTGAAGTGGCTACAAGTGGCTTAGTGAGATGCCTTCGTTTACCATGTTTGCTAGTTATTGTTTGTTGTTGATGGTGGATACCCTATCTAGGATTTAGAAGAATTCCAAGTGTCCTAGTATTTTTCAAGCTTAATGGACATGTTGTGCCAACTTTTGATAAGCTAGTTGGTATGTACTTGTTACTTCATTTGTTGTATAATGAAAGTACCCTAATGTCCACACATTTTATACATGTAGATCTCACTCTTAGAGTATATTCCCATGGAAATTAAAAAGATTCTAATGTTGGGTACAAATGCTAATTTAATATAATAGTGAGTATAATTTGTTGAGTAAGATGATTGCATGATTGGATGCTTGAATCAGACAAAAAGGATCCTTTCTATGAGAAGTGTTGGACATTTGGAACCCATGCTTGGACGGTCAAACACTTGAGGATTGATCTCTTGACATGTATACACCTTGGAGAGTGAGAGCCTGACTCTTTCTCTTGTATATTGCAATGGCCCTTGGATGTCATTCATTAGACACCCTTAGTTTAAGGCTATGGGCCACATTAGTGTTAGTGGGTGCCCACTAACAATTATGTGGTCCATAGCCTTAAACTAAGGGTGTATAATGAATGACATCCAAGGGTCGTTGCATCCCTACGTCAAGCTTTGCCAATATTTTTCCAAAAGGTAATAAGGTGGTAACAATTAGAATATCTCCATTAGGATCATTGTTAGGCAGAGCAGCCAACTCAACAACATCCACCTTAAGAATTCCTTGGCAACAAAAATAAGAATCGCCAACACATCCACAACATTCCCCTTTAACATTCTCGTGGGGAATCAAATATGGAATTTTGGCATAAATGATATTTGACCAAGTAAATATTATATCGTATTGGAGCATATGCATTGAGTAAGAGTATCCGTGCACTATGTGTTCAGCTTGGACAACAAGAATCCTCATCATGTGAATTGTCTAACACTTTAAGCCCATTACTGTAGAGAGCATCACTAGAGGATTTATCTCTTTACATGTGTACAAGTTGGAAAGTGAATGCTTGAATTCGATACCTTATCTTGTAGATTAGGCACATGATTCAAGAAATTAAAGAAAATTCAGAAAAATTGGCAAACATTTAAATTGTTTTACTCCTTTAATCAAATCTATTTGTAACAAAGTTTTGTAACTGCATTTAGACATACATGCCTCCCCTTTGTAGCTCTGCTTCACTAAAAGATAACTTCTTGTACTAATTGAGGTTCCTTATTTCACATTGGACGCAAACTATCTTGCATGACTTGCCCTAAACACCTAGAGTGCATCTTAGTCCCCAATTAGGCCCTGGATTATTCATGTGGATCCTTGGATCACTATGCTGGAAGAGCTTTTATAATGTAAACTTAGAAAATCTCCTAGAGGACTTGGATGATATAAGTGAGAAATTAATGATGGACTTGGTGGTATTCATGCTAGTTTGTTGTGCACACTTTGTCATGGCTACAAGTGGCTTAATGTTATGCCTCGCTAGACCACGCTTTCTAGTTATGGTTTGTTGTTGATGGTGGATACCCTAGCTAGTGTTTGGAAGCATTCTAGGTGTCCACATTGTTCCTTTTCTTCCAATAATGGGTCATCCCCGAGTTGGGGATTCGACACCATTGGGTAATAACTCAGCCAAATATGCGTAGACATCTGGTACCATTAACATACTAAGGTGCCAAACCACAGGAACCTCCAACCTATAGGCTCACACCCCCAATCAACCTGCACCCAAGAATGCACACCCTTCTCTGCACTTGCGATCCCTCAACCTATGCCACTACCTCTAGGGCATCTTACTCAACTGGAAAGAAACGTTCTCAGAATCCTATGGCTCGAAGAGTACTTGCTACTCTTTGAGCTTGCCAAGTATGCTCCAAGTCCTTATATCAAAACCTTGAATCCTCCGACCTCCTGGTTCACATAGGCAATGTACACCCTTTTTTGTACCTTAGGTTCGTCGGGCTATGCATGTGGGGAAACAAGGGTGGACTTTTAGGTATTCATGCGAGTTTCTTTTTCACTCTTTGAAGTGGCTACAAGTATCTTAGTGTTATGCCTTGCTAGGCCATCTTCACTAGTTATGGTTTCTTGTTGATGGTGGATGCCCTAGCTAGTGTTTGGAAACATTCTAAGTGTCCTATCCTATTACAAGCATGAACGACGTGTACCAACTTGTCATAGGCTAATCGGCCTGTACTTCTAACTTTGTTGTTTGTAGAAATGAAGTACATTGCTCTCCACAATTTCCATAGTTGAGGATCTAATTTTTAGCATATATTCACATAGAGATTAGAGTAGTTTATGGTGTTGCTCATATATTTTAATTTAGCATCATGTGCCCATCATTGTAAATTTAATATAGGAGACAAAAAATAATTGTGTTTCGTTAATGAGACTATATTAGAGTTGTTATAATTGTATTGATGTGAGGGTTGAAGCAGCTAGGGTTTGTGACAACCAAAATCTAGAGAAGCCATGATCTACTAGGGTTTGATATATTTGGGTGAGAAGGAACTAGGATATGTGGCGAAGAGATAAGTGAGAAATTAATGGTCGGCTTGGTGGTATTCATGCTAGTTTGTTGGGCACCCTTTGAAGTGGCTACAAGTGGCTTAGTGAGATACCTTCCTATACCATGTTTGCGAGTTATTGTTTGTTGTTGATGGTCAATACCCTATCTTCGATTTAGAAGCATTCCAAGTGTCCTAGTATGTTTCAAGCTTAGCAGACATGTTGTGAAAACTTTTGATAAGCTAGTTGGTATGTACTTGTAACTTCATTTTTTGTATAACGAAAGTACCCTGATGTCCACACATTTTATACATGTAGAGCTGGCTTTCAGAGTATATTCCCATGGAAATTAAGAAGTTTATAATGTTGGGTACAAATGCTAATTTAATATAATAGCGAGTAGAATTTGTTGAGTAAGATGATAGGACAATTGGATGCTTGAATCAAACAACAAGAATCCTTTCTATGAGAAGTGTTTGACATTTGCAACCCATGCTTGGAGAGTCCAACACTTGAGGATTGATTTCTTAACATGTGTACAACTTGGAGAGTGAGAGCCTGACTCTTTCTCTTGTATATTGCAATGGCCCTTGAATGTCATTCATTAGACACCCTTAGTTTAAGGCTATGGGCCACAATAGCGTTAGTGGGCGACCACTCATAATAATGTGGTCCATATCCTTAAACTAAGGGTGTCTAATGAATGAAATCCAAGGGTCGTTGCATCCCTATGTCAAGCTTTGCCAATATTTCTCCAAAAGGTAATAAGGTGGCAACAATTAGCATATCTCCATTAGGATCATATGTTAGGCAGAGCAGCCAACCCAACAACATCCACCTTAAGAATTCCTTGGCAACAAAAATAAGAAATCGCGAACACATCCACAACATTCCCCTTTAACATTCTCGTGCGGAATGAAATATGGAATTTTGGCCTAAATGATATTTGACCAAGTAAATATTATATCGTACTAGACCATATGCATTGAGTAAGAGTATCCGTGCACTATATGTTAAGCTCGGACAACAAGAATCCTCATCATGTGAATTGTATAACACTTCAAGCCCATTAATGTAGAGAGCATCACTAGAGGATTTATCTCTTTACATGTATACAAGTTGGAAAGTGAACGCTTGAATTCGATAACTTATCTTGTAGATTAGGCACATGATTCAAGAAATTAAAGAAAATTCAAAAAATTTGGCAAACATTTCGATTGTTTTACTCCTCTAATCAAATCTACTTGTAACGAAGTTTTGTAACTGTATTTAGACATACGGGCCTCCCCTTTGCAGCTCTGCTTCACTAAAAGATAACTTCTTGTACTAATTGAGGTTCCTTATTTCACATTGGACGCAAACTAGCTTGCATGACTTGCCTTAAACACCTAGAATGCATCTTAGTCCCCAATTAGGCCCTGGATTATTCACATGGATCCTTGGATCACTATGCTGGAAGAGCTTTAATAATGTAAACTTACAAAATCTCCTAGAGGACTTGGATGATATAAGTGAGAAATTAATGATGGACTTCGTGGTATTCATGCTAGTTTGGTGTGCACCCTTTGACATGGCTACAAGTGGCTTAGTGTGATGCCTCGCTAGACCATGTTTTCTAGTTATGGTTTGTTGTTGATGGTGGATACCCTAGCTAGGGTTTGGAAGCATTCCAGGTGTCCATATTGTTCTTTTTCTTTCAACAATGGGTCATCCCCGAGTTGGGGATTCGACACCATTGGGTAATAACTAAACCAAATCCACGTACACAGTTGGTACCATTAACATACTAAGGTGCCAAACTGTAGGAACCTCCAACCTATAGGCTCACACCCCCAATCAACCTGCACCCAAGAATGCACACCCTTCTTTGCAATTGAAATCCCTCAACATATGCCACTACTTCCACGGAATCTTACTCAACCGGAAAGAGACGTTCTTAGAATCCTGCGGCTCAAAGAGTTCTTGCTGCTCTTTGACCTTGCCAAGTATGCTCCAAGTCCTTATATCAAACCCTTGAATCCTCCAACCTCCTGGTTCACATCCCCCATCAACCTACACATAGGCAATGTACACCCTTTTCTGCACCTAAGGTTCGTCAGGCGATGCATGTGGGGAATCAAGGGTGGACTTGTAGGTATTCATGTGAGTTTGTTGTTCACTCTTTGAAGTGGCTACAAGTATCTTTGTGTGATGCCTTGCTAGGTCATCTTCACTAGTTATGGTTTCTTGTTGATGGTGGATGCCCTAGCTAGTGTTTGGAAACGTTTGAAGTGTGCTATCCTATGACAAGCATGAACGACATGTACCAACTTGTCATAGGATAATTGGCCTGTACTTCTAACTTTATTGTTTGTAGAAATGAAGTACATTGCTATCCACAATTTCTGTAGTTGAGGATCTAATTTTTACCATATATTCACATAGAGATTAGAGTAGTTTATGGTGTTGCTCATATATGCTAATTTAGCATCTTGTGCCCATCATTGTAAAATGAATATAGGAGTCAACAAATAATTGTGTTTCATTAATGAGACTATATTAGAGTCGTTATAATTGTATTGATGTGAGGGTTGAAGGAGATAGGGTTTGTGACAACCAAAATATAGAGAAGACATAATCTACTAGGGTTTGATATATTTGGGTGACAAGGAACAAGGATATGTGGCGAAGAGATTAGTGAAAAATTAACGGTCGGCTTGGTGGTATTCATGCTTGTTTGTTGGGGACCCTTTGAAGTGGCTACAAGTGGATTAGTGAGATGCCTTCCTATACCATGTTTGCTAGTTATTGTTTGTTGTTCATGGTGGATACCCTATCTAGGATTTAGAAGCATTCCAAGTGTCCTTGTATTTTTCAAGCTTAATGGACAAGTTTTTCCAACTTTTGATAAGCTAGTTGGTATGTTCTTGTAACTTCATTTGTTGTATAACGAAAGTACCCTGATGTCCACACATTTTATACATATAGATTTGGCTTTTAGAGTATATTCCCATAGAAATTAAGTAGTTTCTAATGTTGGGTACAAATGCTAATTTAATATAATAGTGAGTATAATTTGTTGAGTAAGATGATTGGACGATTGGATGCTTGAATCAGACAACAAGGATCCTTTCTATGAGAAGTGCTTGACATTTGGAACGCATGCTTGGAGAGTCCAACACTTGAGGATTGATCTCTTGACATGTGTACACCTTGGAGAGTGAGAACATGACTCTTTCTCTTGTATATTGAAATGGCCCTTGGATGTCATTCATTAGACACCCTTACTTTAAGGCTATGGACCACATTAGTGTTAGTGGGCGCCCACTAACAATAATGTGGTCCATAGCCTTAAGGTAAGGGTGTCTAATGAATGACATCCAAGGGTCGTTGCATCCCTACGTCAAGCTTTGCCAATATTTCGCCAAAAGGTAATAAGGTGGCAACAATTAGCATATCTCCATTAGGATAATATGTTAGGTAGAGCAGCCAAAGCAACAACATCCACCTTAAGAATTCCTTGGCAACAAAAATAAGAAATCGCCAACACATCCACAACATTCCCCTTTAACATTCTCATCAGGAATCAAATATGGAATTTTGGCCTAAAGAATATTTGACCAAGTAAATATTATATCACATTGGAGCATACGCGTTGAGTAAGAGTATCTATGCACTATATGTTCAGCTTGGACAAAAAGAATCCTCATCGTGTGAATTGTCTAACACTTCAAGCCCATTAATGTAGAGAGCATCATTGGAGGATTTATCTCTTTACATGTATACAAGTTGGAAAGTGAATGCCTGAATTCATTACCTTATCTTGTAGATTAGGCACATGATTCAAGAAATTAAAGAAAATTCAGAAAATTTGGCAAACATTTTGATTGTTTTACTACTCTAATCAAATCTACTTGTAACAATGTTTTGTAACTGTAGTTAGACATGCGAGCCTCCCCTTTTTAGCTCTGCTTCACTAAAAGATAACTTGTTGTACTAATTGAGGTTCCTTATTTGACATTGGACACAAACTAGCTTGCATGACTTGCCCTAAACACCTAGAATGCATCTTAGCCCCCAATTAGGCCATGGATTATTCACGTGGATCCTTGGATCACTATGCTATAAGAGCTTTTATAATGTAAACTTAGAAAATATCCTAGAGGACTTGGATGATATAAGTGAGAAATTAATGATGGACTTCGTGGTGTTCATGCTAGTTTGGTGTGCACCCTTTGACGTGGCTACAACTAGCTTAGTGTGATGCCTCGCTAAACCACGTTTTCTAGTTATGGTTTGTTGTTGATGGTGGATACTCTATCTAGGGTTTGGAAGCATTCCAGGTGTCCACATTGTTCTTTTTCTTTCAACAATGGGTCATCCCTGAATTGGGGCTTCGACACCATTGGGTAATAACTCAGCCAAACCCGTGTACACATCTGGTACCATTAACGTACTAAGGTGCCAAACCGTAGAAACCTCCAACATATAGGCTCACACCCCCAATCAACCTGCACCCAAGAATGCACACCCTTCTCTGCATTTACGATCCCTCAACCTATGCCACTACCTCCAGGGCATCTTACTCAACCGGAAAGAGATGCTCTCAAACTCCTGCAGCTCGAGTAGTTCTTGCTGGTCTTTGACCCTTCAAAGTATGCTCCAAGTCCTTATATCAAACCCTTGAATCCTCCAACCTCCTGGTTCACATCACCCATCAACCTGAACATAGGCAATGTACGTCCTTTTCTGCACCTAAAGTTCTTCGGGCTATGCATGTGGGGAATCAAGCGTGGACTTGTAGGTATTCATGCGAGTTTGTTGTTCACTCTTTGAAGTGGCTACAAGTATCTTAGTGTGATGCCTTGCTAGGCCATCTTTAGTAGTTATGGTTTCTTGTTGATGGTGGATGCCCTAGCTAGTGTTTGGAAACATTTGAAGTGTCCTATCCTATGACAAGCATGAACGACATGTACCAACTTTTCATAAGCTAATTGGCCTGTACTTCTAACTTTATTGTTTGTAGAAATGAAGTACATTGCTATCCACAATTTCTGTAGTTCAGGGTCTAATTTTTACCATATATTCACATAGATATTAGAGAGTATACGGTGTTGCTCATATATGCAAATTTAGCATCTTGTGCCCATCATTGTAGATTGAATATCGGAGTCAACAAATAATTTTGTTTCGTTAATGAGACTATATTAGAGTCGTTATAATTGTATTCATGTGAGAGTTGAAGGAGCCAGGGTTTGTGACAACCAAAATCTAGAAAAGACATGATCTACTAGGGTTTGATATATTTGGATGACAAGGAACTAGGATATGTGGTGAAGAGATAAGTGAGAAATTAATGGTCGGCTTGGTGGTATTCATGCTAGTTTGTTGGGCACCCTTTGAAGTGGCTACAAGTGGCTTAGTGAGATGCCTTCCTATACCATGTTTGCTAGTTATTGTTTTTTGTTTAGGATTTAGAAGCACTCCAAGTGTCCTAGTATTTTTCAAGCTTAAAGGACATTTTGTGCCAACATTTGATAAGCTAGTTGGTATGTACTTGTAACTTCTTTTGTTGTATAGAAAGCACCCTGATCTCCACACATTTTATACATGTAGATCTGACTTTTAGAGTATATTCCCATGGAAATTAAGAAGTTTCTAATGTTGGGTACAAATGCTAATTTAATATAATAGTGAGTAGAATTTGTTGAGTAAGATGATTGGACAATTGGATGCTTGAATCAGACAACAAGGACCCTTTCGATGAGAAGTGGTTGACATTTGGAACCCATGCTTAGAGAGTCCAACACTTGAAGATTGATCTCTTAACATGTGTACACCTTGTAGAGTGAGAGCCTGACTCTTTCTCTTGTATATTGCAATGGCCCTTGGATGTCATTCATTAGACACCCTTAGTTTAAGGCTATGGTCCACATTAGTGTTAGTGGGCACCCACTAACAATAATGTGGTCCATAGCCTTAAACTAAGGGTGTTTAATGAATGAAATCCAAGGGTCGTTGCATCCCTACGTCAAGCTTTGCCAATATTTCTACAAAAGGTAATAAGGTGGCAACAATTAGCATATATCCATTAGGATCATATGTTAGGCAAAGCAACAAACTCAACAACATCCACCTTAAGAATTCCTTGGCAACAAAAATAATATATCACCAACACATCCACAACATTCCCCTTTAACATTCTCGTGGGGAATCAAATATGGAATTTTGGCCCAAAGGATATTTAACCAAGTAAATATTATATCGCATTGGAGCATATGCCTTGAGTGAGAGCATCCGTGCACTATATGTTCAACTTGGACAACAAGAATCCTATTCATGTGAATTGTCTAACATTTCAAGCCCATTAATGTAGAGAGCGTCACCGGAGGATTTATCTCTTTACATGTGTACAAGTTGGAAAGTGAACGCTTGAATTTGATACCTTATCTTGTAGATTAGGCACATGATTCAAGAAATTAAAGAAAATTCAGAAAATTTGGCAAACATTTCAATTGTTTTACTCCTTTAATCAAATCTACTTGTAATGAAGTTTTGTAACTGTATTTAGACATACGGGCCTCCCCTTTGTAGCTCTGCTTCACTAAAAGTTAACTTCTTGTACTAATTGAGGTTACTTATTTCACATTGGACACAAACTAGCTTGCATGACTTGCCCTAAACACCTAGAATGAATCTTAGCCCCCAATTAGGCCCTGGATTATTCATGTGGATCCTTGGATCACTCTGCTGGAAGAGCTTTTATAATATAAACTTAGAAAATCTCCTAGAGGACTTGGATGATATAAGTGAGAAATTAATGATGGACTTTGTGGTGTTCATGCTAGTTTGGTGTGCACCCTTTGACGTGGCTACAAGTGGCTTAGTGTGATGCCTCGCTAGACCACGTTTTCTAGTTATGGTTTGTTGTTGATGGTGGATACTCTAACTAGGGTTTGGAAGCATTCCTGGAGTCCACATTGTTCTTTTTCTTTCAACAATGGGTCATCCCTGAATTGGGGCTTCGACACATTGGGTAATAACTTAGCGAAATCCGCGTACACATCTGTTACCATTAACATACTAAGCTTGCAAACCGTAGGAACCTCCAACCTGTAGGCTCACACCCCCAATCAACCTGCACCCAAGAATGCACACCCTTCCCTGCACTTGCGATCCCTCAACCTATGCCACTACCTCCAGGGCATCTTACTCAACTGCAAAGAGACATTCTCAGACTCCTGCGGCTTGAAGAGTTTTTGCTGCTCTTTGACCTTGCCAAGTATGCTCCAAGTCCTTATATCAAACCGTTGAAACCTCCAACCTCCTCATTCACATCCCCCATCAACCTGCACATAGGCAATGTACACCCTTTTCTGCACCTAAGGTTCGTCAGGCTAGGCATGTGGGGAATCTAGGGTGCACTTGTAGGTATTCATGTGAATTTGTTGTTCACTCTTTGAAGTGGCTACAAGTATCTTAGTGCGATTCCTTTCTAGGCCATCTTCCCTAGTTATGGTTTCTTGTTGATGGTGGATTCCCTAGCTAGTGTTTGGAAACATTTGAAGTGTCCTATCCTATGACAAGCATGAACGACATGTACCAACTTTTCATAGGCTAATTGGCCTGTACTTCTAACTCTATTGTTTGTAGAAATGAAGTACATTTCTATCCTCAATTTCTGTAGTTGAGGATCTAATTTTTACCATATATTCACATAGAGACTAGAGCAGTTTATGGTTGTTGCTCATATATGCAAATTTAGCATCTTGTGCCCATCATTGTAAATTGAATATAGGAGCGAACAAATAATTGTGTTTCATTAATGAGAGTATATTAGAGTCGTTACAATTGTATTGATGTGAGGGTTGAAGGAGGTATAGTTTGTGACAACCAAAATATAGAAAAGACATGATCTACTAGGGTTTGATATATTTGGGTGACAAGGAACTAGGATATATGGCGAAGAGATAAGTGGAAATTAATGGTTGGCTTGGTGGTATTCATGCTACTTTGTTGGGCACCTTTTGAAGTGGCTACAAGTGGCTTAGTGAGATGCCTTCCTATACCGTGTTTACTAGTTATTGTTTGTTGTTCAGGGTGGATACCCTATCTAGGATTTATAAGCATTCCAAGTGTCCTAGTATTTTTCAAGCTTAGTGGACATGTTGTGCCAACGTTTGATAAGCTAGTTGGTATGTATTTGTAACTTCATTTGTTGTATAACAAAAGTACCCTGATATCCACACATTTTATACATTTAGATCTGACTTTTAGAGTATATTCCAATGGAAATTTTAAGAAGTTTCTAATGTTGGGTACAAATGCTAATTTAATATAATAGTGAGTAGAATTTGTTGAGTAAGATGATTGGACGATTGGATGCTTGAATCAGACAACAAGGATCCTTTCTATGAGAAGGGCTTGACATTTGGAACCCATGCTTGGAGAGTCCAACACTTGAGGATTGATCTCTTGACATGTGTACACCTTGGAGAGTGAGATCCTAACTCTTTCTCTTGTATATTGCAAAGTTTGACGTAGGGATTCAACGACCCTTGGATGTCAGTCATTAGACACCCTTAGTTTAAGGCTATGGGCCACATTAGTGTTAGTGGGCGCCCACTAATAATAGTGTGGTCCATAGCCTTAAACTAAGGGTGTCTAATGAATGACATCCAAGGGTCGTTGCATCCCTACGTCAAGCTTTGCCAATATTTCTCCAAAAGGTAATAGGGTGGTAACAATTAGCATATCTCCATTAGGATCATATGTTAGGCAGAGCAGCCAACTCAACAACATCCACCTTAAGAATTCCTTGGCAACAAAAATAAGAAATCACCAACACATCCACAACATTCCCCTTTAACAGTCTCGTGGGGAATCAAATATCGAATTTTGGCCTAAAGGATATTTGACCAAGTAAATATTATATCGCATTGGAGCATATGCGTTGAGTAAGAGCATCCATGCACTATATGTTCAGCTTGGACAAAAAGAATCCTCATCATGTGAATTGTCTAACACTTCAAGCCCATTAATGTAGAGAGAATCACTGGAGGATTTATCTCTTTGTCTACAAGTTGGAAAGTGAACGCTTGAATTCGATACCTTATCTTATAGATTAGGCACATGATTCAAGAAACTAAAGAAAATTCAGAAAATTTGGCAAACATTTCAATTGTTTTACTCTAATCAAATCTACTTGTAACGAAGTTTTGTAACTATATTTAGACATACGGGCCTCCCCTTTGTAGCTCTGCTTCACTAAAAGGTAACTTCTTGTACTAATTGAGGTTCCTTATTTCTCATCGGACACAAACTAGCTTGCATGACTTAACCTAAACACCTAGAATGCATCTTAGCCCCCAATTAGGCCGTGGATTATTCATGTGGATCCTTGGATCACTATGCTGGAAGAGATTTTATAATGTAACCTTAGAAAATCTCCTAGAAGACATGGACGATATAAGTGAGAAATTAATGATGGACTTGGTCGTATTCATGCTAGTTTGGTGTGCACCCTTTGACATGGCTACAAGTGGCTTAGTGTGATGCCTCGCCAGACCATGTTTTCTAGTTATGGTTTGTTTTTTATGGTGGATACCCTAGCTAGGGTTTGGAAGCATTCCAGGTGTCCACATTGTTCTTTTTCTTTCAACAATGGGTCATCCCCGAGTTGGGGCTTCAACACCATTGGGTTAATACTCAGCCAAATCCGCATACACATCTGATACCATTAACATACTAAGGTTCCAAACCGTAGGAACCTCCAACCTATAGGCTCACACCCCCAATCAACTTGCACCCAAGAATGCACACCCTTCTCTACACTTGCGATCCCTCAACCTATGCCACTACCTCCAGGGCATCTTACTCAACCGTAAAGAGACGTTCTTAGACTCCTACGGCTTGAAGAGTTCGTGCTACTCTTTGACCTTGCCAAGTATGCTCCAAGTCCTTAGATCAAACCCTTGAATCCTCCAACCTCCTGGTTCACATCCCCCATCAACTTGCACATAGGAAATGTACACCCTTTTCTGCACCTAAGATTCGTCAGGCTATGCATGTGGGGAATCAAGGGTGGACTTGTAGGTATTCATGCGAGTTTGTTGTTCACTTTTTGAAGTGGCTACAAGTATCTTAGTGTGATGCCTTGCTATGCCATCTTCACTAGTTATGGTTTCTTGTTGATGATGGATGCCCTAGCTAGTGTTTGGAAACATTTGAAGTGTCCTATTCTATGACAAGCATGAATGACATGTACAACCTTGTCATAGGCTAATTGGCCTGTACTTCTAACTTTATGTTTGTAGAAATGAAGTACATTGCTATCCACAATGTCTGTAGTTGAGGATCTCACTTTTACCAGATATTCAGATAGAGATTAGAGTAGTTTATGGTGTTGCTCTTATATGCTAATTTAGCATCTTGTGCCCATGATTGTAAATTGAATATAGGAGTCAACAAATAATTGTGTTTCATTAATGAGACTATATTAGAGTCATTATAATTGTATTGATGTGAGGGTTGAAGGAGGTAGGGTTTGTGACAACCAAAATCTAGAGAAGACATGATCTACTAGGGTTTGATATATATTGGGTGACAAGGAACTAGGATATGTGGCAAAGAGATAAGTGAGAAATTAATGGTCGGCTTAGTGGTATTCATGCTAGTTTGTTGGGCACCCTTTGAAGTGGCTACAAGTGGCTTAGTGAGATGCCTTCCTATACCATGTTTGCTAGTTATTGTTTGTTGTTGATGGTGGATACACTATCTAGGATTTAGAAGCATTCCAAGTGTCCTAGTATTTTTCAAGCATAATGGACATGTTGTGCCAACTTTTGATAAGCTAGTTGGTATGTACTTGTAACTTCATTTGTTGTATAACGAAAGTACCCTGATGTCCACACATTTTATACATGTAGATATGACTTTTAGAGTATATTCCCATGGAAATTAAGAAGTTTCTAATGTTGGGTACAAATGCTAATTTAATATAATAGTGAGTAGATTTTGTTTAGTAAGACGATTGGAAGATTGGACACTTGAATCAGACAACAAGGATCCTTTCTATGAGAAGTGCTTGACATTTGGAACCCATGCTTGGAGAATCCAACACGTGAGGATCGATATCTTGACATGTGTACACCTTGGAGAGTGAGAGCCTGACTCTTTCTCTTGTATATGGCAATGGCCCTTGGATGTCATTCATTAGACACCCTTAGTTTAAGGCTATGGGCCACATTAGTGTTAGCGGGCACCCACTAACAATAATGTGGTCCATAGTCTTAAACTAAGGTTGTCTAATGAATGACATCCAAGGGTCGTTGCATCCCTACGTCAAGCTTTGCCAATATTTCTACAAAAGGTAATAATGTTGCAACAATTAGCATATCTCCATTAGGATCATATGTTAGGCAGAGCAGCCAACTCAACAACATCCACCTTAAGAATTCCTTGGCAACAAAAATAATAAATTGTCAACACATCCACAACATTCCCCTTTAACATTCTCGCGGGGAATCAAATATGGAATTTTGGCATAAAGGATATTTGACCAAGTAAATATTATATCGCATTGGAGCATATGTGTTGAGTAAGAGCATCCATGCACTATATGTTCAACTTGGTCTACAAGAATCCTCATCATGTGAATTGTCTAACACTTCAAGCCCATTAATGTAGAGAGCACCACTAGAGGATTTATCTCTTTACATGTGTACAAGTTGGAAAGTGAACGCTTGAATTCGATACCTTATCTTGTAGATTAGGTACATGATTCAAGAAATCAAAGAAAAATCAGAAAATTTGGCAAACATTTCGATTGTTTGACTCCTCTAATCAAATCTACTTGTAACAAAGTTTGGTAACTGTATTTAGACATATAGGCCTCCCCTTTGTAGCTCTGCTTCACTAAAAGATAACTTATTGTACTAATTGAGGTTCCTTATTTCACATTCGACACAAACTAGCTTGCATGACTTGCCCTAAACACCTAGAATGCATCTTAGCCCCCAATTAGACCCTGGATTATTCACGTGGATCCTTGGATCACTATGCTGGAAGAGCTTTTATAATGTCAACTTAGAAAATCTCCTAGAGGACTTGATGATATATGTGAGAAATTAATGATGGACTTGGTGGTATTCATGCTAGTTTAGTGTGCACCCTTTAAGGTGGCTACAAGTGGCTTAGTGTGATGCCTCGCTAGACCACGTTTTCTAGTTATGGTTTGTTTTTTATGGTGGATACCCTAGCTAGGGTTTGGAAGCATTACATGTGTCCACATTGTTCTTTTTCTTTCAGCAATGGGCATGCCCGAGTTGGGGCTTCGACACCATTAGGTAATAACTCAGACACGTTTGCGTACACATCTGGTACCATTAACATAGTGAATACCATTCCATTCAGAGACTACTCGATCTGGTCCTTCTCCCCAGCTGCTCTAGAGTTGTTATCTCCTCATAGCAGGAATAAGGGTGATCCTTCCAGTCCAATGGATAGGCAGAAATGAGAGGCATATAATTGGATAACCGGATAGATTTCTTTTTTGGACTGATAGATATAGGCGATGAGGTACTATCAATATGCATAAGTATTATACCCAACAAATTCTGTCTATAACTGAGTGGGTCAAAATGATTCTTTAAAACCTAGAAGAGTCCATCCTACATCTGGATATGATGTGCTATTTAAATAGCAGATGAAGAGGACTGTAGATCCACCACAAGAGTGAATGATTCCAACTGAGAATCCCACCAATTTTGAGCCACACCTTCCATCTGGAGAATCACAAGTTCACTTGCTTGCTATCAGGAAGTTGGGGCATTGCTCACTGGGGCATTGGAGCATTGCTCACCGAAGTTGGTGTTGCTCCGCCTTGCTCGATTTCCCACTCGTTTCCAAAAATCTGAACAATTTCAATTGCTTTCCATCAGGAAGTTGGGGCATTGCTCCCTGGGGCATTGGAGCATTGCTCACCGAAGTTGGTGTTGCTCCACCTTGCTCGATTTCCCAGTAGTTCCCAAAAAACCTCTCGCCTTAGTGATGGTTGGAGGAAGCGGGGTTGGAGGACGCGGTGCTGGGTGCTTTGTTTTCAAAAAAATAAATTTAAATGTAGCCACACCCTTTTAGAATAAGAAATTTAAATTTAAATGTAGCCACAACTTTCTAGAGTGTTTTGTTAAAGAAATTTAAATGTAGCCACGTTATTTTAGAAAGTGAATTCTATTGGGCCTTCATCCATAGAATTGATCATTCTTAGTGTTATTTGCATTCCATAGCATCCCATTATATCTCATCCATAAATTCAACCTAAATAATATAAATATTTGATGACCCATGTTTCAGGTTATATTAAAAAAAAAATTATACAAATATCACATTTTATTTTTTGAATTTAATGTTTATTTCAAAATTGTTATATAAATTATTTCATTTAATTTAATATGGTTTTAATAATATTTTAAAACATCATGAATTTATTATTTGGACTTTGATTTTAAAATATTTTTGCATATAAAAATTAAAATTATGTGCTTTTATAGGAGGAGAACGGAGAGGTGACCATGGACGACTAGGGTTTGGGACAGACCTGCACAGAGCACGACGATCTGTCATCGCTCATCAGTAATAAGACAAACACTATACGACAAAGGAATAGTAAGAAAGCGATGGAAACCCCCCAGGGGGAGGATATGGCGCCTCCCCCTAATGATGCTGAAAACATTCCAATGCACACAGAAGCTGTCAGGAAGGAACACCAGGAAGATGCCGGAACAGATCCCGAAACTTTTCCTAACAATACGAACAGGAATGAAGCTCCCAAGGCGACGTCAGCTACTTATAAGCCTGTAGCTATCGAAAGACCTAAGATTGGACTCCCAAGTCACCGGATCAACACTCAAATCCAGTACATGAGGGATCACACATTGATTGGAAAGTTTATAGGCTTTTGGCCCACAAAGAAAGCTTTGCATGGCTGGATAACAGCCAAGTGAAAACCGAAAGGGCACATTACCTTGCAGTTGGGGCCTAAAGGCTTCTTTACAACGACTTTCAATTTTATAGAAGATCGAAACAGAGTCCTTGATGGAGGACCTTACTTTTTCAACACAGCAGGCTTATATCTGAGAGACTGGATTGAAAAATTCAATCCGGATAAAGAAGATTTAAGCTGGGCACTAGTTTGGATCTGCATTTATTCCCTCCCTTTGGAGTACTGGGAAGAAGACTCGCTGCAAGATATTAGGAACGGTTTAGGGGAATTCATTAAAATCGTGGAGGAGACAAAACTCAGGCGTTATACCTCCTATGCCCGCATATGTGTCTATATGCATCTCAGCAAAGCTCTCCTGGACGCGGTAAGTCTGTACCATGATGATTTTAAATGGATACAATCAATAGATTATGAGCATGTTCCATTGCGATGCAGGAAATGCCATGCCCTTGGCCATCTATTCTGAGACTTCCCTTCAAATCTGGAAACCTCAACCTCCTCCATTTCGGACAAACCTGACTTGGATGGGTTTACCAAAGTCACCAACCGTAAAAAGAATCACAAAAACCCTCTTCAAGCCTTAAAAAACTTGTCGCCAATGCCTCTATGCCATCCACAAGCAATAGCTTTGAGACCCTGAATCAATCGGAACTAAATAACTCTTAAAACCCTGACCATTCAGAGGAAATCCCCAAGATGACTCCTCATTCCACTCCCTCGAGCTCTAAGAAGGCCCAAAAGTCTGCGCAATCTATAGATCTTAACTCCGCCTTTCCCGGTCATTCCTCGAAATGTAATACTCAGGTCATGGAGGTTGATAACGTGCAACAGGAAACCACAACTGTAGCGGAAACAACAGCAGAACGAAGTGAGACCCAACACATGGAAGAGGAGCCGAAGAGCTTTGACATTGGAGATCTGGACATACTAGGACTAGAACAAGCTTGCAAGAAAAAAGAATACGACAAGATCCCAGAAAGGCAACTGGAAACCTTAGAAGTCATCCTCTCCAGAGCACAACAGCAAAGATCTCTAGGCATCCAACCTAGGAGTCAATGGGATGGTAAAAACATTTCTAAAGACAATAAAAAAAGAGGAAGGAAAACTGATCTTCAAAGAACCATCTGCATTGGGGAAATGCTGGTGGAATCAGGAAGATGTTCCAAGCTTACAAAGTATTACAATCCCCTACCTAACAATGCATTGAGCCAGGAAATACAGACTGATAAAAAACATGATTCAACAGGAGAAACCCCAAGTTTTCTTCTTGCAGGAAACCAAATGTAACTCTACATTACTGGACTAGACACTTGCAAAAGCATGGCCAGGCAGCAAAGCGATAGCAGTGGATGCCTTAGGTGCATCAGGAGGACTAGCAATAGTCTAGAATGAATGCGCTATCACTCTAAATAACATTCATGCGAATAAGCATTTCATTCAAGCAACCTTCCATATTACAGGGACAAATGTACATGGTCACCTAACCAATGTCTGCTTCCCCCAAGAAGCAATGAATAAGATAGACATACTGAATACTTTAGCTTTGACCAACTCTAAAAGAACTCATCCAATCTTTATCATAGGAGGAGATTTTAATATGATAAAAAAGCTAGAAGAAAAAAGAGGAGGCAGGGCCAAACTGGACAATGAAAGTATTCACTTCAAAAACTTCATCCAAGATAATTGGTTCATAGATATGTCATTCAACAATGGAATATACACATGGAATAACAAACGAGCAAGTGCACAACAAATTGCCTCTAGATTAGATCGATTCCTGGTATCTGACAATGCAATCCATCTTAGAGGAGACTTCTCGGCGTTGATCTTACCAATATCAGGATCAGATCATTAGCCTATCGCATTTCAATGGCAAAGGCCAGAAAACACCACATGAAGGCCTTTACACTTTGAGGCTTTCTAGATGTCACATCTAGACTTTAACAACCTGATTAATGCGGTTTGGAAAAATTTCAAACCCCCGGATGGCACAAAAATGTATCAATTCCAACAAAAGCTCAAAAATCTCAAGAACAACATTAAACAATGGAATCAACTTACCTTTGGCAACATCTTCCAAGCACAAGGCATTCTACATCAAGAAATGAAAAAACTACAGCAGAGGATCATCATGGAAGGAAGATCTGAAGACCTCTCAGAGTATGAAAAACATCTACAAACACAAATAGCCGAAAGAGCAAAGCAATAAGAAATACTTTGGAAACAAAAGTCAAGAGTTAGATGGCTTAAAGAGGGCAAAAGAAACACAAATTTCTTCCATCGTACTAATATCCAAAGAAGAATGCATAACAACATCACCTATATCCAGAATCCGCAAGGGGAACAGCTAGAAAAACATGAGGATGTAGAACAAGAGTTTCTTACTCATTTCAAGCAGGTCAACCAAGAACCTCAGATAGATCATGTTGGAGAGGTAAATCCCCTCCGTGGACAGAGGCGATCCCCACTAGCCTAAAATGGGTCTAGCAACAATCAAACAATGTTATCACGCAAGTTCCTAATTGCAAATTAAAGGTGGATTATGAGAGCCTATTGGGATTCCAACGCTAGTGTTGTAGAAGAGTTGACACTCCCGTTCCTTTGCTCCGACTGGTCACGATCCTCACAATCTCCGTGAATGGACACCTACACATGCAAAGAACGACATGAATACAAGCGTAAAATCCAATAGATGCAATTATATATCGGTCAGAAAAGATATAACTCCAACATCATCACAATGAACAACAAGAATGGAACCATAATGATAGTCATTTATTATTGATAATCAACAAAGGAGAATACAACCATAGTTTTGACGTCAAATCCTCCTTTGGCTGGATGATCAGCTACATAGGTCTTGCAAATCTTGTCAGGATTGGGAACAAGCCTCTCTCTCTTTGATTATGAATGCAAAGAAGACTCTTACAACAATCTCTCAGACTTCTGACAATATAATTCTCCCTATGCTCCAAACTCCCTTGTCAAATGCAACAGAACAAGCTTTTATAGATGGAGGAGGAGGAAGAGATACAATGAATCCAGACATCCATGGGATTGGCATTATCCTCGAAAAGCTATTATGGATAGAGGAAAGGGAGATACGATGAATCTCGACATCCAAGAGATTGGCATTATCCTTAAAAAGCTTCATGAGTCGAAAGGAAAAAACATTCGGGCGTGCGTTTGTTAAAAAGCTTTTCCAAACTTGGTTGGCTCGGGTATAACTCTGAGACAGAGCGCCAACTAGCGCGCCCTCTTTGGAGGATTTCCCCCATTGGCACGGGTAATACACTGCGGATCCGCGCTAATGGAAAAAGGGACTTTTTAAGGATATTCTGCAGGAGATGTCTTCAAGGCATATGAAGTCCATACTTAGGGGAACATAATGCAAGTTTTTTTAAGTTATGTCACTTCTTACAAGTCCCGGAATGAGTCCTCCAAAGTGCGGGAAAAGGGTAACAGGGACGGTGACAAATGGTGACAAATTACTGTGTAATAGGATGCCCCCTAAAGCATGAGGCCCGAGAGAGAGAGAGAGGTGAAATGCTTTACAAGAACACATGCAGCTGCCGCCGGAGAATCTACATAGAGAGGTACAACTGATAGCTCAAGTACATGATATAAGTGGTATGGGCGCAACCATCCATAACAGAGTACATAATAATCTAGATCCAAGGTATGGGCGCGGCCATCAGGTGAGGATCGATGAATAGACTCAGGCATGGTCGCAGCCATCCAGCGAATGAGTCATGTAACAATAATCCACAAAACCGTAGCCTGGATTCCAACAGATAAAATCCAGGGTCTTGCGCTCCATCTCGACCTGAACAAAAGTACAAGTTCAAGCATGTGAATACATGAGTTGAAGTCGAACATGCTTGAACATCGTCTGATTACCAGTCAATAATGAAAATTGTTAACAGACGCGAGAGGTACCACCATTAATGACAATGGCCCTCAAGGTACTATAGGTACAATCTACAGCGTGTGAATCAGTGAGCTGGCATCGAACACCCGTAGAATCATTTGATCGGAGGCCAATGATGAAAACCTCACGTCGAACACAAAGAACCTGCCATTGAGGCATGCAGGCTCCAAGGCACCGGAAGGGAGTCTCTAGATCAACTTCCTGGATAATGAGCTGGAGTCGACAGGAGGTGACCTTTATTGAAGGTGGGCCATAGTGTTTCCCACATCATCAACACGAGACAGAGGAAGAATGTTGTGGTAAATTAGAATTATGTGAGCTGTCAGAGGGAGGTTGTTATTCTGCAGAGGTCAACTTCTCTTGAACATATCGGTGGCACGACAATGGACTTGGCAATATTTGACATCAATGGATCAAAGGTCATGGTGACGAGGCAATGAGAAGATGAAAGGTCAAATAGGATCACCCAAATCCATGGAGGCAAGTGAAAAACAAGATGAGATGTCCCCACCCAGACATGAAAGCAGACAAGTGCCATGTTCAAGAGTGACATAATGCCGACACGACAATAATTATGGTTCCATTTTCCCTCACCATTTTTGGCAAGTACCCCAGTTATTTTTATTAACAAGCTTGACAGGGATAACATATGCTTGTAACGTCATCTCGACGGACTCCAATGTCATCAAGTTTTAATGAGTCTGACAGAGGAAGAATTCAACGTCTTTTCATGTTTAGAGAGTTTGAAAAGACAGCAGAAAAGAAAACTCCAAGGGTGTCCTTTTTCGTAAAGTTGTGTCTCTCGAGCCCAAAAAATTATAAAACAATGCTCGAAAGAATCGCCCAACCATTACGATCGAGGAGTACTTTTCATGAGTAGTGATTTCGACCTGAAAAAGTAAAAAAGCAATCGAAACCACGTCGCTTCGTAACCATTAACAAACCTGAAACGACAAGGGTCCGACGATCTTTTCGTTTTTACATGGTCGGAAAAGAGTTTAAAGATGACCGCCTCTTATTTACGTTTAACGCGTCAAGAGGGATAACTCGGTGATCTTTTCATGTTTAGCGAGTCAGAAAAGAGCTGAAAGATGACTCCACAGTGACTTTTTCGTGTATTTACCGAGTCCGAAAAAGTATAAAATACAACTCGTTTCACCATCGAAGTTGCGTAAAAGACCTGTCGCTGCACAAAAAGCAAGCGTAAAATCCATTTTCGACCAAAGATATATTAAAATATTCAAAAAGTAACTTTTTAAACCTAAGTCAAAAAGTTATAAATATGGTGAAAATGGTAAAAATAGAATCACTTTTACTTTTTACCTCTCTGAAGAGTAGCAGTGGTCTGTTTAGGGAGTGAACTTCAAACGGTGATTATAGCCAATCCGTGCAACCATTCAGGATTTCGTCGGTTCCAGGTAAGAGGCGCTTCCCTTAGCTCCATTTCCATACATTTTTTTATGCATTTTTCTTCTTGATTGGCCTCTGCAAGGGGGAATTGCAAAATTTAGGGCTTCGCCCATTGGGGCGGGTATCCGGTACGGACCCACGCTAATGGGGCGATTTTTCTAAAAGGGTCATGCTCATTGGCGCGACTGTTTTAGAAACAGTCGCGCCAACCACGCAACTCAATTTTCCGCTTAAAATTTCCCAACGCATTTTAAATCTAACTGGATTGTAAGCTTACCTGTGATCTAATCGTGATTTATATGTTCTTGTGGATGTAAAGAAGCAGGAAAAATGGTAGTAGAATGGAAGGAACGAGAACATGATGCCGAGGATGCTTTGGCCCTTGAGGATGAAGGGTGCATGAATGCCCTAAGGGACTGCAGGATTAAGAAATTCTTTCTTACGCCTTACTTGCGCGCTCAGCTCAAGCTACTACAATTCATAATTGATCTGTGGAATGTTGATGACCAAGTGTTCCGTTTTTGGGACCAAGTGCTGGGGCTCGATGTGTCTGATGTCTACTTCATCACGGGGTTGTCACGGAGAGGGGTGAGGCCTATTTTGATTGGAAGTAGACCTTTCGGGGAGAAGATGACTGAAGTTCGAGACCGAGTGTGCCCAGGAGCACAATTTGGAAGGAACAGTGCAAAGGTGGATATTCCCACCGTTCCGGACTTGATTCTCAAGGTGATACTATTCACCATTACTCAAGCTGCAGGGGTGCAGGCACCCCATGAGGCGAGAAAAAACGATCTTCTGTTAGCCACAGAATGCCTAAAACCTACCATCTTTGACTGGGCCACCGCAGTGACTACTAACATCAAGAGGCAGCTAACAAAGTGCAAGCGAGGAAAGGTAAAGCAGTTTGGGTATGGCTTGATCGTGGTATCGTTCTTCTTGGAACGATTACCAATTTTTCAGGGATAGGGAGCTATAGTGGCTGATCCTTTGCCACGAGAGCCTAGGATGGCTCGCTGGGCAGCACTGATGCCCAGGGGAGGAGGGGGCCAGCAGATGTCCTGGAGGCCCGAGTTCTTTATATGGCTCCGCCGTTAGCTGATTGTGGTGGAGGATTGGTCATACGCAGTGACTGACTTCATGGGAGACCCAGATCTCCCACTACCCAAGGGAGAGGAGTGGGACGAAGAGCTGGGTAAGATCTCTTTTTGTTTTCTAATGTTTTATATGTTTTTTTTTTCGTTAATACATTTTTGTCCTAACAACAATTGTATATACATGCAGATGTTGGCCTAGAGCGACCAGTTGGCATGTCTCCCATCACTCGGAGGAACCAGCCCGCAGCCGACCCTCAGGAAGAGGGTGCCGAGGGGGATGAACGGATTCAGAATCTCGAGGGACTCGCCCGAGGGATTCCTAATTATGCTAGACTAAGAGATATGCCACTAGCATACCAGAGGCACACAATGGGGGTGCCTAATCGTTTCCATCATCTGTTGAGACGCTTGGTGCACGCGGTGTTGTGCTATCATGAGCACCATCGGGACTAGACTCCTAGGTTTCTTTTTCATGCATATTTTTTGAGAGACATGTCGTCTCTAGATGTATTTGAGAGGAACATGTATTATTTTTTGAACTGTATGATGCACGTGGTGCAAACATTGCGACACACACACACACACACACACATATATATATACATATGCCTATTTCTATGGTTTTATTATTGTGCTTTATATGCTTTCTTGCATGATGTTTTATCTATTATGCAAATGTCTATCTAATACATGGTTAGCCAATGCATCAGTTAATGTGTTCAATTGTCTTGGAATATGCTGATATGTGATGAAATCAAAGTTACTTTCTAACAATCTCACACGTAAATACAACCTTAGAATGCGATGGTCTCTGACGGAATATTGCCCGTTAAGCTGGTGGACGACAAGTTGAGATTCTAGGTTCACTACCAGTGCACGAATGCCGAGATTAATTTCTTCAGCAAGTAGTTCAATTACAGCACAATATTCGGTGACATTGTTAGTGGTACGACCCAAACACACACCTTGAAGATCTATCAACTCGCCATGAGGATCATAGATCACCGACGCCGCAGAGGACAAGTTACGAGTATTGCAGCAGGCACCATCAGCGAAACCAACATAAGGTGTATTAGACATCTGCACAAGAAGCGAAAGACACAATAAGTGGCAGTTACGCCTTCAAAACTAAAACACACACACACACAACACACCTGCTAAAGTACATGTATGTACAAAACAAAGTGTACAAGCATCATGCATAGTACTTTTTCAAGTACAGCCCATTTCAGGGCTTCCCGAGAGGGTTCCCTTCATAGTCAATTAGCTCATAGGCCCCTTTTTGCAAAACTTTCTTGACAATGTAAGGACCTAGCCACATAGGCTCGAGTTTTCCTGCTCCCAGCTTATCGTTTGCCTGATCGTATAGCAGGACTAAATCTCCCTCAACAAAAGAACGTGGATGGACAGTCTGATCGACGTGAGTCTTGACTCGCTTCTTTTGTGCTTCAATGGCCAAAGAGGCTAGGTGACGGGTCTCATCTAGCCATTCCAGGTAAAGAAGGCGTTCTTCTAGCGGAGTAGTGTTGGGAAGTAGTTCGACAGCCAATTTTAATGAAGGGATTTCACACTCGATTGGAAGGGTAGCCTCCAGTTCATAAACTAGTTGAAATGGAGTGAAACCGGTGGTATCCTTCACGGAGGTTCAGTAGGCCCACAAGGCAGGGAACAACATCAAGTGCCAGTTAGACTTATGCATGCCAACGGTACGCTGAAGCATTGTAACCAAAATATTGTTGATAGCTTCAACTTGGCCATTGGCCTGAGGGTAGTATGGAGTCGAACTATCGTGCCGTAAGCCCAGTTGGGTTGTTAGTTCCGTCATCATATGATTACGGAAATGCTTCCTGTGATCAATGACGATGGCTTGAGGGACGCTGACTCATGAGATAACATGGTTGAACAAGAATTGTGTCGCTGTGTGACCCTCTTCAGTTAATGTGGGCATCGCCTCGGCCCATTTAGTGAAGTAATCAACGGCAACGATAATATACCCATGTCCCCCGGCTGAGCAAGGGTTACAAGTCGTATAATCAATGCCCCATTTTGCAAAAGGGCCGACGGTGACAACAGGGTGCAATGGAGCGGGAGGCGCACGCATCTTCCGCTGGTATATCTGGTACTCATGACAAGAGCGGACGACAAGAATGCAATCCTTAAAGATAGAGGGCCAAAAGTAGCCAGCAAGGAGGATTTTTTGGGCAGTGGCATATCCGGACATGTGACCACCACAGGCGCTAGAGTGGAAGTCATTCAAAACACGCTCAGCTTCCTCGAGAGTTAGACATCGGCGGAGAACAGAGTCGGCCCGAGGCGGTATAGTGTATCCCCAATGATACGGTATGGTTGAGATTGATGACAGACCCTTCGCCAAGCGTCCTTGGACAGGCCAGGGTGAAAGGAGGACGTTTGCAGATATATGATGATATCCCCTTACTAGGGATCGAGGGTGCTAATGAGAAACAAAGTCTCATCCGGAATATGATCCTTTGAGTGAGAGGGTAGGGAAGAAGATGGCAAAGAGCAAAGTAACTCAGCAAATACAAGGGATTTCTTGGACTTCGCAGTGGTAAATTCCAAGTCAAACTCTTGGAGGATGACAATCCACTTTGAGTACTTGCCCCCCAGCAACTGGCGTGACAAAATGTACGTCATGGGGTTGCAATCAGAAATCACGGTGGTAGTGCCCAACAGAATGTAGTGATGGAAGCGTTGGACAACACAAACGACGGCCAAAGCCAACTTCTCGACATAAGCATATCGAGTTTCTGTGTCTAAAAGGTTGCGGCTAAGATAATATACAACATTCTCAGTGTCATCATCGTCAGTTTGAATGAGAACCATGCCGATAGTGGTGTCGGCGACGGCCAAATACAGAGTATAGTCGCGATGATAGTTCAGAGGACACAACAATGGAGCGGAAACAAGGAGACCCTTGAGACGCTCAAAATATTCCTGACCGACGGTATCCCAATGGAAAGGGACGTCTCGCTTTAGCAACCATGTGAAATCTTTAGCCACCTCGGCATAGTTTGGAATGAATCGTCTCAGAAAGTTTGCTTTACCCTGCAAGCTTTGCAATTGTTGTAAAGAAGCAGGGGGAGGAAGATTCACAATAGCCTCGACTTTAAGGGGATCCAAACGGATGCCCTCTCGGGAGACGATGAACCCAAGAAGTCGGCCGGATTCAACGTAGAAGACACATTTGTGAGGATTGAGTCTGATACGGTAGTGTCAGCAGCAAAGAAAGATATCGCGAAGGTGAGTAGGGTGGTCCTAACGTTTGGCTGAATGAGCTGGTAGATCATCCAGGTATGCTTGTACAATGTGGCGAATGTCATGAAAAGCGTAAGACATTGCACGTTGGAAGGTAGCACCAGCATTTTTGAGACCGAAAGGGAGCTTCTTATAAGCAAAAGTGCCCCATGGACAGATAAAAGCGGTCTTGTGTTGATCAGCGGGGGCAATATTGATCTGGTTATACCCAGAAAAACCGTCCATAAAAGAGTACATTTCGCTTCCGGCACACTCGTTAATAATTTGATCAATGAATGGTGTGGGGAAATTATCTTTAGGACAGGCCCGATTAATATCACGATAATCGACAAAAACACGGATGATACCCTGTTTTTTATTCACAGGCATGATGTTGGAGACCCAATCTGTGAGTGGGATAGGGTAAATAAAACCAGCTTTAAGAAGCTTTTCCACTTCCGTCTTAATGGCTGCAGCCTTGCGGGGGTGTACGGGGCGTAAACGTTGACGAACAGGCTTAGCACCTGGATACGTGAGTATCTCATGCACCACTATGATAGGATCAATGCCGGGCATTTCTTCGTAGGACCACGCAAAGACGTCACGAAATTCGCGAAAAAGATTGGTATAGAGTTGAATATCCTTCGGAGTACAAGGGACTCCAATGTGAAGATGTTCAACAATCCCTGGTTTCACAAAGATGTCGATAGGCTGGGTTTGCGTGATGTTCGCCATATTTCCTTCAGAGGACACTTGATAAACTTGGATAGGTGTTTGAAGGGTTTGAAATGGGAGACAAGGAGCAAACCGCTTGAGACAAGTAAGCATATCCTGATGGGCAGGGAGAAACGAGGAACGATGGTGAGAATGATGCCAAGGAGGTTCCTCGCGAGACATAGTCTCGATAATGGCTTCGTCAGAAGGGAATATTTCTTTTAAAGGGTCTGAAGAAGTCTCATCTCAAAGCCATGAGGATGGAGCGAATGAGTCGGGAACCTTGCTCAAAGGAGCAGGTTCAGGAGAGGGAGCCGATGCAATAATGACTTCGACGTAGTTGAGCTCGGCAGGACTCAACGACATCTCATCGCCCCAAGATTCTACTTGATCAGTGGGAGGGAAGATCCACGGATCAAAAATGAGTAGTAATCATATTGACGGAAGCGATGTTAGGAGGTGGGCGAGAAAAAACACCCATGAGGGCGGGATCTTTAAAAAGCCAGGCTCCCAGACTCTCATATGATTTGGAGGTATGTTCCACAAAAGGGATGTTGCCTTCAGAAGAGGAAGCGAAGAATGAAATCTGGTCTACGGTAACAATCTTCCCTTGATGAGGGAAACAGATGATACGAAACAAAGATGAAGCTACAACTTGCATCGCGTATGTGCAGCTACGTCTGAGAAGTAGGTTGTAGGTAAGATTAGCATCAACAAATTCAACTTCCATCTCGACCGTCTTCCCTTCCAAAGAGATGGGAAAACGTTGGAGTACACCATAGGGATGGGATGCTCTTCCATCAAAAGCTTCCAAGGTTGTGGGAGACTGGCTCAACGTCGGAGAACCAATAGCTTTCCAACAGGCAACAGACATGATGCAAGTTGAAGCACCTTCATCAATGACTGTACGATGAATCGTTTTGGAATTAATAATAGCCTTTATGAGGAATGCGATTTGGTGAGGCAGTCTCGGCGTATGGCTTTCCAAGTCAAAAGTAATCAGATCTGAGTCGGCCGGGTCTATGCCACCGATAGTCGATAGCAAGGACTTCCTCTGAGAAGGGCAGCTCTGGAGAACTTCTAAAGCGGACATAGCAGACGAAGTCTGAGCTAAGTCCTCAACAATATTGTAGTGTTGTGCAGCACGAGCATTTGGGTTGTAAGAAGATTTCTGGAGTACTCCTTTTGGAGGGGGTCGAATAGGCATCTCAGTGCTAGGTCTCTCGATGTGGAGCGGGCCTGAACTGGATGGAGGAGCACTAGAGGGGACCTCAGGCTCTTTCCCGACAGATGATGGATATTCTTTTGTTCGAGTACTGATGTGGACAGGTATCGTTCCAACCATAAATACTTGAGAACCGAAGGAAGATGGAGGTTGAGAGGGGTTAGCCACCATTTGAGTTTGTTGCAAGGGAAAGGGTTCTTTGAGCACCGCAGGAGTCCTAGGGGCGCCTTTCAACAAACAACTAACTTCGGACCATCTAGGGCGGTCTTTGGTATAGTGATCGTCATCACAGATAAGACAATGATACTTGGGTTTGCGCTTGGCACCTTCCTCAGGCGGAGGTTTAGGGGAGTCCTGTTTAGGTTGATCTGGCTTATTCTTCCCTTTTCCTTTCTTTTTTCCTTTCGAGGCTTTGTCTGCCATGGTGGAATGGATGGCATTGACCTCGGAGGTAATATTTGAATTGGGTGTAGCCTGAGAAGTGTGTTCATTCGAAGCATTTGATTTTTTCTTCCCAGGGTTCGCAGAATTTTTCTTCAAGGATGAGTTAACAGAACCAATAATACCGTCAACAGTTGGTGTTGGCGGGGATTTGGATGTTCCTAGTCTCGGGGCATCAGGAAAATAATCATACAATGTACGAGACTGGGAATAAACCAAGTCAAGGTACAGAGCGCGCGCGATTGCTTACTCTTCAGTGACACATGCCCCCATGGCAATGTCCCGTGCTATTGGAGGAACAAACGAAGTCGTAAACCAGTCGGTAAGAAGTTGGTCGGGAATCCAAAACTTGATCTGATCCGGATCTAAACAGGAACGCAACAAATTACAGAGATAACCATATACAAAAGATGCAGCGGAAATAATACTTCATTTCATTAATGGAAAATACTGAAATATGCTTACAAACAGAAATGGCAATAAACTAGCTAGGGCGATGGTAGCTTATCTCTGAGAAGAGATGTGATGGCTACATGCCTCTGAACTGTGTTACAATGAGGCTCGAAGGCCTATTTATTGTTGAGAAACAATGGAAAAACCCTTAACATTCCAAAACCTAACCCTAGGAGATGAAACGCCAAACTGTGGGCCCCGTTTGGGGGTAAGTTGGTACATCAACTTCCCGAGGTCGTAACTTTGGCATATGATCTCCGTTTGACGCGTACAATAGCTCATTAGAAAGATCTATCCGAGCACTATCATTGTTGGAACGGGCAACACCAGTCCATTCCATGGACCCGTGTTGCCCCCGGATTCCCCAAAAAATGTCGTTTAGGGCCTCAAAACGGCTCCGGAAGTTCAGGACCCGAAAAACTGCTAAAAATAGTAAGTTGTGCTACAATTAAGGAAACTGAAAATGCTGAGAAAGACAATGGTGGGGGTCCAGGTGGACTTGGCAGGTGGCCACCAATATCCACCTGGATCATTCCTCCCCCCTTAGGAAGCAATGGTCCCCATTGCGTTGAGCTCCTCCATGAGATGAGGAAACTTCTGCTGAACTTGTTCCCTGGTGAGCCACATGCCTTGCTGAAGGAGTTGGCCCGCTTTGACAACGCGATACAGTTGGATATTCTATTGGCGAGTGTTCTTGATCTGTGTGTCCATGATCCGATCAGTTGCAGCTTGTTCCATGCAATCTGGATTTAATTCTGTGGGTTTGAGCTGTTCTGCAATGTCGGATGTGTTTAGCAATGGTGGAAAGTATGGCCGAAGGCGGTCCACATTAAATACTGGGTGCAGGCCAAGGAATGGGGGAATGCTGAGCTCATATGCATTGTCTCCCATAGCCTTAGTAATGGTGTAAGGACCATATCGGAGTGGTCTCAATTTCCGATAGGCTCTAGTAAGGCGTTCCTTTTGCAAATGCAACCAGACTTTGTCGCCCACCTGAAACTTGTGTGGCACCCGATGTTGATCATGTCGCTGCTTGTACTTGGCATTTGATTTCTCAAGAATGTCATGGACCTGCTGGAGAATATGTTGGATGCGCTCAATGAAGCTGGTGGCCTTATCTGTTTCGGACTGGACATGAGCTGAATTCATGTGAGTAGCTGCAAGTGGCATGGCCACATCAATGGGGCATAGTGGCTGGAATCCCAAACCCACCTGAAAAGGGCTATGGCCAGCGGAGCTGTGAAGAGCTCGGTTGTAGCTGTGTTGAACGTAGGGGAGGCTCTCGTCCCATGTGCGTGGATGCTTTGAGTTATACATGCGCAGAATGTGCACAATCATCCTATTGACAACCTCTGTCTGGCCATCAGTTTGAGGATGGAAGGCTGTGGACTTCGTGAGTTTGGTGTCCAGCATTGACCAGAGACTGGACCAAAAGGTGCTAAGAAACCGACTGTCCCGATCTGAGATGATAGACTGTGGGATCCCAAAGTGCACCCACACTCGTTCAAAGAAGAGTTTAGCAGTGGCTTCTGCTGTGATATTCTTCTTGCAGGCCATCATAATGGCCATCTTTGAGAACCTGTCGACGACCACAAAAACACAGTCATTTCCATGCTTAGTGGAAGGAAGGCCTGACATGTAATCCATGGAGATGGATTCCCAAGGTCGACTAGGGGTAGGCAACGGGGTATAGAGGCCTTGCTTCTTAATGGTCGGTTTGGCAATGGCACAGGCAGTACATGATCGGATGTACTTCCCAACATTCTGTCGAAGATTCGGCCAATAGAAATAGCTTTGCAGTACTGCCACTGTTTTCTCAACCCCGAAATGCCCAGCAGCCCGACTGTAGTGTGCTTCCCAAATCATCTTGGCACGCTCACTTGAAGGAACATAGAGGTGACCGAGGTGGCATAATAGGGCATCCTGGAGGTGAAAATCTGCAACCTGCCGACCCTCCAAGAGTGTCTGGTATGTGTGGCCGAATTCTGGGTCGTTTTTGTAGAGAAGTGACCAATCAGAAGTCTCGTGCCCGCAAGAGTTGAGCACGGTGGTTAGCGCCATGATCGGTGGTCGACTGAGGCAATCTGCAACATTATTGGTGCTGCCCTTTTTATACTTGATATTCAAGTGAAACTGTTGCAGGTATGTAGACCACTTCTGATGGCGATCATTCTGCAATTTCCCTTGGGTCTGTATGAACTGCAGAGGTCGGTGGTCTGTGTGGATGACCATTTCCTTCCCCAAAATGTAATGCTTCCATTGTCGGCAGGCCTGTACAATGGAATACATCTCTTTATCATAAGTGGGGTACTTCCGGACTGTGTCTGAAAGTGTTTCACTGTGATATGCCACTGGATGTCCATGTTGAGTAAGGACTGCCCCAATAGCATAGTCAGAGGCATCTGTCTCGACCTGAAATGGTTGTTGTAAATCTGGTAACGCGAGCACTGGTGCCGTGCAGAGGCGATCCTTCAACTCCCTGAATGACTTCAGTTGAGATTCAGACCAAAAGAATTTTGCTTTCGCCCCGCCCTTGGTGACTTGACTCAAGGGCCAAGAAATATGAGAAAATCCCAACACAAACCTGCGGTAGAAGTTGGCAAGACCTAGAAAGCTGCGGAGCTCTGTTAGAGTGGTTGGAGAGGGCCAATCCCGAATGACTTGGACCTTGGCTGGATCGACATGCACCCCCTGTTCATCAATGATGTATCCCAGATACTGAACCTCGTTCATGCCAAAAGTGCATTTCTCCAAATTGGCACATAGCTTGTGTTGCCGCAGTGTTTGGAGAACCTGTCGGATGTGGTGGAGGTGCTCTTCCCAACTCTGGCTGAAGATCAGAATGTCATCCAAGTATACTACTACAAAGGAGTTGGTGAATGGCCACAAGATGTCATCCATTAGCCTCATAAAGGTTGCAGGAGCATTCGTCAATCCAAAAGGCATGACCAACCATTCGAAGAGGCCCTCCTTGGATTTGAAGGCAGTCTTCCACACATCTGAGGGTTCAATTGGTACCTGGTGATATCCTGACTTCAGATCGATCTTGCTGAAATATTTCGCCCCCTTTAGTTGGTCTAGGAGGTCATCAATCCGCGGGATCGGGTACCTATTACGGACAATGATCTTGTTCAGCGACCGATAGTCAATACAGAGTCTCCACGTCCCATCCTTCTTCTGTACCAACACTATCGGGCTCCCACAGGGCGAAGAACTCGGACGGATGTGACCTTTCTGCAGGAGCTCCTGAATCTGCCTCTTGATTTCATTGTTCTCCAGAACAGAGCGCCGATAAATTGGTCCATTGGGTAGCGGCGCACCTGGGGTCAGATCGATGGAGTGCTTGACTTGACAGTGCAGAGGAACCCCTGTCGGGGAGGTGAAGATGTCTTCGTACTCCTCCACAATCTTGTCCATCTGTAGCTGCCGTGCAGAGGGACCCCGTTTGGAGGCCGCGGCCACTGTCTTCTTCTTCCCTTGAAGGCGTATCATCAGGAAAACAAATTTCCTGGTTTTGGAAATGATCTTACTGCATTGTTTTGCAGTAATCAAAGAGATGGCAGCAGGTGGTGCTACCTCTGGTATCCTGAACAACTTATTTCCCAATGTAATAATAACAGCACGGGGCCTTGATTCATACACAACATGTCGCTTCCACAAGTATGGTTGTCCTAGTAATACATCACAAACTTCAAGGGGAGCAATGTCACACAATACCTCATCCGTGAAGGGCTTGATGTTGTATGGAAGGCGACACTGCTGGCTCACGCGAAGATCTCGCCCGTGGTGAAGCCACCCAATGGTGTATGGTTGTGGATGTGCTGTGGTCGGTAAGCCCAACCGCTTCACGACCTCTGCCGAAATGAGGTTCTTTTGACTCCCGCTATCAACAATGAACTGTATCGGGGAGCCCTTTACCCACATCTGGGAGTGGAAGAGACGCTCCTCCTCCTCTGGATCTTCGGGTTCATTTTTCTGGATCTTTGCGGTAGCAACAGTGGCGCTGGGATCCGCATCAATGATCTGCTTCCCTTTTTCATACCCCTTATCGGGTTCTGACTCAGAGTCGGAATATGCATCTGATTCTGAAACCTTTAGCTCAGCCACCAGTGACTGCTTGGCCCGACACTCACTTGTGTTGTGAGTGGAGCTCTTATGGAACTCGCACCATTTTCCATTGTCCTTTCTCGGCTTCGTGGCGTTGCTCTTTGCTTACAGCTTCGGCTGGTTGTCTTGGGTTGTCCCGCCTTGGCTTTGTCCTTTGTTCTGTGGTTTAGGGGCACCTTTCCCCTGCTTTGGATTCGCAGATCCAAAGTCTCGCTTCTTTTGTTTGAACTTCTGCTCGACCTTGACGGCATACCGGTATGCTGCGCCGAGCGAGGGGATGTTTAGGAACTGTATTTCTTCCTGGATGTACTTGTGCAGGTAGCCACGGTATTTGAGTATCAAATGTTGCTCCGAATCCTTGATACCCAACTTTGTGCGAAGGGTATGGAAAAGATTGGTGAACTCCGGCACGTCTTGGTCCCTTCCCTGCCGCAGCGTGGTCCACTTTATGTATTCATCCTCATAGCTTCCGACATGGTAGTACTGCTCCTTGATGGCATCCTGGAACGAGTCCCAGGTGGGTGCGGCTGAAAATAGTGAGCCAGTACTTTCATCCTTCTGCTCGCAGTAGGTTTCCCACCAGTCCTTGACGTGGGGGGCTGCTTTGAGAAGAGCAAAAACAATATTTTCCCGACTCGAAAATTCATGAACAGAAAAATAACCCTCTAGCAGATTTAACCATTTATCTACGGCATCGGCGTCTATCTGACCCTCGAATATGGGGATTTCAAAATTAACTTGTACCTTAAAGGGTGTGGCGTTTCCAGAGGAGCTGCTGGAAGCCGATGCGCCGCTTCTGGGTAGCCGCTGAAGGAAATGCGCAAAGTTGTCCATCATCGCGTTCCGTTGTCGCTCGAGCGCTTCTTCGAGCAAGATTTTGATGGGATCTCCTACCCCCTCGTCTTTCTTCTCGTCCACCATGGGAGGCCGTCGGGATTTGCGAGGCTGGTCTTGCAAAGGTTCAACCAGTTCAAGCCCTAACTCCTTATATCCCGACCTTGTTGGGGACATGCAAAGAAAAACAGAGAAAAAGCAGACCGCTCTGATACCACTGATCCGGATCTAAACAGGAACGCAACAAATTACAGAGATAACCATATACACAAAGATGCAGCGGAAATAATACTTCATTTCATTAATGGAAAATACTGAAATATGCTTACAAACAGAAATGGCAATAAACTAGCTAGGGCGATGGTAGCTTATCTCTGAGAAGAGATGTGATGGCTACATGCCTCTGAACTGTGTTACAATGAGGCTCGAAGGCCTATTTATTGTTGAGAAACAATGGAAAAAACCTTAACATTCCAAAACCTAACCCTAGGAGATGAAACACCAAACTGTGGGCTCCGTTTCGGGGTAAGTTGGTACATCAACTTCCCGAGGTCGTAACTTTGGCATATGATCTCCGTTTGACGCGTACAATAGCTCATTAGAAAGATCTATCCGAGCACTATCAGTGTTGCCCCCGGATTCCCCAAAAAATGTCGTTTAGGGCCTCAAAACGGCTCCGGAAGTTCAGGACCCGAAAAACTGCTAAAAATAGTAAGTTGTGCTACAATTAAGGAAACTGAAAATGCTGAGAAAGACAATGGTGGGGGTCCAGGTGGACTTGGCAGGTGGCCACCAATATCCACCTGGATCATGATCATACGTCGATGTCGTCTCCATTCATGGATATGATCATAGACATGCGTAGCCGTTTTCTGTCTTAAGGATGTCAGGAGGTGTGTACCTGTTTCATATCGAATGGGCAACTGAAAATGAGTGAGAAATGCCATAGCCAACGAGTTAAAATCCTGAAAGGATTCGCGAGTGAGCTCAATATACCACTTAGCTACAGAGCCAGTGAGAGTCCTTTGAAAAAGGCGAAGCCGAATCGAATCGTCAACCCACGAATTGGATGAACACCACAAATGATAGGTCATGACGTGAGCTTGAGGATCTTCATTAGCTTTACCATCGAATTTGGGACAATCACCGTGAATTTTCGTCGGAACTGGAGGCCAATACGGATTATGGAGAATGGGATCATTGGTCAGTTTTGACACATCCGGTAATTCTAAGGTTGCTAAGAAGGGTAACTGAGGGTTGAAGGACATCTGGGGCTGCGGGTAGGATGGAGCACCAGGGTTCCAACCAACTGGTGGTTGCCCCCATGGGCTTTGTCCGGACAGATTTGGCCCCATATGGTTTTGTCCGTAGGGATTCTGTCCATAGGGATTTTGGTTCTGCCCCCCAGTGTTCCATGGATTACCAAACTGTCCTGCAGGAGCACCATATGGTTGCGGATAATTCTGATAAGGATTTGCCTGCAGTTGTTGATGATTTTGATATGGGGCAAACGAAGGTTGCCCTTGGGGTTGCTGGTAACCATAAGGTGACTGGACTCCAAATTGAGCTTGAGAAACAGGCTGAGTTTGATAGACTGGTTGGGATTGAACACCAACTTGCATTTGAAAACAGGATGGGGCTTGGGGTCTAGCCTAGGGCATAAAACCGGGTTGAGCTTGCGAGACAACAACCATTTGAGTTCCTGGTTCAGCAGCGCCAGAGGGATGTCCTGTAGGTTGGGCTATCTAGCCAGAAGGGTGACCTAGTTGATATTGAGGTTGGCCCACCTACCCAGAAGGTTGTACTTGCTAGGGGTGGAGTTGTTGTTGCACAATTGAGGGTTGTCCTGACAGACTAGATGGCCGAGTGGGCTAGGCAGTTGGTTGGCCTGATTGGATTTGAGGCTGGCCGACTTGCCCAAGTGCTTGACTATGCTGGATAGTGGGTTGACCATACGGTTGACCAGTTTGTCCAGATGTTGGACCATACTGGACATTAGGTTGGTTTGGGTGAACATACGATTGACCAATTTTTCCAGTAGGGTAACCTTGTTGGATACCAGGCTGGCCTTGTTGAACAGAAGATTGACCTGGGTTACCAAAAAATTGATCATAAAAGGTGAAATACGGACCACCAGAGGCCAAAGGTTGTCCTTGGAAGGCTTGTCCTTGTTGGCTCCCAGGTTGCCCTATGTAAGACTATTGGTCTTGATTAGGTGGCCCTTGGGGTTGACCAAACGATACTTGGCCACCGTGATAATAGGTGGGGCCCCAATCAATTCATAATGGGACCGAAATCTCAACCATCGGTTGAGACGACAAAGGCCTACCAAGATGTCGTAAATACTGGTCGTATGGTCCCTCTGCTGGGACATTTGACGTAGGATCAACGACTCCGAATATAGAGGCCGAAGGACCACTGAAAACGGGGGTCGAAGAAGCTACACATACCGTTGGAATGGTTGGGATTGAGGTAACAGACGTACTGCGACTTTGTGGAGTAAAAGGCTTCGTGGTGGGAAAGGCAAGTTGTGACCAAATAGAACTCGTGGAGGGAGTCCTAGAAGACATAACATCTTTTAATGCTTTATAGCCTGGAGGTAGTCTCCTAGTAGTAGGGATGCTACTAACAGGTATAGGTTCCGTTGCGGTGGGAATTTCACCGCTCGTCGCAACGGATTCTTCAGTTGAAGTAGGGGATACTTCCGCCATATCGGAAGAAAATAGTGGGGCCAAAACACAAGGGGAAGTGTATTCCCAAAAAGGGATACCGTCTTCAGAAGGTTCCCAAACGGGGTTCCAATGAAATTCGTAAGTCTCGTCGCCTGGAGCACGAGAATTAATCGGTTGTATACTCGGAATAACATGAAGAGTATCACTCACAACCGGTATCTCGACAAAGGATGAAGATGAAATTGGTAATTCCGCCAGGATGAAAACTTCACAAAATCCTAGGGAAGCTAACGAGAAAGGGCCCTACTCAAACTAACGCAAACAAGATCTAACCGGGTAAATGTGAATCGCGGCCGAATAAATTTTAAGACAAAGGAACTGAACTTGACCTTTTCATGTTTTAAGAGTCGAGGAAAGGACAAAAAGATGACTCTAGTCTCCTTCGAATGTTTAGTGAGCCCGAAGTGACAAATGCTCAGGTGAGCCTTTTCTTGTAGGGAGTCCGAAAAGGATCAAAAGTGACTACTCTGGAGAACTAGGCAAAGGGTTTACCAGACAATCCATAAAACTGCATATACACCTTGGCAATCATTTGAAAACCGCGGACTTCCCATACGGCAGTCAATCTTCCCGAATGTTGTGTTCAGTGCATTACGGCTTGTAAGGCGGCAGACACGGCTTCTTGTGGATAAAGGATGATAACCTAGTGGGGTCTCCACATATACTCGACGGTACGTGGGAGCACAAATCCTTGCTAGAACACTATCGAGTGACAAAAGGAGGAATCACCCAACCATGATGTGAAACAATAGTGACTAGGTTTAACGTTGCCGGAACACATCTCTAGCCTAGACCTCTAGATGTATGCGTTAATTTCCAATGCATTTTTAGATTCATTCAGCTCATTTTATGGTTGATCTTTGATTAGGTTTCAGTGTCCAGGTCCTACCGTATGTAATCTCTCACAATTTCCTAAATGAAAGCTATATGCCAAAATCTATCATTTCATTCGATGAATGCTAACTACGGGAGAGTTGAGATCTTTCAATCAAACAAAATGATCATAAAACAATCAACAATGACTCTAATGTAGCTAATGGCAATAAACGAAACTTTTTTTTTTAAAGTCACTAATCGCTTAATGACAATGAAAAGCTCTAATTTCCATTAAATAATGCAATGCAAAAGAGATTGTTCGTTTTCTTTTCGTTGGAAAAATGCACTAAACAAATTTTGAGAGATAGTAACAAAGAGTAAAAAGACAAATTTCACTCAATGAAAACAGAGCCAAGTCTGAAACACCAAGACAATCTTTCAAACCAAGAAAAATCACGAAAACCTCAATGAGCTATGTAATCTAAGCCCAAATGAAGCCAAGCGAAATCTAAACAAAAAAGAGGTAAATTGCTCAAACAACACAATAAAAACCTTTGACAACCACTAGACAAGTGCAAAAAGTAGCCAAGAAGTCGACTAGACAATCAAAGAACCAAAAACTCCGACGGAAGGCTTGATGCACAAAGCCACTAGGTGCCCTAGGGCTGGAATATGAAATCGATGGAAAGAGGCAAACACCCGAAGGATGAAGGTAAAAAACCAGTCAAACAAAGCTCTTACACACTCCAGTAGTTGAAAAAAATGTGATAAGACAGAAATCCAAGCTCAGAAGGCTTCCAAACAAGCAAACTAGAAAAGTTCACAGGCCTGGCGCGACTGTCAGGCTGTAACTTGTGCTTTTAAGGGATTAGCGCGAGTTGCTTTTGTGCAACATGCGCCCACTGGCGCGACTGTCGAGGAAAAAACCACGCTAATCAAGTTTTCTAAAATAAAAATGAGCAGTCCACGGCTTGATCAATAGTATCCAGACAGACCAGGCAGCAAGAGACAACTTAAAAATTCAACCCAGAAAGCTTATCTAAGCAATCAAAACAAGAGAAAACCAAGGTGCAAGAGAAACTCCAAGCTGTTTGGTTCGTAAACCAAACCGGAGATTGACCGAAGTGGTGTTGATCTACTTCGCTAATGTAGAGCAATAGCGTTTCGAAGGCTACCTGGCTGTACTTCAGGCTCCGTCCAAAGTTTACGAATCAAACAACAAATAGCTTCCCCAGCGGAGTCGCCAAATTGTTGGAGAGGTAAATCCCCTCTGCGGATAGAGGTGATCCCCACTAGCCCAAAATGGGTCTAGCAACAATCAAACAATGCTATCACGCAAGTTCCTAATTGCAAATTAAAGGTGCATTATGAGAGCCTACTTGGATTCCAACGCTAGTGTTGTAGAAGAGTTGACACTCCCGTTACTTTGCTCCAGTCGGTCACGATCCTCACGATCTCTGTGAATGGACACCTGCACATGCAAAGAATGACACGAAGACAAGCGTAAAATCCAATAGATGCAATTATATATCGGTCAGAAAAGATATAACTCCAACATCATCACAATGAACAACAAGAATGGAACCATAATGATAGTCATCTATTATTGATAATCAACAAAGGAGAATACAATCATAGTTCTGATGTCAAATCCTCCTTTGGCTAGATGATCAGCTACATATGTCTTGCAAAGCTTGTCAGGATTGGGAACAAGCCTCTCTCTCTTTGATTATGAATGCAAAGAAGACTCTTACAACAATCTCTCAGACTTCTGACAATATAATTCTCCCTATGCTCCAAACTCCCTTGTCAAATGCAACAGAACAAGCTTTTATAGATGGAGGAGGAGGAAGAGATACAATGAATCCAGACATCCATGGGATTGGCATTATCCTCGAAAAGCTATTATGGATAGAGGAAAGGGAGATACGATGAATCTCGACATCCATGAGATTGGCATTATCCTTAAAAAGCTTCATGATTCTAAAGGAAAAAACTTTCGGGCGTGAGTTTTTTAAAAAGCTTTTCCAAACTTGGTTGGCGTGGGTATAACTCTGAGACAGAGCGCCAACTGGCACGCCCTCTTTGGAGGATTTCCCCCATTGGCGCGGGTAATACACTGTGGATCCGTGCTAATGGAAAAAGGGAACTTTTTAAGGATATTCTGCAGGAGATGTCTTCAAGGCATATGAAGTCCATACTTAGGGGAACATAATGCAATTGTTTTTAAGTTATGTCACTTCTCACAGGTCCCGGAATGAGTCCTCCAAAGTGCAGGAAAGGGGTAACAGGGACGGTGACAAATGGTGACAAATTACTGTGTAACAGATCGATTGTAGGCTATTGAGAAAATTACTAAGAATGTCCCAAAGATCATAACAGAGGAACACAATCAGCTCCTCCTTAGGCCAATACCTTTAAAGGAAGTGGAGAAAGCCATGTAATAACTCAAAGAAGGGAAAGCGCCTGGCCCAGACGGTTTCACATCCAATTTCTTCCATAGCTTCTGGGATCTAATCAAAGAGGAGGTCTGGCAAGTCGTTGAGGAATCCAGAACTAATAGATGGATGCTCCCCTCTTTGAACACAACCTTCATAGCTCTCATCCCCAAGGAAGAACATTCTCAGACTCCGGACAAATTCCAACCTATTGCTCTATGTAATGTCATATACAAAATCATCTCCAAAGTTATTGCTTCTAGACTAAAACCTCTGTTTCCTTTACTCATATCGCCCAAGAAATTAGGCTATGTGGAAGGACGAAAAATCATGGATGGCATCATTCTCACTCATGAGATTATTCACTCCTTAAAGCAATCCAAAAAAGCAGGTATGCTCCTAAAAATTGATCTCTCCAAAGATTTTGATAGTTTAAGCTGGAAGTATATTCAAAAAATGCTGATATTCTTTGGCTTCTCACCCCCATAGGTTAGATGGGTCATGAGTCTCATAACGTCTACCTTTTCCATTTTGATCAATGGGATCCCTTCGACCCCCTTTCACGCCTCCAGAGGAATCCGACAAGGAGATCCCCTCTCCCATTTTCTGTTCATCATAATGGCGGAAGGACTGGGAAGAAGCATCAAGGAAGCTCTTCACTCCCAGCAACTGAGAGGACTATCCTTTCCCAACACCCCTGCCTTCACCCACCAACAATTCGTGGATGATAACATGTTGTTTGGCCACCCCTCGGTCCAGGAAGCCCTTAAATTAAAAACCATTTTGTTTCAATTCTCGGATGCCTCTGGAGCTTGCATTAACAAGACTAAATCCCAGATCTTTTTCTTTCATACCCCTGCTATAACCAAATCCTCAATTGCTCAGATCTTGGGATTTACGATAGCTACTCTCCCCTCTAAATACCTAGGTGCTCCTATGAAAGTTTCTGTTTTAAAGCACTCATCTTGGCAATTGCTCTTGGAAAAATTGGAAGCCCGTCTCTCTTCCTGGACTTATAGAGCGCTAAACATGGCAAGCCATCTAGTCTTAATCAAAGTTGGGTTGCAATCCATGCCGCCTTACCTTTTTTCAGTTCTGGCAGCGCCAAAATGGGTTCTCAAAGAAATTAAACATCTTCAAGGAGCCTTTTTATGGGGAAACACAGGACAGAAGTGAAAATGGGCTTTGGTAAAATGGGATACAGTATGCCTTCCAAAAATTTCTGGAGGTACTGGGCTTCATGATCCTCAACATAGTAATGCGGTCATGGGAGCACGCATCTAGTGGAAATGGATCTCGGAACCGCAGACTCTCTGGGCTATCCTTTGGACAACAAAATATGCCAATAATCGACTAGTAGATGACTTAATCCGACTCACAGAAGTTGGCCTAGGCTCTCTAATCTAGAATGCAGCTAAACATCACAAGGATGTAATTCAACAACACAGCTTCTGGGAAATTAGGAATGGTAATAATGCAAGGTTCTAGGAAGACTCATGGCAGCAAAGACCCAAGCTAAAGGACGTGATCAAACCCCACCAAATACAAGACTGGGAAGGGCAATTGATGGTAAAGGTAAATCAACACTGGAGGCCTAACCACACACTAGGATACAAGCAATGGCTGAACTCGGATCACATCATCAGGCAAGGCACACAACTCATCAAGGACAATCCGGAAACAGAGTTATCAATCAGGAAAATACGCTAATTTGACAAGAAGGATATAATTAGATGAGGTTATGAGGCAAGAGGAACTTTCACTACACAAGAGGCTTATAATTTAATTATACGAAATCAAATAGCCAAAGACCCACTATGGAACAAAGTATGGACTCCCACTATTTGGCCAAAAGTTTCCACTTTCCTCTGGCTGCTATACCAAAATAAAATCCTCACTTGGGACGACCTACAGAAAACAAGCTTTCATGGGCCTTCTATGTGTCCCAACTGCAAACAGGCGGAAGAAACCACTGATCACCTCATAAATTCTGGCCCATTGGAAAATCAACTATGGGAAAAAGTTAGCTTCAGATGCCAAAAAGATGGAAGAGTTAAGGAGGATATCCCAAACACTGTGCGCACTTGAGCAACCAACCCTTCCAAAAGCAAACTGTTAAATGCTTTATGGAAACTTATCCCAGGTTTCCTTATGTGGATTGTTTGGAAATAAATAAATTGTCGCATCTTCAAGGACCAATCCTCCCCTTTAGAAGTCTTATGGAATAATATGTGTCAAAACCTTCGGGAAACCTTAATGCTTCAAACATGGTATGAAGAGGATTATCCCACCATTCTACAGGAACATAATATATGGGCAAACTGGAACCTTCAGTGGAACCATATGCAAGCAAATCAGGGCAAGACTTCATCACAAGGAAATACACCAGACAGATGGATCCCTCCGCCCCAACATATGATACAACTTAACTTCGATGGAGCGTCTAAAGGTAATGCAGGCAAAGCAGGATACAGAGGAGTCTTCAAGGATCACAAGGGCATTCCTCTTCTAACCTACATCGGCTCTATTGGTTGGGATACGAATAATTCAGCTGAATTAGAAGGAATATGGCAGGGGCTTCTCCTTGCTCAACTCCATGATTTCTTCCCACTTATAATTGAAGGGGATTCTCAGATTCTCATTAACATTGTTAATCAGATTCTGCAGGGGACTCCATCACACAAAGTTGGAAGCAGTTGGAGATTGGCAGAACGATTAGAGCACATTGAACAATGGATTTCAACCTATAGAGCAGTAACCCTTAAACGCACTCATAGGGATGGAAACAAAGTAGCAGATCTTCTAGCTAACATTAGAGTAGATAGTGGAAGGACCTTACATGCAAGCACACTTAATACTATCGCCACTACTCTTTAGTTACAGGAATACAATGAATTGGTGCAGATTGAAATGGTACAGGAAGAAGAAACGCACTTGGATGTGGGTGATTATCAAGGTCAGTAAGATGATGAGAGGGTTACGTGGCGGAAGGGTTGGCCACATAACCACATGCATCTTCCCCCATGCCAACCTGAGACGCATTCAAGGCACCTCGCAGGTGCCATTTAATGAATGTTATGGCCAAGACAGAACCACAACACTCATAGCTATGGCTCCCGCAGACCATAATGCAATTCCTCCCCCACTGATCCATTGTGTTTGCCCTCCACTGGCCACAGAGCCCTGTTCGCGCACTGTAACAGGTAGCAAATGCTGGTTGCTAAGTTGCATTGACCTGGGCAACGGATTTCATTATTCCCACTCCAGACTCTACAACTTAGCTCAAGCCCAGACTTCCTTTGTCCATTCTCTGCGCAGTTACTCCACCATCCCCTCTGCTGTTATCCCAACTTTCAATCCTACCATGGTCCGACACCAAATGCGAAGCAGGAGAGGAGGCACTCGCGACAGGAGCTTGCGCCCTCCTGCAACGCCCAGCTCTGACTCCATCTCCCCTACTTCCTCAGCTGAAAATCGCAATCTGCATAGCTCCTTCTTCGTGCGTTACCAAAACACCTGCAGCAGAAGGGAAAGGGCTAGGTTCCATGGCACAAGAAGGGGGGATGCGGCTGTTCACACTGCCAATTTTCCCCTACCTCTGCATCCAGCTCCCCATACCACGCAATTCCGGTTTCGCAGCACCCTGAATCGTCCCGTAATCATAGCCACCGTTACAATCACTTTCACTGAAGAAATTGACCCGCCAACCCCTCTGCCTGAGCACAATGATGAGCCGAACAAGGCAGAACCAAGCATCAGGAGCATTCGCAATCCCGACAATCAGCAAGCAAACGAAGATAGAGCCACCCTACATGGTAAAGAGTTGGCTGGCAGCCAACAAGCTGCGAAGGTAAGCTTGGTGACATGCAGGCCTCAGGCAGTCGACTGGGCGACACGTCTAGAACGCGAGTGGGCGCAGGTAGCATCGAGGGAGTTCATCCAGCACATGGCAGTGGCACGTCAGATGAGGATGACGATCCAGACAAATATGTGTGTCCGATTGTGGAAGAATCGGCCTCAGACAATCTCTAGTCTCAACACTTGCCAGCCAGGTGTCGTTTTAGCCTGGTGGATGCTTTTTCTTGATGACTAGGCAATTACGGTTAAGTTTGTGTGTTTTTCTGGTTATGAATCTGCAATATCTAAAATGTTTTGTTGGTTTTTTAGTCAAAACTGATGACCCATGTGTGGGCTTTTTGATTTCTTGGACTAGTTTCCCCTCTGTTGGGGTAGTCAATGATAGATAGTCTTACTGTGTGATGAATGATGTTCAGTACTTTTGAGGCCAGGCCTCACTGTGACTACTTTTCTATATCATACTAATAGAACAATTTTACTTAGAAAAAATAAAAATAAAAATTATGTGCTTTTATATTTGGGCATAATTACGGTTGATAATGGCAATTGAGACGAGTCCATCCCAGAGTTCATCTCATAAACGGTGCCAGTTCATCTCATAGCTAACACAAGAGTATACGGTGTCCCAGGGTTTTATTGCCTTGACAACGTATTTGGTAGCCTACGGAGCTTTTATTTTTATATTAAAAAATATTTTAAAATTATAAACATTATTTTATTAAAAAATTAATATATCAATAATTATTTATAAATTAACATAAGAATATTTTAATTTATTTATTAATTTAATTTATGTTAAAAAAATTAATATCAATTTAAAATAAAAAAAATTAATATATTAAAAATTATTTATAAATTAATATAAGAATATTTTAATTTCTTTATTAATTTAATTTAATTTATGTTAAAAAAGTTAATATCAATTAAAAAAAATAGACATTTAAAAGTTTTTTCTAAATATTTAAAAGTAACATTACTTTTTAAATAAAAATATTCATGAAAAGTATTATCTTTATAACATCATTCCAAATGAGATAATAAAAGCTAAATTGTTATAAATATATTGCAATATTTTTTAAGGATGTAATTATAATAATATTTATTTATTTAATTGGAGTGAGAAGTTTTGGAGAATTATTAACTTAAAAATATTGATTCTTATTATTTCATCAAATATAATTATTTCATAAATGTCACAAATAAACCAATTATAACTGGGTTCTAAGAATTTGAACTATAAAACAAAGGAAATAAATTCTTCACCAAATAAATTTTAACATTCATAACACAATCATGTATCATTTGTATAACTTATGTAATATTTTTAAAATAATAATATTTTTTATTAATTAAAAAAAAAAAGATGATATTACAATGTTTTATTATTGATATTAAATTTATTAAATAATATTTGATAATAATAATTACAATAATAGTATTTTGATATTAATATTATTATTTTTTTAAATATTATAATAATTTTAAAATTAAAAATTTCAAAAGTATCAACATTATATTTATATATATATATATATATATTCAGATTTTTTATTTTATTTTTAATACAAACAAAAATAATGTATTATGTTAATAATTCATCTTGAATAACAACACAAAAATACAAAAATAACTAATAATAAAAACCATGAAAAATAATAATAATAAAAATTATAATAATTCATAATAAAATGCAGTAAAAGAAAAGAATTGCATTTCATCACCCATACACTCTAAGCCCAAATATTCTTTTACGATTCCTGATTAATTCTCTGTATGTACACTTACAAATTGACGAACTACTTGTATAGATATTTCTCTCTAATTCTCTATAATTATGCACATGCTCACTATGTCCATATTCCACATGATCGATCCCAATTGCATAAATATTTTTCCCTAATTCACTATAATTATGTACATGCTAATTATGTCCATACTCCACATGATCGATCCCAATTCCCTAGTATGCACCAAATGACAGTGATTTATCACACCCAGGCTCCACCAAATGATAGTGATTGATCACCCCTAGGCTAGGAATTTCAAATCCGAGGCATTCTAAAGTCTCTACAACTCTAATTTCATTTCAATCATTTTACCAAAAAATGTTGAAGGGTTGGGAAATCCACCCGCCATTAACACCTTCAAACTCCAGATCTATTGAATCCTAACTATGTCAATATGTCCTTGCTAATCATCCAACTATAATCACATGAACGTAATACAACAAAAAAATAACCATTCAATACGAAGTATATGAAATGGATTGTAGTTATGCTTAAAAGACATTAGAAGCCATGTCCCAAGCCAAATGCAATACAAAAAAAGAACCATTTCAATATGAAGTATATAAAAATGGATTATATTTATGCTTAAAAGACATTAGAAACCCTGTCACAAGCCATCCAAGTTCATTATTATATGTAAACTCTTTAGTGTTGAAATGATGATATAAATGAGAAGGGCTACTACATAAATAACACATGGTGATAAATCCTAATAGCATGCCTTTGTATCTCATAATTCATGATTTATTTACATGCACACAGATATGCATCCATTACTATTAATTTCATTGATCTTTTGATAGTATTAATTAATCTTTAAATACATTTTATTTTAACATTTCCACAACATTGATTATATAATTCTAAATTGAAATTTAAATTAATTAACACAACCTATACAACTATATATTCGTCTACAAATTTAGCATATATATATATATATATATATATATATATATATATATATATATATATATATATGAAAGCACGGAAACCCATAGTACTTTTCCACATTTTGTAGATGGTAAATTAGGTAAACCCTCGGCCCTAGTTACGGGGCCTTACCCCAAGGGAATGGAAGAGCGTCAAACCTATGATCAATAATAACTAGCAATAATATCAAAGAACTTCACATCTAGCCCTTAAGGCACTTTTTTTCTATATATAAAAAAAATACAAGTGCCAATACTATTTAATTTAACCATTAACGATATTAATTAATTTTTGAATACATTGTCCTTTTATATTCTCACAACATAGATTATGTGATCTTAAATTTAAAATTCAAAATCATTTACACACTCTCTACCAACATGATTCTATGCATAAACTTGTAGTGCCCTTATAGTCCTATATAAACTTTGACCTCTACAACACAAAGAAAGAAGTATAATCTCAAAAAGAGTTATGGAATAATTCATATGGATAGGGTAAATATTACAATGTGTTATTAATTTATAGTGGATATAAAAAGATATCTTATAAATAGAATCAAGAAATAATGTAATTATATAAAATATAATATATTTATGTAGTAAAGGTAATTATATTGAAATACAAAAGTTTCAAATAAATAATTTTGTCTTTAGATTGGGTAAATATGGAGGGAGACACGATAGCTCATACATGTCAACCATTTCCCCCTTCAAAGGAAAATACCTTGGTATCATCTTAATGCATGGTAAAATCCCTAGCATGAGACTCAGCCAAATGAGGCAATAACCCTCCCCCAAAGGGAATGCTAGTACGATCCAAGTTGAGACTTCTAGAGCCATATTCAACCTATCAATCATTAATATCGAGGGCATTTATGAGAATTATAGGCAAAGGGAGGTGAAGAGATCTAGTGGATTTGAGCTTCAGACAAGATGCCTCATCAAAACTAGTGGAAGAGGACAAGTTCATCATCACAAAATACCTCTCTCTTGGGTGTTGAGAAAACATGGTATAGTTATATTGAGTACTATTATTGGTTGGTTTCTCAATCGATGCATTCACAATTTTTCTCTTCGGTATAAAAGTAGAGTGAAAGAGCCCACTCCAAGGGGCATAAGAGTAGAATGGGACCAAATTATAGCACATCTTAAGACATAGAGAACTTACCAATCATTGTGGAAGCAATTTCTAATCTCGTCTTATTTTGAAGGTAGTCTCCCTATATATAATCAATTTTATGGGTTCTAGTTTTAATTTTTGGCGAGACCTAAGCAATTGGGGGAAACAATGTTGAGAGGAGAAGGATAGAGTCAAGGAGGCAAGAAGAAACATGGTCATGGCTCGGTAGGTTGAGCTTCTTCATACTCCCATCCACCATTCAATGAGAGCAACAAGACACACTAGGGTAGCAAAGCAATGCAGCCACGAATTGATCTCAGAGGAGGCATGTCAATTGATGATTGAAGTGGAAAAGTGGATAGTAGAAAAATGTAAAGGATTAATAGAAGGAAAGTTTTAGATGGGTTGGAAGGTTGGCTATCATAACCCCTTCACTCATGCACCAAGGACACAAAGTTTGAAAGGATTGAAAATATATTTTAGACAACCCATGTCATTTTAGCTTAAGCAATGGAGAGAGCTCAAGCTCTTCATGATGATGCTCTTCAAGAATTGAAAGAAAATTTAAATTGATGTGCTAGGGGGTAATGGAAGCTACTTCAAAGTGGAAATAACTTTGAAGGGAGACCTAAAGGTGGTATAGGTAGAACCATTTGGGGAAATGCTACCAACCCCGTCATCTTAGACAAGTTAGACTGAGTAATGGACTTGTTGTTAGCTAGCATTCCCCTTACCACTACTACTGAGGAATATGGAATAATGACACTATCTCAACAAATATAGGCATTATATTCTAGTTAAGGATTCTTTTCATTTTATCTATTGTATTTTTTGCCAATATCTTAGGCATAGGTTAATACAAAGATGCATGGACCTATTTTGGGACCTTTGTTTCTATATATTTTTGTTTAGATTATTTCCATAATGGCCAAACTAGTGAAACTGGGAGTTGTTGACTGGTTTCTTTCCTATAGGCTACTATTCCTCACTCTAATGCTTGTACCCTATTTTTTTTTATAATGTGAATGATTAGTACATTATAGTTTAAAAATAAAAAAGACAACAAAAGGATATTTATACCAAAATCATAAAACACTAATTTTTACATTTTTTTCCTGTGAAAAAGAAACTCGTTATTTCATTCATATTGAAAAGAAAATACATTTTATATATACACACAAAAGTGTGCATTCATCAAGGATCTGCCCAGATCCTTGTGTGGTTAATCATTGCATTGATTATACTACTAGTATATATGCTTACATTCTTCCGACAAAAAAAGTAAAAAATAAAAATAAAAATAAATATAGTACAATTAGGGAGAACAAGTAATGTATGAATCACCAATATTCCCCTTCTTTCCCTTCTTCTTTTGGACCAAGTGCCAGACCTCAAGCTTGGGATCCACTGGAAATAGGGGAAAAACACACATCGATGACTCTGGTGGGTTTTCTTTATCTGATCCTAATCCTTCTGACACATGGGCTTGCTTTATACCCCCCTATTTCATCCTCCCTTTGATTCATTTTTTGTTCTAATTTTGTCACTTGTATCGGTATTGCGTATGTCCCACACTGATTATAAGTAGTATCAATATGATCTTGAATGCCCCATTCCTCTTTTTCTGAATTCTCCACGATTTCTTGTTCTTCTTCCATCTCAAAAGTATATATGTCTGTAAACTACCATCCTCTTGGGTTATTTTCCTTTTTTTTGGGAGTTTTTTTATGTGTGGGCATCTGTTCTTCAAATGTCTTGTTTGGAAATAGTATCTACATTTGAAAATTGTGTTCTCGTAGTCCATAAATTAGGACCACTGGATATCTTTGTGTTTTAGAATAATGTGATCTAGTAAGCCTTTTCTTAAATCAATCTCCACACATATTCTAGCAAAGGTGAAAATGCCTTTCTCAGTTCTGTCATTGTCCCTCTTTTTGAATTTTCCCAAAGTGTTACCTACATCCTCTAGAACCTTATGGTGCAAAAAAGAAAGAGGAAGATTTGTGAGCCTACACAAACCGACATTTTTGAGACCACCATGTTTGTTGCATCAAATTCTGAGAACCATGGGGTTATAAAGAGTTCAACATTTCCCCAAAACCAAGGCCCTTCATTTAAAAAAAAATCATATTCTTTCTCTATATCAAAATGTAAAATGAAGAATCCTTTGGAGCATAGGTATAGGTCATAGTTAGTTGTCCATGAGGAGAATATCCATTGATGTAATGCTTTTGGTTTTGGCCAAAACCCATTAAATCGACAAATGGTTGCCTTTTTTGCATCGTAAAGAAGAGGGTTTTACCTCTGAAAAAACAATTTTCACTATTGGGGGGAGCTCCATTTGTTCAACGATATTATTGTCCCGAGATGTTTTGTATTTATTCTATAGAGGTGGAGGTTTTTTTTTATAACCTCTTTAAAAGAGGTGGTTGTTCCTTTTTTTAATACCTCTCATCCCCATATTCAGTATAATAGTGGATTCCCTTTGTATATGATATTCTTTAATATGGCTTAAATTTTCAAGAACCCTCCCCTCAAATTGTAGATTTTTTCAAAGGACTAGTATGCCCATTTATCCCCAATACTTTTTTTCATTTTTTTAACAATGTTTAAGCTCCTCACCCAAAATATTAAGGTCTTCCCATATAATTTTTTTATAAAATTTTGAAAAGGATCTTGAGCATACCCGCTTTGACCTTTAGTTAGCTCAGATCTAGAAAAATGGAATTCCACAATTTGAGAAGGAAAGACCCAAAAATTTAATGAGAACAAACTACAATCATAACCATAAATGTCTAAATAGAGCATATACTAAACATCGAAGAGAGGGTTTGTGGGGACTTAAACAGAGACCCATAACAGGCCTTTAGGTCATGGCGCTCTTTTGCTCCATATTTTTCATACCCCACACCAACTGTGTAGAAGCACCTGTGGCAAGAAATAAACATACCCCAAAAGCATATAAGCCTTGTAACCCCTTCGCATATGAACTAGAGCAAATGTGCACTGCAATACCAATCGAAAACTCCATTTACATAAAAGTTGTAATATTCCTAATGGAAAAATTAATAGTAATACCAAAACATTGTACAAGGAACAACAGAAGAGATAAGGAATCACAACCCAAATCAAAACAAAATAAACACCAACAAAAGATTGTGAGCCATTTTATTAATATATTGAAAACGAATGCAAACAATGAGTTGAAATGATATAACCTAGGCTTGCTATGAAAGCCAAGAAAAACTAGGAAAGAGCTCAAACCCAAGTGTGGAAGTGTCCTCGAAGTGATCTGCGCACTACCCATAAATAATTTCTTGTTGGCTATTTTCTGGAATGGTGATCTCAAGGCTGAATACTCTTCAGAAGGCTTTGAAATTTTATCCACAAGATGCTCTCACCAAACCCACAAAAACCCAGAAATGATTTGGCTTAAATCTATAACAACCTTACCCCACCCGCCCCGGTGGACCGTCTATTACACTCTATCCAACTCCTCTTGTATTGTCAGAAGAATGGGATTATTATTATTATTATTATTATTATTTCCTTCATTCATTTTAATTATCAATTCTCATTCTAGGATTTGGATGAATCCTCTATGATCCTCAACTCTTCCTTAGAGCCTCTTAACCTCGCATATATATATATATATATATTCCTGAGTACCACTTTTGTGATTCACACCGTAGAAGGTCACAAAGGAATAATCATAGAGAAATTCGTGGAAACTCAATTGCGATTCACACTGATAGAACTTCACAAAGAAACAATCACAGAGAAATTCATAACTCAATTGTGATTCACACCAAAATCCTTCTTTTCTATTATAGAAACATTCTAATCATTTTACAAGTAATTAATATTGATCCCTTCCTTCCTTTATATAGGAATTTTGAGGGAAGCCTCATTTCTCTAGATTCTTCATTTCAAATCAACCCCAAAACAAATAATCCAGGTATGTCCTTAAAGACATGCTCATTTTGAATCATATCTAGAACAACTCATCCAGGATTTTCCTTAGAGATATGACTTTCACAAGGTCCTTCTATAGATAACACTTAAAGTGGACTATGGAAAATTTTAGACAATGGAGATTCCTGAGGAGGAACCCACGAAAGAAAGTAAAGAAAATTACAAAAAATTAAACACGGTGGAGATTCCTGAGGAGGAACCCACAAAAGCAAGTAAAGCAGATTACAGAAAATTAAACATAATGGAGATTCCTGAGGAGGAACCCATGAAATCAAGTAAAGCAAGTTACGGAAAATTAAACACAGTGGAGATTCCTGAGGAGGAACCATGAAAGCAAGTAAGTTGTGCACCACTCATGAAACAAAGCAAACCGTGCTACACAAAGGATATTAATCATGGGTGAACCCCTCGAAAGTCAAGAAAGATGAAATGAGAGTCTACCAATCTTGTCCTTTCGGACTTCTGTCAGAGTCATATTCATAATTAGAATCACTGGGTACTTCATGATGAGGATCAAGATTTATTCTAGGTATGATTTGAGTGAGCCAAGGTGGCTCATGTCCAAAGAAAGGTGAAAAAGATGAAGATGCTATAAAATTATCACAACTGGCTGGTAGAATACCGATTTCTTAAAAATAATCGATGTTGATGTTGAAGTGATGGCCTGTTGGAGAGATGTTAGGGGTGATCAATACTGTGGTACCTTGATAAATCAGGTCATATCAAAAGATATCATATCTCATACTACCTTCTTCCATATATTTATGAAGAAAATGTAAAGTCCAATGTGGGCTTACTTTACCTAGATCATATTTCCTTGGAACAAATGAATACTTCATCAGATCGATCCATTGGCTCCAGTGTCTGAAAGGGTAAACAACATCTTCATAATACATTATAATAAAAATTCTTCCCCAAGCTCTAGCATATTGCAGAATTCCATAATAATCCATCCAAGTTATACTTGGATAAAAGATATAAACAATTTTTGGGTGGTTTTCCCTGGCTTGACCAAAATAGATATGATTATTATTAATGAGGCTTAAATTGATGTTATAATTGTGTCTCCCATCCTCAGAATTAAACCATTTTTCTAAAATCATTTTCTGGATCTCTAATGGTAATGCAAATTTTTTTTTGGGAAAAACCATCCCTGTAGAACTGATAATGACATGATGGGCATAAATCGATTTGGGATTGGGGTTTTGAAGAAATTTCTCCTATCTCGATTTTTTTTAATGGATATAACCGTTAGATCTCTTGTTCCTTCTCTGGTCATCATGTTAGCGAGATAGTTTTCTTTCCTTTATTTATAGATAATATCAAAATCAAATCCTTCGAGCCAGAGTGCCCATCTTAGGACTCGGGAATTCCCTTGTTCCAACATTTTTTTTATTTTGTATCATACCTTTCATATGTTTGTGATATGTTTTGACAGTAAAATGCACACTTTTTAGGAAAAGACGAAATCTTTTAATCCCATTCTTAATAGCTAATATTTATTTATAGGAGGATGGATATTCAATTCAGTTGGCGAAAATGTTCCTGAAGCATAAGCGCAAATATCATCTCTCTTATGATGATTTAGTATAAGAATAGCAGCCCAATAAGAGTCAAAAGCATTCGTTTCTAAAATGAAAGGAAAATCATTAATTTCATATTTGATGCATTGAACTACTACAGTCATCTGTGGTAACCATACTGAATCCTTTTTTAATCTTTGCTGAAGAATTTTGGTATCGTTATCTTGTTATGGGTAGAATTTCCAAAAATAGTTCAAACATCCCAAGAATCTTTGGATAGATTTGATATCATGAAGTTGGTCCGGAAATCTCAATAGGGATTGTAGAACATGAGGTTGCAATTGAATCTTCCCTTGGGAAATATATAGTCCAAGATATTCGATATTGGTTTGAGAAATGATGAACTTATCCTGAGTGGGAGATAGAACTAAGTTTTGCTTAAAAACAACCCACTAAAACAATTCAAAATGCTTCTTGTGACGTTGTATGTCTCTATTGAAAACTAAAAAATCATCAATATAAAAATAATAAAATCAAAATTACGGAAAATATCTTCCACGCGTTTTTGAAATTTAGAAGGCACATTCTTTAGGCCAAATGTCATAACTTTCCATTGGTATTTCCCTCCTGGAACAACAAAGGCGGTCTTATATCTATCCTCAGGATTTATGTCTATCTACCAGAAATCACTTTTCAAATCAAAATTTCTAAATACATTAGCACCTGATATTTTTGCAAGAAGAATATCTTTGTTGGGTAGAGGATACCTGATGGGTTCCAACGCTTCATTTAATTCCTTGAAATTGATCACCAACCTCTTTTTTCCTCTTTTTTGTTCTGAGTGTTTGTTGACATAGAAGGTTGGGCACACCCATGAACTTTTGCAGGGTTCAATTTAATCTTCTATCCAAGAGTTGTTTGATTTCTTTCTGGCACAAATTTTGCTTTGTAGAGCTCATGTGGTTGGCAGATGCTTTTTTTGGTTTTTGATCAAACCCTTTTTTGAAAGGAAGTGATAAAAAATACTTTTCCTGGAACCAAAATGCCTCAGGATGCTCTTCTGTGCATTCTATTCTAAGCTTGTGTGGAATGCCTTTGAGAACTTCTTGCCCATGAAGGTTAGCATGTTTGATAATCTTTTTAATGTTTGACAAGTCTTCAGTAGCTTCAGTGACTGTATCCACATTATCAAGAGGAATCCTACTAGAGTATATATTTGTCACCGAGACAAATACTTTCTCATTTTGGACACTAAATTTGATCTGGTCCTTATCAACAAGCATAGGCATGTGTATTTTTACAAAATCTTGGCCAAGAAGAAATCAGATCCACTATCGTAATTATACAAAGTAACATATACAATTGTTGAAGAAATATATATAGGAAAATCATGAGCTACATAAGAAATCTTCATGAGTTGTTTGTTAACAACTTTGAAATGTACCTTTGTTGGTTTCCAATAATAAGTTGGGAGAGCTTTGTAATTGTAGCAACTACTCATGGCTCCTGTGTCATTTTGGGAATCCAGCTGATAGTTTTTGTATCCTGATATCTTGATGGAAACTGGAATGACCATAATATCTCCAATGCCACTGATTTCTTTTGGTGGTTCTTGTTCTGTGCTCAATCCAATTGGTGTGTGTCTTGTCAAATATAGACGATACAAATTTATAATCAAGTTCATCTAATTGTTAGACCTTTAGTTGAATCTGTTCTACTATGTTGACCAATTGTTGTCTATATTTTCGTAAAATTTATTCAAGTTTTATGATGTCTTCAAGGACATCATTGTGGTCGGAGTCTCTGTTGGGTTTTGGTGTAGATTCTGTCTAAACCATTATGTAGGAACAAAGTCTTCATCAGGCTGGGACCCCATAGTCAGTGCATCAATTTTCTTTTGGATTCATCTCCTTGGGATAAATAGGCTTGGATTGAGTGAATCCATCTGTCTCTAGAGACTAGTTATCTGTTGTTAAGTCTTATTAAAAGAAAACATAAGGCAATTAGAGAGATATGTACAATCGCCTTCACTTGTAGGATCATCTGTTACTGAAATTTTTTGAAATGCATTTTCAATGTCACTATCAGAATCAATATTCATAGAAAAGTATTCAAATTCAGAATTTGAGTCAGAGACTAAATCCCAGTCAGCTGGATTATGTGAGGAGTTTAAAAGTTCCATAAACTTATTCTAGATCCCTCTTTTGTTATTTTCTAGACATTTATTTTCCCAGTGATATTTTCTCCAAACATTTTTTATTCTCTAGCTGGTTTTGATCTCTTTCTGAATACATATCTATTCTTGGGGAATTTGCTTCCTTGATGCTCCTTCGTTTAGAATGGTTAGGGAATCTACGTCATGGGCTTGAGCACTTAAAATTTTGTCTTTGGGATATATGAGAACTCTCACTGGAGAAGTTCTTAAAGCATCCAAAGTTTGTGAGAAAGAGTTGAAAAGATCAGGACTAAAACTTAGTTGTTTCATGACATTCTTTCAGGTATTATAAGCTGCACACTCGTTCCTAAGAATTTGAAGAATATGTTGTTGTAAAGAATCTAAGGATAGTGCTTGTCCGCATGGGGTAGCTCAAGTGGCAATGGCCGTGGAAATGAAGTCTCACCGAACCGGAGATCTTGGGTTCGATTCTTGTGCTACCCTCCCTGGAAATGGGGTGAATAAAGGACATGTAAAAACTCGAAAATGAGAAGGTCCCACCTAAGCTTACAAAAAAAAAAAGGATAGTGCTTGGTGAACAAGCTATGGAATTTTTCCTGGCATTGATGCTATATAATGATGTAGATATGCAATATTTTGGTGGTCTATGATTTTATAGTACAAATTTTGCATGGTGCAATAGTATTCATCTAACAAATCTAGGTTGCACAACCTTTTACTCATGAACTTTTGTTCATAATGGTCAGAATATGTTGATAGAGTACCAAGAAACGCATGGGATAATGCCATTAACATTGATTCAAGTGGATCTTCATTTTAAAAGATTTCCATTTGTTAAGATCTTTTTAATGTTTCCCACCAAAGTCTAGCATTCCCTGTTAGTGCCCATGTCACTTGTATGACTACATCCTTTCATGTAGTCTTGAGGTTAAATTTTCTTTTTCTGGCCCATGCATTAATCTGTTGTAGTAATATCAGTGTTTGATCTATGTTTAAACAATCACAATTAATGAAAAAGGTTGATCCTTGGCTGTTAAAAGAGGAGTAGTTTCTTCTCGGGCTTCTGCTGATGACATGTGATGAGCCCATTTAGAAGATGGACTGGTTTTTGATTGAGATCCAATATCAGACCCTGTAGTTCTTGTAGCTTTATGTGAGAAGTTAAGATTCACTTCTCTTATGTTTATAAGACTCACCAGTGTCTTCTTGTCCTGCCATCTTGATTTTATAAGTTTTGAACTTTTCTGACTTGGTTTTAATCATATCTAGCTTTTCTCTATCTAATCTAGCTCCATCTGTTATTCTTGAAGTATATAAAATTCATTAAAAATAGCTTTCAAAGATAAGGTAGAAGATGACTTAGAATTTTTGACATAAGAAAAATTCAGGCCTTCAGCTTTGACTTCTTCACAATTTGGAGGAGATCTGGGTCTAGGTAAAGAGTCTTGAAAGCTAGACATTTCCTTATTGATAGCTCCTCATTGAGTTATGATTTCTTTTAATTGCTCCTCTTGCACATTCTGATGACCATACATAGTATCATATGTTTGGTGTATCATTATGACATGATCTTTGAATTAAAGAACATCTTTGGCTAAATCAATTAAGTTTTGAGCCAAACATACAAACTGATAATTATTGTAATTGAGAAATTTGACTGGCTCGGTAGGTTCATCTTCTAACGATGATCGATAATGCAAGAACTGAAGATCACTTTGAACATAACCATTTTTAAATTTTGGAGTATTATTTGTTGGATCTAAGCTTCTCTCAGGAAGTGTGATTATGTTTCCAGGTCTTTCTTTGGGAAGATCGTACATTTTTATGTCAGATGTGGGAATCATGATACAGTCAGGACAATCAGAATGTTGACCATGGTGTGGCTGGGAACTTGATGGAGTATCAATAGTCTGGTATTTATATTTGGGATTTTTTGTATTATTTTGAAAATACACACAAGATTGAGAAGTGATGGATTTATTCATATGTACATGACTACCAAAACTAGTAGTAGGTATAGTAGAAACTGACAATCTCGGAGGAATAGAATCTTTTTCAAGACGTGCTGATAGAGTTTGATTTAATGGGTTTGGAGTCTGGAATCTGAGACTAGTTCTGCCATCTCCTATGGTACCACTCTCAACTAGTGGGATGTGTTAGCTAATTGGGGATAATTTTGGGAGAGAGGTTGGTACGAACTTGACCATTCTTCAGGAAGAGTTAGCTCACTAAATCCAATCTGGAGTGGAGTTGCATTGCTAGGGGCGACTACAACTCCTTCTTTGAGTGCTCGTTTGTGTACTTTGGAATTTATAGGGGGCATGCTTGATGTGACAAAACGGATACAGAATGTGGTATGAAGTTGAGCTATTTGGGTATTAGGAGCAAAGTTAAACCCATGGAATTTAATAAATGCTTGCAGGAATTCATTAATGTAAGGGTATGTCAATGAGACCTGGTAGCAAGGAATCACTGATGACCATGCATCATTAAAATCATTAGCTCTAGAATCAAGGACAGAAGTTAAGCATGAAGTATTTAGTCCAGGTCACACGAGACGATTGATTATGAACTTTATAAGCCCAATATGAATGTATTTAAATCCATTTTCAAGACCCAACTCTACATCTTCCTTATGGATCAAAGGAACTTGGCATCAGAGCCAAACCAAGGTAGAGGTAGAAAGGGTTACATGTTGTAGGCGAAAGCTGAAGGTCGTACATCTTGATAAGTCCCTGTTGAAGACCAGTTGAGGTTGTGTTTTAGGCATGAAGGCATTAGACCACGAATTGCAAAGTATTCTTGTGATTTTTCAGGTGTCTCTTACTTTCTCTCTTTGGATTATATGGATTCTAGGAAAAATTATTTGTTTTCTGAATCACGTAAAGAAGCACATGAGAAAAAATGGTCTTAGTTGTCTTAGTTATTAAATAAAGAAAATAAGGATGTATTGTATAATACATGAGTTATCACTCAAGAATTTGATCCTCAGCCAAACTGGACTCCTAGATATTGATGCGGATAAGATATATAATATGTCAGTGTTTAAATTTACAAGTACTAGTCTCTTTCGATTTTCCTCTGTGAATATTCCTATTTCCTTGTTTGAGCAATTCTACCAAGTTCCTTTGATCCATAAGGAAGATGTAGAGTGGGGTATTGAAAATGGATTGAAATACATTCATTTTGGGCTTATACAGTTCGGAATCAATCCTATGGTGTGACCTAGACTAAATACTTCATGCTGAACTTGTGTCCTCGATTATAGAGCTAATGATTTTAATGATGCATTAATAGGAGACTTCCAAAGTACTTTAAATAATGGTCTTGCATGGTCATCAATAATTCCTCACTATCTGGTCTCATTGATAGACCCTTACATTAATGAATTCCTGCAAGCCTTTATTCAATTCCATGGGTTTAACTTTTCTCCTAATACCCAGATAGCTCAGCTTCATACCACAATTTGTATCCATTTTGTCACATCAAACATGCCCCATATAAATTACAAACTACACAAATGAACACTCAAAGAAGGAGTTATAGTTGGCCCTGTCAATGTAACTCCATTCTAGATTGGATTTAGTGAGCTTACTCTTATTGAAGAATGGTCAAGTTCGTACTAGCCTCTCTCAAAAAATTATCCCCAATTATCTAACACATCTGACCAATTGAGAGTGGTACCCACAGGAGATGGTAGAACTAGTCTCAGATTCTAGAATCCAAACCCATTAAATCGAAGTCTATCAGTACAACTTGACAAAACTCCTATTCCTCTGATATTGTCAATTTCTGCTATACCTACTACTAGTTTTGGTAGTCATGTACAGATGCATAAATCCATCACTTCTTAGTCTTGTGTGTATTGTCAAAATAATACAAAAAAACCCAAAAATAAATATCAAACTATTGATACGCCATCTAGTTCCCAACCACACCATGGTCAACATTCTAATTTTCCTGACTGTGTCATGATTCCCACATCTAACTTAAAAATGTATGGTCTTCCCAGAGAAAGACCTGGAAACAAAATCACACTTCCTGAGAGAAGCTTAAAGCCAACAAATACTACTCCAAAATTCAAAAATGGTTCTATTCAAAGTGATCTTCAGTTCTTGCATCATTGATCATCTTTAGAAGCTGAACCTACCAAGCCAGTCAAATTTCTCAATTACAATAATTATCAGTCTGTATGTTTAGCTCAAATCTTAGATAATTTAGCCAAATATCATGTCATAATGATACACCAGACATATGATACTATGTATGCTCATCAAACTGTGCAAGAGGAGCAATTAAAGGAAATCATAACTCAATTAGGAGTTATCATTAAGGCAATGTCTATATTTCAAGACTCTTTACCTAGACCCAGATCTCGTCCCAATTATGAAGAAGTCAAAGCTGAATGCCCGAATTTTTCTTACTTCAAAAATTCTAAGTCATCTTCTACCTTATCTTTGAAATCTATTTCTGTTGAATTTGTAGATACTATAAAAATAACAGATAGAGCTAGATTAGCTAGAGAAAAGCTAGATCTAATTAAAACCAAGTTATAAAAGTTCAAAACTTATGGAATCAATATGGCAGGACAAGAAGACATTGGTGAGTCTTCTAAACATAAGAGAAATGAATCACTTAACTTCTCACATAAAGCTGCAACAACTACAAGGTTTGATATTGGATCTTAGTCCCAAACCAATCCATTTTCTAAATGAGCTCATCACATGTCATCAGTAGAAGCCCAAGAAGAAACTACTCCTTCTTTTAACAGCCAAGGATAATCCTTTTTCATTAATTTTGTTTGTCCGAACATAGATCTAACATTGATCTTATTGAAATTTATTAATGCATGGGCCAGTCAAAGAAAACCTGACCTCAAGGCTACATGGAAGGATGTATGCATACAAGTGACATGGGCACTAATAGGTAATGCTAGACTTTGGTAGGAAGCATTACAAAGATTTGAACAATTGGAAATCTTAGAAAATGAAGATCCACTTGAAGCAATGTTAATGGCATTATCCCATGAGTTTATTGGTACTCTATCAACATATTTTGACCATTATGAACAAATGTTCATGAGTCAAAGGTTGTGCAACCTAGATTTGCTAGATGAATACTATTGCACCATGCAAAAGTTGTACTATAAAATCCCAGACCACCAAAATATTGCATATCTGCATCATTATATAGCATCAATGCTCGATAAAATTCTAGAGCTTGTTCACCACGCACTATGTTCTCAAAGTATCTCAATAGATACTCTATCCTTAGCTTCTTTACAAAAGCATATTCTTCAAATTATGAGTGCACAGCTTACAAGACCCGAAAGAATATCAAGAAGCAGCTAAGTTTCAGTCCTAATATTTGCAACTTTTTCTTAGAAACTTACCACTTTGGATGCTTTAAGAACTCCTCCAGTAAGAGTTCTCATATATCCCAAAGACAAAACTATGAGTGCTCTAGCCCACGACATAAATTCCCTAACCGTTCAAAACGAAATGAACATCAAGGAAGAAAATTCCCTAAGAATATATATGTATTCAGAAGGAGATCAAAAACCAGCCAGAGAAGATAAATGTTTCATTTGCGGGAGAAAAGATCACTGTGAAAATAAATGTCTAGAAAAGAACAAAATAAGGATCCAAAGTAAGGTTATGGAACTATTCAACTCCTCACATAATCCAGTTGACTGGGATTTAGTCTTTGAATCAAATTATGAATTTGAATACTTTTATGTGAATGTTGATTCTGATAGTGACATTGAAAATGCATTTCAAAAAAATTCAGTAACAGATGATGCTACAAGTGAAGACGATTGTACATATCTCTCTGATTGCCTTATGTTTTCTTTTAATAAGACTCAACAACAAATAGCTAGTTTCCACAGATAGATGGATACTCAATGCGAGCCTAGTTATCCCAAGGAGACGAATCCAAGAGAAAATTAATGCACTAACTATGGAGTCCTAACCTGATGAAGACTTTGATCCTACAAAATGGTTTAGGATAGAATCTGCACCAAAACTGAATAGAGATTCCGACCATTATGTTGTCTTTGAAGACATTAGAGAACTTGAAGAAAGTTTATGAAAACATAGACAATAATTGGTTTGCATAGTAGAATAGATTCAAATAGAGGTCCAACAATTAGACGAACTCAATTCTAAATTTGTATCGTCTATATTTGACAAGAGACACACACACCAATTGGACTGACCACAGAAGAAGAACCAACAAAATAAATCATTAGAATTAGAGATAGGATGGTCATTCTAGTTTCCATCAAGATACCAAGATACAAAAACCATCAATATGCCCAAATTGACACAGGACCCAAGAGTAGTTGCTGAAAATACAAAGCTATCCCAACTTATTTTTTTTATTTTTTTAGCTGTGGTTCACGGTCATTGAGTGGCCGCTACATCCACGGTAGAGAAGTGGGGCAGTTCCACCCGAAAGGATCTGCCCGTCGGCCATAACAGGCCTAACCTTGAGGGTGTCGAGGAGATTTGACCTCGTGACCTCCCAACTGGGAAAGTGCTTAGCAACGGGAACTCGACCATTTGAGCTATCCCTTGGGGCTTATCCCAGCTTATTATTGGCAACCAACAAAAGTACATTTCAAAGTTGTTAACAAACAACTCGTGAAAATTTATTATGTAGCTCCTGATTTTCCTATATATATTTCTTCAACAATTGTATATGTTACTTTGTATAATAATGATACTGGATCTGATATTCTTCTTGGCCAAGATTTTTTAAAAAGACACATGCCTATGATTGGTTATAAGGACTAGATGACATTCAGTTTCCAAAATGAGAAAGTATCTGTCCCTGCGACAAATACATACTCTATCAAGATTCCTCCTGATAATGTGGATACAGTCACTAAAGCTATTGAATACTTGTCAAAAATTAAATATATTATCAAACATGCTGACTTTCATGGGCATGAAGTTCTCAAAGGTACTGCACATAAGCTTAGAACAGAAGGGACAGAAGAGCATCCTGATCCATTTTGGTTCCGGGAAAAGTATATATATATATATCTATATATATATATATATATATATTTTATTTTATTTTTCATTTCAGAAAAGGGTTTGATCACAAACCAAAAAAAGCATATTCCAATCACGTGAGCCCAACAAAGCAAAATTTGTTCCAGAAAGAAATCTAACAACTCTTGGATAGAAGATTAATTGAACCCTGCAAAAGTTCATGGGTGTGCCCAACCTTCTATGTCAACAAACACTCATAACAGAAAGGAGGAAAAAAGAGGTTGGTGATCAATTACAAGGAATTAAATGAAGCATTAGAACCCATCAGGTATCCTCTACCCAGCAAAGATATTCTTCTTGCAAAAATATTAGGTGCTAATATAGCCTTTGTTGTTCTAGGAGGGCAATATCAATGGACAGTTATGACATTTGGCCTGAAGGATGTGCCTTCTAAATTTTCGAAACGAGTGAAAGATATTTTCCATAATTTTTATTTTATTATTGTTATACTGATAATTTTTTAGTTTTCAGTAGAGACATCACAAGAAGCATTTGGAATTGTTTTAACAGGTTGTTTTTAAGAACAACTTAGTTCTATCTCCCACTCAGGATAAGTTCATCATTTCTCAAACCAATATCGAATATCTTGGACTCTATATTTCCCAAGGGAAGATTCAACTGCAACCTCATGTTCTGCAATCCCTATTGAGATTTCCAGACTAGCTTCCTGATATCAAATCTGTCCAAAGATTCTTGGGATGTTTGAACTATATTAGGAAATTCTACCCATAACAAGCTAAGAATACCAGAATTCTTCAACAGAGATTAAAAAATGATTTAGTATGGATACGACAGATGATTGTAGCAGTTCAGTGCATCAAAGATAAAATTAAGGATTTACCATCTTTGTCCCTTCCTGAACAATATTTTCCTTTCATTTTAGAAATTGATCTTCTGAATCTTGTTGGGTTGCTATTATTCTACAAAAGCATCATAAGAGAGATGAGATTTGTGCTTATGCTTCAGGAACATTTTCTCCAACTAAATTGAAATATCCATCCTCCCATAAAGAAATACTAGATGTTAAGAATGGGATTAAAATATTTCAGCTTTTCCTAAAAAGTGTGCATTTTACCGTCAAAATAGATCTCAAACATATGAAAGGTGTGCTACAAAAAAAAATTGTTGGAACACAAGTATTCTCGTGTCCTAAGATGGGCAATCTGCCTCGAAGGATTTGATTTTGATATTATCTACAAAGCAGGGAAAGAAAACTATCTCGCTGATATGATGACCAGAGAAGGAACATGATATCAAAAGGGTATATCCATAAAAAAATTCGAGATAGGAGAAAGTTATTCAAAACTCCAATCCCAAATCAATTTATGCCCATCATGTCATTATCAGTTTTGTTGGGATTGTTTTTCTAAAAAAAATTTGTCATTACCATTAGAGATCCAGAAAATTATTTTAGAAAAATGGTTCAATTCCGAGGATGGGAAACATAATTATAACATCAAATGGAGCCTCATTAATAATAATCATATCTATTTCGGTCAATCCAGGGAAACCACCCAAAAATTGTTTATATCTTTCATCCAAGTATAATGTGGATGGATTATTATGGAATTATGCAATATGCTAGAGCTTGGGGAAGAATTTTTATTGTAATGTATTATGAAGATGTTGTTTCCCCTTTCAGACATTGGAGCCAATGGATGTATCTGCTGATGTATTCATTTGTTCTAAGGAAATATGATATTGGTAAAGTAAGCCCACATTGGACTTTACCTTTTCTTCATAAAGATATGGAAGAAGGAAGTCTGACATATGATATCTTTGGATATGATCTTATTATCAAGGTACCACAGTATTGATCACCCCTAACAGCGCTTTGATAGGCCATAACTTCAACATCAAAATTGATTATTTTGGAGAAATTGGTATTCTACCAGCCAATTGTGATCCTTTTATGGAATCTTCATCTTTTTTAGCTTGCTTTGGACATGAGCCACCTTGGCTCGCTCACATCATACGTGGAATAAATCTTGATCCTAATAATGAAGTACCTAATGATTCTGATTATGATATGACTCTGACAGAAGTTCGAAAGGACAGGATTGGTAGACTCTCATTTCATCTTTCTCAGCTTTCGAGGGGTTCGCCCATGAAGAATCTCCTCTATGTAGTATGGTGCATGGTTTTCTTTCTTTCATGAGTGGTGCATAGTTTACTTTCTTTTGTGGGTTCCTCCTCAGAAATCTCCACTGTGTTTACTTTTCTGTAATCTGCTTTACTTGATTTTGTGGGTTCCTCCTTAGGAATCTCCACTGTGTTTACTTTTATGTAATATTCTTTACTTGCTTTCATGGGTTCCTCCTTAGGAATCCCCATTGTGTTCAATTTTCTTTAATCTACTTTACTTGCTTTCTGGGTTCCTCCTCAGAATCTCCACTGTGTAAAAATTTGTGTAGTCCGCTTTAAGTCTTATCTACAGAAGGACCTTATGAAAGTCATATCTTTAAGGAAAGTCCTGGTTGATTTGTTTTAGATATGAAAATGATCATGTCTTTAAGGCTAGTCCTAGATTATTTCTTTTGGGGTTGATTTGAAATGAAGAATCTAGAGAAACAAGACTTCCCTCAAAATTCCTATATAAAGGAACGAAGGGCTCAATTTTACTAACTTCTAAATGATCATAATATTTCTATACTAGAAAATAAGCATTTCGATGTGAATCACAATTGAGTTTCTGTGAATTTCTTTGTGAGGCTCTATCGGTCTAAATCACAATTGATTTTTTGTGATTGTTTATTTGTGAGGTTCTACAGTGTGAATCAATGCCTCTGCTTTATCAGATTCATGATGAATTTAAATGTATTAGCCCAACCAAAAAAAAAATTGGTGCCTTTACAAATGCTTACCCGCACTGGCTACATATCTATATATTCTCGGTGCCTGCAGAACTAAAATAAAAGTAAGTCTTTATGCATACACGCTTTAGGGAAAATCCCAGTCTTCAAAATTATTTAACAAAGTCTTTCTTTTTAATTTAGTCCCGTATACGAGACATAGTTCAATTAATTCAGTGCAATACTTAATTTCAACAACCAACATATACTAATGTCTCTAACCAGGGACAGTTCGTCCCAAGAGATTTAGCAATATTATATTAAAACTTTGAAAATTCTACACTATTACAGTTTATTAAACTTTAAGATATGTGGATTTAATTGTAATTAGTGCATGCATGTGAATGGAAATTATGCAGAAAAGTAGAGAAGGACAAAATAATCACACACACACACAAGATATGCTCTCTCAGAAACCCTTTCAGGAGAAAACCCAACTGGAAGGTGAGGCTGCTTCGCTCTCTCTCTTTGTCTGGAAATATGGATGCGGGTACAAAGAAGTAATATATGTGGCCTGTGGGTTGCCACATTGCACAGATCCTCTCTTTGTTCTCTACCTCCTATCTCTCTTGGTTATCTTTTCTCATCTATGGAACAAAATTCCCTCGAAAGAATGGAATTCCTCTTCCTCCTAGTGACTGGTTATAACACAACCTGGTAGCCTACTAGTGGTTAATTTTGACTGAATCAACTCTTAACTAGAGTTACAATATAGACTCTTCTAGAGTCTTTTACATCACAAACACGTGGTTAGACCACTTTTCCATAAATAATGGGTTTGACTGTCATCATCCCGAACCATAGGTGTGAAAACAAGAAGGCCAACGTCTCAGTGGTAGACCTTTTGCATATAGACTCTGATTGACGCACTTCTTGCGTCGTTGGAAATATATTTGTGTCTAGAATAGCATTAAAAGGTGTTACATTCATGCAACAAACTTTTACCCCCCAAAAAGCATCATTTGATGCCTCAAAATGCTCCCAGAAGGTTTGAGACCTCGTTTCGCCAAACTGGGTCCCACTAGTAAAAATGGTGCCGTGAGTTGATTCCTCCTCTTTTTCCACTCCAAATGGATGGATATGGATGAAAAACAATAGAATGATGCAATTAAGATTATACCTCCCCATTTTGGGAGAATTTTGGTCCTCAAAAGCTTTTACTAAATGAGGTGTGGAAATTTTTCCTCCACCTTCTCTCTAGTGTACCATTAGCTTTGCCTGGAAGTTGTCCCTTCAACCCAATCTACCAAAGGTCATGTTGCCCCCTATATTTTAGTTCTTTACCTCTTTTGCAAAACTGTATCTTCTGTTAACTCTACCTAAGCATCTGGTGCCAAATCCTCCACAGAAGGGAGGACCTATTCCTCTTCTTGATCTAGCATGGAAGGCTCATAGAGTTTCAAATTATCTACATTCACAATTGAGTAAATGCGCATATGTGGTGGTAAAGTGAGTCGATAGGCATTATAACCCACCTTTTTCAAGTATCTCAAAGGGAACATACCTTAGAACCTTGATTTTTTACCAGGCCCCTGCAACCTCTCCTTTTTCAACTGTAGCCATACTCTGTCTCCCATCTTGAATGATTTCTATGTTCTATGTTGATCATGCCTAGGCTTATACTTCTCCTACGACTTTTGCAGTGTTTTTTGTATCTGTAGATGGACTTGGCTGATCTTCTCTATAATTTGTTTAGACCTAAAATCATCTCCTGTAAGATCTTCCCTCACTCCTTGCTGCCCATATGCAATATCCAAAGGGGAAGGTGGAAAATATCAAAATCAAGTCTCAAATGGGGACTTTCATGTAGAACTGTGGACTACTCTATTATAAAAATGTTGTATATATACTAGATTCTCATCCCGGGTCTTCAGATACTTTGGTTATATCCCCTTAGAAGTTGCACCAAATTCATGTTGACTACTTTTGTTTTCCTATCTATCTATGGATGGAATGTTTTAGATCTCTTTAACTTTGTGTCCATATTCTCCCGCAATGTAGTCCAGAAAGCACTGAGAAATATTGTGTCCCTATCTAAAGTGATGCTCCTTGGTATCCCAAAGTGAACCCAGACCTGTCCAAAGAACAATTTTGATGCTTCTTTTCTGTTGATGGTCTTTTTATAGGGCATCAGAACACACATCTTGCTGACCCTATCAACTACCACGAACAGGTAGTCATGTCCCTTCTTGGTTGTTGGTAAACCTCCCACCACAAAGTCCATGGAAATGCTTTCCGAAATACGAGTAGGTACACGTAAGGGATGATATATACCTTGTTTCCTATTGTTAGGCTTCTTGGTACAACAAAGCATGCATCCTCTTATGAATCTAGCCACCTTCTCTTGCATCTTGGGCCAATACACATACCTATGCAAGTTAGCCATGGTCTTCTGTTGGGTGCTATAAGGTGTCTTTTAAAACTCCTAATTGCCTCACATTAATTATCAACCTGGGTATGTTTTTTTGTTTCAAGAGTGTACACAATATGTGCACATGATATATCTACGGAGAGTAATGATTTAAGATAATTTACGAAATTCAATACAAGAGTAAAGGGATCAAATCATAAATCTCAAGCTTGTAACTTCAAGGAGAGTAATCTATCTAAGCATCAAAACTCAATCTTAGTGAATCTATCAATCATCAAAAATCAATCTTAAATAAAACGAAGACTCAATCTTAATCCAAAGATTCTAATTGCAATTACGTCAACCAAGTGCACCATAGCAATAACAAAGCTCTTTCAGTTGAATCTAAACTACTGTATAGAAATAAAGCATCTGATCTAATCAATAACATTCTGTCTTTTAATTAACGAGAGATGATTCTTATTTAATAACTAATTCAATCCACAATAATTGACAAAATTAAGAAGTAATGAAATAAATAAACGAAATCCACACCAATGAAAGTAAATCAACTGTAAAATTTTAAATCAGAATAATTAAACTTGCAGTAACGGAAAAGTAAAAGTACAAAACAAGGAGCAGCAGTGAAATCCACCAGTGACCAGTCCCAAGCCACCAATGAATACTGCTTAACTACTTTATAATATCGCAAGTGAACAACAACTCAAATTATGTATTAATCATCAAGTTCAAATGTCATTACAACGCGATGTGTTCTTCAAAATCATGTTCCGTATATTAAAATTACAATTGAACTAAAAAGGCGAGAAGTTCCATCCTTTCTTCATTCATTTGTCCCTTCTTTATAATAAAAGAGAAAAAGAGATAAAAGTGATTCCTCAGGATCACGAGATCATGAGGAATTCGCAACTTAATGCTATTATCAGACAATCTTCCAACTTGCGTTGATCCTCTTGATTCATTCCTTGATTTGTCCTCACAAGACGCGCTCTTTCCCCCTGTTTAGCCTTTGTCGTTCAGTATTTTGAACAACAACTGTTCCCTTTGCCAATTTATGCATAAAAGGCAATGAAAGTTAGTTTTGATAATCAAATCATATCAAAAGCAATTTCATTCATTTCTTATCAAAATTCTATCAACATATTACTACATCAGGGCACAAATGCATAAAAAGGAGGAAAAAGATAGTGTAATCAAGAGTAAACTTATACCTATTGCACGTCCCAACATCTTCCATACACCAAAGTTTCCTGGAACCTTGGAGGCGTGAGCCTCTTTAATTAGCTACAATTTCTCACCTTTAAGAACACAGCTTATCTAGCTTGTAGAGTAACCCATCTTGGAGATGGTAGTCAATAGTGTTGTCGCCATCGTGCACGTGAATCTAACTCTGCAACTGCTGATACACCTCCTTGAAGTCCTCATTTTTGGAATATGCCTCTCTGTATGCATCATGAGTGAATGGATCTGTGTGCATAATAGTCTCCAAAGCTATAATATTTGATGTGGGCAGCCTTGAAAGCATATCAACCAAATTTTTTGCGTTGCCCTTCTTATAATTGATCACCAAATGAAACTGTTGTTATCACCAAAAAATGATCACGTGGCCATTTCTAACTAGGCGGATTGAAATACACCATGTATGATTAATTTTACCATAGTAAAATCGCTTTCATCATGAGAATAATTTAGTAAACCAATTTTATTAAATTATTTTCTAATTAAAATAAAAAAAGCCATGAGAATAATTGAATAAATCATTATTTATTTAATTTTCTCTAGGAATAATTATTAAATCATTGTTTGATAATTATTCTTTGTCACATATGACTAAATCGCCTAAGAATAATTAAATAAATCACTATTTATTTATTATTCCTTAATTTTGGAATAATTGTTAAATCACTATTTAATAAGTTTTTCAATTTGACACTTTCCAGTAGACCTGTGACAACATCCCCGAGATTCGAGCCACTTTTCTAGCCCAAAATACTAACCTTTGCCCAGAACTTGTTATAACCTTCAGAATCCATCAAATACATGATGAAAATGTAAACAAATAAAAATCAACCTCAGGAATAGGCCTGAGCATGCCTAACCGGGACTGACATTCTGTCAAACACTTGGCATTAATGCAACCTACAGGTCTAGGATACAAGACATAGCATAAATGATTGAAAGAACTTATGAAACATAACTAAAAGGATCACCTCCTTCTCCATTGAACTATTATATCATCAATTATGTCTTGCATCCATCCATTTAACAATTATAAGTAAATACATGAAATAACCATGACATGAACTAGTCATTTAACCATGCTTATAACCGACATAAAACCATATAAATACGAGAGATATGATAGCCATTAAATCCACATATAAACTAGTGAAAAAGTAAGAGAACTTAATTTTTATTAATCATAGGAAAATCCAACCAGGTTCGGGACTTCCACGTAGCACCCGACCGTACACATGATTGAACCAAATATCTCTTTCACCAGTCACCCCCATGCCATATTCCTAACATGAATGTGGGATATCATAGAAAAAACAAGCGAATCCAGAGGTTAACCACCTCCACCCTCACCAAACCGTGATCGCACCAAAACCGGTGCTCTGATCACAAGTGAATTGAACTTGGAATGCCATCAAGAATCCATCACCATCCTTGATGAATTTTCGTCTCCTTGTCTCTTAGACTTTACCGCAATCTAATCCTAGATCACTAGGCCCTAAACTGAGACCAGACTCTCGGGATTTACCACAATCCAAGCCCGGATCACTAGGCCCTAAATTGAGACTTCTCCCTCAGGCTTTACCGTGTATTCCGCCAAAAAGGGTCAAGGGACTCCTAAGCCTTTAAGAATGAAACTTAAGACCACCTCCGCCCCGGATTCTGAAATCCATCCAGCAAACTAAATCTCAAAATCGAGATAAACATCCCAACATACCATGGCATCCAGAAAAAGGCAAGGCTAGGATGAAAACCACTGTCATAACCCAGAAAAACCATGCCTCTGATAGCAACAGAACCATACACCAACATGAAATTTAAGCCATGCATGTCCAAACCAGCTAGGAAATCACACCTGCAAAAGGTTACCTGCAAGTATTCCTATTTAAGCTGCCTGCTCCTGCTTTCCTTCCTTGATCCTTTCTTTCCTTCCTTTCCCTTTGCTTGCATTTCCTTCCTGGATCCAAAGATAGAGTGCTCCAAGAAATCTCTAAGTAAACGAGAGAGAGAGAGAGAGAGAGAGAGAGAGAGAGAGAGAGAGAGAGAGAGAGAGAGAGATAATGAGAGAGCTCCAAAATTGAACTAGCCAAGATCTTACACTGACTAAGTTTGAGCCATGAACCTGCCAACTGATCCTCAAAATACTTTTTAAAAATGAGGCCTCTAATTTTTTCAATTCCCATTATTTTCCTATGACCTTTCACCTTAATTTTCTCCTAATTTCAATTATTTTCATAAATATATGTGCAAAAAATGTCTTTTTACCTTTTAATGCCTTTGTCTTAGCCCTTTCCAATTTCCTTAGCCAAAAACTCACATCCAGTGATTCCCACTAGGATATCTTTGCCCAACATTCTTCTTGGAATAAGTGTCCCTTAGCTGTGGTCTTATTTTACCTTTGTTAACTTTTATTACATGAAATTTTCACAAGGGCTATTACAGAACCCTCCCCCTTGGGGAAAATCAACCCCAGTTTTAAACCACATCACAACCTCAACAAAACCACTAAAAAAATATATATTGCCCATGGAGCTTTATAACTTAGCTCATGGTGGCATTTACATCTCTATGCATATACATACATATACCAAAACATCAACAAAACATATGCCAAACATATACCAACATCAAACCAAAACTGCTTTGCCTCAACATACAAACAATGAAGGATATAGGACCCGCATCTAATCCTCCATCTCCCATGTAGCTTCTTTAGGCCCATAGTGCTTCCACTGCACTTTAAATTGATCTATGGCTATGTTAGTGAGCATGATATGTTTCCATTGCAATATGTGTTGAGGCTCTGAATGGAACTCTCCTTCTTGTTCCACCTTCAATACAGACCAATAAATAACATGATCAACATCCTTTATATACTTCTTTGGCAATGAAATACGGAAAACATCATGGGATTTCACTATTGGAGTCAATGCAAGTTTATATGCCATTGGTCCAATCCTCTCAAGGATCTCAAAAGGCCTACAATACCATTGTGATAACTTGGCACATGAACCAATCCTCAAAGAGTTTTTCTTGGGCTTGATGCACAAATACACATGCTCCCCAACCTGAAAAGGCTTGAATACATTATGTTGATCCATATAACTCTTCTTTCTATCTTGTATTTCCTTTGAATTCTTCTTTATAACCTTCATTTCTTGCTCCATGTCTTCCAACATGTCTGGTCCAATAAGTACCCTATTCACTGGATCAATCCAGCTGATGGGTGTGTTACAACTCCACCCATACAATGCCTCGAAAGGAATCATCCTCAATGACTCCTGAAAACCATTGTTGTATGCGAACTCTACCAAGGGAAGATAATATTCCCACTTCCATTGTTGATGCATCACATACATACTCAAGATGTCCTCCAATATCATTTTGTCTGTCCATTTGTCTACAGATGATAAGTTGTGCCGAAGGCCAACTTTGTGCCCAAACCTGTAATTAAATGCTTCCAAAACTTTGAAGTGAACTTCACATCCTTGTCTGACACAATCTTCCTTGGAACACCATGTAGTCTCACTATCTCTCTGATAAACACATGTGTTAGTTCACTAGATGAATATGTAGTCTTTACTGTAATGAAGTGAGCTATCTTGCTCAAACTGTCGACCACGACCATAATAGAATCATGTTGCTTCACTGTCCTTGGAAGACCTATAATTAAATCCATGGAAATGACCTCCCATTTCCATTCCGGAATCACTATAGTCTATATTAAATTACCTAGATGCTTACTTTCCGCCTTGAACTACTGACAATCTAAGCATCTAGCCATGAAATCTGCCACTTCCTTCTTCAGGTTCAACCAATAGTAAAAATTCTTCACCATGATCAATGTCTTCTGATATCTTGGATGACCCAAGTACAACTGGGCATGAAACTACCTTGATATAAGCTTCTTGAGGTCATTGCAATTCGACACATAGATCCTGTTTCTAAATATCACCGAACCATCTGTTGTGAGACGATAGTCTACATCCCGATCACCTATACATGTACCTGCACTTGGACCGGTACCTGTACATGTGCTTCGCTGTAACCTATGCATAATTTCCATGTATTTGTCATCCTGCTATCCTGCCTGCAAGATCCTATACTGTAACTCTGTCCCATAAGAGCTCAGAGCTACTATATGATTTACCTATACCTTCCTGCTAAGAGCATTCACAACCCGGTTCTCCTTTCCTTTGATGTATCTGATATTGAAGTCGAACTCACTAATGGTGGCAAACCATCTAGCTTGCCTGGCATTCAAATTTGACTGATCAAACAAATACCTCAACCCACTTTGACCGCTCATCAATGTAAACCTCCTACCAAGAAGATAGTGTCTCCACATCTTCAATGCATGTATAATCACTGCTAGCTCAAGATCATGCGTTGGATAGTTCTGCACATGCTCATTTAGTTTCTGTGACTCATATCACACTACCTATCTTTCTTGTATGAGAACTCCACCAAGTCCTCTCCTGCAAGCATCTGTACACATTATAAAATCCTTGTCTGGATCCAAAATCTTTAGCCTGCTGCATGTTTCAATAACTTCTTAAGATGCTTAAAACTAGCCTCACATTCTTCTGTCCATTCAAACTTCTTACCTTTCCACTGCAATGATGTGATAGGATATTTAATGCGTGAGAAGTTCCTGATGAACCTCTTGTAGTAACCTACCAATCCCATAAATAAACTCACCTCATCCACATTCTTAGGAGCTTCCCATTCCATGATGGCCCTTATATTTTTGGGATCCACTGCTATGCCATCCTTGGAGATAACATGCCCCAAGTAATGTACCTCAGTCGTAAAGAATATGCATTTTCTAAGTTTAGCATTCAAATTGATGCTCTCTTAGCAATCTCAACACTGCTACTAAATGCTCGACATGTTCTTCCTCATTCTTAGAATATATCAGTATGTATCAATGAATACAATTAAAAACTTGGCCAGATAAGGACACAACACAATATTCATCAAACACATAAATGTAGCTAGAGCATTAGTCAAACCGAAAGAAACAAAAACAAACTCATAATGCCTGTACCTGGTCCTGAATGCAGTCTTCAAGATATCCTCTTCCTTGATGCGTACCTGATGGTATCCTGATCTCAAGTTGATCTTAGAGAACATTTCTCCTCCCTTCAACTGATCAAACATATCATCAATTCTCAACAATGGGTACCTGTTATTGATCGTTTATTTGTTCGGATGCCTGTAATCAATTCAAAATCTAAGAGCATCATCTTTCTTCTTCGCGAACAACACTGGTGCACCCCAAGGCGATACACTTTGCCTAATGTACCCCTTATCTTCTGAAATTTCTAAATCTAACAGATCGGAAATCCTACTGTAGTAAAATGATTTGTAATACCTACTTATGTTCTTCATTTTAACAAGTTATTTTTAGAAAATATTGATGAAAATACACTACAACATACACCAATATACATATCAAGTACTGAAAAATAAGTGAGACAACCACACAAAGTACACACTTATTTTTGGACTAAACATCCCCAAAAAAACACAGTGTGGGAAGATCGATGCAATAGATATGAGGGTTTTATTATCAAGCAGATTTCTAAGAAAACTATGGTTCTGAATCTAGCTCACCCAACAGAGAATAAACCCAGTAGAAGTACCTCTATCTGGGGATAGATATTTTAGTGAGTCCAGCAACTGGATGAACAAACCCCATATGTGACTATGTTGTCCACAGTGCTGTGCAACAATGGCTACTTCAAGCTCTATGCTGGAACTGCGTCACCCTCCCAGTGAGCCTTCCTGACTTAGAAATTCATATGTTGAATTGCGACTTGATCTACCTCACAAAAACCCCAACGTTGATTCTAAGTGACTGCATCAGCTCCTCTAGCCTCTGTTTCACCCCTTCTGGAACTGCATTGTCTCTCCCTGATGCTACCCTACCTCTCTGTTATGTATTCTTGGCATTGGACTGAAGTCCCTCTGCCGAACTACCCCTCTGCACTAGAAACTCACTCCGAAATTCTCAGCAAACCACGCCCCAAAATTTCGAATTAGCTCAAGTGCTGCTCTCTGAGTGTGTGTTCTCCAAATGACCCCAAAACTCCCTTTATACTTTTCCTGTTGAGAAATCAACAACCATGATCTAATCTCTAATCAATGACTAATATTAAATTAGACTTGATCCTTGTCTCTTAGAGGATTCTCACCCATGTTTTCATTAATACTAATTAATATTTTAATTTTCCTAAGTTTAGACTTAGGAACCCAATTAAAAATATTAATTATTTTAACAAAATACAATCGCGTGGAATTTCACCAAATGATTTTTTGGTCTTGGTTATCTCATGTGTTTGAGCCCCTCAACAAAATTTCGGAGCTAGAGAACATCCGATGCTACCCAAAAATCAACACTCTTACCGAGTAATGTGCTCTAGCAATACTTCCCAACAAAAGTCTCAGACTGATCCATGAGATTGATCCTCAGTGCTACTGATGCTCGTCTTGTTGCCCCTCATCCATTGCGCTGTTGTAATTTGTACTACTTCCCATGAAACTTCCGCTGTCACTGCTCCATTTGTACTGTAGCTCCATCTCAATTTGTTGCATCATGCTACCCATAACACTGCCACTACTAACTGCTGCAATGCAACTCAGTTGCTGAGAAGTATGCAAATGAAAATCCACCCAAAAGCTGACATTTTGGTCAGTCTGGATGCCCCTTGATGTTGAAGATATCTCTGCTACTAATATGTGCTGACCCTCTGATGCTACTGTGCTACTGTTGTATCTTCTCTGTGCCTTTCGTATTGCTACAACATTTCACTGTGCTGCTTCAGACTTCGGCACTCTAGATCTGCCACTGTTTCTCCATCATCCCTTGCACTAACTGTCTCCCGTAATTATGTTACTGTCATTAAGGGCTCCCATAGCCATATGTGATCCATGAGTTTGGGCACCTCAAGGATCCTGACCTCCTTGTGTAGTCCTCCCGACTACAGCTCAATATCGGCCCACCTCTTCTCTAGAGGTTCATGAGCACTCATGGCGCAATCATCATCGTCATCCTCTTTGTCATCTTTCATTCGAGCATCATTTGAGTCATAATTCTCATCCTTTCCCTTATTCCAAGGGCATTGCGTGGCGAAATGACCCATTTCTCCACGTCTAAATCATCTAACTTTGGACATGTCCTTTTTCTTTCATTTCTGTTGCCATTTTCGTCTTGCTGATGTGAGAACCACATATTCAACTTCCTCCTTCTTGATTCTGACCTCTTTTTTGCTGCTTCCCTTCTTGGTCAACCATATGATCTCTTCCTGTCGAAGAGATGCCCATATCTCCTCCCAAATGGGAAGAGAATCCCTACCCAAGATGCTTTGGACAAAGGTTCCCCAGTCTCTAGTGACTGCATTCAGGGCAATCCTGACCATAAATTGAGGATCTGGTGTAGCCCCTGTGGAAGTTAACTAGGCATGGATCCTTTGCAACCTGAGAAGGAAGGGATCAATTTCTTCGCCCTTCCACATCTGAAACTATCTTAGTTGACTCTCAAGCAACATCTTCCCCTGGATGGAGTTTCCCTCATACAATGTGGTCAAGGCCTCTCACATTTCCCTTGTTGTGTCTTTCTCAGCAATATGTGGGATCACATGATCCTTGACCCCATCTAAGATCATGAAATTCTATTTTTCCTGAGCCTCCTCGTACTTCTTGAGAGGATCAACACCAATTGGAACAATAACTGTCCTCAAGGCATAATCCTTGATGCAATTTTTATCCAAAACTGTTAGGATCCTCACCTTCTAGATGACGAAGTTGGATGCTCCATCCAACCTGTTTTGATCCCTCAGTCCGTTAACTTCCATTTGTGATCAAATGAATGTCAAATTAGTTCTCTTCTCCCTCTTTCATTGCTACCCCATCAAAACTCAGATCTGGATTTATTTAGCACCAAAAATCCTCTAATGAACAATCTACCTCTGAATTTTGATTTCCTTCACAAAAATCCTTCTGCCAACCACTATCGAACCACCCCTCTCTGATCTCTCTTTTTTGTTGCTCAACGCTGGATCTAGATTTCTTGGCAAGAAATATTCTGAGGAACTGATTCCATCTACTTTTCTTCTGCCCCACTAGGTACTGTTTTGCACCAACGAAATCAACACCCCACCAACAACTCTAGATGAAATCTGCGCTACACCTCTAGCCTTGGGAACCGTAAAAATGAGACTCAATAGTGTCTGCGATGACCCAACAATCATTGTACTGCCCTCTGCAGCAACAATGTCACACAATCAGTCTGACGCAGGCTCTGCTGAGCCTCCCTTGGTGCCTGTGTCACCCCTCCTCTACTCTCTTGGTTAGAATATGCACTGTCTCTCGGGACAACTATATTCACACACATATTTTCCTCTGTCCTTTTTTCGATGGCTTCAGTCCTCCTTGATCTGCAATCCCTCTGATACCATGTGAAAATTTCTGAATCTAACAAACCAGAAATCCTACCGTAGTAAACTAATTTGCATTACCTACTTGTGTTCTTCATTTTAACAAGTTATTTTCAAAAAATATTAATGCAAATACATTGCGGCATACACTAATATACATATCAAATACTAAAAAAATAAATGACACAACCACGCAAAGGACACACTTATTTTAGGACAAAATGTTCTCGGAAAAACCCAGTGAGGGAAAACCGGTGCAACAGATATGAGGGTTTTATTATTAAGCATATTTATGAATACAACTAGGGTACCAAATCTGGCTCACCCAACAGGGAATAAACCTGACAGAAGTACCTCTAGCTGAAGACAACTATTTTGGTGAGTCCAACAACTAGATGAACAAACCCCATAGGTGATTGCGTTTTCCCCATTGTTGGGCAGCAATGGCTACTCCAAGCTCTATGCTGGAACTTCATCACCTCCTGTAGGAGCTGCGTCACCCTCCCCGTGAGCCTTCTTGGCTCAAAAATCGATATCCTTAACTGCTGCTCGATCTGCCTCACAGAAACACCACCGTTGCCTCTAAGTGATTGCATCATCTCCTCTAGCCTCTGTGTCACCCCTTCTGGAGCTGTGTTGTCTCTCCTTGGTGCTGCTCTGCCTCTCTGCTATGTATTCTCGGTCTTGGACTAAAGTCCCTCTGCTGAACTGCCCCTCTCTGCACTAGAAACTCACTTTGAAATTCTCAGTAAACCACACCCCAAAATTTCAAATTAGATCAAGTACTACTCTATGTGTGTGTGTTCTACAACTAACCCCAAGACTCCCTTTATACTTTTCCTATTGATAAATCAACGGCCATGATCTAATCTCTAATCAATGGCTAAGATTAAATTAGACTTGATCCTCGTCTCTTAGAGGCTTCTCATCCATGTTTCATTAATACCCATTAATATTTTAATTTTCCTGATTTTAGACCTAGGAACCCAATTATAAATATTAATTATTTTAATAAAATACAATCCGGGTGGAATTTCACCAAACGATTTCTATGTCTTAGAGATATCATGTGTTCTAGCCCCTCCACAAAATTTCAGATCTATAGCACATCTGATGCTACCCAAAACTAAACATGTCCAACATTTCCTTACGTTGCAACTTCAACTCTACCAACTCATGTGTACTCATCCTATAAGGTGCTTTTGATGTTGGAGCTACCCTTGGCACCAAATCAATAGAAAAGTATACCTCCCTGTGAGGTGGAAACCTTGTAATGTCCACAGGAAATACATCCTGAAACTGCTGCAAAATTGGGTATCTTCTTAACACATATGCATCCTCAACCTCCTTACCCTTGTCACTATAAATGTGTACTGTAAGCATCAGATATCCTTTTCTGCAACTGTGCTTAGCCTGCATAGCGGTAACCATTCTCACTAATGTAGGATTCTTCTTCCCCTGCAAATTCCTCTTTTCCATCCACACACTCAATGGCCTTGTCGAAGCAATCCACCTTGATTCTGTGAAGGTATAACCAATCCATTCCCAAAAGCATACTATATGATCCCAATGGAAATACATTCAAATGTGTTGTTGCAGGCATACCTTTAGCTCCAATGCACAAGCTCTTACCCAATGGTGAAGTCGCTTCTTTGTACCTATAGCCATCTATACCAACCAAGATTTTTGGATGCACTTCCACACTTATCCACCATGTCAGGATTAATATAAATATAGTTAGATCCAGGTTCAATCAAGATAGAAACAACTTGATCAAAAATTTCACTATCCATCTCAATGATTGATGTCTGATGATATTCCTGCATGTTGTCTACAAGTGCATAGATCTGAGGAATGATATGACAACCATCACCAAATGTATGCACCTCTTGAGCACTGTAGATATGGGGTCTACCACCACTCTGATACTGCAGACAATCCCTCTTACGATGATCCTTACCACATATCCACGTCGCTTCTCAACTGTATTGAATCTCTTGTAAGGAACTACATTTTCTTTCTCAATTGCATCTTGAGGTCTTCCTCTCTTTGGTGGCCATTTTCCTTCATTTCTTTTCAAGTCATGATTAGGCTCAACTTTGCGCTTTGACTGCTCATAAAAATGCTTAAACTTTAGGATGGCCTCCTCAAACAATCTAGGCTCATCGAACTCAATTTGGTCTTTGTATGCAACTGGCAGTCCGTTGATGAATATCTGAACCTTGGCCTTCTCCTCCTTGAGGTAAGGCACATATCTCAATGGATCCAAAAACCTACTAGTATACTCATCATCTGCCATGGAACCCATTTGCAACTCATAAAACTCCTTAGCTCTGTCATCATGGTACCTCTCGAACAAGTACTTCTTCTTGAAGAGCATTTCAAATGCATGCCAAGTCAAATATCCCTCATGCATACCTTTGACATTATTCACATCTTCCCACCAAATATATGCTTTACCTTTGAGACTGAAAGTGGTTATATTTGCTTTCATATTTTCTAAATAATCGTGCAATGAAAGAATTTCTTCATACCAAGCAAACTTCTTCTTCATCCTATGATGTCTTCATCTCTCCATCAAAAGTAGGTGGCTTTGCCTTATTAAACTCATCCAGAAAGTATCCCCTATCACTCCTGTAAGGATGATAATGATGATGATCATGATGTATGTCAGAGCCAGAACTGGAATAGTATGCACCTCGATCACCTCTCCTATCTGGAGTGTCCAACAACATGCCATCTTTGATCGTGTCATATCTATCTGACTTGTGTCTACTAGGATACCTACTACCATATTCCACATTAGTTCTGTCCTCAAGTCCATGGCTTACCTGAAGTGGTCCCTGTCGTTGCAAATCCGACAAACTCTAAAGTAGTATCGCATTCACCTCTAATTGTTTCTCTTGTGCCAATATGATTTTTTCATTGTCTTCTTTGCAACTCCTTATTTCTTCCTTCAGGCTTCTCAATGTGTCTGCCAAGTCAAAAGAGTTCCCCACACCACACTGCCCATTTGATGTGTAGGGATATTCTATGTAGTCTACCACCTTGCTAGCCATCTGATCTCTTTCCTGCAAGGCATACTATGTCAATTAAACCAAATTACAATAAACTAACGTACCTTCGCATAATTCGGGGAGGATACCTTGTCTGCAAGATCACCAAATAAATGTGATACATGTATAACATAATCATAATATCATATAGACATATATCAAATAAGTGCATCAACGCATAAATATCATTCTAGTTAGAGTCCAGTCATCAATGCAAGGCCATATCAATAATGCATGCTATGACCTCATGCATGACAACAACCATTACTCCATTGCACACATATCCACATGAAAATATCAACATGCATAAGCAATGCCTAATCAATTACACATACGTATGAACACATGTAGGCGAAAATAAGTGATTAATTCTTGTAATCAACCTACAAGACTGATACATGTAATCAAAACATTCAAGAATGCACCTGACATGCAAGGATGTAGTCAAGTGACATATAATAAACATGTAAGTGGCATATAACCATATGCAACTAGTCATATACTTCTGACGTTTCATCCCACAAAATCACACCAAGTTCCTCATGACAACCTTACTACAATCATGATCAACATGACACAATGCAACAAGCACGCGGAATGAAAGTGTAAGAGAAACACATGCATTCATGACCAACACATTCACCCAAGGAGAGTGAAACTTGGCTCTGATACCAATATATAACACCCCCTCCTCCCAAGTCCACCTAATAAACCGTCCAATCGGGGTAAACATGCGACAAGAGAGGATACTATAAGGGATTCAACTTCCTTGGTGACCTTAAGGAAATGGAACCGACAAAACATATCAAACAAACCCATCCACATTAGAAAAAACACCCTCAGGAGACATGTTACCCACTCAGACATCCTGTCCCTGGTCCCACCGATGATTTAAGCCTTTTATCCCTTGGTCACTATCATGCTATAGGCAAGACAACGACGAGAAGGAAAAGTCGCTCTCATAGGCCTATGTGCTAATGTCCCCAAGATTTGAGCCACTTTTCTAACCCAGAATCTAGACCTATTCCAAAAACTTGTTATAAACTTCAGAATACATCAAAGACATGATGACAATATAAACAAATAAAAAATAAACCTCAGGACTAGGCCTGAGCATGCCCAATTGGGACTGGCATTTCGTCAAACACTTGGCATCAATGCAACCCACAGGTCTAGGATACAAGAAAGAGAAAAAATGGCTGAAATAAATTATGAAACATAACCAAAAGGATCACCTCCTTCTCCATTGAACTATTATATCATCAATTAGGTCTTTCATCTATCCATTTAACAATTACAAGTAAATACATGAAGTAACCATGACATGAACCAGTCATTTAACCATGCTTATAACTAGCATAAAACCATATAAATATCATAGATATGATAGCCATTAAATCCACATATAAACTAGTGCAAAAGTAAGAGAACTTAGCTTTTATTAGTCAAAGGTAAATCTGGCCAGGTTCAGGACTTCCACGTACCACCCGATCGTAGACATGGCTGAACCAAATCTCTCTTTCAGCCAGTCACCTCCATGCCATATTCCAAGCATGAATGTGGGATCTCATAGAACAACCAAGGGAATCCGAAAGTTAAACCACCTCCACCCTCACCAAACTGTGGTCACACCAAAACCACTGCTCCGATCACAACCTAATCGAACTTGGAATCTCATCTAGAATCCATCACTATCCTTGAGGAGTTTTCTTCTCTCCTGGGCTCTCAGGCTTTACCGCAGTCCAATCCCGAATCACTAGGCCCTAAATAGAGACTAGTCTCTTAGGATTTACCACAATCCAAGCCCAGATTACTAGGCCTAAATCGAGACTTCTCCCTCAAGCTTTACCGTGTATCCTGCCAAAACTGGTCAAGGGATTCCTATGCCTTTGGGAATGAAACTTGAGACCACATCCACCCCGAATTTTGAAATCCATCCGGAAAACAAAAGCTCAAAACAGAGATAAACATCCCAACATACCATGGCATCTAGAAAAAGGCAAGGTTAGGATGAAAACCACTGTCATAACTCGAAAAAACCATGCCACCAACATCAAGAGAACCATACACCAACATGCAAAGCTATGCGTTTCCAAACCAGTTAGGAAATCACACATGAAAAAGGTTACCTGCAAGTATTCCTACTGAAGCTGCCTGATCTTGGTTTCCTTCCTTGATCCTTGATTTCCTTCCTTTACCTTTTCTTTCTTTTCCTTCCTTGATCCAAAGATAGAGTGCTCCAAGAAAACTCTAAGTGACCAAGAGTGTGAGAGAGAGAGAATAATGAGATAGCTCCAAACTTGAACTGACCAAGAGCTTACACTGACTAAGATTGAGCCAAAAACATGGCAATTGATCCTCATAAGCATTTTTATCAATGAGGCCTTTAATTTCTTTATTTTTAATTATTTTCCTTCAATTTCCTCCTCACATGCAACCTGTGACCTTTCACCTTACTTTTCTCCTAATTTCCATTATTTTCATAAATAAATATTCCAAAAATGCCTTTTTGCCTTTTCCTTAGCCAAAAACACACATCTAGTGATTCCCATTAGGATATCTCTGCCAAACATTCAACTTGGAATAAGTGTCCCTTAACCGTGGTCTTATTTTTCCTTTATTAACTTTTATTACAAGAATTTTTCACTAGGGCTCTTACAGCATCCCATACTATTGATGGTATTGTTGGAACCATTTCACAACCTCAAATTCAACCATATGCTCCACCTCAGATGAGTTATGGTCAACCCCAAGGAGGGACTAGTTCCTCTTACATCTATCCCTCCCCTAATCTCCCACATGGAAACTCTTATCCAGGTCCCAACACGTCATATACATATCCCCATCTACATCAACAGCTGTCAGAGTCAGATGCTTCTCCACTTGTTTATCCTAATGTTGCCCATCTCCTTATTATCTATATGCACCACCTACCTCTGTAGCCATGTCGACCCCAACACTTAGCCCCCCATGCCTCCACCTCTCCCACAACAACAACCTCCTCCACAAGGTCAGGTGTATGCTCAGCAGAGTGTGTCCAATCCCCTTAGACCCATAAAAAGGAAAAAGGGGAAAAGTAACCATAACTAGCCATCTCAAGGTAATCGAGGTAGTTAGGGTCCACCACCTATTGCACCTCAAGGAAACTAGTCTAATCCCTCAACCCAACAACATGGCGAACAACACAAGAAAAACAAGGGTCTTAGTATGAACAAACCTTGTGCCTATTGCGAAATATATGGATATTATACTCGTGAGAGTCCACTTTTACCTCAGACGCATCAAGTATGGGAAGCTCAAGCAACTTCTTCTAGAAGATCACAATCCATATCTCCTCCTCCTCCTCCTGCTTCATCTCAACTAGTTGTTATTCCCAATCCTTTTCCTCACCAAGGATATCTTACTGCTCAACCTACACATGGTCATGCAGATCCCCCAGCTCCACCATCTAGTCATAATGATTATCAGATTCTTATGAGTTCAATACCAAGCAATTCAACCTTCAGACTTGATCACACTAATATGACAAGCCACCCGCTAAGTCAACGATTGAGTCCCAACCCCAAGTTTCCACTGAGCCTCTGTCGTCATCCAATGGTACCTTACATGTCACTCCATCTAATGCAGACGTTATCCCCAAGATCCCCAAAGCTCCATTACGTCAAAAAGTTTCTTATAATAAATCCGCCCATACATATAGCATAGTAGATGACTTGGCACAATCTCTTGCTTCCATGTCAAGGCTGGAAGTCCTCTAGATGTGCCCATCCCAACGAAAAGGTCTACTCTCTGCTTTGGGTGATATGGATCCTCATGATGATCATATGATTTTCTTTGATATTGAAAAGTCGAAACATCCTCCTTGTTGGCTTGATGGGCCCTGACCCACGTTCAACATTAATTAGCCAAGCAAATCCCTACACTACTGGCACTTTTGGCATCAATCCATGGAGTGTGGACTGAAGTCTCACCCGAAGCAATATGAGGGGATGCGAGAACCAAGTTTCTGCACCTTGACATGGCAGTGATGTCACTTTATACCCTAACCCTTCCTTCACACATATCGATAAGACTTTTAGGGCTTATCAATATACTTCCCTTATTTGTCCTCTAGACCTCCATGAACGTCTATGACTATCTTTCACGTACCCTAAATAGGTGATCCAGACACTTACACGCCTCTGTAATTACTCTTACTTCTGTATTTACCCCGATTAGCTTAAGTAGTGGATAACTCCAACATGCATTATGATTATCTTCACATAAATAGACATTCTTACTTGTGTTCATATAATGAAGTAAAACACATAGATTCACGCATCAATACAACATTAAATCATAAACCTAGTAATTAACATAACGTAATCACATGAATTCATAATAAAAGTAAAATAGCTCATACACAGGTAATTCCAGAATAATTTTCTTTATTGATGTTCAAATATCTCTTACAGACTCTAACTACCCTGTGCACATAGCTGCAGGGGTCCGCACACTCAGCTGCAGAGTTCTACCCTAGGCCTCTATGCACTCAGCTGCAGAGACTCTCTCCTACATTAAGACTCTTCACTCTTAGCCCTCACAGACCCATCACATCAATGAATATTCAAAACATATCTGTACTGAACTACCAAAACTGCCATAGCCTCTTCTAAAATTCCCTTTTAATCCATTCCCATGGTCCGCAGACAAAGGGTGGATCTCATAAAGCCGACATAATTTACATAAACTAAGGGCAGAAACCCTTGATGACTCTTTACATCTTCGCAATTCGGGACCAAAAAATGCAGAGAGTTTACATTCTTTATAAAAACTTGGGCCTTTAGCCCCAAAAATTGGGCTTTTAACCCCAAAATTGACCCTAGGGGACCCATTCCCAATAGGCCCCCAACACAAATATGGTGACTCACCCCCGAGTCACTCTGCTGGAGCGGAGATCTTGTCGCGAAGACGTCCCAGCTGCACCTGTAATACTGCAACCTTAGCAGTACACTGTGTCGCCGCCTGCTTAGCTTGTGCGACCAGCTGCTCCATTGATGGTGTTGCGTTATCTGCCTATATTTTCTGCTGCATTTTCTGCAGACTAGCCAATTTTCTTTTGATGGTGACTGTGAGAACATATTCTTCATCTAGCCAAGGCCCCAATCTGGCCTTTAGTACTACCTCCTTGCGTTGTGTTGTGTCCACATGTTCTTTCAGTGCCTTTTCTTCCTGCAACTTAGCCAACCTTTGTGTGATGGCGATGGTGCACGTTGTCATTTTGACCTCATCATACTTTAGCTGCAGCTCCCTTGCCTCTATTTCTAGCCGCTGCACGTTGGGATCTTCCTACAGGCTGGTAACTAGTTCGAGCTACTATCAAAGAGTGAAGTGAAATCCTTCACTGTGGTGTCTACTCCAGCAACTGCATCCTTGATAGATCCTCGCGCTGTGCTCTGACTCTGGTGGAGTCGAAGGCTGGGTCCTCAACTCAAGTTGTGTGATCTTAAGGTTCAGTTCAAACTGAACCTTAGCCAGCTTTGTCCTTGCGTCGTGCACACCTGCAGTGAGCTTCCAAATTCTGGCATCGACTGGTGCATCTTCTGGGATGTTTAGCTCCTAATAGTCATGTAAGCCTCAACTACCACAACTATGGTGCGCTCATTCTTCTCTATGATCTTCTTAAGGAGACTGATCACGAAAGTCTTTTCTAAGAACATCTGGACATTCTTGACCTTCTGCTCGTTGATCATATTTAGCGCGCGCTGCTCTCTGGCCTAAAGTTCTGCGATAACACCGTCTTGCAGGGTGTTAAGGGCCTCACTTGGCAGCACGACCAAGTTCAACCCAAACTTCTTGAGAGTGTTGATGATGGCCTTGTCAACTTCCACTTCTGTAGTCAATGCTCCATTTGGCAGCATGACGACCCGCGGATCCAAGGAGCGGATCAGCTTCGTTGCTTCTGAGGTCCTAGGTGCTAAGCTAGTTGATGCTATGTTGTGTTGTCCCACATTGGTCTACACATGAGTGGCCTGGAACTACAACTTGTGTAGACCCGCTTTAATGGCGATCAAGGCATGATTCTACTGCTGCAATAGTTCCGTGGTCGTGTCCCTCATTGTGTCCCCGATATCATTCAGATCACCTTCAGTCAAAGTGATCAGGTCAAGTGATGACTTGCTAGCCTTGGACTTCTTCCGCAGCCCTAATTTTTCCTGCTCCCTCATGCGCTTAACCTAGAATGGAGTAGTCTCCAGGTATGCACCTCCCTATCTTGATAGTTGCTCATCTTCCTCTATCTATGAAAAAGGAGACCTTTGACTTCAGTCAGAGTTGTGCTCTTCCTCTTCTTCCTCCTCTTCTGTCAGCTTCTTAGTAGCACACTCTACTTTAGCTTTTTCCTCGACCTCATTTTTCCTCCTTTCCTCCAACTGCTGCAATTTTAACCTAGCCTCTTCCTTCTTTTGCTTCTCTGCAGACTTAAACACCTAGCTGACAAGTCTGAGGCCATGCGCCACTCTGTTGGCCAAATCTCAATGACCACAACGATTGCATCATCTGTCTCCAGGTATGGAAGATCATACCATTTTTGTTCTGGGTCCTTCTGTGCTTTTATGGAAACGCAGTGGAACTTCTCCCTGAACTCCACATATTCTGGCAACTACTCAAAGACAGTTTGTGAGAGCTGCAACTTGCAGTGAACTGCGGCGTGGATGATTGCCTCCATTAGCACCCATAACATATTACTGTCTTTGACCCTCGCGAGGAAACTGGCTATCCTCCGGTATCTCCCACGCAACCAACACTATTGATAACGCTAACAAAGAGTAGTGAAAAGTTTTATTCTCGTCTTGGGCTTCTCTGTAGTTCGCGAGGAACTCACTGCACAGGTAGCACACCTAATTAAATTGTATGCCCTCCATGCACTGAGCCGCTAAAGACACAATTGGTGCTGGCACCTCATTTCCGCGACACTTTCTCATGATTTTCCCAGCCAAATCTGGGAGGTGACCTTAATCGCGGGGTCAATTATGCTAGAAATTGAATAGCCACGTGGTTTATTGACCAACTTAAACTTATGCTTCATTCACACGGCAGGGTCACACTCACCCGTTATGGGCGTGCGGTGGTAATGTGGCACCCATAGCAGGTTTAACAGGCTTACTTTTTCCACCCCTGTGATCCACTTCTTCAGATCTAGCACGATGAAACCTGTATCTTTGTAGAACACTCGGGTCATGAAGGCATCAGTCACCAAGTGGGGGAATCACTCTATGTATGCCAAATCCCGAATCCTCCAGCTTGAGAGAGGGGATTCGCACCAAGTGCAGCCTTCAACTGTAATTTGGTATGGCAACAATGGGGTATTCAACATAAATTTTCCCTCATACGGGCCCTTCAGGACCTTCACCTTGCCTCGATGCAGGGGTATGTATTCCGACAACTTGGAAATAGCATCTATGTCCTCAATTTCAATGTCCTCATCACCCATATCCACATCTTCGGTGCCCTCCTCAGATTCTAGGTCGACCACCTTGCCTTTCTCCTGCGCGGTGGGCTTTTCTTTCTGCAGATGTTTCCTAGGTGACGTGCGCACAGGTTGTGCCACTTTTTGCTTGTCCTTGTTCGCTTTAGGCCCCTTTGTAGTCAGCATAAGCCTCAGACTGGGAGACCTCGGTGATTTCGGTACCTCTGCACTTGCAATCTTAGGTGAATCTCCCTCAGATGCCATCGATCCCTCAGTAGTTGCGGCTTCCACGGGTGCCGACATGATGCTAGTTAGGAGCTCTTGGGTTTCCTTGGGCAGCTTATCAAAGACTGAACTCTCCACCAAAGCCTCAAAACTCTCAAGGTTCATGCGTGTCTAAGAGTTCAACACCTCAATTCTCAAAAGACCAAGTGTTTTTTGTTGGGCGGCCATCTGTAATTTATATGAAAATTCGAATTTGAATCCGACCTTTCCCCCCAAAATTCGCTCATAAATGCTAGATTGGTGACAGATTTTCAAAGATCTCGCTTTTAAATTTTGACTTAAATTTTTCCCCCTACTCCTTTTAGTTGTTTTCTCACTATCAAATCATGAATAGTGATCATAATGGTCACTTCCTGGTGGCCCTACGTGATCTCTCCTCCTATAGCGCAACTCCCTTCGCACTTCTGTTGACATTGTGACATTCCTTCTTTCCACGTAGTCCCCCAGTCACGCAACTCTACAACCTGGGCAGTGTAGTTTATAGTCCCGCGCCTCCATTCAGCTGCCTGGAGTGATAAGACTGTGCTTCCACCATATAGTCATCTGGCCAGATCCTTGGTGTATGGCTTCAATCGACTGCCATTTACCTTCCCTGGAAATAGCTCCCCATTCAACTTCATGAGCTGAATTGCTCCACCATCGGTAATCTCTTTAACGACATAGGTCCCTAGCCAATCCATCGAAAATTTTCTTGGAATTTATCAAACTTGATATCATATAACAAAACCAAATCATTTACCTTGAAGGTGTGCATATTGATGTGTTGATTGTTCCATGCTTTTTCGCTCCTCTTTTTAACTTGCTGATGTAATCCAGCCAAAATTCTATCCTCTTCCAACTCTGTTAGCTGTGCAAGCCTTTCTTCTAGGGCTCCACGATCCGTCATTCCTATAAATTCTATTATGCGCAGACTAGGTACGATGTATTCCATCGGCATCACAACTTCTATTCCATAAACAAGCCTGAAAGGCGTTCAGCTAATCAGATTTTTGCAAACTGTACTTCTGTAATCCCATAGCATCGTGGGTACACGGACATCCAAGTCATTCCTTTATGCATTTTAGACCTTCATTAACGCATTATCAGATACCTTATTAAATTCTTCCACCGTCCCATTAGCCTGCGGGCGATATGGCGTACTCTTCTGATGATAAACCTGGGACTCCTCTGTCAACGCGCTGATCATCTCATTAAGAAAATGCATACCGTGATCACTCATAAAAATATTTGGGAAACCAAATCTAGTCAGTACATACTCAAAGATGAACGTTGTTATTTTTTCCCCTGTACAGTCCTTCATAGGCTGTTCCTTCACCCATCTTGTCAAATACTCAGTCACGGTGATGATGTACCACGCACTTGTCTTCTCTCCTAGAGGCTGAATTGGTTGTACAAATTCAATCACCCACTTTTGGAATGGTTGTAATGACATCTGCGGATTTAGAGGAAGCTCATCCCTTCGCGATGGCCTGCTCATCCTTTAACATGAATCACATGCCTTATAGTAAGCCTTAGAATCCTTATGAAGCATCAGCCACCATAGCCCAACACATAAAATTTCCTTGGCTATAGCTTGTCCTGCATAATGTCCTCCCGCGGCTCCTCCGTGAGCTTCAGAAAGGATATTGTTCCATTCAAAGTCAGGTACATAACGTCGTAGAATTTCATCCAAGCCCATTTTACATAAATGACCTGCAATGATAGAAAATTCTACCGCGTGCACCACCAATTCCTTCTTTTGTTGGTTAGTATACTCTTCTGGATCCATTCCTATCCTCAGGAAGTGTATAATATCTTCAAAGTGACTATCTGCAATGTGCACTGACGAAAGTTGCGCGTTAGGCAATCCTTCCTCCAATTTAGAGGCTCCTCTCCTGTTTCAATGCGTGATAGATGATCTGGACCACTAGATAATTTTCAATGCGTGATAGATGATCTGGACCACTAGATAATAGTGGTTCATAATCGCAGATTAGTTCAGTATAGCATGGTCCTTCTACAAGGTCCAGGGGCACTACTACGTGGAGCGATTTCTTCTCAAATATCATCTTCCACTTCTTCAATTTGATTACCCCATTCATGTCAATGGTCCATTCGATCCCAAGGAGAGTAGGGTAGGGATTTTCGTCATCCATAATCTCTATCACTTCAAAGTCAGCCAATGCATTTGCGCCCTCAATATCCACTGTCACTTCCTATAATCTTCCCATGGGGATGATTTTCTACTGATTTTCCATCCTTAACTGAATTAGAGACCATTGCAGCATAGGTCTCCCCATCCTTTCCCATGTCCGTTTAGGCAGAACATTCGCGTCTGACCCCAGATCCAGAATTACTTGATCCATCTCATATTCTCCTATTTGTGCAATGAGCCTCATCTCACGCCTTGTTCTTGACCTATTCTTACTAACCTTCCTAACTATGTGCGGTCCATCAAGAGCGTTTTCTTTCCCGACACACTTATTTATCAGTACCTTTAGTTCTTTTACAACCTTGCTCTCACGCAAGAGCTTCATATAGGTCTCCAAGAAAGTAGTAAGCATGGAAGGGTCCATCACTTTAGCTGGCCTATCCTGACTTCCTGAGGTAGAGGCCTCAACAAAGCTTTTCTTCACTTCCATAAATGTTTCCTGCACGTGCTTCAAATCAAACTCAACCTTTTTTTCTAGAGCTTTGTGGACCCATTCACTTTCTTCAGGCTACTTCCCCTTATCTTCGTGAGTCGTCATCCCACTCTATAGCACAATATTTACCTTGGGATCCTCTTCACGAGGCTTAGCCCTCATCATCTGCAGGCTTAGGGTCAACTCTGCCCCCTTTTCACGTATCTTAGCTAGAAATACCGTGCAATATTCATTTGTGTGGTCAAACTAAGTACAATATCGGCATGACATATGCATCAAATTTGGGCAGTCTCACGCGTAGTGTCCCGGTCCTCCACAGTTGTAACAAATGGCATGTCCTTGATCTCTACCAGGTTCTCCTCCACCTTGGCCTCGTCCGCGCCCTTGATATTTGCCTCGCGCTCCCCCAGCACCTTGTTCCGGAGGTCGGGTTTCTGCCTGCACCCAATATGCGAGCGTTCTATCCATCATCAACTCATAACTATGACAATTGCACTCATCATGACCCACCGATATAAAAAAGTTGTAGAAGAGCTGTTGCGGTGTCTGTACAAATTTCTGCAGCAAATGGCAATAAAACATCATGTGTTTTCTAGCTACTTGAGAGATAGCACACCATAGCGCAGGCTCTGCACTCGGCCCCGCTTGAGCCTCCGATCTCAGAGGTATTGGTCCTCCTGCTACAACATAATTTGTGAAGACTGGGCAATGATCTTTGTCATGCCTCTGGCTTTTGCATTTTAGGCACCAAACTTCTTCGCGCACCTATGGCCGAAATGTTATATCGTTCTTCAGACTCTGCATTTCTAGGAAAAGGTTTTGTACTGCACATGAATCTCTTGAACCCCCAAATTAGCATCTTGCATTAGTGTCTCATGCAATCTCATCGCAATATCCAGAGATTCTGCTTGGGTCCCAATATTTTGTTGTGATAGCGCAACCCTTAGATGAGGCAGGAGCAAAGCCACAAACCATTCACGATGCTTCCCATTAGTCAGATTCATGTTAGCTTCACAGATATTGCATTTCAATCTCTGATCCAGCTCCCAGGGTCTCTCACCGGGCCTCATCATTATTTTGTCAAATCCAACGATTGATTGCGCTTCAGACTTAGGCCTACTGAATTCCTTATTCAGCATGGTTTGAATATCTGCCAACACAGATGTCGGGTTATTAGTGTATTACTTAATGTACCATGTTAGTGTGCATTCCTGCAAAGCACTAACCAATGTTTCTTTCTTAATATGATCATCTGTGATACCCTGAGCTTCCCATACAACCTTCGCTATGAACCAAAACTCGTCCGGATCCTCATTTCCCAAGCCCTTGAACACATGTGTCTTTATTGGGTTTGCCATATTGAATGGTGGCGGAGGTGGTGGTGGTGTAGGTGAAGGTGTATGAGGTGGAGGTGAAGATGGAGGCGATGTGGGTGTATGGGGTATTCGAGGGAACCCTTTTTTTATCAACTTAACAATGCTCTACGGAGAAGCTTGTGTTGCTTCCTCGTCGTCACTCAGAGGAAGTTCAATAAGTGGGCTATATTCAGTGTCTGTTTTCCCTTTGTTCTTGAATGTCTTTCCACTTCACGTAGCCCAAAAAATCAAGGTAGTTTCATAATCCGCTTTTCACACAATAGAATCTTCATCCAATTATTTAAAGACCTTAAATACTTACCTCGCAACCCCTTGAAGAAGCGGCGCTCCGCTTCACTGTAACTGACCGAGGTATCGACCAAGAACTCTGTCATGAACCCTCCTACAATACAATCAAGCCAATGATCAACACTGTGTACAATCTTATCTTCAGAGGCTTCTAATCTCCACAGTAATTCTAGGGTCTAGACTATGGAACCGTCAAGCCTCCACCTTCTTTGGTTGTCTGCCAATTTCATGATCCACTCATATAATTCAACCGGGAAGGAACAAAAGAAGATTTCTTGTATCTCTGTGTACAGATAACCATTGTTCTTTCGTCGATCATGGATTCCTATTCTCTCATGCCGCGAATTCATGGATCTTTCTATCCAACCAGTCTTTGATCTCCTTCTTATTTGGATTCCAATGACGTGACATCACACATCTTTTTATGCAAATCATGTCCTGGCAATGGAACCATTTTTTGGCTTGATGGGCCCTACCCCAATTTCAACATTAATTAACCAAGAAAATCCCTACACTACTTGCCCTTTCAGCAACAACCTGTGGAGCGCGTACTGAAGTCTCACCCGAAGCAGTATAGGGGGATGCAGGAACCAAGTTTCCACACCCTGAGATGGCAGTGTTGTCTCTTTATACCCTAATCCTTCCTTTGTGCAGATTGATAAGCCTTTTATGGCTTATCATTATACTTCCCTTAGTTGTCCTCTAGACCTCCGTGAAGGTCTATGACTGTCTTTCACGTACCTTAAATAGGTGATCCCGACACTTACACACCTTTGTAATTACTCTTACTGCTGTATTTACCTCGATTAACTTAAGTAGTGGATAACTTCAACATGAATTATGATTATATTCGTGTAAACAGATATTCTTAATTTCGTTCATATAATAAAGTAAAACACATAGATTCATGCATCAATACAACATTAAATCATAAACCTAGTATTAAAATAACATAATTGCATGAAGTCATAACAGAAGTAAAATAGGTCATACACAGGTAATTCCAGAATAATTCTCTTTATTGTTGTTCAGATCTCTCTTACAGACTCTAACTACCCTACACACATAGCTACAGGGGTCTGCGCACTCAGCTATGGATTTCTACCCTAGACCTCTGCGCACTCAGCTGCAGAGCCTCTCTCCTACACTAAGACTCTTCGCTCTTAGCCCTCATAGAACCATTACATCAATGACTCTTCAAAACATATCTGAACTAAACTACCAAAACTGCCTTAGACTCTTCTAAGACTTCCCTTTTTATACATTTGTTATAGAAATTTTTGTGCCTTACAGCATGAAGCCTGAAATGTCCATAATCTAAGGGATCCAAAGTCCCTAAACATGTTGTTCATACCCCTAGAGGAACAAGGCCAGAAAACCACAACACTGAATAAAAGTTCTCCACCTGAAAACACTCAAAAACAAGGCAATTCTGGATCATGTCAACTGCTCCACTGAGCATCTGCGCTGAATGTCAACTACTCCACTGTCTACCTGCGTTGAATGTCAACTGCAAAGAAGGCTACCTGTGCTGGGCGAGTTTGGACATGTGGCACAGTCATTCCTCAAGGTGTCAATGCCCATGAAGCTTCCAAAATGACACTTGGATCAGGGAATTCGACTGGTGATGAGTAAGAGGTTCTAGATCTCCAAGTGGAAGCAATAACCTCCAAGTGGACTCAAGAACTGAAGAATAACTGAAGTGAGAGAGGACACTAGTCAGCTTCATGCCAGCCTCAAGCTAACTCATCCTTTCTCCAAAACTCCTATATATAGATCTCTCTCATGAGGTCTAGGGAGGCTGGAATCTTGTGAATGTAAAGAATTGTTGTTGGTTTGAGTTTAGAACTATTGGGTGATTTGCTTTGAAGGAGGTGAAGAGGAGATTTCTTTCTGCTGGGAAGGTGATGCTGGATTGGGCCTTTTATGGTTGTATCACTTCCTAAACCTTACTTCTTCCATTAATAAAGCATTTGAGGTTCTTCTATATGCATGTGTCTCAATGGTGTGTTGTTATACTTGTGTATTTGATTTATTCTAATCCTTGAATCAATTATGAATTTATGCTTCTTGTAGTTTCCCTCTCTTGCCATTTTACAGGATCTTGGTGTAGTTGGGCCAGTGAAAGAGCAAGGAGCTGGGGGCAAGCAGCAAGGAGAGAAGATTGGATCAATCATTAGCGAAAGACATCGGTTAGTGGATCTCTTTCTCCCCTCTTTTACATCTCATAAAGAAGTAATCTCAGATAGCTTTGCTTTGATTGTTGCTAAGGAACTATCACCCTTAGAGTGGGATAGGCTCATTCTGTATTGGATACTTTTCCCAACAACAAATTGGCGACTCCACTGGGGATCGTATCTTGTTGGTTGTTTGTGTTTTTGCTATTCATTTCCTAAACACAGGGAGTACCGAATCGAACTGCATTTGGATCTTTCAAATGCAAAGTAGAGGGCAGCTACTCTAGCTCAGTTTCTGGGCATGTTTATGATTTGAAGAGCTGATCCACAAGGACTCTGAACATCTCTTAGTGATAGCTTTTCATCATCCTTTTCATCCTTTAGTGTGTACTTGATTGATAGCTTTGATTTGGCCAAAAACTGTTGATTTTTGAGCAATCTGTAACCCGGAAACCAAGAGAAACGAGAGTTTCTCTCTTCATTGCAGGCACTGTGAAGGCAGTCTGCATTTCATCACAGGTCTCGAAGGGGCTACCTGCGCTGAATGTCAAACTGACAGTGTTCTACCTGCGCTGAACCAGTGTGGCCTTGTGCAACTGGGGTTTTCTGCTTTCTGTTGCCCTGTTTTCATCCCTGTTTTTGCAACCTGTTATCAGTCAATGTAAAATATATAAATATCAACTTAAAATATATTGAATGAACCTAACAATGCTTTGCAACATAACGCTCATCGTAGAGGTCTAGGTAGAGACGTGTTCCGGCATCGTTAAACGTAGTGACTGTCGATCTCGAAGAAGGTGGGTGATTCCTCCTGATAGTCGGTGGCACTAATACGGACTTGTGCTCCCACGTACCGTTGCGTATATATTGGGAGACCCCTATAGGAACAAAGCCTTTATCCATAGGAAACCGTGTCGGCTGCCCTACTGATCGTAATGCAGTGAACACAGCATTCATGAAGATCGACCACCCGTACCGTAAAACGTATTCTGTGGTTTTGCGAAACGTTTGGCACACCCTCTGCCTAGATCTCCAGAGTAGTTTCTTTTGGCCTTTTTCAAACTCTATAACTGAAAAAGTCCATCCGAGCATTTGTCACTTCGGGCTCGTTAAAACATCGAAGGAGACTAGAGTCATCTTTAGCTTTTTCTCGACTCTTTAAAACTAAAAAAGCAAGTTGTGTCTAAAAGCGTCTAATAAAATTCATTCAATTCGGAAACACAAATTTCCCCTTTTAATATTTTGGTTGATTGAGTAATCCGCAATCGTGGAAGAAAGTCAATTGAAACCCCGTCGTTTGCGGAGGCTTACGAGTCAACCGCCTTTGTCTTCGGAATCGAAAATAGTACGGACAAAGCGAACTCGTTTAACCGGTTCAAAATCTCCTATAAAAGTTAGAACAAGTGTTCCAACTACATCTGAGGTTTCGGTTACGCCAAACATTTCTGGAAACCCTGCCTCTATAGAAGAAGTTCAACAGCCACAGAAGGACAGTAATACTGATCCTAGTCTGGGGGCAAATACTTGTATAACTGAACCAGTTCCATCTGTAACCGGTCTAGAGAGTTTTGTTCCTCAAACAACTGTCGTTGTCGAAACAACCACTTCTTCAGCACCAGAAATATTTTACGGACCTGACGGTCTTCCTCTTCCACCGGGTTTGATTGAGATAGAGGAAATTGCAGAGGATCGGCAAGCAAGTACTCCAACCCATTTTGGAGTCGGGGTCACTCTATTTCCTTCATCAGAAGTTAATCCACCAAAAGTGGAGGTTCCTGTAGAATCGCTAGGCAATCTATTGGATAGACTTAAAATGTCTGAAAAACCATCATCATCTAGGACTGTGTCAAACGACACAGCGACAGCAGAAGCACCTGCCATCACTCCGACAATGTTTGCCGGCATACCAGCTGTCCTGACTAGCTCACAACAGCTAGAAGGAGTTCACCAAGGGACTATTTCGACAGTGTGGTTTGTTCTAGTTTGTTCATCCGGAGTAATATCCGGCAACTCTTATGTTGAGACTCGCCAAATTGATCCATTTGGAGGTCAATTTTGGCAATCCAGTCCCCAAGGACAATCAATCCCCTTTAGTTCCGGATTGCTACCGTATGGGGGGCAGTATGCCCTTTCATTATCCCCTCCGGGAGGGTACCCATACGGGAGTTCACAACAGTATTCAGGTTATACTGGAATTGCATCAAGTAGTTGGGTACCTATGCTACCTCAACAACCAAGGGTTGTATATTCTATGCAACAGTGTGTACCTATGACGAACATCCCAACCACACCGGCTATTGTAACAGTGTCACAAGTTCAAGCGATGCCTGTTGCATGTCAACCTCAGGTTGTAATGCAACAGCCCCTTGACCATGGGTCACAACCACAATCGCCAACTGGTGGGGCGACACAGGTCCAAATGGGTACAATTACCCCACACCTCGGTCCAACGGTTAGCATAGCACAACAGAACATGGCTTCACAACCATGGTTAGTGTAATACCAACAACCACAATTCCAGCAGGTGTACCAAGGTTCTGAGCAGCAGATCTTTGCGAACAGTGGAAAACCGTATATCCAAAACGGTCAAAACCAACCACTTTACAGTGGTCAAGTCCACCAACCGTATCAGTCATACCAACATCAATTACATTATGCTGGTATGCAAAGGCCCACTGCTCAAGCGATTCCATCGTACCCTGGTTATGCTTCGCCTAACCTAAATCAACAGTTACCATTCGTGGCGACTTTAGAGTTACCCGATTTACACCGGTTAACCAACGATCCGATTGCTTATGCCCCTTGGTGGCCAGCGATTCCTCACAAACTTCCATCTGACATTCCTAAATTCAATGGAAATCCAGGTGAAGACCCATCGAATCACGTGATGACTTTTCATCTGTGGTGTTCGTCGAACACCCTAAACGACGATTCGATAAGGCTTCGCCTTTTTCAGAGGACATTGACAGGTCCAGCGGCTAAATGGTATATTGAATTACCTAGAGCCTCTTTCAACAATTTTAGTTCCCTAGCCACGACTTTCTTAACCCATTTTCAATTACCGATAAGGTATGAAACGGGAACAGAAATATTAACCAACTTCAAGCAGACAACTGCCACCCATATATCTGATCATATACATGAGTGGCGTCGTCGTCGTAGGATGGTGAAAACATACGTTCTCGATCAGTTGTTAGCTGAATGGTTTATAAAGTCGTTACTTCCTGCTATAACGGAAGATGTGGCCAAGGGGGGAGTCGTAACAGAGGAGCAAGTTATCGCTCGTGCACAGTATTTGGACTTAGTTTATACTCAGTCCGGCACGCTCTACGACAAAATACCTGATGCTCCTAGACCGGAATTTTCAATTCCTCCTCCTCCTAAATCCAACAGTGACTCTCATGCCGGTGATGGCGTGATTGGCACGGCAAATGCGAAATCGATAAAGGCTTCGTCAAAGAAAGCCCGTAAGAATTCCAATAAAAATGCAAAAGAAGAGATTCTCGCTTCGGAAGTAAATGTCGTATCAGCAAATAAAGGCAAAGAAACCAATCAACCAGGAAGCAAGAAGAAGCAAAACAAAGGGAAGAAGAAGAAACAGGGTGAATCATCTCCTCGAAAAAATTCTTCAAACCCTCGTGGGCAAGGGAAACCAAATTATCTATGTCAAATATGTGATGAAGAGGATCATTACACAAAGAATTGTCCATTCAAAGCTGAGTTAAAGAGGTTCTTTAAAAGTTCCCAAACCTCAGCAGTGTTGACTGATCTGTTCCCAAACCCAGGTCAAAATATGGTTGATAGTGGAAATGGTTCCCCGTCTCAAGTGCTTATGTTGTCGGTTTCAAAACAGTAGAATGATGCTTTGATTTCGACAAGGAACAAAGATTACGGGAATCCTCAGCTGTCGAACGACAAAGGTAAAGATCAACCAAGTAGTTCGACGACAACTTCGAAAGAAGTTGTACCGCCCATCATTCCTGAATTAACAATAAAACCGCCAAAGGGTGTAGTACACAAGTCGACATTTAATCCTCGCGCCAGAGCGGCGCAGCATTATAACATAGTGGAAGATTTGGCACAATCGCCATCCGCTATGTCGACTCTTGAGGTACTACAAAATTGTCCATCCCAAAGGCAGGCTTTGTTATCGTCTATTGGTGGGGTTGATCCTAAGGATTCCAATCTTGTATCCTTTGATCACAAAGGATACGATCCTCAGTTACCAGCTCAACTAGCTTTCCTTATTCAAGTGAAAGCCCTCAACAAAACTGTTCACAGAACAATAATTGATGAGGGAGCATCAACATGTATTATGTCGATGAGTTGCTGGAAAAATTTAGGATCTCCAACCTTGTCGCGATCTTCGACGACATTAAAAGCTTTCGACGGAAGGACTTATACCCCATACGGTATCCTTAATAACTTGAAGGTTGAACTGGGAGGAAAAACAGTAGAAATTGATGTTGAGGTCATCGATGGAAATCTTTACTACAACATCCTACTGGGTAGACCATGGATTTATGCCATGGCAGCTGTTGTGTCGACTTATTTTAGGAAGCTCGCATTCCCGTTTGAAGGAGGGATTACGGTCGTCGACCAACAGAACTTCCTCCCTAATGGTTCACAAGTTACAGGAAGCATTCCCATGATCCATGAGAGAAACCATTCGCTTCAAGATATCAGAGTAGGATTATTGAAAGACCCCACATTGATGGGAACTTTCGCGCTACCACCTCCTATTTACATAGGAAATATACCGTTTGTAGCAACCTGCAACATGATATCTTCCACGAAGGTCGCAAAAGACAATTTCAACATGGATCATGCAGTTGTTCTACCCCCAAGCCCTTTAGAAATATTGTAGCAATCAATGTTTCAAGCATGGGAGGCGAACCCAAATCAACGCTCGTCAAGCGTTTGGGTAGATAGGTTTAGAGAATATGGTACCCCATTAGATCCTTGGTCGAAAGTACATGGGACCGATGAAGGAATCTTACAATCAATGTTGATTGAGGGGACACCATGGAATGATCACCACCATCGTTCCCTTCTTCTGGAATATGAAGAAGATACTCAAAGTGACCTTTATCACCCTTCAGTTTTTGAATATCTAACAAATACTGTAAATACGGTGGATTCCGAGCGAAACTTATCCAATATTGAAGAGACTATAGCCATAAATATCTCGACTAAAACAAATGTTGTAGAGAATATTTATGTCGGCAAAGGTTGTTCCCCTTCAGAACTGGAAATATATAACGCTCTTTTTCGCGAATTTAGAGATGTCTTTGCTTGGTCATATGATGAAATGCTAGGCATTGACTCGAGTATCGTCGAACATGAAATTAAAATGTATCCTGATGTCAAACCAGTAAGACAACGGCTTTGGCAGGTGCACCCCAAGAAAGCTGCTGCCATTAAGGCGGAAGTCGAAAAACTTCTCCATGCTGGATTCATCTACCCGGTTCCTCTAACCGATTGGGTATCGAATATTGTCCCTGTTATGAAAAAACAGGGAACAATTAGAGTGTGTGTCGATTATAGGGATGTAAACCAAGCTTGTCCAAAGGACAACTACCCTACACCCTTCATCGACCAGATAATTGATGAATGCGCCGGATGTGAAATCTTTTCATTTATGGATGAATTTTCCGGGTATAATCAAATAAATATCCGCCCATAGGACCAGTCAAAGACTGCATTTATTTGTCCGTGGGGCACATTCACTTATCGAAAATTACCCTTTGGTTTAAAGAACGCAGGGGCGATGTTTCAGAGGGCAATGAATTATGCCTTCCATGACATCAAGAACATTGTTCAACCTTATCTTGACGACCTTCCGGCTCATTCGGACTGATCATCCGCAACATTTAAGAGCTATATTTCTACGTTGCCGACACTACAAGATAAGACTCAATCCGCACAAATGTGTGTTTTGCGTCGGTTCTGGTCGTTTACTTGGCTTTGTAGTCTCTAAGGATGGGATTCGTCTCGACCCCTGCAAGGTTCAGGCAATCATTAATTTGCCTCCGCCTTCAAATTTGCTTCAGATTCAGAAACTCCAAGGGAAATCAAACTTTCTGAGGAGGTTCATTCCAAATTACGCAGAACTTGCTAAAGGTTATACTCGTCTTTTGAAAAAGGATGTACCTTTCGTCTGGGACCAGGTGGCGCAAGCTTCCTTTGATGCTCTGAAAGATTGTCTAGTAAAAGCATCATTAATGTATGCCCCAGACTATCAAAGAGATTTTAACCTGTATCTGGCTGCAGCAGATACGACCATTGCGATGGTTTTAGTTCAAGAAGTCGATGGAATTGAACATCCTATATGTTATTTAAGTAAAAACTTAAATGATACAAAAAGTAAATATTCTTATGTTGAAAAACTAGCGCTTGCGGCTGTTCAAGCGATTCAAAGGTTTCGACATTATGTCCTCTTTCGGAAAACTACTATTTTGTTAGATTGCAATCCCATGACTTATATACTATCGCGACAGTTGCTGGGGGGCAAATATTCAAAATGGATAGCGATCCTTCAAGAGTTTGATCTGGAATTTGTAAAATCCAAATCAAAGAAAGCTCTAGTTTTCGCAGAATTATTATGCGATCTCCCATCGTCATCCAACGATGAAACATCAGAAGAGTCAATCGTGGACGAAAGTTTGTTTCTGATATCTGTAAGCGATGAGTGGTATGGAGATATCATAGTTTATCTCCAAACCCAAAAATTCAGGCCAAACACCTCTCACTCCGAACAAAAACTTATACGATACCAAGCAAAAGACTACATGATCGTCGGTGATACACTTTACCGTCGTGGTATCGATACAGTTCTGAGGAGGTGCCTAACCCATGAGGAGGCCGAAAAAGCCCTGAATGAGTGTCATTCAGGCGCGTGTGGGGGACATCAATCTGGATATGCAACAACACAAAAAATCTTACGAGCAGGATACTTCTGGCCAACCCTGTTCAAAGATTCCATAACCGCAGTCAGAAGTTGCCATGCTTGTCAAATTTTTGATAGCAAAACCAGACGACGACCCGCACCTTTACAGCCGATAGTTGCTGTTGGGCCCTTCGCCAAGTGGGGCATCGATTTCATGCAATGTAACCCCACCTCGACCGGGGGGCATGGGTATATTATAGTCGCTGTTGACTATTTTACCAAATGGGCCGAGGCGATGCCTACATTGGATAACACTGGTGAAACAGCTGCCCTTTTCTTTTTCAATCATGTAGTCGCCAGGTTCGGCGTACCACAAGCTATAGTGACAGATCATGGATCGCATTTCCGCAATCACATGATGGTCGAATTAGCTGCCAAGCTAGGGCTATCTCACGACAGCTCTACCCCATATTATTCGCAAGCCAATGGACAAGTTGAAGCAATCAACAAGGTCCTGAAGCGTATGTTGCAAAGGATGATCGGAGTTCATAAAAGAAGGTGGCACCTAATCCTGTACTCAACTTTGTGGGCTTACCGAACGTCGGTAAAGAACGCGACCGGGTTCACACCTTTTCAACTGGTGTATGGCCTGGAAGCAGTCTTGCCGATCCAGTGCGAAATTTCGTCACTTAAACTCGCAATTGATCTCCTCCCCGGAACTTCAGAAGAAGAGGCTCGGTTCTTGGAATTAATCCAATTGGATGAAACCCGTTGTGATGCCGCTTTGGCTAACGAAGCCCATAAGAAACGAGTCAAGGCTCAGTTCGACAAAAATGTCAAACCCCGTGTCTTCTCAGAAGGTGATTTGGTCTTGCTTTATGACCAAGAATCCGATAAATTGGGAGGAGGTAAATTCAAGTCCTTATGGATGGGCCCCTATATTGTTAAAAGGGTGTTAGCAAAAGGAGCCTACGAGTTAATGGATTATGACAGAATTCCACTGGCGCAGCCCCGTAACGGGTTGTACCTCAAGCGTTACTATGCTTAAATAGTAACCTGCATGCGTTTGTTGTATTTTGTTTTCGCTAAAGTGTTTGTTCTGGTCGAGTGATCCACCTTTTTCATTTGTTGCAGATGTCGAACCTTTCTGGAGACATGTGTTGGATATGCCGATGGAGCGAGTCGTAGTTCGCGGAACCTATCCTCCGCAGCCTAGGCCATTTTTTATCCAAGCGGCGAGTTAGTAAGTTTCAGAGGTGTGTGTATTGGGAAATCAACGAATAACATCGCTGAGTATAGCGCATTGATAGAACTACTCTCTGATGCCATCACACGTGGCATATGCCGACTAATTGTCAGGCTAGACTCACAGCTCGTAATACTACAACTCAATGGTATATATTCCGTTCGCAATCCAGCTATTTATCGCATGTTCCTAAGGGTTAAGATTTTGGAAAGACAATTTGATTCAATTCAATACCAGCATATTTCCAGAAACTTAAACACATTAACCGACTCATTAGCAAATTATGTGTTAGATAGACATTTGCGACATTTATAAAAGAGACACATCATCAATGATTGTACATATGGATCATATAACTCAACCAGAATAAAACTCGAAAATCAAAATATATATAAGCTGTTTATTGTTCATACATAATGTTCTGTAACCAAGACAAAAATTGGTCATATGACCTAAAACTCAAAAAGATGCTAGGGGGCAACCTAGCCTAGTGGTGCTCATGATAGCACGTCACGGCCTGTGCAATCATGCGCAAGAGACGAGTCCATCGTCTAGGCACAACAGTAGTGTGTCGCTGCAGCTGTAAAGGTAACTCATCAATCCTCACATCGGGAATGCCAAGACTAAGGCTCTCAACCTGCTCCTGCACAGCTGTAAGGGTCTCAGTATCGTCAAGGTCGCGGAGAATAACTCTCCTAGCAGGCTCCACTGCCGGGGCAGCAACTGGCGGTCTCGGACGAACTGCTGGACGGACAGGACCAACATCTGCATGCACCCAAGAGTATGATTAAAAGTCTTGACAGAATAAAGCACAACAACATTATGAATACGAACAGTAAATGGTGATATGGTCAAAGAGTTTACCAATAACGCCCCATTGTTCGCCATCAGGTAGCACCAAATCCGGATCACCTCGGAAATCCATACCCACATATGGATACTCAGAAAAGACCATCTCCTGGCGCTCGAACCACCTGAAGAAGGCATCAGTGAAAGTGATCTGAGGTTGACCAGCATGCATAGACATGTGATCGACCCACCTCTGCATGCGTGGCTCGGTCGGAGAAGGCAAGTCGAGTATAATATACTGAGGCTGCATCAGTGGGATTTTCTCCAAGGCGAAGGCAGTCAGAATAGAACCAAATCCAAAGTTCTTCAGCTTCCCGTCCTTTACCTTGGTCAACTGACTTTTCATCTTAACAAGTACTGCATCACACCAGTTGAATACTTTCGGTTGGAGACACTCCAAGGCGTGCTGCACATAAGATCTGTTGGCAACATGTAGAGCTGCGCTACCGGCCATCCTACCAATGGTATACAGAATGGACCTGAGAGACCTGTCAGTAATCTCACGGATAACAACCTTGCCATCTCTGCTCGGCTGGGAACCTTCCCTGCAATACTGGCAGACATAATCTCTCACAGAGTCGGTCCCCCGGGTCGTACCTGACAAAGAAATGGGGGCACCTCTCCTTGACAATCCAGTCAAGAAGTAAATGTCCTCTATGGTCAAGGGGATAGATTTTCCCCTAATCTGGAATACTTGGTTAATGGGATCCCAAGCATCAAGCATATACTGCAGCAAAGTGATTTGTGCTCTCATGTTAGAGATACGGAAAAACTTCAGTAGGCCACAGTTCCGCAGCGCGTTCACCGTGATAGGGTCATGGAGGGAAATCATGTCCTCCTCTTCATGTTCTCATTCTTGCCATGTAAGGGACATTTTGTTCAAAGATCCCTGCAAAACAAACAAGAGAAGGAGTAAGTTCCTGAGTTTGATGAGAAACTGGAAAAAATTCATCAAAAAATGTGCTAAAAACTCAGTTTTCTGAGCCCAACGCAGGCAGAGAGTGTCCCACCTGCATTGAAGGTCAGGCTGCCTTAAGGCAGCTTGACATTCAACGCAGGTTTCGAATGGGAAACCTGCGCTGAAGTTAGGGTGCCCTGGCAAAACCCCTGAGGCTTAGAAAAGCTGGAAAACAGGCACAAAACTGAAAAAGGAAACCATGAAAAGAAAGAGCTAGGGTTTAGCTCCTACCTGGTCCAGACGGCGCTGAAAATCGTCCGCAGAATCTCTCGGAATCAGCTGGTGAAAATCAAGGGGGAAGAGGCACCTCCAGAGCTCCAACAAACCAAATGCAAATGAAATGGTAAAATGAGAGGTAAAAACACTTTTTAATAGCTTTTTACGTAGTTCAAAGCAAAATATTAAGGTTTTCATCTCATGATTATGTATTTCTAACAAAGTTTGATGCAGCAATTGAAAATGCAGTACTATCCTTGAAAAGAGAAAAGCTATTTATGGTAAAAATCAAAATTTGACTATGTAATCGAGCAGTTTTAGCATAAAGTTCATGCTAGTTAAAAAATAAACGCAAGAACCGAGCAGTTTTAACGCGGTCTTCATGCTTGTTAAAAAATAAATATAAGCAGTGAGCAATGTTTCCTCTAGAGTTTAAGCTCATTTTTAAATAAAAAATGAACCTATCCCGGTAAATAACCGTTGTGATCGTAAATTTATTAGCCATAAAAGCCTTGGTCGTGTTTGCACCTGCCACCTCCACTTTCATTTGGCCGATTGTTCACCTCCATATGATTGTTTACCCATTTTGAGGAACAGCTGCGAAGAGTGATTTCACCTAGCCATCCTTGTGACACTGCCGTGATTGGAAAATTCCAACCTGTACCTGGAATCAGTTGCTATCCTTGTTTATCACTCGTTCCTCAAAAGACGAGTCTTCTTTAAGCTCTTTCCATCTGACTCGTAAAATATGAAAAGATTGCCGAGTTTTGGCCTTCCAGCTCGTTAAAAGGACCGGAAGAGCTATCCCTCCTCTAGATTTTAATCTTTTTGGACCTGAGGGATTATTGCACAAAAAGGTCGAGCGCTTGTTTTATTTGGCTTGTTAAAGTTATCGAAAACTCATCCCTTTTGTATTGTTTTACACTTTTTCGGACTTAAGGGATTAGATGACGAAAAAGGAATTTTGGAGTTAACTTTATGTACCTTTTCAGACTCTCTAAAAATGAAAAGGGTCGAGTTTTCCTTGTCGTTAGACTCGTTAAAATGCATTAAATAGCGACAAACTTGTCTTTAGACGAGAACGAGTTTCCCTATCGCTAGGCTCGTTAAAACATAGCGATGGGCTTGCCCAAAGGGCAGGTTATAGAACAAGCATATGTTATCCTCCTCAAGCTTGACAAAAATAAAGAGGTACTTGTCAGAAATGACTGGGGAAAAATTGGGAGAACCTCAAAGCTTTAGTGGTAGCAAGTCGCTCTTGAACATGACACTTTTCCTCCGTACCACATCGGGTTGGGTTGTTTCATTCACCGGTCTCATCAACATGGTCTCGCCAAACCATCCACATTTGGGGTAATGCTACCAATCCATCGCATCAGTGTCGTTATATGTTCAAGAGATGTTATTCAGAAAGAGTCAACCGTGTCCCATCCACTACCATACATCATCTTTCATCCTTTCATGACCGCCACCCTGAATCATATTTCATAGATTGTTTTTACCTCCATTAAAATCATTAGCTCCGTTCCGTGTCACTGATGTGGGATTCATTAAGGCCCTCCTTTGACGGATCGCTCCTTGTCGACATCAGCTCATTATCCAAGGAGTTGATCTAGGAACAACCCCTTCAGTACTTTGAAGCTTGCATGCCTCAATGGCAAGTTTCTCACTTCTGGCGACAGGTATACATCAATGACCTTCGACCACAAGATTTTGCGTGGTGTTCGACGCCAAGTCATTTATTCATACCACGTGGATTGTACTTCCGTACCTTGAGGGTCATTATCATTATCGGTGATTCCTCTCACGCTTGTTAACGGTTTACATCATTGACCGGTAATCAAGCGATGTCTTTCCATGTTCGACTTCAGCGCAATTCTCACATGGATCGACTTGTACTTAGAGTGAAGATCGAACGAGTTTGAAGACCCCGTATCTAGTTTCATCCATCCGGGCTGCGATATATATTCAGGAAATATAAAGACATTTGACATGTACATCATTGCAGCAGATGATCATCCTACTCAAAGGATGATAATTTTCACCAAAATTATCAGTCTACCATCAGACGATCGTCTGTTCTATGTACCAAAATGAATTTATAAAGCTAAGCATGGGAATGCCCGCCTCAGTTAGATCATGAAAGAAGTATGAAAAATAATGTATTGTATTGTATTTTATTACAGGTCACCTCTCAGCGATTGAATGAACTTCGGATCCTCTTGATAAAGCATTTCACCCGATAAGCGACCTCATACTTTAGGGGGCAACTGTTATAGACATTTTTGTGCCTTACAGCATGAAGCATGAAATGTCCATAATCTAAGGGATCCAAAGTCCCTAAACATGTTGTTCATACCCCTAGAGGAACAAGGCCAGCAAACCACATCATTGAATAAAAGTTCTCCACCTGAAAACACTCAAAAACAAGGCAATTCTGGATCATGTCAACTGCTCCACTGAGCATCTGCACTGAATGTCAACTGCTCCACTGTCTACCTACGTTGAATGTCAACTGCAAAGAAGGCTACCTGCGCTGGGCGAGTTTGGACATGTGGCACAGTCATTCCTCAAGGTGTCAATGCCCAGGAAGCTTCCAAAATGACACTTGGATCAGGGAATTCGACTGGTGATGAGTAAGAGGTTCTAGATCTCCAAGTGGAAGAAAGAACCTCCAAGTGGACTCAAGAACTGAAGAATAACTGAAGTGAGAGAGGACACTAGTCAGCTTCATGCCAGCCTCAAGCTGACTCATCCTTTCTCCAAAACTCCTATATATAGATCTCTCTCATGAGGTCTAGGGAGGCTGGAATCTTGTGAATGTAAAGAATTGTTGTTGGTTTGAGTTTAGAACTATTGGGTGATTTGCTTTGAAGGAGGTGAAGAGGAGATTTCTTTCTGCTGGGAAGGTGATGCTGGATTGGGCCTTTTATGGTTGTATCACTTCCTGAACCTTACTTCTTCCATTAATAAAGCATTTGAGGTTCTTCTATATGCATGTGTCTCAATGGTGTGTTGTTATACTTGTGTATTTGATTTATTCTAATCCTTGAATCAATTATGAATGTATGCTTCTTGTAGTTTCCCTCTCTTGCCATTTTGCAGGATCTTGGTGTAGCTGGGCCAGTGAAAGAGCAAGGAGCTGGGGGCAAGCAGCAAGGAGAGAAGATTGGATCAATCATTAGCGAAAGACATCGGTTAGTGGATCTCTTTCTCCCCTCTTTTACATCTCATAAAGAAGTAATCTCAGATAGCTTTGCTTTGATTGTTGCTAAGGAACTATCACCCTTAGAGTGGGATAGGGTCATTCCGTATTGGATACTTTTCCCAACAACAACATTCCCATGGTCCGCGGACCAAAGGTGGATCTCATAAATCTGACACAAGTTACATAAACTAAGGGTGGAAACCCTTGATGACTCTTTACATCTTCACAATCCGCGACCACAAAATGCGGAGAATTTACATTCTTTATACCAAGCTTGGGCCTTTAGCCCCAAAACCTGGGCTTTTAACTCCAAAATTGACCCTAGGAGACCTGTTACTGTAATAAACTAATTTGCATTACCTACTTGTGTTCTTCATTTTAACAAGTTATTTTCAAAAAATATTAATGCAAATACATTGCGACATACACTAATATACATATCAAATACTAAAAAAATAAATGAGACAACCACGCAAAGGACACACTTATTTTAGGACAAAATTTTCTCGGAAAAACCCAGTGAGGGAAAACCGGTGCAACAGATATGAGGGTTTTATTATTAAGCATATTTCTGAATACAACTAGGGTACCAAATCTGGCTCACCCAACAGGGAATAAACCTGACAGAAGTACCTCTAGCTGAAGACAGCTATTTTGGTGAGTCCAACAACTAGATGAACAAACCCCATAGGTGACTGCGTTTTCCCCATTGTTGTGCAGCAATGGCTACTCCAAGCTCTGCGCTGGAACTTCATCACCTCCTGTAGGAGCTGCGTCACCCTCCCCGTGAGCCTTCTTGGCTCAAAAATTGATATCCTTAACTGCTGCTCGATCTGCCTCACAGAAACACCATTGTTGCCTCTAAGTGATTGCATCATCTCCTCTAGCCTCTGTGTCACCCCTTCTGGAGCTGTGTTGTCTCTCCTTGGTGCTGCTCTGCCTCTCTGCTATGTATTCTCGGTCTTGGACTAAAGTCCCTCTGCTGAACTGCCCCTCTTTGCACTAGAAACTCACTTTGAAATTCTCAGTAAAGCACACCCCAAAATTTCAAATTAGCTCAAGTACTACTCTATGTGTGTGTGTTCTACAACTAACCCCAAGACTCCCTTTATACTTTTCCTATTGATAAATCAACGGCCATGATCTAATCTCTAATCAATGGCTAAGATTAAATTAGACTTGATCCTCGTCTCTTAGAGGCTTCTCATACATGTTTCATTAATACCCATTAATATTTTAATTTTCCTGATTTTATACCTAGGAACCCAATTATAAATATTAATTATGTTAATAAAATACAATCCGGGTGGAATTTCACCAAACGATTTCTATGTCTTAGAGATATCATGTGTTCTAGCCCCTCCACAAAATTTCAGATCTAGAGCACATCTGATGCTATCCAAAACTAAACATGTCGAACATTTCCTTACGTTGCAACTTCAACTCTACCAACTCATGTGTACTCATCCTATAAGGTGCTTTTGATGTTGGAGCTACCCTTGGCACCAAATCAATAGAAAAGTATACCTCCCTGTGAGGTGGAAACCTTATAATGTCCTCAGGAAATACATCCTGAAACTGCTGCAAAATTGGGTATCTTCTTAACACATATGCATCCTCAGCCTCCTTACCCTTGTCACTATAAATGTGTACTGTAAGCATCAGATATCCTTTTCTGCAAATATGCTTAGCCTGCATAGCGGTAACGATTCTCACTAATGTAGGATTCTTCTTCCCCTGCAAATTCCTCTTTTCCATCCACACATTCAATGGCCTTGTCGAAGCAATCCACCTTGATTCTGTGAAGGTATAACCAATCCATTCCCAAAAGCATACTATATGATCCCAATGGAAATACATTCAAATGTGTTGTTGTAGGCATACCTTTAGCTCCAATGCACAAGCTCTTACCCAATGGTGAACTCGCTTCTTTGTACCTATAGCCATCTATACCAACCAAGATTTTGGATGCACTTCCACACTTATCCACCATGTCAGGATTAATATAAATATAGTTAGATCCAGGTTCAATCAAGATAGAAACAACTTGATCAAAAAGCTCACTATCCATCTCAATGATTGATGTCTGATGATATTCCTGCATGTTGTCTACAAGTGCATACATCTGAGGAATGATATGAAAACCATCACCAAATGTATGCACCTCTTGAGCACTGTAGATATGGGGTCTACCACCACTCTGATACTGCGGACAATCCCTCTTACGATGATCCTTACCACATATCCACGTCGCTTCTCAACTGTATTGAATCTCTTGTAAGGAACTACATTTTCTTTCTCAATTGCATCATGAGGTCTTCCTCTCTTTGGTGTCCATTTTCCTTCATTTCTTTTCAAGTCATGATTAGGCTCAACTTTGCACTTTGACTGCTCATAAAAATTCTTAAACTTTAGGATGGCCTCCTCAAACAATCTAGGCTCATCGAACTAAATTTGGTCTTTGTATGCAACTGGCAGTCCATTGATGAATATCTAAACCTTGGCCTTCTCCTCCTTGAGGTAAGGCACATATCTCAATGGATCCAAAAACCTACTAGTATACTCATCATCTGCCATGGAACCCATTTGCAACTCATAAAACGTCTTAGCTCTGTCATCATGGTACCTCTCGAACAAGTACTTCTTCTTGAAGAGCATTTCAAATGCATGCCAAGTCAAATATCCCTCATGCATACCTTTGACATTATTCACGTCTTCCCACCAAATATATGCTTTACCTTTGAGACTGAAAGTGGTTATATTTGCTTTCATATTTTCTAAATAATCGTGCAATGAAAGAATTTCTTCATACCAAGAAAACTTCTTCTTCATCCTATGATGTCTTCATCTCTCCATCAAAAGTAGGTGGCTTTGCCTTATTAAACTCATCCAGAAAGTATCCACTATCACTCGTGTAAGGATGATAATGATGATGATCATGATGTATGTCAGAGCCAGAACTGGAATAGTATGCACCTCGATCACCTCTCCTATCCGGAGTGTCCAACAACATGCCATCTTTGATCGTGTCATATCTATCTGACTTGTGTCTACTAGGATACCTACTATCATATTCCCCATTAGTTCCATCCTCAAGTCCATGGCTTATCTGAAGTGGTCCCTGTCGTTGCAAATCCGACAAACTCTAAAGTAGTATCGCATTCACCTCTGGTTGTTTCTCTTGTGCCAATATGATTTTTTCATTGTCTGCTTTGCAACTCCTTATTTCTTCCTTCAGGCTTCTCAATGTGTCTGCCAAGTCAAAAGAGTTCCCCACACCACACTGCCCATTTGATGTGTAGGGAGATTCTATGTAGTCTACCACCTTGCTAGCCATCTGATCTCTTTCCTGCAAGGCATACTATGTCAATTAAACCAAATTACAATAAACCAACGTACCTTAGCATAATTCGGGGAGGATACCTTGTATGCAAGATCACCAAATAAATGTGATACATGTATAACATAATCATAACATCATATAGACATATATCAAATAAGTGCATCAACGCATAAATATCATTCTAGTTAGAGTCCAGTCATCAATGCAAGGCCATATCAATAATGCATGCTATGACCTCATGCATGACAACAACCATTACTCCATTGCACACATATCCACATGAAAATATCAACATGCATAAGCAATGCCTAATCAATTACACATACGTATGAACACATGTAGGTGAAAATAAGTGATTAATTCTTGTAATCAACCTACAATACTGATACATGTAATCAAAACATTCAAGAATGCACCTGACATGCAAGGATGTAGTCAAGTGACATATAATAAACATGTAAGTGGCATATATCCATATGCAACTAGTCATATAGTTCTGACGTTTCATCCCACAAAATCACACCAAGTTCCTCATGACAACCTTACTACAATCATGATCAACATGACACAATGCAACAAGCACACGAAATGCAAGTGTAAGAGAAACACATGCATTCATGACCAACACATTCACCCAAGGAGAGTGAAACTTGGCTCTGATACTGTTGAGGGCCCTGAAATCGGGTCAACAACAAGGGGGATACCCACCCGGTCAGGAACCTGGTTGGTGGCTCCTTACCCGTTTGGTGTAGCGGGTCCGACTGGGGATAACGGGACCAGCTTCCCGATCTAAGGGGTGTGTGTGTGTGTGTAGGGTTTGATTATGCTGTTTCTTTGAGAACTTTTGATAACTAATTTAAATATAACTCATGATTTGACTATAAGCTACTGAAATCTAATGAAAACAACATATGCAATCTACGCTAACCCGGGGTATGTCTTTTCCATCACGCGATCTAAAAAATATTTCATATAATAACTGGTAATGAAGATTATTCAGCTACTATAAGAATATAAACCATTTAAGATAAACCATTCTGCATAAGTAGTTAAACAGGACAGTTGTGGACTGCATATCGCATGATAAATCATTCATATGTCAAGCATGAAAAAATGACTCCATTGTACAAAAGTGCCAAATGGTAACCACACATTTATACATTAACATATAAATAACATCAGCTGTATATCACTCTAAGTAAATAAGTAGAAATTCATCAAGAGATAAAAGTACCATTTATGACTAATTTTTACTCACAAACTTCAAGCAATAATGATTTACTTCTACTTACTTCTAACACCTACTAAGAGTACATAAATGCAACATCAATAGCAGACATTAAGATGCAAATATTAATAAATCCGATCCTTCCATTCATCAAAACCTCCTCTGAGGTGCAGAAGTGCATGTTCTGAGGACAAGTTTTTGACAAATTTCTAGACCCTTCTCCAATGCAATGAGAAGGGTTAAAATACTATGTCCTAATCCTAATAATAGTATTATTACAAAATTAAGGATTCAGTTTTCAAACGACCGTCCTTTTTCTAATATAACTAAAACAAAAAAGAAACAACATTCTAAATAAAACTACTTGTGGACTTGGTCTTTGAAGTTGCATGTTTCTAACATAGGCTTGAGAAGAGTCGGCTGGTTAATTTCCGTTCTGAGCTGGGCTGCGAAAACGACATCTATAAGAGCTGGTGCTACCTTCTCGGCTGTGTTCATGATACACTTCACTGTCATCCATTGGCTATGTGGTTTAACCAGGTACATCCAGTAACTTTCCCAATTCAGTCCAGCCAGTGCTTGGACAAATTTCCCTTTTGCCTGTGCCTTTTGCCTCCATTCTGTCTCCAGTTGCAACTTGTTTGGTAGGTAGCCCGGGGTGGTTTCTAAAATCAAATTGGCTCTGTGTAAATTTTCATTTACACAGTCGATAAGAATACTTGCCTGTGTCGCTGCTGCCTCTGCTGCTTGCTCTGCCTGCGTGATCTGCTCGTCCCATTTATTAAAAAGCATTTCTTTATGATTTTCATTAATTCTAGGTGCTCCTGCTCTTTTTCCCTTCTCATCATCTTGCCAAGTCAGATACTCTGTCACTCTCTTGTCGTTCTGATCATATTCGCTTCGCAACTCCACCACCTGACTGGTGATTTTGTCGCTTAGCTCACAGAAGTGCCTCCACTGTGATATTTTACGCCCCAATTCTTCTTGTTGCTGCAGTAGTTGATCGTTCAAGCCGATGGACTCTGAAATAAACTCTGCAAGCTTAGGTTCATCTCTGTGCATTTCTTGCTCCGCCTGCAGTTGTTTTTCTTTTTCTTCAAGACTCTTTTGGTAGCCTATCTGCATCTGTTGGAAGTCTTCTTGGAGCTTTTCGAGCTGTCTGGAGGCTTCATTGTTTGCGTTGGCTTGCTGTAACTGTTGTTGTAGCAGCTGTATGTGATTTTCTCATTACTTTAAGAGTTGTTGAACTTCAGAGGCCTTGTCAATAGTTGCAGAAGCATATGCTTATGCAATTTGAGACAGCTTCGTAAGATTTTCTGTAGGATTATTACTTGGGTCTTTCCACAAGACGTCTAAATGTTCAGCGTCTTGAGACAGTGCATTTTCGAGCTTTCTTTTCTTTCTTTGTCTTCTCACGACTGCCTTTTGCTGGGGACTGTAGAACACATCTAGCGGGGGAATTTCTTCTACGTTAAGTAGAAGTTCTGAGGATGGAGTGATGGAGAGATCTTCTACTTCTGTGGTAACGCTGACTACGGTCGGAGCAATCTCTTGCACCTCCTATGTGTCGTTTGCGGGCGTCTTAGGGACTTGCCCTTTGAGGTTGATTAATTCATTGAAGGACTCCCACTCTTTATCTAGCTCTACTACGACAAGAGGAGCTTCAATAACCGGAGGGGGAACATCTCTTGATGGCGAGGTGATAACTTGTTGCTGAAACATTACACTGGACCGAGTTGTATCTTTGACTACTTCTTCGTTAATTCTTTTTTCATGCACAGATTCTTCAGGATGTTCGGAACCTTCTCGCGCGACGTTGGACTTAGATTTGGAAGTGTTGGAGTTCTCGCTGAGGTTGATGCTCAGAGTTGGCTCTCTAGTACGTATTCATAACCTTTCTAGTGGAATGCTGGCCAGCCTTCTATCTCTATATGATGTGAATTTCTGGAGTTCACCTGGAGAAAACCTTGACTGAGCTTCTCGCAAAATCTCTTTGAGTGAGCTCTTACCTTGAAAGAGATCGTCAAACAAATCTTTGTGTCTGATGAACACTCTTATCTTGACGTTCGTAGTAAACTCTTGGGAAACTTTATTTGGGTCGAATGGCCTCATTGGGAACTTATATAATTGAAGGCACGTCACGTTTTCCACCTCATCAAAAGCGTGTCCTGCATTGAATAAAGAGAAGGCCCCACAATTGACGGGAAATTGAGGCCAAATGGCCTTTTTCTTATCTTTTAATTCTTTGGTTAAGCCGCCTTCATAACAGGCTTGATAAGAGATTTCTCGAGCCAAAAGCTTATCTGGGACATACAAGGGTAGGACATGTGGAGGAACAGTGCTTCCATAAACTCGAATGTAAGTAAACCATTCTTCCCCAAACCATCTTGCGATGGAGATGATGTCGGTCACGGCTTCGGGAGAGAACCTTGGGGGGTCCTTACCATATATCATTCTATACATGGGCAATATAAGCCCATGGCAAATCTGATAAAAATGAGGGGCAAACTGGGAATCCCACAAGACTTTGTGATAGACGTGAATAGGCAACGGGTCTTGGGTAGTCCATTTCCATCCCATAATGGGGAAATTAGATACAATGCAAACAGAATCCATAACATAGGCAGCCAAATAGAAAGGAGGATAGACCCTTTGAGGAAAGGATCTTTTGGACCTGTAACTAACCACAGCCGTATATAGAGTATCGGAAAGAATTTTAGCCCAATCTACTAAACCGGCATTTGTAGCAGCGTCGATTAATGGCAGCCACTCAGATGAAAACTTGTTGATATCGGGCATACCAAATAACCTACACAGCATGGCTGCAGCAAAACAATATGGAGAAGTAAGGGAACCAGTGCTGTACATACCTTTCTTATCCTTCTTTAACGTCTCGTCTCTTCTAGACCATTCTTTAGTGGTGTCAGATAGATCTGGGTTCTCCATTGCGAGCTTCCTAAGAAATTCTGCATTATAGGTCGCTTGCGGTTCGGGCAGATGGTACATTAGCTTCAGATCTTGGGCGGCGAAAGATCCCACAATCCCATGTCCCTGAATTTTGAATTGTCTGTTGCTTAATTCTGCATCATCCAGAATCCACTTGACCATATCTGTGTATGGTAGAATCTTAGGCCTTGCCGCTATTCTGTGAAGGAATGAACATGCTAGGTCTTCTAGGGTTGCTTCAGAGGAGTGTGGTGTAGCTGCAACGACAGTTACTTTCATTATTCTCGGCTTCTCCTCTTCTAATAGCCTGTACATGCCTTCCCATGTGGAGATTCCTGCATCTCGGTTGCAGGCTGTATCTGTGTATAGGGGCGCCATCTCCTTGGTCTTCTCTCTTGCTTCGGAGCTCTGAGATTTGTTCTTCTTTCCCATCTTTACTTTGCGTTTCTTTCTGAGTCGTCTTTTCACTTTGTTCCTGCAAATTACAAGTGAAATGGAATGTCCGATCAGAAAGTTGATGGGAGAGTTTTAAATGCAAGAGATAAATCAATTACGCCACCTTACGTGAAGCAAATATCCAACAAGGCACGCATCTTTAATCCTCTTAATGACTGACAACCAATCTACTTACTAACATTAAAAGCGCATGATTTCAGGTCAGGTAATGGTAAGTAGCTTTTCCTTTGAAAGGTGCACCCGAAGGATCCGTACTAAGGTGATTTTATGATTTGCTAATGTACCCTCGCATGTCGCACGATCGCAATATCGCAGATCGCAAAACCTAGTGCTTGCCAAATCTCATCTGGCTTGTTTCTGCGATGTGCGATCTAGCGATCGCAATATCGCAGATCGGCGAATTTCTTGGCTTTTCGTTATGGACATCAGTATGGTGCCATGCGATTTCGTTATTAATCATGAGGGTGGCGCGTATTTTGATTTTTAGAAGAGTAACGGAAATGTTTCCCATCTTTTTTGTATATGCGACTTTAAAAGACCTATCGTCTTCCATAGAAAAATATCTAAGATGCCTTTTCTAAATTATGATTTGTAACTAAAAGAAAGTCTATATTTTCTTAAAAATTTTATCTAAGGGTCCCCATTCATTCGGTATCATGATCTGATACTAAATGAAAAAGGGGGGGGTTGTTGCTGGCCACAACAATTGGCGATTCACTTGGGAGAACCAGTTATCTCTGTTATTTCTATTGACGCTTTTAAAAACTTCTGAAAAATTTAAAAATTTTGAACTTTATTATAAAAAGATAAGACAAATGAGACTTCAAACTGCCTATCATGTTTCGTTTCAAACTCTTTCCGTTTCAATTATTTGTACACCCAGTTCGTCTTTGCATCTAAATCAGCTGTTACTTGGTCTTTGTAAAACATAAAATAAAGTCTTCTCTATTTATCAGTACTTTAGTCTGCTCCTTAGTCGCAGGTAGAGCCTCTGCAGCCAGCAGGCGTCCATAGCCTCGACAGGGTTACCTTTTAACCAGCAATGATCCTTTATCCTGCTTGAGGTTACTCGCAACATTCCAGAGAAAAATCATTTTTACACACTTTTCCTTTTTTAATTCTCTAAAGAACAATGTCTTGGTTTGGTGGCCAAATTATGACACAGTCATTCACTTGATTTACACTTTTGCTGAACAAGCCGGCTTGTGATGAGATCTCTTGTCTTTTGATTGCAACAATCTTAAGTCGTTGCCCTGTTTTGATAGACAGTATTGGCAAAGTCAGCAAGTTATAATATCTGTGATCATGATAAGCCGGCTCGTGATGAGACCTCTTATTCTTTGAGATATAGTGTTTTTCTTGGGTTGTTTCTCTGAATGCTGTAATTTCCTTTTAGCAGGGAGGAAGTCGTTGTTTTTCCTTAAGAAAGTTCTGGACGAAAATGATAGGGCGATAAGGGCTGTTTTGACAGAGAATACTTATCTTAAGATTGATACCTTTCATTGTGCTGACCTAAAACAAATCCTACACTGAGATAGCTTTCTTTAAAATTTTGGAGTTTGAAACTATCATCATATATGGGTTGAAGTTCTAATGATAATAAAGATCAAATTTTCTTAAAAGATTCACTGTTGATGGTAGCAGAAGTTCCAAACTTTAAACAGAGACAAGGTATCTTCAGTAAATGTCAAATGTTACTGAACTAGAACAAACATTATTATGGAAGAAATTAAAAAGGAATGATTGGCGAATATTTTCTGAGGTTATGAAGAGAATATGTATAGCCTTGCCTATCAGTTATTAAAAACAAAAACCTAACTACACTACTCCTACTCCTACTCTTATTCTAACCATGTACAGGAAATAACTATGTGAAATGATATTTCCAATGGAACCATCTATTCATCTTTATCCCTAGCCGAATGAATCTTCTAAGCTTTAAAAAAGAGAATCGAAATTTTCTTGGATCGTAATTGTTGGCTAAGAAATAAAAACACAGAACCTCAATTGGAATTTTGGCTGATTTTTTTTTCTTATGCAAAGTTGTTTCCAACTGGGTACCTATTGGATCATAAAAATCAGAATGAATTTCAGTTGTGAATTGATGATGTCGCAATAGGAAGGATAACAAGTCAAATGGTGGACAAGATTTTTTTATTTCAATGACTTGTAACTTTTTATCTGTTAATTTTGAGTTTTTTGTGATTTTGTTCGAAAAGAAAATTCTCATATGTAAGTCGCTAAAACATAATCTATCAAAAGTTTGAAGATTTGAAAGGAAATCTGATTTTGTACATAATGAGTTTGAGTGAGAAAGGAATGATTGGGAATTTATACAAATAGTGTTACAGCACGACTGGGCTTTACCTGTAACATCTTACTTTTCACCAAAACTGGCCAGGCTTTGTGAATAGGGAACTAGGTCGTGATTACAAACTGGGATGGAGCTTTCCTTATGATACGAATCATAGATCGGGGTATTACCTGGGATAGTAAAATCATTTAAGTGATCTTCTACTTCGAGATGAGGGTGGACTGACATGATTTCTATTTTAAGATGTCCTCTGTCCTCTCACCCTAACTGAGTTATCTGAGAAAACTCAACAACATTATCATCGTCAAAGTAATTATCACAAAAGACTCTACAGATTTCCGTAGGTCCCTCCTTTTCATTGTATGTTTTCTGACAAGGGATTTCAGGCAATCCCTTTTTATCCTTGATCGAAAGCTGTATTAATGCAATCTCTTTAACTTGAAGACCCAATGATGAGTCATCTAAATAACCCTCTGTAGTTTTTGAGACGTCTTGAATATTAAGAGGGGAAAGGTTGTCGTCGCTAAAAACATTAGGATAAAGAGAAAAATGCAAATCTGGAACAATACATTTAAAAACATCATAAAAGAAACTTTGTTCATCAGATCTATCACAAATGTCGGGCTTTAGATCATACCTTTTTGCACTGATACTTTTTGAAAGAGAAACATTTGATTGATCTAACCTTGGCATCTGCATTTGTTGACTTGCAATGATATTGTCAGAGTCATCTTTTGTTTCCAAGGTAATTTTGCTTTTAGCATCCTCATCTCTCTTTACTGGTAGTAGAGCATGCATGACTCCCAGGCTTTGTAGGTTTTCTTCATTATGGATGCTTTGTGTATTCAACTTGGAATGATCATTCATATTAGAAGAAAAGCTAACAAAGGTAGAATTAATTTCTGATTGGTCAGACACAGGAGGTAGGAAATACTCATCGTAATCTGAAGATTCTTCATCTGTGAGCTCATTTTCGAGATCATACTGTAGGCATTTAAGATGAAATCGCATATTGAAATCCCTTACGGGTTCATCTTGTTGTCTAAGATAATCGATTTCATCATATACCTGGTCGTAATCATAACAATCAAGTTGCAAGATGAACATCTTAACGAACTGGTCCCAGCTGTGAATTGATGCAACTGGGAGGGTTTTGCACCATTTTGTAGCTTCTGCTGTGAAGGTAAGAGTAAAAATCGTGCACAAAATGCCTTCATCAATTTTCTGAGTATCAGAAGTTGAAACTTTTTGTATGAACTGAAGGGCGTGATTGAATGCAGAAGAGTTTTTCTTACCATTGAACTTTACCTGAGACAATAGCCTTACCACGTTCGGTGGAATGTTGGAAGAGGTATGAACATAGATGCAACTCCAAATAGGATCTTCATGAGTAGTCATCCTGTTTCAAGATTTATAATTCAAAAACATTCCAACAGGTATTATGCTCAGGCCCTCCTTCTAGCGCCAAATATGTTGAGGGCCCTGAAATCGGGTCAACAACAAGGGGGATACCCACCCGGTCGGGAACCTGGTTGGCGGCTCCTTACACGTTTGGTGTAGCGGGTCCGACTGGGGATAACGGGACCAGCTTCCCGATCTAAGGGGTGTGTGTGTGTGTAGGGTTTGATTATGTTGTTTCTTTGAGAACTTTTGAAAACTAATTTAAATATAACTCATGATTTGACTATAAGCTGCTGAAATCTAATGAAAACAACATATGCAATCTACGCTAACCCGGGGTATGTCTTTTCCATCACGCGATCTAAAAAATATTTCATATAATAACTGGTAATGAAGATTATTCAGCTACTATAAGAATATAAACCATTTAAGATAAACCATTCTGCATAAGTAGTTAAACAGGATAGTTGTGGACTGCATATCGCATGATAAATCATTCATATGTCAAGCATGAACAAATGACTCCATTGTACAAAAGTGCCAAATGGTAACCACACATTTATACATTAACATATAAATAACATCAGCTGTATATCACTCTAAGTAAATAAGTAGAAATTCATCAAGAGATAAAAGTACCATTTATGACTAATTTTTACTCACAAACTTCAAGCAATAATGATTTACTTCTACTTACTTCTAACACCTACTAAGAGTACAGAAATGCAACATCAGTAGCAGACATTAAGATGCAAATATTAATAAATCCGATCCTTCCATTCATCAAAACCTCCTCTGAGGTGTAGAAGTGCATGTTCTGAGGACAAGTTTTTGACAAATTTCTGGACCCTTCTCCAATGCAATGAGAAGGGTTAAAATACTATGTCCTAATCCTAATAATAGTATTATTACGAAATTAAGGATTCGGTTTTCAAACGACCGTCCTTTTTCTAATATAACTAAAACAAAAAAGAAACAACATTCTAAATAAAACTGCTTGTGGACTTGGTCTTTGAAGTTGCATGTTTCTAACATAGGCTTGAGAAGAGTCGGCTGGTTAATTTCCGTTCTGAGCTGGGCTGTGAAAACGGCATCTATAAGAGCTGGTGCTACCTTCTCGGCTGCGTTCATGACACACTTCACTGTCATCCATTGGCTATGTGGTTTAACCACGTACATCCAGTAACTTTCCCAATTCAGTCCAGCCGGTGCTTGGACAGCTTTCCCTTTTTCCTGTGCCTTTTGCCTCCATTCTGTCTCCAGTTGCAACTTGTTTGGTAGGTAGCCCGGGGTGGTTTCTAAAATCAAATTGGCCCTGTGTAAATTTTTATTTACACAGTCGATAAGAATAATTGCCTATGTCGCTGCTGCCTCTGCTGCTTGCTCTGCCTGCGTGATCTGCTCGTCCCATTTATTAAAAAGCATTTCTTTATGATTTTCATTAATTCTAGGTGCTCCTGCTCTTTTTCCCTTCTCATCATCTTGCCAAGTCAGATACTCTGTCACTCTCTTGTCGTTCTGATCATATTCGCTTCGCAACTCCACCACCTGACTGGTGATTTTGTCGCTTAGCTCACAGAAGTGCCTCCACTGTGATATTTTACACCCCAATTCTTCTTGTTGTTGCAGTAGTTGATCGTTCAAGCCGATGGACTCTGAAATAAACTCTGCAAGCTTAGGTTCATCTCTGTGCATTTCTTGCTCCGCCTGCAGTTGTTTTTCTTTTTCTTCAAGACTCTTTTGGTAGTCTATTTGCATCTGTTGGAAGTCTTCTTGGAGCTTTTCGAGCTGTCTGGAGGCTTCATTGTTTGCGTTGGCTTGCTGTAACTATTGTTATAGCAGCTGTATGTGATTTTCTCGTTCCTTTAAGAGCTGTTGAACTTCAGAGGCCTTGTCAATAGTTGCAGAAGCATATGCTCCTGCAATTTGAGACAGCTTCGTAAGATTTTCTGTAGGATTATTACTTGGGTCTTTCCACAAGACGTATAAATGTTCAGCGTCTTGAGACAGTGCATTTTCGAGCTTTCTTTTCTTTCTTTGTCTTCTCACGACTGCCTTGTGCTGGGGACTGTAGAACACATCTAGCGGGGGAATTTCTTCTACGTTAAGTAGAAGTTCTGAGGATGGAGTGATGGAGAGATCTTCTGCTTCTGTGGTAACGCTGACTACGGTCGGAGCAATCTCTTGCACCTCCTGTGTGTCGTTTGTGGGCATCTTTGGGACTTGCCTTTTGAGGTTGATTAATTCATTGAAGGACTCCCACTCTTTATCTAGCTCTACTGTGACAAGAGGAGCTTCGATAACCGGAGGGGGAACATCTCTTGATGGTGAGGTGATAACTTGTTGCTGAAACATTACACTAGACCGAGCTGTATCTTTGACTGCTTCTTCGTTAATTCTTTTGTCATGCACAGATTCTTCAGGATGTTCGGAACCTTCTCGCGCGGCGTTGGACTTAGATTTGGAAGTGCTGGAGTTCTCGCTGAGGCTGATGCTCGGAGTTGGCTCTCTAGTAGGTATTCATAGCCTTTCTAGTGGAATGTTGGCCAGCCTTCTATCTTTATATGATGTGAATTTCTAGAGTTCACTTGGAGATAACGTTGACTGAGCTTCTCGCAAAATCTCTTTGAGTGAGCTCTTACCTTGAAAGAGATCATCAAACAAATCTTTGTGTCCGACGAACACTCTTATCTTGACGTTTGTAGTAAACTCTTGGGCAATTTTATTTGGGTCGAATGGCCTCATTGGGAACTTATATAATTGAAGGCACGTCACGTTTTCCACCTCATCAAAAGCGTGTCCTGCATCGAATAAAGAGAAGGCCCCACAATTGACGAGAAATTGAGGCCAAATGGCATTTTTCTTATCTTTTAATTCTTTGGTTAAGCCGCCTTCTGAACAGGTCTTATAAGCGATTTCTCGAGCCAAAAGCTTATCTGGGACATACAAGGTAGGACATGTGGAGGAACAGTGCTTCCATAAACTCGAATGTAAGTAAACCATTCTTCCCCAAACCATCTTGCGATGGAGATGATGTCGGTCATGGCTTCGGGAGAGCACCTTGGGGGGTCCTTACCATATATCATTCTATACATGGGCAATATAAGCCCATGGCAAATCTGATAAAAATGAGGGGCAAACTGGGAATCCCACAAGACTTTGTGATAGACGTGAATAGGCAACGGGTCTTCGGTAGTCCACTTCCATCCCATAATGGGGAAATTATATACAAGGCAAACATAATCCATAACATAGGTAGCCAAATAGAAAGGAGGATAGACCCTTTGAGAAAAGGATCTTTTGGACCTGTAACTAACCACAGCCATATATAGAGTATCGGAAAGAATTTTAGTCCAATCTACTAAATCGGCATTTGTGGCAGCGTCGATTAATGGGAGCCACTCAGATGAAAACTTGTTGATATCGGGCATACCAAATAACCTACACAACATGGCTGCAACAAAACAATATGGAGAAGTAAGGGAACCAGTGCTGTACATACCTTTCTTATCCTTCTTTAACGGCTCATCTCTTCTAGACCATTCTTTAGTGGTGTTAGATAGATCTGGGTTCTCCATTGCGAGCTTCCTAAGAAATTCTGCATTATAGGTCACTTGCGGTTCGGGCAGATGGTACATTAGCTTCAGATCTTGGGCGGCGAAAGATCCCACGATCCCATGTCCCTGAATTTTGAATTGTCTGTTGCTTAATTCTGCATCATCCAGAATCCACTTGACCATATCTGTGTATGGTAGAATCTTAGGCCTTGCCGCTATTCTGTGAAGGAATGAACATGCTAGGTCTTCTAGGGTTGCTTCAGAGGAGCGTGGTGCAGCTGCAACGGCAGTTACTTTCATTATTCTCGGCTTCTCCTCTTCTAATAGCCTGTACATGCCTTCCCATGTGGAGATTCCTGCATCTCGGTTGCAGGCTGTATCTATGTATAGGGGCGCCATCTCCTTGGTCTTCTCTCTTGCTTTGGAGCTCTGAGCTTTGTTCTTCTTTCCCATCTTTACTTTGCGTTTCTTTCTGAGTCGTCTTTGCACTTTGTTCCTGCAGATTACAAGTGAAATGGAATGTCTGATCAGAAAGGTGATGGGAGAGTTTTAAATGCAAGAGATAAATCAATTACGCCACCTTACGTGAAGAAAATATCCAACAAGGCGCGCGTCTTTAATCCTCTTAATGACTGACAACCAATCTACTTACTAACATTAAAAGCGCATGATTTCAGGTCAGGTAATGGTAAGTTGCTTTTCCTTTGAAAGGCGCGCCCGAAGGATCCGTACTAAGGTGATTTTATGATTTGCTGACGTACCCTCGTATGTCGCACGATCGCAATATCGCAGATCGCAAAACCTAGTGCTTGCCAAATCTCGTCTGGCTTGTTTCTGCGATGTGCGATCTAGCGATCGCAATATCGCAGATCGGCGAATTTCTTGGCTTTTCGTTATGGACATCAGTATGGTGTGATGCGATGTCGTTATTAATCATGAGGGTGGCGCGTATTTTGATTTTTAGAAGAGTAACGGAAATGTTTCCCATCTTTTTTGTATATGCGACTTTAAAAGACCTATCATCTTCCATAGAAAAATATCTAAGATGCCTTTTCTAAATTATGATTTGTAACGAAAAGAAATTCTAGTTTTTCTTAAAAAATTATCTAAGGGTCCCCATTCATTCGGTATCATGATCTGATACTAAATGAAAAAGGGGGGGTTGTTGCTGGCCACAACAATTGACGATTCACTTGGGAGAACCAGTTATCTCTGTTATTTCTATTGACGCTTTTAAAAACTTATGAAAAATTTAAAAAATTTTAACTTTATTATAAAAAGATAAGACAAATGAGACTTCAAATTGCCTATCATGTTTCGTTTCAAACTCTTTCCGTTTCAATTATTTGTACACCCAGTTCGTCTTTGCATCTAAATCAGCTGTTACTTGGTCTTTGTAAAACATAAAATAAAGTCTTCTCTATTTATCAGTCCTTTAGTCTACTCCTTAGTCGCAGGTAGAGCCTCTGCTGCCAGCAGGCGTCCATAGCCTCGACAGGGTTACCTTTTAACCAGCAATGATCCTTTATCCTGCTTGAGGTTCCTCGCAACATTCCAGAGAAAAATCCTTTTTACACACTTTTCCTTTTTTATTTCTCTAAAGAACAATGTCTTGGTTTGGTGGCCAAATTATGACACAGTCATTCACTTGATTTACACTTTTGCTGAACAAGCCGGCTCGTGATGAGACCTCTTGTCTTTTGATTGCAACATTCTTAAGTCGTTGCCTGTTTTGATAGACAGTATTGGCAAAGTCAGCAAGTTATAATATTTGTGATCATGAGAAGCCGGCTCATGATGAGACCTCTTATTCTTTGAGATATAGTGTTTTTCTTGGGTTGTTTCTCTGAATGCTGTAATTTCCTTTTAGCAGGGAGGAAGTCGTTGTTTTTCCTTAAGAAAGTTCTGGACGAAAATGATAGGGCGATAAGGGTTGTTTTGATAGAGAATACTTATCTTAAGATTGATACCTTTCATTGTGCTGACCTAAAACAAATCCTACACTGAGATAGCTTTCTTTAAAATTTTGGAGTTTGAAACTATCATCATATATGGGTTGAAGTTCTAATGATAATAAAGATCAAATTTTATTAAATGATTCATTGTTGATAGTAGCAGAAGTTCCAAACTTTAAACAGAGACAAGGTATCTTCAGTAAATGTCAAATGTTACTGAACCAGAACAAACATTATTATGGAAGAAATTAAAAAGGAATGATTGGCGAATATTTTCTGAGGTTATGAAGAGAATATGTATACCTTTTCCTATCAGTTATTAAAAACAAAAACCTAACTACACTACTCCTACTCCTACTCCTATTCTAACCATGTATAGGAAATAACTATGTGAAATGATATTTCCAATGGAACCATCTATTCATCTTTATCCCTAGCCGAATGAATCTTCTAAGCTTTTAAAAAGAGAATCGAATTTTTCTTGGATCGTAATTGTTGGCTAAGAAATAAAAACACAGAACCTCAATTGGAATTCTGGTTGATTTTATTTTCTTATGCAAAGTTGTTTCCAACTGGGTACCTATTGAATCATAAAAATCAAAATGAATTTCAGTTGTGAATTGATGATGTCGCAATAGGAAGGATAACAAGTCAAATGGTGGACAAGATTTTTTTATTTCAATGACTTGTAACTTTTTATCTATTAATTTTGAGTTTTTTGTGATTTTGTTCGAAAAGAAAATTCTCATATGTAAGTCGCTAAAACATAATCTATCAAAAGTTTGAAGATTTGAAAGGAAATCTGATTTTGTACATAATGAGTTTGAGTGAGAAAGGAATGATTGGGAATTTATACAAATAGTGTTACAGCACGACTGGGCTTTACTTGTAACATCTTGCTTTTCACCAAAACTGGCCAGGCTTTGTGAATAGGGAACTAGGTCGTGATTACAAACTGGGATGGAGCTTTCCTCATGATACGAATCATAGATCGGGGTATTACCTGGGATAGTAAAATCATTTAAGTGATCTTCTACTTCGAGATGAGGGTGTGTCATCATTCAACTGAGCCTATCATCATTCAGAGGGTTGTCATTATCATGTCAGTGTCTAATGAGTCATTTCACACCTTGTTTAAGTGATCTTTTTCATATTCAGCTTTGCAGTCCCCAAATGCCTTTGATTGTCAAGTTGCAGATGAAAGCATGGAAGTTGACATATTTGATCAAATGATACAAGAAGGATCCCTACCTTTTTGTTTCGAATCATTTCAGTTTTTGAAGGGTAGGTTGTATAGTAAATCTTTAAATGGACAGCCTATAACAAATCAGCAATCTCTCAGTGTTAATATTGAGGATGAGACAGATGACAAAATTCTTGAGCAGCCTGTAGCATCAGATTTGCAGCTACCAAATGAACTTGAAGGGCAGATTATAGATGAAGGTATGGCAGCCGAAATACATGATTTGATGATACAGGAAGGTTCTATACCCTTTTGTTTTGAAGCATTTCAGTTTATAAGGCAGAATTCTCATAAAATCTCTCAAGAACAAGATGAACAGCTAGAAGGATGTCATGCATTTTCAATGGATACATTACAGCAGTCTTTTCAAGTTTTCATGATCCAATAGCTGATGTTTTGGATGAGGTTTGCAGTCAAAGTCTTTCTCCATTGACCACATGTGAGCTTGAAACATGTGCTGATATGAATTTGATCCGGCAGTCAGTTTCTTTGTCATTTTCAGTAGGGGTCTCGTCACAAGGCTCAGATCAAAGTTTTCATTCATGGTATGAGGAGAAGAGAAGTAATATATTGGATGAGCCAGGTTCCAGCGTGCTTGAATTTCAAGATCCTTATGCAGTGTTTTTGGAGGCGGCTAGAGCATTCATATCCTTCAGCGGATCTGTTTCTAAGTTGTCATCGGAGTTGCCTTTCATTAGTTCTCTCTTGTTGGTCATAAGTGAGCACTTGCAGAGAATTCGAACAGCAGATGAGATACTTACTTGGTTGCATTGGTTGTTTCATTTCACTTGATCAGGTGATGAATGAAACTGTTAGAGTAGGTGGTGATGAATAAGCTCCACTTTGAGCATCATTTTCAGTTTTTCGGTTGTGTTTAAGTATTGAGTCAGTTTTTAGTTGAGTGAGAGTCAATTTGTGTTGTCAAGTCATTAGTTTTCAGTCATGCATTTCAGCTTGAGTTTTTGACTCCATTGCCCAATGGCTGAAAGCACTGGTCTGCTCTCCCAGAGGTCTAAGGTTCTTGGCACCTCCAAGGAGCTACCATCCCCATTGGAGCCAATGTTAGTGTCAGTCTTTCCAGCCTTCCTACAGTGATCAAATATGCTCTTACAAAGTGTTCTCAGAGTGTCAAGGTCAAATTTTGTCATTTCAGTGAGTCTTCAAGCAAAATTTGGTCACTAGGCATTAGGTCTAGGGTTTGCCCAAATGTCAGTCCATGTCATCATTCAGCTGAGCCTATCATCATTCAGAGGGTTTTCATTATCATGTCAGTGTCTAATGAGTCATTTCACACCTTGTTTATGCTTCATGTTGCGCCCAGGCAAGGTCATTTCCCTCTCCTAGGGTTTTGAAGGCAATTTCTCTTGGATGGTCAAATCACCGGCAAAACTTGTTTCCTGATGTTCATACACCTTCCCCTATCCTTAAAGTACCTTATCAAACACTTCCCATCCCTTAGATCCGCCAAATTCCTCATTTTTGCACAAACCCTAGTTTCTAGCTAGAACCTGGCAATTTTCTAGGTTTGACCTGTGTTTTGTCCTTTTCGACCCCTTCCCCTCACTAAATCTCTGAGATTCCACTTTCCCCTGCTTCCTAACATCCCTCCCCACTCCCAAAAATTTTCCCAAGAATTTAGAAACCCTCTATCCCCTTCATTTCGCTCCATTTCGACAAAATCCCTTGTTTCACACATCGGGACAAGTTTCACTCAAAAGATGTTTCTGAGCAAGCAAAGATGAATTTTGCAAAACTGAGAGAGGTTTTTCTCCACAACATGCCAAAGAAGAAAAACCTCTTTCACTTTTTACACAGGTGTCATGGTTTGAGAGAAATGTCAAAAATACCGGCGAGAACGAAGGTGCTCCAAGGACGGTTGGCCAAAGCACAAAAACGAAGGAAAACACCCGATCCACTCCAAATTTTGGCGAAAGCCTCTTTGATTGAGCATGGTACTTTATTGGGGACTCCCAGCCCAAATTTCAAGAAATTTGGAGAAAATTTTGTCATTTGTGAATTTTTTGTGCAATTTTACAGGTTTTGGCCGTTGGAGTGGTCTCACCCCGCGCGCGACCACTCGTGGGGATAGCTCAGAACAGGGAAAAATCTACATTTTTGGAATTTTCATGCAAAAATACACTTGCCTATGGATGTACTTCAAATTTTATGGAGATTTGGACTTCCAAAAGCTCAAAATACATGCAAATTTTGACTTTCTGCCCCTTTTTTGAGTTGCAGAAAGCTGCCTTGGGAGAAATGACTTTTGAGGGGTCAAATCAACTCCAAATTCAGAAATTCCAGTGGGGTTGGAAAGTAGACTCATAGAAATTTCCAACAAGCTATCTTGAACCTGATTTGGACACTAGGAAGGCCTTCAAACACAGCTGCCAATGTGCGCGACCACTCCAAGGGAGGGGCGCGACCACTCAGGGAAATTTCACCATTTTGACTATTTCGGCCTGCAAAACACTGTTTTTACTTTGGTTGACTTTTGATGTATGTAAATGATGGATTGTTGGGTAATTTTAATGGCACATGGATACATTTACTCTCCTTTAACACTTCTAGAAGTTTCCTTGATGTAAATAGTGAATATTAAATGCATGGATGGGTTACCTAAGTTTTAGAGGCAAGTTGTTTTGACTGCCTATTATCTAGTGCTCAGTTTAGAATTAGTTCAAACTGCTCCTAGGAAGCTGAGCTCGACCCCTAGAGGTGGGGAAAGGAGTTAGATGATCTATATTATGCCTTCTCTTGCTCATTTTCATGGTTGGACTCTGGAGGGAGAAGCTCTATTGTATATTTTACTTGTATCTCTGCAATTTGAGAAAAAGGAAGACCAGGGTTTTGCAGACATCATTGTGGATTCTTGTGGATTATTATGTTGATGGTGTGTTTCCTACTTGTCATTGTAAGTGTGTTTATGTGTTCCATCCCTTTCTTTACTGCTGCTAATTAAACAAATGAAGTGATAAAGTTTGAATTCATGCATGCCATGCTCAACTTTCAATTTTGTTTAATATTTATGTTTTCCACTGTTTAAAGAGGATTCAAAGTCATTGTTTTCCCTCTTTAGCTCCCTCTCTTTCTTCCTTGATCATCCATCTCAGCTTAAGGCATCAGCACAAACTCCTACCCAGCCCCAAAGACCCACCTGCAAAAACTGAGCTCAATCCCCAGACCATGAATTGCACTCCCTCCAATTGCCACCAAAAACCCCAAAAACTTTAAATCAACACTCCTTATCCGTTTACTAGCCTAATATCAATGTTCCTAATTGGGTCAGCTCATCATATTGAAATATCTACCGAGTTTGACCAGAGAGAGCCTTCTCATACCCCGTAGGGCTAGCTACGAGGTGAAATGGTTTGATGTTGCCTTGAAGATTTACCTTCCTCAGCCTAGGGTGAAATCTCAAGCACTAACAGGGTGGACTGACATGATTTCTGTTTTAAGATGTCCTCTGTCCTCTCACCCTAACTGAGTTATCTGAGAAAACTCAACAACATTATCATCGTCAAAGTAATTATCACAAAAGACTCTACAGATTTCCGTAGGTCCCTCCTTTTCATTGTATGTTTTCTGACAAGGGATTTCAGGCAATCCCTTTTTATCCTTGATCGAAAGCTGTATTAATGCAATCTCTTTAACTTGAAGACCCAATGATGAGTCATATAAATAACCCTCTGTAGTTTTTGAGACATCTTGAATATTAAGAGGGGAAAGGTTGTCGTCGCTAAAAACATCAGGATAAAGAGAAAAATGTAAATCTGGAACAATACATTTAAAAACATCATAAAAGAAACTTTGTTCATCAGATCTATCACAAATGTCGGGCTTTAGATCATACCTTTTTGCACTGATACTTTTTGAAAGAGAAACATTTGATTGATCTAACCTTGGCATCTACATTTGTTGATTTGCAATGATATTGTCAGAGTCATCTTTTGTTTCCAAGGTAATTTTGCTTTTAGCATCCTCATCTCTCTTTACTGGTAGTAGAGCATGCATGACTCCCAGGCTTTGTAGGTTTTCTTCATTATGGATGCTTTGTGTATTCAACTTGGAATGATCATTCATATTAGAAGAAAAGCTAGCAAATGTAGAATTAATTTCTGATTGGTCAGACACAGGAGGTAGGAAATACTCATCGTAATCTGAAGATTCTTCGTCTGTGAGCTCATTTTCGAGATCATACTGTAGGCATTTAAGATGAAATCGCATATTGAAATCCCTTACGGGTTCACCTTGTTCTCTAAGATAATCGATTTCATCATATACCTGGTTGTAATCATAACAATCAAATTCCAAGATGAACATCTTAACGAACTGGTCCCAGCTGTGAATTGATGCAACTGGGAGGGTTTTGCACCATTTTGTAGCTTCTACTGTGAAGGTAAGAGTAAAAATCCTGCACAAAACGCCTTCATCAATTTTCTGAGTATCAGAAGTTGAAACTTTTTGTATGAACTGAAGGGCGTGATTGAATGCAGAAGAGTTTTTCTTACCATTGAACTTTACCTGAGACAATAGCCTTACCACGTTCGGTGGAATGTTGGAAGAGGTATGAACATAGATGCAACTCCAAATAGGATCTTCATGAGTAGTCATCCTGTTTCAAGATTTATAATTCAAAAACATTCCAACAAGTATTATTCTCAGCCTTCCTTCTAGCGCCAAATATGTTGAGGGCCCTGAAATCGGGTCAACAACAAGGGGGATACCCACCCGGTCGGGAACCTGGTTGGCGGCTCCTTACACGTTTGGTGTAGCGGGTCCGACTGGGGATAATGGGACCAACTTCCCGATCTAAGGGGTGTGTGTGTGTGTGTAGGGTTTGATTATGTTGTTTCTTTGAGAACTTTTGAAAACTAATTTAAATATAACTCATGATTTGACTATAAGCTGCTGAAATCTAATGAAAACAACATATGCAATCTACGCTAACCCGGGGTATGTCTTTTCCATCACGCGATCTAAAAAAGATTTCATATAATAACTGGTAATGAATATTATTTAGCTACTATAAGAATATAAACCATTTAAGATAAACCATTCTGCATAAGTAGTTAAACAGGACAGTTGTGGACTGCATATCGCATGATAAATCATTCATATGTCAAGCATGAACAAATGACTCCATTGTACAAAAGTGCCAAATGGTAACCACACATTTATACATTAACATATAAATAACATCAGTTGTATATCACTCTAAGTAAATAAGTAGAAATTCATCAAGAGATAAAAGTACCATTTATGACTAATTTTTACTCACAAACTTCAAGCAATATTGATTTACTTCTACTTACTTCTAACACCTACTAAGAGTACAGAAATGCAACATCAGTAGCAGACATTAAGATGCAAATATTAATAAATCCGATCCTTCCATTCATCAAAACCTCCTCTGAGGTACAGAAGTGCATGTTCTGAGGACAAGTTTTTGACAAATTTCTGGACCCTTCTCCAATGCAATGAGAAGGGTTAAAATACTATGTCTTAATCCTAATAATAGTATTATTACAAAATTAAGGATTCGGTTTTCAAACGACCGTCCTTTTTCTAATATAACTAAAACAAAAAAGAAACAACATTCTAAATAAAATTGCTTGTGGACTTGGTCTTTGAAGTTGCATGTTTCTAACATAGGCTTGAGAAGAGTCGGCTGGTTAATTTTCGTTCTGAGCTGGGCTGCGAAAACGACATCTATAAGAGCTGGTGCTACCTTCTTGGATGCGTTCATGATACACTTCACCGTCATCCATTGGCTATGTGGTTTAACCAGGTACATCCAGTAACTTTCCCAATTCAGTCCAGTTGGTGCTTGGACAGCTTTCCCTTTTGCCTATGCCTTTTGCCTCCATTCTGTCTCCAGTTGCAACTTGTTTGGTAGGTAGCCCGGGGTGGTTTCTAAAATCAAATTGGCCCTATGTAAATTTTCATTTACACAGTCGATAAGAATACTTGCCTATGTCGCTGATTCCTCTGTTGCTTGCTCTGCCTGCGTGATCTGCTCGTCCCATTTATTAAAAAGCATTTCTTTATGATTTTCATTAATTCTAGGTGCTCCTGCTATTTTTCCCTTCTCATCGTCTTGCCAAGTCAGATACTCTGTCACTCTCTTGTCGTTCTGATCATATTCGCTTCGCAACTCCACCACCTTACTGGTGATTTTGTTGCTTAGCTCACAGAAGTGCCTCCACTGTGATATTTTATGGCCCAATTCTTCTTGTTGCTGCAGTAGTTGATCGTTCAAGCCGATGGACTCTGAAATAAACTCTACAAGCTTAGGTTCATCTCTGTGCATTTCTTGCTCTGCCTGCAGTTGTTTTTCTTTTTCTTCAAGACTCTTTTGGTAGCCTATTTGCATCTGTTGGAAGTCTTCTTGGAGCTTTTCGAGCTGTCTGGAGGCTTCATTGTTTGCGTTGGCTTGTTGTAACTGTTGTTGTAGCAGCTGTATGTGATTTTCTCGTTCCTTTAAGAGTTGTTGAACTTCAGAGGCCTTGTCAATAGTTGCAGAAGCATATGCTCCTGCAATTTGAGACAGCTTCGTAAGATTTTCTGTAGGATTATTACTTGGGTCTTTCCACAAGATGTATAAATGTTCAGCGTCTTGAGACAGTGCATTTTGGAGCTTTCTTTTCTTTCTTTTTCTTCTCACGACTGCCTTGTGCTGGGGACTGTAGAACACATCTAGCGGGGGAATTTCTTCTACGTTAAGTAGAAGTTCTGAGGATGGAGTGATGGAGAGATCTTCTGCTTCTGTGGTAACGCTGACTACGGTCAGAGCAATCTCTTGCACCTCCTGTGTGTCATTTGTGGGCATCTTTGGGACTTGCCCTTCGAGGTTGATTAATTCATTGAACGACTCCCACTCTTTATCTATCTCTACTGTGACAAGAGGAGCTTCGATAACTGGAGGGGGAACATCTCTTGATGGCGAGGTGATAACTTGTTGCTGAAACATTACACTGGACCGAGCTGTATCTTTGACTGTTTCTTCGTTAATTCTTTTGTCATGCACAGATTCTTCAGGATGTTCGGAACCTTCTCGCGCAGGGTTGGACTTAGATTTGGAAGTGCTGGAGTTCTCGCTGAGGCTGATGCTCGGAGTTGGCTCTCTAGTTGGTATTCGTAGCCTTTCTAGTGGAATGTTGGCCAGCCTTCTATCTCTTTATGATGTGAATTTCTGGAGTTCACTTGGAGATAACCTTGACTGAGCTTCTCGCAAAATCTCTTTGAGTGAGCTCTTATCTTGAAAGAGATCATCAAACAAATCTTTGTGTCCGACGAACACTCTTATCTTGACGTTCGTAGTAAACTCTTGGGCAACTTTATTTGGTTTGAATGGCCTCATTGGGAACTTATATAATTGAAGGCACGTCACATTTTCCACCTCATCAAAAGCGTGTCCTACATCGAATAAAGAGAAGGCCCCACAATTGACGGGAAATTGAGGCCAAATGGCCTTTTTCTTATCTTTTAATTCTTTGGTTAAGCCGCCTTCAGAACAGGTCTGATAAGCGATTTCTCGAGCCAAAAGCTTATCTGGGACATACAAGGGTAGGACATGTGGAGGAACAGTGCTTCCATAAACTCGAATGTAAGTAAACCATTCTTCCCCAAACCATCTTGCGATGGAGATGATGTCGGTCACGGCTTCGGGAGAGCACCTTGGGGGGTCCTTACCATATATCATTCTATACATGGGCAATATAAGCCCATGGCAAATCTGATAAAAATGAGTGGCAGACTGGGAATCGCACAAGACTTTGTGATAGACGTGAATAGGCAACGGGTCTTGGGTAGTTCATTTGCATCCCATAATGGGGAAATTAGATACAAGGCAAACAGAATCCATAACATAGGCAGCCAAATAGAAAGGAGGATAGATCCTTTGAGAAAAGGATCTTTTGGACCTGTAACTAACCACAGCCATATATAGAGTATCGGAAAGAATTTTAGCCCAATCTCCTAAATCGCCATTTGTGGCAGTGTCGATTAATGGCAGCCACTCAGATGAAAACTTGTTGATATCAGGCATACCAAATAACCTACACAGCATGGCTGCAGCAAAACAATATGGAGAAGTAAGGGAACCAGTGCTGTTCATACCTTTCTTATCTTTCTTTAATGGCTCGTCTCTTCTAGACCATTCTTTAGTGGTGTCAGATAGATCTAGGTTCTCCATTGCGAGCTTCCTAAAAAATTCTGCATTATAGGTCGCTTGCGTTCGGGCAGATGGTACATTAGCTTCAGATCTTGGGCGGCGAAAGATCCCACGATCCCATGTCCCTGAATTTTGAATTGTCTGTTGCTTAATTCTGCATCATCCAGAATCCACTTGACCATATATGTGTATGGTAGAATCTTAGGCCTTGCCGCTATTCTGTGAAGGAATGAACATGCTAGGTCTTCTAGGGTTGCTTCAGAGGAGCGTGGTGCAGCTGCAACTGCAGTTACTTTCATTATTCTCAGCTTCTCCTCTTCTAATAGCCTTTACATGCCTTCCCATGTGGAGATTCTTGCATCTCGGTTGCAGGCTGTATCTGTGTATAGGGGCACCATCTCCTTGGTCTTCTCTCTTGCTTCAAAGCTCTGAGCTTTGTTCTTCTTTCCCATCTTTACTTTGCGTTTCTTTCTGAGTCGTCTTTGCACTTTGTTCCTGCAGATTACAAGTGAAATGGAATGTCCGATCAGAAAGGTGATGGGAGAGTTTTAAATGCAAGAGATAAATCAATTACGCCACCTTACGTGAAGCAAATATCCAACAAGGCACGTGTCTTTAATCCTCTTAATGACTGACAACCAATCTACTTACTAACATTAAAAGCGCATGATTTCAGGTCAGGTAATGGTAAGTTGCTTTTCCTTTGAAAGGCGCGCCCGAAGGATCCGTACTAAGGTGATTTTATGATTTGCTGACGTACCCTCGCATGTTGCACGATCGCAATATCCCAGATCACAAAACCTAGTGCTTGCCAAATCTCGTCTGGCTTGTTTCTACGATTTGCGATCTAGCGATCGCAATATCACAGATCGGCGAATTTCTTGCCTTTTCGTTATGGACGTCAGTATGGTGCGATGCGATGTCGTTATTAATCATGAGGGTGGCGCGTATTTTGATTTTTAGAAGAGTAACGGAAATTTTTCCCATCTTTTTTCTATATGCGACTTTAAAATAACTATCGTCTTCCATAGAAAAATATCTAAGATGCCTTTTCTAAATTATGATTTGTAACTAAAAGAAAGTCTAGCTTTTCTTAAAAAAATTATCTAAGGGTCCCCTTTCATTCGGTATCATGATCTGATACTAAATGAAAAAGGGGGGGGTTGTTGCTGGCCACAACAGATACCAATATATAACACCCCCTCCTCCCAGGTCCACCTAATCAACCGACCAATCAGGGTAAACATACGACAAGAGAGGATACTATAAGGGATTCAACTTCCTTGGTGACCTTAAGGAAATGGAACTGACAAAACATATCAAACAAACCCATCCACATTAGAAAAAACACCCTCAGGAGACATGTTACCCATTCAGACATTCTGTCCCTGGTCCCACTAATGATTTAAACCTTTTATCCCTTGGTCACTATCATGCTATAGGCAAGACAACGACGAGAAGGAAAAGTTGCTCTCATAGGCCTGTGTGCTAATGTCCCCAAGATTTGAGCCACTTTTCTAGCCCAGAATCCAGACCTATTCCAAAAACTTGTTATAAACTTCAGAATACATCAAAGACATGATGACAATATAAACAAATAAAAAATAAACCTCAGGACTAGGCCTGAGCATGCCCAATTGGGACTGGCATTTCGTCAAACACTTGGCATCAATGCAACCCACAGGTCTAGGATACAAGAAAGAGAAAAAATGGCTGAAATAAATTATGAAACATAACCAAAAGGATCACCTCCTTCTCCATTGAACTATTATATCATCAATTAGGTCTTGCATCTATGCATTTAACAATTACAAGTAAATACATGAAGTAACCATGACATGAACCAGTCATTTAACCATGCTTATAACTAGCATAAAACCATATAAATATCATAGATATGATAGCCATTAAATCCACATATAAACTAGTGCAAAAGTAAGAGGACTTAGCTTTTATTAGTCATAGGTAAATCTGACCAGGTTCAGGACTTCCATGTACCACCTGACCGTAGACATGGCTGAACCAAATCTCTCTTTCAGCCAGTCACCTCCATGCCATATTCCAAGAATGAATGTGGGATCTCATAGAACAACCAAGGGAATCCGGAAGTTAAACCACCTCCACCCTCACCAAACTGTGGTCACACCAAAACCAGTGCTCCAATCACAACCTAATCGAACTTGGAATTTCATCTAGAATCCATCACTATCCTTGAGGAGTTTTCTTCTCTCCTGGGCTCTCAGGCTTTACCGCATTCCAATCCCGAATCACTAGGCCCTAAATAGAGACCAGTCTCTTAGGATTTACCACAATCCAAGCCCAGATTACTAGGCCTAAATCGAGACTTCTCCCTCAGGCTTTACCGTGTATCCTGCCAAAACTGGTCAAGGGATTCCTATGCCTTTGGGAATGAAACTTGAGACCACATCCACCCCGAATTTTGAAATCCATCCGGAAAACAAAAGCTCAAAATAGAGATAAACATCCCAACATACCATGGCATTTGGAAAAAGGCAAGGTTAGGATGAAAACCACTGTCATAACTCGAAAAAACCATGCCACCAACATCAAGAGAACCATACACCAACATGCAAAGCCATGTGTTTCCAAACCAGTTAGGAAATCACACATGCAAAAGGTTACCTGCAAGTATTCCTACTGAAGCTGCTTGATCTTGGTTTCCTTCCTTGATCCTTGATTTCCTTCCTTTACCTTTTCTTTCTTTTCCTTCCTTGATCCAAAGATAGAGTGCTCCAAGAAAACTCTAAGTGACCAAGAGTGTGAGAGAGAGAGAATAATGAGATAGCTCCAAACTTGAACTGACCAAGAGCTTACACTGACTAAGATTGAGCCAAAAACATGGAAATTGATCCTCATAAGCATTTTTATCAATGAGGCCTTTAATTTCTTTATTTTTAATTATTTTCCTTCAATTTCCTCCTCACATGCAACCTGTGACCTTTCACCTTACTTTTCTCCTAATTTCCATTATTTTCATAAATAAATATTCCAAAAATGCCTTTTTTGTCTTTTCCTTAGCCAAAAACACACATCCAGTGATTCCCATTAGGATATCTTTGCCAAACATTCAACTTGGAATAAGTGTCCCTTAACCGTGGTCTTATTTTTCCTTTATTAACTTTTATTACAAGAATGTTTCACTAGGGCTCTTACAACATCCCATGCTATTGATGGTATTGTTGGAACCATTTCACAACCTCAAATTCAACCATATGCTCCACCTCAGATGAGTTATGGTCAACCCCAAGGAGGGACTAGTTCCTCTTACATCTATCCCTCCCCTAATCTCCCACATGGAAACTCTTATCCAGGTCCCAACACGTCATATACATATCCCCATCGGCATCAACAGCTGCCAGAGTCAGATGCTTCTCCACTTGTTTATCCTAATGTTTCCCATCTCCTTATTATCTATATGCACCACCTAGCTCTGTAGCCATGTCGACCCCAACACTTAGCCCCCCATGCCTCCACCTCTCCCACAACAACAACCTCCTCCACAAGGTCAGGTGTATGCTCAGCAGAGTGTGTCCAATCCCCTTAGACCCATAAAAAGGAAAAAGGGGAAAAGTAACCATAACTAGCCATCTCAAGGTAATCGAGGTAGTTAGGGTCCACCACCTATTTCACCTCAAGGAAACTAGTCTAATCCCTCAACCCAACAACATGGCGAACAACACAAGAAAAACAAGGGTCTTAGTATGAACAAACCTTGTGCCTATTGCAACATATATGGATATTATATTCGTGAGAGTCCACTTTTACCTCAGACGCATCAAGTATGGGAAGCTCAAGAAACTTCTTCTAGAAGATCACAATCCATATCTCCTCCTCCTCCTCCTGCTTCATCTCAACTAGTTGTTATTCCCAATCCTTTTCCTCACCAAGGATATCTTACTGCTCAACCTACACATGGTCATGCAGATCCCCCAGCTCCACCATCTAGTCATAATGATTATCAGATTCTTATGATGAATTCTTATGAGTTCAATACCAAGCAATTCAACCTTCATACTTGATCACACTAATATGACAAGCCACCCGCTAAGTCAACGACTGAGTCCCAACCCCAAGTTTCCACTGAGCCTCTGTCATCATCCAATGGTACCTTACATGTCACTCCACCTAATGCAGACGTTATCCCCAAGATCCCCAAAGCTCCATTACGGAAAAAAGTTTCTTATAATAAATCCGCCCATACATATAGCATAGTAGATGACTTGGCACAATCTCTTGCTTCCATGTCAAGGCTGGAAGTCCTCTAGATGTGCCCATTCCAACGAAAAGGTCTACTCTCTGCTTTGGGTGATATGGATCCTCATGATGATCATATGATTTTATTTGATATTGACAAGTCGAAACATCCTCCTTGTTGGCTTGATGGGCCCCGACCCACATTCAACATTAATTAGCCAAGCAAATCCCTACACTAATGGCACTTTCGGCATCAATCCATGGAGCGTGGACTGAAGTCTCACCCGAAGCAATATGGGGGGATGCGAGAACCAAGTTTCTACACCTTGACATGGCAGTGATGTCACTTTATACCCTAACCCTTCCTTCACACATATCGATAAGCCTTTTAGGGCTTATCAATATACTTCCCTTATTTGTCCTCTAGACCTCCATGAACGTCTATGACTATCTTTCACGTACCCTAAATAGGTGATCCAGACACTTACGCGCCTCTGTAATTACTCTTACTTCTGTATTTACCCCGATTAGCTTAAGTAGTGGATAACTTCAACATGCATTATGATTATCTTCACATAAATAAACATTCTTACTTGTGTTCATATAATGAAGTAAAACACATAGATTCACGCATCAATACAACATTAAATCATAAACCTAGTAATTAACATAACATAATCGCATGAATTCATAATAAAGTAAAATAGCTCATACACAGGTAATTCCAGAATAATTTTCTTTATTGATGTTCAAATATCTCTTACAGACTCTAACTACCCTATGCACATAGCTGCAGGGGTCCGCACACTCAGCTGCAGAGTTCTACCCTAGGCCTCTATGCACTCAGCTGCAGAGCCTCTCTCCTACGTTAAGACTCTTCACTCTTAGCCCTCACAGACCCATCACATCAATGAATATTCAAAACATATATGTACTGAACTACCAAAACTGCCATAGCCTCTTCTAAAATTCCCTTTTAATCCATTCCCATGGTCCGCAGACAAAGGGTGGATCTCATAAAGCCAACATAATTTACATAAACTAAGGGCAGAAACCCTTGATGACTCTTTACATCTTCGCAATTCGGGACCACAAAATGTAGAGAGTTTACATTCTTTATAAAAACTTGGGCCTTTAGCCCCAAAAATTAGGCTTTTAACCCCAAAATTGACCCTAGGGGACCCGTTCCCAATAAGCCCCCAACACAAATATGGTGACTCACCCCCGAGTCACTCTGCTGGAGCGAAGATCTTGTCGCGAAGACGTCCCAGCTCCACCTGTAATACTGCAACCTCAGCAGTACACTGTCGCCGCCTGCTTAGCTTGTGCGACCAGCTGCTCCATTGACAGTGCTGCGTTATCTACCTATATTTTCTGCTGCATTTTCTGCAGACTAGCCAATTCTCTTTTGATGGTGACTGTGAGAACATATGCTTCATCTAGCCAAGGCCCCAATCTGGCCTTTAGTACTGCCTCCTTGCATTGTGTTGTGTCCACCTGTTCTTTCAGTGCCTTTGCTTCCTGCAACTTAGCCAAGCTTTGTGTGATGGCAATGGTGCACGTTGTCGTTTTGACCTCATCATAATTTAGCTGCAGTTCCCTTGCCTCTATTTCTAGCCGCTGCACGTTGGGATCTTCCTGCAGGCTGGTAACTAGTTCGAGCTACTATCAAAGAGTGAAGTGAAATCCTTCACTGTGGCGTCTACTGCAGCAACTGCATCCTTGACAGATCCTCGCGCTGTGCTCTGACTTATGGTGGAGTCGAAGGCTGGGTCCTCAACTCAAGTTGTGTGATCTTAAGGTTCAGTTCAAACTGAACCTTAGCTAGCTTTGTCCTTGCGTCGCGCACACCTACAGTGAGCTTCCAAATTCTGGCATCGACTGGTGCATCTTCTGGGATGTTTAGCTCCTAATAGTCTTGTAATCCTCAACTACCACAACTATGGTGCGCTCATTCTTCTTTATGATCTTCTTAAGGAGACTGATCATGAAAGTATTTTCTAAGAACATCTGGACATTCTTGACCTTCTTCTCGTTGATCATATTTAGCGCGCGCTGCTCTCTGGCCTAAAGTTCTGCGATAACACCGTCTTGCAGGGTGTTAAGGGCCTCACTTGGCAGTGCGACCAAGTTCAACCCAAACTTCTTGAGAGTGATGATGGTGGCCTTGTCATCTTCCACTTCTGTAGTCAATGCTCCATTTGGCAGCATGACGACTCGTGGATCCAAGGAGCGGATCAGCTCCGTTGCTTTTGAGGTCCTAGGTGCTAAGTTAGTTGATGCTATGTTGTGTTGTCCCACATTGGTCTACACTTGAGTGGCCTGGAACTACAGCTTGTGTAGACCCGCTTGAATGGCAATCAAGGTGTGCTTCTACTACTGCAATAGTTCCGTGGTCGTGTCCCTCATTGTGTCCCCGATATCATTCAGATCACCTTCAGTCAAAGTGATCAGGTCAAGTGATGACTTGCTAGCCTTGGACTTCTTCCGCAGCCCTAATTTTTCCTGCTCCCTCATGCGCTTAACCTAGAATGGAGTAGTCTCCAGGTATGCACCTCCCTATCTTGATAGTTGCTCATCTTCCTCTATCTACGACAAAGGAGACCTTTGACTTCAGTCAGAGTTGTGCTCTTCCTCTTCTTCCTCCTCTTCTGTCAGCTTCTTAGTAGCACACTCTACTTTAGCTTTTTCCTCGACCTCCTTTTTCCTCCTTTCCTCCAAGTGCTGCATTTTTAACCTAGCCTCTTCCTTCTTTTGATTCTCTGTAGACTTAAAGACCTAGCTGACAAGTCTGAGGCCATGCGCCACTCTGTTGGCCAACTCTCAATGACCACGACGATTGCATCATCTGTCTCCAGGTATGGAAGATCATACCATTTTTGTTCGGGATCCTTCTGCGCTTTTATGGAAACGCAGTGGAACTTCTCCCTGAACTCCACATATTCTGGCAACTACTCAAAGACAGTTTGTGAGAGCTGCAACTTGCAGTGAACTGCAGCGTGGATGATTGCCTCCATTAGCACCCATAACATATTACTGTCTTTGACCCTCGTGAGGAAACTGGCTATCCTCCGGTATCTCCCACGCAACCAACACTATTGATAACGCTAACAAAGAGTAGTGAATAGTTTTATTCTCGTCTTGGGCTTCTCTGTAGTTCGCGAGGAACTCACCGCACAGGTAGCACACCCAATTAAATTGTATGCCCTCCATGCACTGAGCCGCTAAAGACACAATTGGTGCTGGCACCTCATTTCCGCGACACTTTCTCATGATTTTCCCAGCCAAATCTGGGAGGTGACCTTAATCGCGGGGTCAATTATGCTAGAAATTGAATAGCCACGTGGTTTATTGGCCAACTTAAACTTATGCTTCATTCACACGGTAGGGTCACGCTCACCCGTTATGGGCGTGCGGTGGTAATGTGGCACCCATAGCAGGTTTAACAGGCTTACTTTTTCCACCCCTGTGATCCACTTCTTCAGATCTAGCGCGATGAAACCTGTATCTTTGTAGAACACTCGGGTCATGAAGGCATCAGTCACCAAGTGGGGGAATCACTCTATGTATGCCAAATCCCAAATCCTCCAGCTTGAGAGAGGGGATTCGCGCCAAGTGCAGCCTTCAAATGTAATTTAGTATGGCAGCAATGGGGTATTCAACATAAATTTTCCCTCATACGGGTCCTTCGGGACCTTCACCTTGCCTTGATGCAGGGGTATGTATTCCGACAACTTGGAAATAGGATCTACGTCCTCAATTTCAATGTCCTCGCCACCCATATCCACATCTTCGGTGCCCTCCTCAGATTCTAGTTCGACCACCTTGCCTTTCTCCTGCGCCGTGGGCTTTTCTTTCTGCAGATGTTTCCTAGGTGACGTGCGCACAGGTTGTGCCACTTTTTGCTTGTCCTTGTTCGCTTTAGGCCCCTTTGTAGTCAGCATAAGCCTCAGACTGGGAGACCTCAGTGATTTCGGTACCTCTGCACTTGCAATCTTAGGGGAATCTCCCTCAGATGCCATCGATCCCTCAGTAGTTGCGGCTTCCACGGGTGCCGACATGATGCTAGTTAGGAGCTCTTGGGTTTCCTTGGACAGCTTATCAAAGACTGAACTCTCCACCAAAGCCTCAAAACTCTCAAGGTTCATGCGTGTCTAAGAGTTCAACACCTCAATTCTCAAAAGTCCAAGTGTTTTTTGTTGGGCGGCCATTTGTAATTTATATGAAAATTCGAATTTGAATCTGACCTTTCCCCCCAAAATTCGCTCATAAATGCTAGATTGGTGACATATTTTCAAAGATCTCGCTTTTAAATTCTGACTTAAATTTTGCCCCCTACACCTTTTAGTTGTTTTCTCACTATCAAATCATGAACATTGATCATAACGTTCACTTCCTGGTGACCCTACGTGATCTCTCCTCCTATAGCGCAACTCCCTTCGCACTTCTGTTGACATTGTGACATTCCTTCTTTCCACGTAGTCCCCCAGTCACGCAACTCTACAAACCGGGTAGTGTAGTTTATATTCCCGGAGCTCCGTTCAACTGCCTGGAGTGATAAGACTGTGCTTCCACCATATAGTCATCTGGCCAGATCCTTGGTGTATGGCTTCAATCGACTGCCATTTACCTTCCCTGGAAATAGCTCCCCATTCAACTTCACGAGCTGAATTGCTCCACCATCGGTAATCTCTTTAACGACATAGGTCCCTAGCCAATGCATCGAAAATTTTCTTGGAATTTATCAAGCTTGATATCATATAACAAAACCAAATCACTTACCTTGAAGGTGTGCATATTGATGTGTCAATTGTGCCATGCTTTTTCGCTCCTCTTTTTAACTTGCTGATGTAATCCAGCCAAAAGTCTATCCTCTTCCAACTCTGTTAGCTGTGCAAGCCTTTCTTCCAGGGCTCCATGATCCATCATTCCTGTAAATGCTATTATGCCAGACTAGGTACGATGTATTCCATCGGCATCACAACTTCTATTCCATAAACAAGCCTGAAAGGCATTCAGCTAGTCAGATTTTTGCAAACTGTAGTTCTGTAATCCCATAGCATCGTGGGTACACGGACATCCAAGTCATTCCTTTATGCATTTTAGACCTTCATTAACGCATTATCCGATACCTTATTAAATGCTTCCACTGTCCCATTAGCCTGCGGGCGATATGGCGTACTCTTCTGATGATAAACCTGGGACTCCTCTGTCAACGCGCTGATCGTCTCATTAAGAAAATGCATACCGTGATCACTCATCAAAATATTCGGGAAACCAAATCTAGTCAGTACATACTCAAAGATGAACGTTGTTATTTTTTCCCCTGTACAGTCCTTCACAGGCTGTGCCTTCACCCATCTTGTCAAATACTCAGTCACGGGGATGATGTACCATGCACTTGTCTTCTCTCCTAGAGGCTGAATTGGTTGTACAAATTCAATCACCCACTTTTGGAATGGTTGTAATGACATCTGCGGATTTAGAGGAAGCTCATCCCTTCGCGATGGCCTGCTCATCCTTTAACATGAATCACATGCCTTATAGTAAGCCTTAGAATCCTTATGAAGCATTAGCCACCATAGCCCAACACATAAAATTTCCTGTGCTATAGCTTGTCCTGCATAATGTCCTCCCTCGGCTCCTCCATGAGCTTCAGCAAGGATATTGTTCCATTCAAAGTCAGGTACATAACGTCGTAGAATTTCATCCAAGCCCATTTTACATAAATGACCTGCAATGATAGAAAATTCTACCGCGTGCACCACCAATTCCTTCTTTTGTTGGTTAGTATACTCTTCTGGATCCGTTCCTATCCTCAGGAAGTGTTGGTTAGTATACTCTGCGGCTGCGTTCTACGAGCAAGTAAAATATGGCTCTGAGCTTCGCAAAAATAACTGGTGGCTCATCCGCCTCTGAAGGGCAATCTCCTGCCCATATCGTGAGTGAAGCCCCAGCTCCCACTATCTAAGTGGTCCAGAACTCACTCGATGAAGCTTTGAAGTTCTCCGAAAGTGCCCTAATTTTCCAGTTCAATGGTTTTTGGCCACGGCTCATAGCACTCCACAATTGGATCTCGGAGGTATGGAAGCCTATCATTTCTGATGAAATTAATATCTACCCCTGTGCTAGAGGTTTTTTTATAGTAGATTTTGAAAATCCTGAAAGCAGACAATGTATTCTAGACTCCGGCCCTTGGTTTTGGGAAAAATCAGGCCTATTCATGAAGCCATGGAACCCATCATTCGATCCCTCTACAGCAGTGATAACCTCAGCACCAGTTTGGGTGAGATTTCCAAGCCTACCCTTGCATCTCTGGAATCTCTCCTCGCTAAAAGCCATCGGAAATGCAATTGGGAAATTTTACTGCAGGTGCCCAGAAACAAAGGAATATGCTAGAACCACCTATGCACGCATCTGTGTGGAAATGGATTTAAGCGCCGGATTCCCAGCTGAAATAAACCTAACAAGTAAAGACTATGTGTGGAACCAGAAGCTTGATTATGAAAGTGTCCTCTTCAGATGCCGATCGTGCTTTGAGACGGGGCATCTAGCCAAAAATTGCCCAAAAGCCTCTGAGAAAAATTTTGCTAGAAAAAACCACCACAGATCTACATGGTGGGAAGGAGCACAAAAAGAACACTACACTATCATCAAAGAAGAAGAATATTCTAGAGAAAATGAGTCACAAGAAATCAAGGAAGAAGGAAGCAACTCTCAAAACAAGCAAGGAGAAAGCCCGCCCCAACAAATCAACAGTTATGAGGATTTGAATACCGCAGAAAATAAATCTTCATCTCCGACTATTTTCAAAAGAACGAACACAATAGATCGCGAAGCTAAGACACCAATGTTCCAAGAACCAGAAGAGATGAAGGAGGTGCAAGACAAAGGAAGTTGGAAGACCGTAGAGAAAAGAAAGAAAGCTACAACACCAATCTCGCCAAGAAAGACGAGGAGCCAGACAAGTAAAAATTAAGAAAATTGTAGGTCCGATAGACCAATTTGGTCTGAGTGGACGTTAACCATCATCATCATCATCAATATCTTCAAAGTGACTATCTGCAACGTGCACTGATGAGAGTTGCGCGTTAGGCAATCCTTCCTCCAATTTAGAGGCTCCTCTCTTGTTTCAATGCGTGATAGATGATCTGGACCACTAGATAATAGTGGTTCATAATCGCAGATTAGTTCAGTATAGCATGGTCCTTCTACAAGGTCCAGGGGCACTACTACGTGGAGCGATTTCTTCTCAAATATCATCTTCCAATTCTTCAAATTGATTACCCCATTCATGTCAATGGTCCATTCGATCCCAAGGAGAGCAGGGTAGGGATTTCCGTCATCTATAATCTCTATCACTTCAAAGTCAGCCAATGCATTTGCACCCTCAATATCCACTGTCACTTCCTATAATCTTCCCATGGGGATGATTTTCTACTGATTTTCCATCCTTAACTGAATTAGAGACCATTGCAGCATAGGTCTCCCCATCCTTTCCCATGTCCGTTTAGGCAGAACATTCGCGTCTGACCCCAGATCCAGAATTACTTGATCCATCTCATATTCTCCTATTTGTGCAATGAGCCTCATCTCACACCCCGTTCTTGGCCTATTCTTACCAACCTTCCTAACTATGTGCGGTCCATCAAGAGCGTTTTCTTTCCCGACACACTTATTTATCAGTACCTTTAGTTCTTTTACAACCTTGCTCTCACGCAAGAGCTTCATATAGGTCTCCAAGAATGTAGTAAGCATGGAAGGGTCCATCACTTTAGCTGGCCTATCCTGACTTCCTGAGGTAGAGGCCTCAACAAAGCTTTTCTTCACTTCCATAAATGTTTCCCGCACGTGCTTCAAATCAAACTCAACCTTTTTTTCTAGAGCTTTGTGGACCCATTCACTTTCTTCAGGCTACTTCCCCTTATCTTCGTGAGTCGTCATCCCACTCTATAGCACAATATTTACCTTGGGACCCTCTTCACGAGGCTTAGCCCTCATCATCTACAGGTTTAGGGTCAACTCTGCCCCCTTTTCATGTATCTTAGCTATAAATACCACGCAATATTCATTTGTGTGGTCAAACTAAGTACAATATCAGCATGACATATGCATCAAATTTGGGCAGTCTCACGCGTAGTGTCCCGGTCCTCCACAGTTGTAACAAATGGCATGTCCTTGATCTCTACCAGGTTCTCCTCCACCTTGGCCTCGTCTGCGCCCTTGATATTTGCCTCGCGCTCCCCCAGCACCTTGGTCCAGAGGCCGGGTTTCTGCCTGCACCCAATATGCGAGCGTTCTATCCATCATCAACTCATAACTATGACAGTTGCACTCATCATGACCCACCGATATACAAAAGTTGTAGAAGAGCTGTTGCGGTGTTTGTACAAATTTCTGCAGCAAATGGCAATAAAACGTCATGTGTTTTCTAGCTACTTGAGAGATAGCACACCATAGCACAGGCTCTGCACTTGGCCCCGCTTGAGCCTCCGATCTCAGAGGTATTGGTCCTCCTGCTACAACATAATTTGTGAAGACTGGGCAATGATCTTTGTCATGCCTCTGGCTTTTGCATTTTAGGCACCAAACTTCTTCGCGCACCTATGGCCGAAATGTTATATCATTCTTCAGACTCTGCATTTCTAGGAAAAGGTTTTGTAACTGCACATGAATCTCTTGAACCCCCAAATTAGAATCTTGCATTAGTGTCTCATGCAATCTCATCGCAATATCCAGAGATTCTGCTTGGGTCCCAATATTTTGTTGTGATAGCGCAACCCTTAGATGAGGTAGGAGCGAAGCCACAAACCATTCACGATGCTTCCCATTAGTCAGATTCATATAGCTTCACAGATATTGCATTTCAATCTCTGATCCAGCTCCCAGGGTCTCTCACCGGGCCTCATCATTATTTTGTCAAATCCAACGATTGATTGCGCTTCAGACTTAGGCCTATTGAATTCCTTATTCAGCATGGTTTGAATATCTGCCAACACAGATGTCGGGTTATTAGTGTAGTACTTAATGTACCATGTTAGTGCGCGTTCCTGCAAAGCACTAACCAATGTTTATTTCTTAATATGATCATCTGTGATACCCTGAGCTTCCCATACAACCTTCGCTATGAACCAAAACTCGTCCGGATCCTCATTTCCCAAGCCCTTGAACACATGTATCTTTATTGGGTTTGCCATATTGAATGGTGGCGGAGGTGGTGGTGGTGTAGGTGAAGGTGTATGAGGTGGAGGTGAAGATGGAGGCGGTGTGGGTGTATGGGGTATTCGAGGGAACCCTTTTTTTATCAACTTAACAATGCTCTACGGAGAAGCTTGTGTTGCTTCCTCATCGTCACTCAGAGGAAGTTCAATAAGTGGACTATATTCAAGGTCTGTTTTCCCTTTATTCTTGAATGTCTTTCCACTTCACATAGCCCAAAAAATCAAGGTAGTTTCATAATCCGCTTTTCACACAATATCATCTTCATCCAATTATTTAAAGACCTTAAATACTTACCTCGCAACCCCTTGAAGAAGCGGCGCTCCGCTTCACTGTAACTGACCGAGGTATCGACCAAGAACTCTGTCATGAACCCTCCTACAATACGATCAAGCCAATGATCAACACTGTGTACAATCTTATCTTCAGAGGCTTCTAATCTCCACACTAATTCTAGGGTCCAGACTATGGGACCGTCAAGCCTCCACCTTCTTTGGTCGTCTGCCAATTTCACGATCCACTCATATAATTCAACCGGGAAGGAAAAAAAGAAGATTTCTTGTATCTCTTTGTACAAATATTTTTCTAACCATTTTTCTTTCGTCGATCATGGATTCTTATTCTCTCATGCCGCGAATTCATGGATCTTTCTATCCAACCAGTCTTTGATCTCCTTCTTAGTTGGATTCCAATGACGCGACATCACACATCCTTTTATGCAAATCATGTCCTGACAACGGAACCATTTTTTGGCTTGATGGGCCCTACCCCAATTTCAACATTAATTAACCAAGAAAATCCCTACACTACTGGCCCTTTCAGCAACAACCTGTGGAGTGCGTACTGAAGTCTCACCCGAAGCAGTATAGGGGGATGCAGGAACCAAGTTTCCACACCCTGAGATGGCAATGTTGTCTCTTTATACCCTAATCCTTCCTTTGTACAGATTGATAAGCCTTTTATGGCTTATCATTATACTTCCCTTAGTTGTCCTCTAGACCTCCGTGAAGGTCTATGACTGTCTTTCACGTACCTTAAATAGGTGATCCAGACACTTACACACCTTTGTAATTACTCTTACTGCTGTATTTACCTCGATTAACTTAAGTAGTGGATAACTTCAACATGAATTATGATTATATTCGTGTAAACAGATATTCTTAATTTTGTTCATATAATAAAGTAAAACACATAGATTCATGCATCAATACAACATTAAATCATAAACCTAGTATTAAAATAACATAATTGCATGCAGTCATAACAGAAGTAAAATAGGTCATACACAGGTAATTCCAGAATAATTCTCTTTATTGTTGTTCAGATCTTCCTTATAGACTCTAACTACCCTATGCACATAGCTACAGGGATCTGCACACTCAGCTATGGATTTCTACCCTAGACCTCTGCGCACTCAGCTGCAGAGCCTCTCTCCTACACTAAGACTCTTCGCTCTTAGCCCTCATAGAACCATTACATTAATGAATCTTCAAAACATATCTGAACTAAACTACCAAAACTGCCTTAGACTCTTCTAAGACTTCCCTTTTTATACATTCCCATGGTCCGCGGACCAAAGGTGGATCTCATAAATCTGACACAAGTTACATAAACTAAGGGTGGAAACCCTTGATGACTCTTTACATCTTCACACTCCGCGACCACAAAATGCGGAGAATTTACATTCTTTATACCAAACGTGGGCCTTTAGCCCCAAAACCTGGGCTTTTAACTCCAAAATTGACCCTAGGAGACTTGTTCCCAACACTCCTCTACCTTCATCTATTGCACTCAAAATCCCAGCCTCCATAAGAAACTCCATTTTCCAACAGTGTATCATAGATGAAGGCGCCTCCACCTATGTGATGGTTGCTAGTGTTTGGAAGCGGATTGGTTCCCCGGACTTGTCCCCATTCACCATCACTCTCCATGCTTGGGAAAATCATCCCTCACAACCCCTAGGCTTATATCAAAGCTATCCTATCATTGTTGTTGGCAAGACTGTCTCTATTGAAAATGAGGTCATTGATGCCCCATTACATTACAAAATCATTTTTGGTCATAATTATACCTATGCTATGTTAGTTTTTGCATCTGCGTTCACCGTAAGATGTGCTTCCCTCATAATGGAAAGATCATCACTATTGATCAGTTGACGTACTATGATCCCAAATCTCAAACTTCACATCAATCCAATATCTCATCAATGAATGACAATCAAATTGTCTCATTCCTCACCAATTCCTCTCCTGGAGTCTACGAAGATTCCATCTTGATTTTTCTTATTACGGTCCACCACCTACTCCTTCTTAGCTTAGCTCATCCATTTTTTGAATGATTCAAGCATCATAGACTACTCACATCAGTATGGTATGCCTTCGCAACAACCAACACCTCTGGAGCCTACTATTCCCAACTCCACCTAGCCTTCCGGTACTACTCCTCAAGTACCATTTCCTTCTTCTAGTATCTCTCCCAATCCCTTTCAGCATGGAATTGTTCCCCCAGGTCTTAACCATCTCAGAGAAGTTCCCTAGGTCATTACCATTCTGGTTATATATTGTTTTTATTTACACCCCCATGAGTTTATTCTACATCTGTCATGACTACATTGAGTTTACCTAACATTACGTTGGGTATCCTAGTCTGCTACATTGATCCTTCCACAAACACTCCCCCAAATCAACTCAAACCTTACAATACTTTGACCCTCGTTCTTCGTGTTGTTCCTACCCCTTCCTTTGATTTAGTTCAACAATAAGCTCAACAAGAACCCACTCTTGTTTGGAAAGCATCTGGTGAGGGGGGAAAATCTTAGAAAAAGGCACCAAAGAAAAGGCACCCCAAACAACTCCATATCCTCCTAAGCCGCCAAAGCCTATTCCTCCATGCGCTTTCTGTGATGTTGTTTGTCATGCCACCAATAATTGTCCTGAGATCCCTCATATCAAGAATTGTTTCTCTGATATCTTTCATGATTCTAACATTCGTCAGGTCCATGTCACCTTACCTCATCTAAGAAGAATAGATCATTATACACGAATCACCCCTATGCTTTGTGTGATAATTATGGTGATTATTCTCATTGTTGTCCCTGTCTCAAAGAATTTTGTGATAGAATTCAAGTGCTTCACGAATTAGAGGTCGCTCGTAGTGATCCACCTCTTCTCTACCTGCGGGTTCTGGTCCCACTCCTACAATAGAGCAGGAGGTCTATCAACCACCCACTGTGATCTCTCCCCCTGATGTCATGATGATGGATAATACCGCTCATATTCTCTACCTGTCGTCATCCATGAGATCTATGTACTAGAACTCTCTAGATGTCTCCTATTAATATTTTGTTGAACCTTCTTCGGTGAACACTTTGGTCTTAACATCGGTAGATGTCCCATCTACTAGTCATATGTCTCCCAACCTCGACGATGTGTATGTGAACCTTGTCTCTCATGAAGATGCCTAAGTTAGTTCCTCATCATCATGTGGTCTATCTCCCTCCCATCCCCCCATCTTCCATTCTGATGAAGACATCATGGAAGCCATGACCACCCATGATTATCCTTGGGATGATATGCACCATTTTGCGTACTTCCTTTGGCATTAAACCCATGATCAATATGCTATGGAGTCAAAATAATTCATTCATGGTGAATTTGATTGGTTTGAAAATCCCATTCCTACACCAGATGCTTTTGAAGAAGGAATATGGCTAACATTTCCCCTACCATCAAAATTAACATTTAGAATAAACTAGGGATCGAAGAAAATATCATTTTGGGGGCACAATGCACCCCAGGATAAATCGATGCTTACACCAAGTTATTTAAATAATTTCGTGATGTTCTCACCTCGTCTTATTATGAAATTCCTAGACTTGCTCCTTCCATTATTGAACATCACATTTACACTTGGCCTAATGCCATCCCCTTTCGCCAAAAGTAAAGGCCTATCCATACTTCCAAATGTGAAGTTATCAAAGCTAAAATCGATAAGCTCAAGCAGGCTAGTTTCATCTATCCCATTGAATACACCACATGTGTATCCAATCATGTTCTCATTCTTAAGAAAAAAGGCACCATTCATGTCTACATAGACTTTTTGTGATCTGAACAATGCTTGTCCAAAAGAAAACTTCCCACACCATCTATAGACCAAGCCATCGATGAGTGTGCGGGGCATGTTATAAAATTATATATTACAGAGCAATGGAACACATAAAATATTGCAAAAACACAAACACATAAAATGCATAAAACAAGAGAGAGACATAGATATACATGGTTCACCAAATTTGGGATACATCCATGGAAAAACAACCAGTCCTTCCTTTCATATTATCCAACAAATTGAAGAGATACAACCTACAGCTGATCCCCTGTAATTTTCTCTTCGCTCTTAAACAATGTCCTCTCTCTTTCTCGCTCAGAATACACATATCTTCATCCACAATACAATTCCATCATATATAACGAGGGGTTGCCTTCTAGGGAGAAAAACCCTAAATTAAACATAAATTCTACTGTTAGATCATCCACCTAATGAATGGCTTATATTGACTATGAAATTAAAATATTTTACATGGAAATTTTACATCTATTTTTTTAACTTTGGGGGCAGTGCCCCGAACCCCACCAGGGGGAGCTCATAAAAATTGTCATTGCCTCCCCTGGTGACGAAAAAATGGGTGGAATTTTCGCCCCATTATGAACCGGGGTCCAATGCGGCAATACCTCTGAATAAAGAAGATAATCAGGCTCCACACCCAATAATCTCCCACTTGGAGACTGATTATAGCAACTTTGCTGCTGCTTCATTTGTTGGAAAATGACTCCACTTTGGACCTATTTGTTTCTCATCTTCATCATCATACTTTAAGACCAATTGAAACCGAGCAGAATCTCAGTTTCTCTGTGGCTACAACTTTTGTTAACATATCTGCAAGATTTTGGCTAGTGTGTATCTTTTCCAGCTTCAATTGTCCATCTTCCAACATTGACCATATGAAATGGTACTTGAGTTGTATATGCTTAGTCTTGGAATGAAATGTTGAGTTATTTTCAAGATGAATGGCACTCCAGCTGTCACTGTATAACCTGCCCAACTCCTTCTTACCCAATTCATCTAGAAGCATTTGTAACCAAATCATTTTTTACTAGCCTATGTAGTAGCAACATACTCTGCTTCTGTCGTTGAGAGTGCAACAACATTATGAAATTTTGAAACCCAACTCACAGTTGTTCCACCTACAGTAAACACATACCCTGTGGTGCTTCTCCTATTATCTCTATACCTGCCATATCTGCATCAACATATTGCTATAGAGCAATGTTTGAACCACCGACACATAATGCTTGATATGTGGTACCTCTCAAATACCTGAGAATCCACTTCATTTTGATCCAACGTTTTTTTCCTGGATTTTTCATGTACCTTCTCACAACTCCCACTGCATGTGCATTATTAGGCCTTGTGTAAACCATTCCATACGTTAAGCTTCCAATTGTTGATGCATATGGAACTTTAGACATATAATCCATTTCTTCCAGAGTCTTAGGACAAATCTCCTTACTTAGTTTGAAATGGCTAGCCAAAGGTGTAGTAACTGGTTTTGCGTTCTGCATATTAAATCTTTCCAACACCTTTTGTATGTACTCACTCTAAGAGAATGTTAATTTGCAATTTTTCTTGTCTCTATTTATTCTCATACCAAGGATTTGTTTTGCATCACCCAAATCCTTCATTGCAAATGAATTTTCCTATTTTCCTTTGAGCACATTTATTTCCTGCATGTTATATCTTGCAACAAGCATGTCATCTACATACAATAATAATATAATATAGCTGCCATCATTTTTCCTTTTGAGATAAACACAATGATCAAAGTGACATCTAGTATAACCTTGTTCAGACATGAACTTGTCAAATTTTAGATACCACTACCTTGGAGACTATTTTAAGCCATACAAGTTCATATTCAACCTGCACACTAGTTTCTCCTTCCCTTTGACCTCATATCCTTGTGGTTGCCGCATATCTATATATATATATATATATATATATATATATATATATATATATATATATATATATATATATATATATATATATATATCTTCCTCCAAATACCCATGGAGAAAAGTCATATTTACATATAATTGCTCAAGATGCAAACCTTCTACTACTACTAGACTTAAAATAGTTCTGATTGAAGTCATTTTAACAACAACAAAAAATATTTCATCAAAGTCTATACCTTTCTTCTGTACAAATCCCTTCACCACAAGTATAGCTTTATACCTTTTTCTACCTCTATCTTCTTCCTTCAACCTATAAACCCATTTATTTTGCAATGTTGTTTTACCCGCAGGAAACCTGACTAAGTCCCAAGTCTGGTTATGTACCAAGGAGTCCACCTCTTCATTCATGGCTAGCTCCCGCTTCTTCCTGGTTTCTACCTGCATTGCTTCATCATAACATTCTGGTTCACCAAAATCAATCAACAATACATAACATAATTAAGGAGAGTATGATTCAGGGGGTCTACTTATCCTGGTAGATCTTCTAACACCAATTTCAAGTATTTGAGGTGCATGTTGCTGTTGTGGTCATTGTTGTTGTTCTCACTATTGATCATTATGATTTTCAGGCACCTTTACTTTTTCTGTGATCTCATAAAGCACTGTGTATTCTTTGTTTTCTTGTTTCTTGTTTCTTTTCCTACATATGATCCTTATACAAAACAATTTCATTGGATATGAAATCTCTTCTCTTAATGATTTTGTGATTTTCATAATCATATAACTGATAACTAAAATCATTAACACCATATCCAAGAAAGGTACATTTCTTTGATTTTTCCTCAAGATTTTTTCTATTTTCTTTATTAATGTGGACAAAGGCTTCACAACCAAAAGTCTTTAAATATGAGTAGTTTACCTTTTTACTTGTCCATGCCTCCTCTGGAATACCTCCATCCAAGGAACTTGAAGGCCCTATGTTTATTAGATGAACAACAATATCTACAACATCTGCCCAAAATTGTAAAGGAAATCCTGCATGCAATCTCATGCACCTTGCACGTTCCATGATTGTCTTGTTCATCCTTTCTGACACACCATTTTCCTATGGTGTTCCTGGAACTGTTTTGTCTTCTGCGAATTCCATGGTCTAAAAAATACTTATCAAACTCTTTGTTGCAATATTCGCCTCCATTTTCTGATTTGAGACACTTCAATCTTTTTCTTGTCTCATTCTCAACCAAAGCTTTCCATTTCTTGAAAGTATTAAATACATCATATTTATTTCAAATACAATAAATCTATGTTTTTTTGGTTGCATCATCAATAAAAGTAACATAATAATGAGATCCACCGAGAGATTCCAAAGTGACAGTTGCAGACAAGTAGCAACCAAGAGTTGAGGAGCGTAGTGTAGAGTTGGCAGAAGTGCAGAGTGGTATAGTGCAAAGTCGGCAACAATGAAAATTCCTTAGTGGATATTACAATGACTAGTAGCAGTCATAACTCAGGAGACAAATTCAGCAGACACAATAGATTCAGTAGTTTAGATGCTTTTCAGTTACAATTGTTACGGTTGCAGCAACAACGAATGAGAGGGAGTTGTAGTGCAAATGAAGAGATGGAAGCAGTATAGCAGGGTCAGAAGTAGCACATATGCAACATCAAAGCTACGCAGTGGTTGGCGGGTAGTGGTCAGACATTAACAATGTGGTAGAGAGGTGATACAGAGACAAGGTGTTGTAACAACAATGTTGCAACACTAGAAAACCTTCCTCGCTAAGAGGCAGTGCTATTTTTTGTAACATCAGAGGTGTCCTAATCTCGAAACTTTATGGAGAGGTGTCCACTGATGAATATCTGAACCTTGGGCTTATCCTCCTTGAGGTAAGGCACATATCTCAATGGCTCCAAAAACCTGCTAGTATACTCATCATCTATCATGGAACCCATATGCAACTCATAAAACTCCTTAGCTATGTCATCATGGTACCTCTCAGACAAGTACTTCTTCTTGAAGAGCCTTTCAAACACATGCCAAGTCAAATCTCCCTCATGCATACCTTTGACATTATTCATGCCTTCCCACCAAATATCTGCTTTACATTTGAAATTGAAAGTGGTTATATTTGCTTTCATATTTTCTGAATAATTGTGCAACGACATAATTTCTTCATACCAAGCAAACTTGTTTCTGCATCCTGTGAAGTCTTCGTCTCTTCATCAAAGGTAGGTGGCTTTAACTTATTAAACTCATCCAGAAAGTATCCCATATCACTCCTCCTATAAGGATGATAACGATGATGATCATGATGAATGTAAGAGCCAGAACTGGAATAGTACCTGTGTCGATCACCTCTCCTATCCTGAGTGTCCAAAAACATGCCATCTTTGATCGTGTTAGATCTATCTGACTTGTGTATACTAGGATGCCTAATTCCATATTCTCCATTAGTTCTGTACTAAAGTCCATGGCTTATTCGAAGTGATATCTGTCGCTGCAAATCTGACAAACTATGAAGTAGTATCACATTCACCTCTGATTATTTCTCTTGTGCCTGCATGATTTTCTCATTGTCTGCTTTGCAACTCCTTATTTATTCCTTCAGGCTACTCAATGTGTCTACCAAGTCAGAAGAGTGCCCCACACCATGCTTCCCATCTGATTTATAGAGATATTCTATGTAGTCTACCACCTTGCTAGCCATCTGATAGCATAATTCGGGGATGATACATTGTCTGCAAGATCATCAAATCAATGTGATACATGTATAACATAATCATAATATCATATAGACATATATGAAGAAGTGCATCAACGCATAAATATCATTCTAGTTAGGGTCTAGTCATCAATGCAAGGCCATATCAACAATGCATGCTATGACCTCATGCATGACAACAACCATTACTCCATTGCACACATATCCACATGAAACTATCAACATGCATAAGTAATGCCTAATCAGCTACACATACGTATCAACGCATGTAGGCGAGCATAAGTGATTAATTCTTATAATCAACCTACAATACTGATACATGTAATCAAAACATTCAAGAATTCACTTGACATACAAGGATGTAGTCAAGTGACATATAATCAACATGTAAGTGGCATATAACCATATGCAACCAGTCATATACCTCTGACGTTGCATCCCACAAAATCACACCAAGTTCCTCATGACAACCTTACTACAATCATGATCAACATGACGCAATTTAACAAGCACATGGAATGCAAGTGTAAGAGAAACACATGCATTCATGACCAACACATTCACCCAAGGAGAGTGAAACTTGGCTCTGATACCAATCTGCAACACCGCCTCCTCCCAGGTCCACCTAATCAACTGGCTAGTCAGGGTAAACATGCGATGAGAGAGGATACTATAAGAGATTCAACTTTCTTGGTGACCTTAAGGAAATGGAACCAAAGAAACATATCAAACAAACCCATCCACATCAACAACAACACCCTCAGGAGACATGTCAGCCACTCGGACATCCTGTCCCTGAGTCCCACTGATGATTTAAGCATATTATCCCTTGGTCGTTATCATGTTATAGGCAAGACAATGACCAGAAGGAAAAGTCGCTCTCACAGGAAAGTTTGCTAATGTCCTCGAGACTTGAGCCACTTTTCTAGCCCAGAATACTGACCTTTGCCCAAAACTTGTTCTAACCTTCAAAATACATCAAAGACATGATGACAACAAAAAAATTAAAAAATAAACCTCAGGAATAGGCCTGAGCATCCCCAACCGGGACTGGCATTCCATTAAACACTTGCAATCAATGCAACCCACAGGCTTAGGACACAAGAAAGAGAAAAAATGGCTGAAATAACTTATGAACATAACCAAAATGATCACCTCCTTCTCCATTGAACTATTATATCATCAATTAGGTCTTGCATCTATCCATTTAACAATTACAAGTAAATACATGAAATAACCATGACATGAACTAGTCATTTAACCATGCTTATAACTAGCATAAAACCATATAAATATCATAGATATGATAGCCATTAAAGCCACATATAAACCAATGAAAAAGTAAGAGAACTTAGCTTTTATTAGTCACAGGTAAATCTGACCAGGTTCAGGACTTCCACATACCACCCGACCGTAGACATGGCTGAACCAAATCTCTCTTTTAGCCAATCACTTCCATGCCATATTCCAAGCATGAATGTGGGCTCTCATAGAACAACCAAGGGAATCTGAAGGTTAAACCACCTCCACCCTCACCAAACAGTGATCACACCAAAACCAGTGCTCTAATCACAATTGAATTGAACTTGGAATTCCATCCAGAATCCATCACTATCCTTGAGGAATTTTCTTCTCTCCTGGGCGGGCTCTCAGGCTTTACCGCAGTCCAATCCCAGATCACTAGGCCCTAAACCGAGACCAGTATCTCAAGATTTACCACAATCCAAGCCCAGATTACTATGCCCTAAATCAAGACTTCTCCCTCAGGCTTTACTGTGTATCCTGCCAAAACTAGTCAAGGGATTCTTAAGCCTTTGGGAATGAAACTTGAGACCACCTCCACCCCGGATTCTGAAATCCATCCAGAAAACCAAAGCTCAAAACTGAGATAAACATCCCAACATACCATGGCATCTAGAAAAATGAAAGGTTAGGATGAAAACCACTGTCATAACCCGACAAAACCATGCCACCAACATCAAGAGAACCATACACCAACATGCAAATCCATGTGTGTCCAAACCACCTAGGAAACCACACATTCAAAAGGTTACCTACGAGTATTCCTACTGAAGCTGCCTGATCCTAGTTTCCTTCCTTGATCCTTGCTTTCCTTCCTTTACCTTTTCTTTATTTTCCTTCCTTGATCCAAAGCTAGAGTGCTCCAAGAAAACTCTAAGTGACCAAGAGTGAGAGAGAGAGAATAATGAGATAGCTCCAAACTTGAACTGATGAAGAGCTTACACTGACTAAGATTGAGCAAAAAACATGACAACTGATCCTCATAATCCTTTTTATCAATGAGGCCTTTAATTTCTTCATTTTTCATTATTTTCCTTCAATTTCCTCCTCACATGCAACATGTGACCTTTGACGTTACGTTTCTCCTAATTTCCATTATTTTCATAAATAAATGTTCCAAAATTGCCTTTTTGCATTTTAATGCTTTTCCCTTAGCCTTTGCCAATTTCCTTAGCCAAAAACACACATTGAGTGATGCCCACTAGGATATCTTTGCCCAACATTTAGCTTGGAATGAGTGTCCCTTAACCATGGTCTTATTTTTCCTTTATTAACTTTTATTACATGAAATTTTCACTAGGGTTGTTACAGCATCCCATGCCATTGATGGTATCATTGGAACCATTTCACAACCTCAAATTAAACCATATGCTCCACCTCTGATGAGTTATGGTCAACCCCAGGGAGGGACCAGTTCCTCTTACATCTATCCCTCCCCCAATCTCCCACATGGAAACTCTTATCTAGGTCCCAACACGTCATATACATATCCCCATCCGCATCAACAGATGTTAGGGGTAGATGTTTCACCAGTTGTTTATCCTAATATTCCCCATCTCCTTATTATCTGTATGCATTACCTAGCTCTCTAGCCCTGTCGACCCTAACACCCTCGCCCCCCATGCCTCCTCCACCTATCCGACAACAACAACCTCCTCTACAAGGTCAAGTTTATGCTCAACAAAGCGTGGCCAATCACGCTAGCTCCATAAAAAGGAAAAAGGGGAAAAGTAACCAAAACCAGGCATCTCAAGGTAATCAAGGTAGTTAGGGTCCACCACCTATTGCACCTCAAGGAAACTAGCCCAATCTCCCAACTCAGCAACATGGCGAACAACCCAAGAAAGACAAGGGTCTTAGTACGAACAAACCTTGTGCCTGTTGTGACATATATGGATATTATTACTCATGAGTGTCCCCTTTTACCTCAGATGTGTCAAGTATGGGAAGCTCAAGTAACTGCTTCTAGAGGATCACAATCCATATCTCCTCCTCCACCTCCTGCTTTATCTCAACTAGTTGTTATTCCTAATCCTTTTCCTTACCAAGGATATCTTAATGCTTAACCTACACATGGTCATGCAGATCCCCCAACTCCACCATCTGGTCACAATGATTATCATATTGTTATGATGAATTCTAACGAGGTCAATACCAAGCAATTCAACCTTCAGACTTGATCGTGCTAATATGACAAGCCACCCACTAAGTCAACGACTGAGTCCCAACCCCAAGTTTCCACTAAGCCTCCATTGTCATCCAATGGTACCTTACATGTTACTCCACCTAATGGAGAGGTTATTCCTAAGATCCCCAAACCTCCATTACATCAAAAAGTTTCTTATAATAAATCTGCCCATACCTATAGCATAGTAGATGAATTGGCGCAATCTCCTGCTTCCATGTCAAGGCTAGAAGTCCTCTAGATGTGCCCATCCCAATGGAAAGGCCTACTCTCTACTTTGGGTGATGTGGATCCTCATGATGATCATATGATTTTCTTTGACGTTAACAAGTCAGAACATCCTCCTTGTTGGCTTGATGGGCCTTGATCCATGTTCAACATTAATTAGCCAAGCAAACCCCTACATTAGTGGCCCTTTTAGCATCAATCCATGGAGTGCGGACTGAAGTCTCACCCGAAGCAGTATGGGGGGATGTAGGAACCAAGTTTCTGCACCTTGAGATGGCAATGATGTCGCTTTATACCCTAACCCTTCCTTCATGTAGATCAATAAGCCTTTTAGGGCTTATCGATATACCTCCTTTAGTTGTCCCCTGCACCTCCGCGAAGGTCTATGACTGTCTTTCCCGGACCCTAAATAGGTGATCCAGACACTTACGCGCCTCTGTAATTACTCTTACAGCTGTATTTACGATGATTAGCTTATGTAGTGGATAATTTCAACATGCATTATGATTATCTTCACGTAAATAGATATTCTTACTTGCATTCATATAATAAAGTAAAACACATAGATTTACACATCAATACAACATTCTATCATAAACCCAGTATTTAACATAACATAACACATGTAGTCATAACAGAAGTAAAGTAGCTCATACATAGGTAATTCTAGAATATTTCTCTTTATTGATGCTCATATCTCTCTTACATAGTTGTAGGGGTCCGCGCGCTCAGCTGCAGACTTCTACCATAGGCCTTTACACACTTAGTTTTAGAGCCTCTCTCCTATGCTAAGAATCTTCGTTCTTAGCCCTCATAGACCCATTACATCAATGAATCTTCAAAACATATCTGAACTGAACTACCAACCTAAATGAATATAACGAATTGATTTTGAGGATTTATTGCTTGGTTTGACATGGTATCAGAGCCAGCGCCATTTTTTGCTTCCCTCTGCTTTGTAACTCCCTATTTTGCCTATGCTCTACATTTTTTTATAGGCTGACATCTCTGTCAAATCCCTGCAAAATCTCATTCATTGTTGAAGTGCACTACTGCATTGAAGGAGTCGATTGGAGCTAGTTGTTTCCTGGAGGTGCTGTGGAGTGAGATGGGGTCAAAACTCTTGGCACTGCTAGTGCCTCCACATAGGAGGAAGGAAGGCCGAGACTTATGAATATAGAAATTATCCGTGGAGGATTGGTAACTGATCATTGTTGTGTGGGAGTTGGTAAAATGACCACTCCTCACCATATTCCAGGTAATGCTCTTCCATATCCATTTCATACATTGAACTCTGCGTCCATTTCCACGCTCACCGCACTCAGTTGTTTTGAAGTTGTGGTATACGATGTGGTTTTACATTGTTTTGAATCCACAGCTATAACATACCATATTATTGTTTCATATATTCCGCAGCTGTAACGCCATACCATATCAGAGCTTTTAATATGCTACTTTTTTAATACACCATTTTAATACATGTGCGCTGCCTCTGTTGTGTAATATTGCGCTGCCTATTCTATCTATAATGGTAATACCGCACTGCCTATTCTATCCATAGAATCGTATAGTTCCAAGACATATTCAGCTTGTTGTTCGCAATGACGAGGAGCTAAGAAAATTGTTGGGTGTTGTAATCATTGTCAATGGAGTAGTCCTTGGTACCAGAACTGAGACCTCGTTCTGGTGTATGATGCACTGCAACCTGGAAAACGTCTGAAGCGGTGAGAAAATGTATATGGATGGTATTGGCGAGAAGGATTCGTGGTGAAAGGGCCTAAGCTTCCATTCTCTGAAAGATTTGTGCCATTTAAGATCACCATTTTTTGATATATAATTGCCTCCTATGTACTTATTAGACTGCTACTTTGAATATGTACTGATTTGTTATGTGAGTTATGCAACTCTAGTTTCTGGTCGCAGTACATTCTAAATGAACCAACATATTGCGTATTTCCTTGGTGATGAAACTTCATATGGTCGATTTAAGACTGCTCGTTTTAATACACTGTTGTTTTAATTATCCCTCATTATTTTTTTCAAAGTTAAACAGAGTTTCCCACCAGAAGTACAATTTTTTACAGTATATTGCGAGAAGTATTTTTTTACAGTACACAGATTTTACAATGCATTCAATCATATCCATTGTGGGAATAGTTCTCACTGGCAAAGAGAACTATCTTGAGTGGTCCCTGATGATAAAACAAACCCTCATTTTCAATGAGTTGTGGAAAGGAGTGTGTATTCGAGATGAAGAAAAAGAGCCAGAACAACCTACCTCAACAAAGAGTTTGCCATTTGGGAAAATAAGAATAGCAAAGCCTATACATTAATTGCATCATCTGTAAGTGAAGAGGTGAGTCGCCATATTTCGCCATTTTCAATTGCTTTCGAAGCCTTATAAAAGCTGAAAGAACTCTATGACTCACATTCAACTCATGATTAAACTCTTCACTCTTGAATTACAAAATAATGATCCTCTTGCTCTTGCATCCAAAGTAAAATCTATAATGCATGATATCAAAGCCACTAAGGTTGAATTGGATATTCCTCTTATCGCTTTTATCAAGGAACTTTATCTTACTTACTCCAATTATCTTGAGTCATTGCAAGCAAATGGAAATCTCAAAGACATTACCTTTGACTCTCTTGTGAAAAAATTGCTGAAAGAGAGAAAGCTTTTGGAAAGAAGACAACCCCTGAATATTCTGAAGAGGATGTGTGTCTTGCTTATAAATAAAAGAATCTTACTTCCAAACGAAGAGGTGGTCGAAGAGGAAGAGGAAGATATTTAATAGGTAGGGGGGAAGACACTCTCAAGGAGAAAAGTCAAATTTGCACTGCATACGCTGCAAAAGAAATGGATCACATGATGCCTCTACATGTAGGTTACCTAGGGATGAAATTGAGCAGCAAAGAAACCAACAGAAAGGTAAAACTAATGACACAGACAAAGGTAAAGCACCTAAATCTGATCATTATGATGTGGCACAACGTAAAATCACAGTAAATGAAGATTTATTTAATGCTTCACTTGCTTCTTGGAAAAATGATTGGTTGCTTGATTCAGGAGAAACTTGCCACATGACTCATAGAAAAGATTTTTTTGAAGAATTTACTAACAATTGTTATGGAGCAGTATACTTTGTAGACCAATCAAAACTCAAGCCATCAGGGCTTGGCACAATCAGGCTCAAATTGCCTGGTCTTCTAGACTTTCTTCTGCATCATGTTCTATATCTCGCACAACTGAAGAGAAACTTGCTATCCTTGGTCCACATCCACCAGCAAGGTCAATCCATTCATATGTTTGATGGAAAGTTTGAGGTGAGAAAAGCATCTGACCACTCACTTGTCATGAGCAGAATAGAAGAAGAAAGGCTTCTCAAGCTGTAGGGTACCTCTGCTCGTGCACAACATTTCTCATACAACTCTCATTATGAAGAAGGTACACTTCTATCAAATTTATTATGGCATGCTAGATTTTGACATTTGAACTATGACAACCTTCGCTTGTGGAAGAAAAATGGTGTTGCTAGTTTGCCTACAATTCCTAGGAAACTTAAGCAATGTGATGCTTGCATTCTAGGAAAGCATAGCAAACAGTCTTTTCATGACTCACATTCAAGAGCACATAGAAAAATTGAACTCTGTTATGTACCTAGGGGGGATAATATGGGGTACCAAGGGAGGTACCCAAGGTAATAATGTAATAATGGGATGGGCCATAGTAATAAATAAGGTGGTTAACCCATGTCATGTAAGGGACCACAAGTAGTTAATAGTAATGTAATGGGCCCATGGTATTAGTTGATGGTATGAGGAAACCATGGTAATGATGCATGGTATTGTATGTATGAGGCCTATATAGAAGCTAGAGACTCCACATGGAGAGATATGAAGATGAAGAGAAGTATTCTTGTATGAACAGGCATATGGCTTGTGGAGTGTTCTCCTTCCTTAAGGAGTGAATGCATGGTGTTTCCCTACCTTAAGGGTTTTGATCAATAAAGTATCATTTCATCTTATTTCTGGGTTTATTTGCATTATCTTATACTTTTATATCAGATCTATAATATTCTGGGTTAGATCTACAACAAGTGGTATCAGAGCTACAACAATTGGTATCAGAGCTACAACAATTGGTATCAGAGCTACAACAATTGGAATCAGAGCTACAACAAACTCATTCATTTAGATTTATGTGGTCCAATGCATGTTCCTTCTGCAAATGGAAATAAATATATGATGACATTTATTGATGACTACACGAGAATGTGTTGGATTTATTTATTGAAGAAAAAATCTTATGTTTTTCAAACATTCAAGAACTTTGATACATGGATTGAAAATGATGGACAATCTCATATTGGCTCTATCACAATTATAATGGAAAAGAATATACTTCAAATGAATTTGAAAACTATCTTCACCAACATGGGATCAAACATCAAACAATTGTGCCTTATAACCCCCAACAGAATGGTGTAGCTGAAAGAATGAATAGGACAATCTTAAATATGGTGCGCTCCATGATGTTTTTCAAAAATGTAAAATTGATGTTGTGGGTTGATGTAGTTCTATGTGCTGTATATATAAATAATAGATGTCCATCTAATGCTATCAGAAACAAGACTCCTTATGGAATGTGGTATGGGCACATTCCTTCGGTAAAGCATCTCAGGGTCTTTGGTTCCACCTGTTATGCCTTGATACCAAAGATACATAGAAACAAACTTGGTGCAAGAATTCATACGTGTATGTTCCTAGGGTATTCAAACACCTCCAAAGAATATCGTCTCTATAATGAAGTCAATAAAAAGTTTGTTGTATCTAGAGTTGTAATCTTTCTTGAATCATCCAAAACTGACAATGTTGTTCAGTGGAACTTGATCACTTGGATAGATTCGCAAATGCAAAATCATTTCAATAATTTGATAATTAGATTCCACATCTTGAAGGGGGGATTCCTATACTAGATCAACCTATGGAATTTTCTTTTGAAGAACTCCCTCCCCCGCATGAAACTCCAATAATGGATGATACTTTAAGTGATGTGATTGATAGAATTGGGAGACTCAATCTTGATTCAGTCCCAAATCAATCAACGGAGCAGCCTGGACCATCTGAGAAAGGTCCCCCAAAGTGGCTAACAAAGACACTTGAAAGTGTTCATCCTGATGAGGTTGGAAAGACAGGAATTAGAAATTCAAACTGGAAAAATGGAGGTGATGTAGATGACTCTGATTCACCTGTTGATATGGATGTTTCTTATGATTGTGAATTGAATTTGTCTACAGATTTCGAACCAAATTCCTTCAAAGAAGCTTCTTCTCATGATGAATGGAAAGAAGTGATGCAAAAGGAGTATGATGCCCTGATGAAGAATGGCACTTGGAAGCTGGTTGATCCTCCATTAGGAACCAAACCAATTCGCTGCAAGTGGATCTACAAGAACAACTATAAAGTAGATGGCTCACTTGACAAGAACAAAGTCAATCTTGTGGCAAAAGGTTTTGCATAGAAGGAAGGGGTCGATTATGAGGAGACTTTTTTTCCCACAACAAAATGCGCTACCATCCACACACTCTTTGCCCTAGCAGCTTAGAACAGTTGGAAAGTCCATCAAATGGATGTAAAAACTTCTCTCTTGAATGGAGATCTAAAAGAGAATGTTTTATGACCCAATCTGAAGGATTTGCTGTGAAAGGACATGAACATAAAGTATGCAAACTTGTGAAATCCTTTAATGGCCTCAAACAAGCACTGCGATCGTGGTATGAAAAACTAACTGAGTATCTTCTGAAACTCAATTTCAAACATTATGATCTTGATGATACAACTTTATTTGTCAAGAAAGTTGGCAAAACAGTTGTATATCTTATGATATATGTAGATGATATTTTGATGACAGGAAACAATGAAAGCTACATTACATCCATAAAGAAGGAATTAAGGAAAGGTTTTGAAATGACTGATTTGCGCTATATTCATTACTATCTTGGTATTGAAGTAACTCAACATTTGAAGTCCATATTTATTTCTCAAAAGAATTACATTGGAGATCTATTGAATAGGTTTGGCATGACAAAATGCAATCCTCTTACTACTCTAATGGAACAAAACTTAAAGCTCACATCCATTGAAGGAAAAGAATTTGGGGATGCAACAAAGTATAGACAACTTGTAGGAAGTCTCAACTACCTAACTACTACTAGACCATACATTTCGTTTGCTGTTAGAACCCTCTCCAGGTTTACGCAAAAGCCTTGTGAGGGACATTGGTCTGCTGCAAAAAGAGTTCTAAGGTACTTGAAGGGAACTCAAGACTTTGGAATCAAGTATACACAGGTGGACGACTTCAGCTTAATTGGATACTCTGATTCAGACTTCGATGGAGACAAAGAAACAGGGGTATCTACTTCAGGTTATGCTATGAGTCTTCGATCAAGAGTTGTCTACTAGAGATCACACAAACAATCAGTTCTAGCAGATTCCACAACAAAAGCAGAATATGTGGTAGCAACTGAGGCAACAAAAGAAATTGTGTGGCTCAGGAAAATTCTTGATGATTTGCAGGTTAAACAAGTACAATCGACTCCACTCATGATTGACAATACCTCAGCAATAAAGTTGGCCAAGAACCCAAAGTTCCATGATCGAATGAATCACATCAATACTAAATATCTTCTAATTCGACATCATGTTGAGGCCAAAACAATCCATCTCCGTCGTTGTTCCACTAATGAGAAAATTGCAGACATCTTCACCAAAGCGCTTAGAAGAGAAAATCTTGAAAGATTCAGAACGATGCTTGGACTCACAACATCCCTTTAGATTAAGGGGGGGAATGTTGACACTTAATAATTAGGATTGGGTGAATAAGTGCAACTGATGTAAATAAATAATGGAAAATATGAAGAGTCACCGGGAGATGAAATGAACAGTCTCTCCCTCATGTATATATTAAAGACCAACCTGAATGAATATAATGAATTGATTTTGTGGAGTTATTGCCTGGTTTGACAGACTCTTCTAAGACTTCCCTTTTTATAAATTCCCATGGTCCGTGGACCAAGGGTGGATCTCATAAAGCCGACACAAGTTACATAAACTAAGGGCAGTGGCCCTTGATGAATCTTTATATCTTCACACTCTGCGACCATAAAATGCGGAGACTTTACATTATTTATACAAAACTTGGGCCTTTAGCCCCAAAACTTGGGCTTTTAACCCCAAAATTGACCCTAGGGGACCCCTTCCCAACAACCCCCCAACAAAAATATGGTGACTCGCCCCCGAGTCACTCTGCTGGCATGGATATCTTGTCACGAAGACCACCCAACTCCACTTATAATACTGCAACCTTGGCGGTACACTCCGTCGCCGCCTGCTTAGTTTGTGCGACCAACTGCTTTGTTGGTAGTGTTGCGCTATCTACCTATATTTTCTGTTGTATTTTCTACAGACTAGCCAATTTTCCTTTGATGGTGGCGATGACCACATAGGCTTCATCTAGCCAAGGCTCCAATATGGCCTTCAATATTGCCTCCTTACATTGTGTTGTGTCCACGTATTATTTCAGTGCCTTCACATCCTGCAGCTTCGCCAACCTCTGTGTGATGGTGACAGTGAACACCATCGCTTTGACCTCGTCATACTTCAGTTGTAGTTCCCTTGCCTCTGTTTCTAGTTGTTGCACATTGGGATCTTCCTGCAAGCTAGTAACTAGTTCAAGTGGCTACTCGAAGAGCGAAGTGAAATCCTTCACTGCATCATCTACTACGGAAACTGCATCCTTGAAAAATTATTCACGCTTTTCTATGAATTTGGGTGGAGTCGAAGGTTGGGCCCTCAACTCGAGTTCTATGATATTAAGGTTCAGTTCAAATTGAACCTTAGCCAGCTCTGTCCTTGCATCGCACACACTTGCAGCGAGCTTCCGACTTCTGGCGTCGACTGATGCATGTTCTGGGATGTTTAGCTCCATAATAGTCCTGTCGGCCTCAGCTACCACAACTGTGGTGTTCTCATTCTTCTCTGTGATATTATTAAGAAGACTAATCACATAAGTCTTTTCTATGAACATCTAGGCATTGTTGACCTTTTTCTCACTGATCACATTCAGTGCACACTGCTCTCTGGCCCAAAGTTTCGTGATCACACCATCTTGCAAGGTGTGAAGGGCCTCACTTGGCAGCAGGACCAAGTTAAACCCAACCTTCTTGATACTGTTGATGTTGGCCCTCTTAGCTTGCACTTCCGCAGTCAATGCTCCGTCTAGAAGCACGACGACTCGGGGATCCAAGGAGTGGAACAACTCCGCTGCTTTTGAGGTCCTAGGCACTAAGCTAGTTGACGTCGTGTTGTGTTGTCCCACACTGGTCTACACTTGAGTGGCCTAGATTTGCAACTCGCGTAGACCTGTTTGAATGGCGATCAAGGCTTGCTTCTGCTGCTGCTCAAACTGCTGCAGTAGTTCCACGATCGCGTGCCTCACTGTGTCCTCGATATCATTTAGATCACCTTTAGTCAAAGTGATCGGGTCAAGTGATGACTTGCTAGCCTTGGAATTCTTCTGCAACCTTACTTTTTCCTGCTCCCTCGTGCAATTAACCCGGAATGGAGTAGTCCCTGGCTCTACACATCCCTGTCTTGATAACTGCTCGTATTCCTCTATCTCTGGTGAAGGAGACCTTTGAATTCTATCAAAGTCATGCTCTTCTTATTCTTCCTCCTATTTTTTCTGCTTTTTAGCAGCACACTATGCTTTAGCTTTTTCCTCAGCCTCCTTTTTCCTCATTTCGGTGAATTGCTGCATTTTAACCTCGCCTCTTCCTTCTTCTACTTCGTTGTAGACTTACTAGACCCAACTGACAAGTCTAAGGCTGTGTGCCACTCTGCTGGCCAACTCTCAAGGATTGCGACGATTGCATCATCCATCACCAAGTATGGAAGATCATACCATTTTTTCTCGGGGTCCTTCCACACTCTGATGGAAACGCAATGGAACTTCACCTTGAACTCCACATATTCTGACAACTACTCAAAGATAGTTGGTGAGAGTCGTGGCTTGTAGTTGATTGTGGCACAGATGCTTGCCTCCATTAGCTCCCAAAAGATATTGTTGTCTTTGATCCTCACGGCATCCTTGGTGGCCTAAAGCGAAGCAAAATTCGCTGCTTCTTGTAGATCTGACTCGACCGAAGGAAACTGGTGGTCCTCTGGTAGCTCCCATGCAACCAACACTATTGATAACAGTAGCCAAGAGTAGTGAAAGGTTTTACTCTCGTATTGGGCTTCTCTGTAGTTCGTGAGGAGCTCACCACAGAGGTAGTGTGCCCAATTAAATTGTATGCCCTCCATGCACTAAGTCGCTAAAGACACAAATGGTGCGGGAAGCTCATCTGCGTGAAACTTTCTCATGATTTTCCCAGCCAAAATCTGGGCGGTTGTCGAGCTGTAAAAAGGGTCTCTTTCACCTCTAATTACCTCGCATTAGTTTGTCAATCCAGGAACGTTTTTTTATTCCAAAGAGTGTCTCAGTTTGAGGCTATCATTTACCAGAGTAATGCTAGTAGTATAGTGCTAAAAAATACAAGAGTAAATGGATGCTTGTTTACAACAAACTACTTTTAAAGACTAAACCATACATTAAGAAAACTAAGAAATTTATCAGTCAAGGGTTTGGTAGCAGTAACTCATCCCTTTGTAAACTGATGGAACCATAGGAAATCAGGGAACAGATCGTTGATCTGGGAGCCAGACAGTAAATGTCAATGCCCACTACAGTCTCGGATCATTCTACACACCGAAGCAATAATAATGCGAATAACAGGAAATGGAACAACAAATAAGAGATGGAACAACAAATAAGAAATGGAACAACAACTAGGAAATTGTAACAGCAATTAAGTTTAATGAGCAGCAACACCTTAGTCTGCAACAATCATGTCCTACAAAAATCAAATGGCAATCCTCTACCTTTAAGGATGAATCGAACAACACACCGAAATAGAACAACACTGATTAATAATGGACTATAGAACAGTGCTTGAAAACCACACATACATGCACACGGCACACCTTGAAAATAATCTGATCTTGGTAATCCAGTTATCAACCTTAGTTATAAAGCGTACGACTTTATTTGTAATGGAATGGTAACATTAATAGTTTCAACAATCGCAAGGAAATATAATCTCTACGATGAATTCAGTAATACCAATGGATAAGTGTACAACACAGATACTCTGTAATTGAATAGCAACAGTATTTTGTAAAGAATGGCAATATTATATCCGTACTTAAAGGAACAGTAACACGTTGCAAAGTTAATATAATGGTTTTGCCTTAGAAATGATATTACTCAGTAAATCAAACGTAACAGAGCTGTGATGTAAAATAACAGAACATATCAGATTACTGAATAGAGCTGATAAGCAAAACCACGCATAAAACAAAAGTACTAGTACGGGAGCAAGTGTTCCACCAGTACCGGGCCCTTAGCCTCCAGGGACACATCGCTTGAAGTTATTCCAGGATTAGAGATGAAATAGCAACCAAGTTTGTATTAATGCATAAGACAGAATTATAATGGATCACTTCTCAACGAGAGTCGATGATCAAAGTCTCAACTTTAAAGAAATTACATAAAACCATAACAGACTATCCCCCCGGGCTAAGAGTGCTGCCCCTTTGTATAATGGCGAAGGCGGAGATGTCCAGGTGCAAAAATAGTTAAAGCAGCGATCCCTCAGGATCAAAGGATCCCGAGGGATTCACCAAACCGTTGGCTCTTAGTTATCTCTTTACTTTCTTGCACCGAGCCGATATCTACATTTCCTTTCCTGGGCTGATACGCTTTGATTTGGTTTGCCTTGTTTGCATGTGGTTCCCCGTCAAAGGGACAACAATTAACCTCGCCTTGTCCTTTCCTTTGGAACAAGAGTCTTTCGTTTTTCCTTCTTCCTGCATAAGAAAATGACAATTGTCAGTGTTTTCATTTTGCACATTAATCTTACATATTTTATTACAGTTCCTTATCATCTACCTAATTCATTATGCAAAAAGTTTGTAAGTTTTAATGAAAAGATGCTCAGATAATCACCAAAAACATACCTTCTTTAGTACTCCACACACCCCCTTGCTTACCCTTTTTCATGCCCTCATGGAAACATTGTAGTTGACATGTAAGGCAGTGAGAGAGTAGGCTGGAGATGGGATCTCATGTGGGGGTCTACAACCATGATGCATAACTAGGTGTTCAAAAAAATGGCCTTTCTGACCCTCATGCATCTCGTACAGGGCTTGGTATCTAGGTTCAAGGTGCCAAATAATTGGACTCTGGAACCTATATCCCAACCAGGATGGCCCTGCCCTCAAAATGATTTTGCCATAGAGGTGCAAGCGGTTGACGGCTAACTTAAAATTTTCATAATTAAATGTTTCCCCGAGTTGGATATTCGGATTAGAGATCTGATATCGAAATTTAGCCGCATCAATGGCAAGGTCTTTAATAGTGAGAAAGTATTCTATTCCCTGCTGACTGATTGCTGTTTGAATGGGTCCTTATGCTTCAATTATGCCTGGAGTCCTCATCAAGTTCCTATGTTCCCTCCACAACTGTACTGGATCCCTAGGCTCAGCTCTTACCCACAAGTCTAATCAGTTTTCTTATCTTTGGAAAGCATTATAGGCTTTAATCCATTTAATTTGATTAACCCCAAATGAAATAAATGCCTGTAATTGGATATCCCCAACGACAGGGTCGGGGTTCTGCTCGGTCTCCTGGTCTAACACAAGGTTATGCAAATAGAATTCACACAGCAATCTTTGAACCTTTACCCTATAGTGCTTACAACAGTTTATAAAATCATCGATGGTATTAATTTGTATAGGAGTGCCTACTTTAACAGGCCTTATTTTCAATTGCAAATATCGTTCCACTAAAAACAAGGCATAATTCTTAGCAGGGGCTCTACATGCTAGGACGTCATTGTACAAAGAGCATAAGGTATCCATCTGTTTGATAACTATGTCTAACCTACGAGTTACCTTCGCGACTTTTTCTTCTTCCTTTCGCCACCCTTCAAAGGCCTAGCTTTCAGATAAATTGGCGTTCCTTAGCTGTTCCTGTAGTTATTCATACCTTTCTCGAGGAACCGTTTGTTCTATGAGTTTTTCTGCTGCTTGCTGAGCTTGCGTCAAACCCTCTTGTAGGGTTACCGTCATTGGATCACTATTCCACATGGTAGTGGAGACTGGGAGGTTTACTTGAATCTTCCTATTGCGTTGTCTTGTGTTCATGGCCCGTATTTCCCCCGAGGGTTGTGCCTTTATCTGAATTTCTTTATCACAGGTCAATATATCATCCGTTTGTACTTCAACATGGGTAACAAATAAATGTTGTTCCTTTTGATTTTGAACAACAGACTGCTCCTAGATCAACTAAGGCATTGGAGAAGGTTTGACCATGAATTTGTACGGTTACTATTGGACTTCCTGGGTCTTCGTATTTAATGGGTGCTTCTTTTCCTGATAATAAGTCAGATAGAGTGCCAACTACTTAGACTCTTGGATTGTTTTCTATATTCCTCCTTGGTTTCTTTACACACAATTCTTTGATAGTCTTTGCATATATCGGGATGTCTTGAATGGCTTGGAGGAATGGAATTTTTATGTACAAGTTTTTTAATTATCCCAGAATGTTAAAATTAGGATATTGTGTAGGTCGAGGTATTATTAATCGTTCTGGGAATTATGGGGGAGAGGGTGTGGTTGCTTGATTACGAGTTTGTTGTTTGTTCACATCCTCTTCTTATGACAGTTGTTCTCTAGGTAACGGATTTTCAACATGAACAGCCTTGTCTCCCTCGGTTTCAATAATATGCCCAGATCTTAGCTGAAGATCATTACACTACCTCAGATCGGCTCCTATTTTTTATGTTTCTACTATTTGGATAGATTGAATCGGTCTGTTATTTGGATTGGGGTTGGTTTGGGCTAGGAGTTGCAGTCTCAGGTTAGACTGGGGATTTTGTTGTAAGGCTGGCAGTGTAGGTTGAGGGAGCGGAATGGTTCCTACTGGCTGATGCATCGGTCTTTGCCAGTTTGTTTGCCAGGCTTGACTTTGTGAAGCAGGAAGGGTCCATTGTGCTGGGTATGTGTTACTTTTCCTATATGGTGAGGCATGGGGAAAATTCAGCCAATTGGATTGGCTTGCTTGATTCAGCCACGGGGTTGATGAAGGGGATGACTGTTGTGACCAATTCGGGAAGGGGGGTTGATTTTGCCACATATTATATTGTTGAGCATGATATGGTGGAGGCTGAAAAGAAGAAGTTGGGTCTGAAAACATACCAGATTGTCGAGGCTGCCACTGACGACACTGATTGAGCAGATACACCAATTTTGGCTCTTCTTTTGCTTCCTTGTATACCGCTTTTAATCCGGGAAGTGAGGGACAACTTTCCGTAAGGTGGTCTTTTGTGAAAATGGCGCAAATTTGGACTACATCAAGTGGACACTCCTTATGGCTATGTTTCTTCCTGCATCGGGGACAGAAGATTGCCAAATTTTGTTCTACCTCTACTTGCTTTTGTTTGGCCTACATAATATCAAGTTGTGTTGTTAGTGTCCCTAGTATGTCAGTTTTAAATTTTTCCAATAAATTTCCAATTTCTGCACGTGTTACTCCTTCTGCCAAAATTTTATTATCTCTTGCAAACCGATCATGTTCTGCCGGTTTTAGTCTTGTGCTACCTCTCGAGCTCCTGATACATAAATCAATAATGTCAGCAAAATTTTCCTGATAAATATCTCCTTTTCCCATAATGTTTAATGTTTCAATCCATTGTTCCTTCATACCCCTAATTAATGTTGTTTTTAACACATTATCAGGTAAAGGTAGTGATGCATAAGGAGATCTTTGAAGATTATACTGAAAACGTTCCACATACTCCTCTAATGTGTCATTTGGTCTAGCTACCATCTGGAATATTTCGTCTTTTAGTTCTCTAGACCTGCAATAGTCTTGATATTTCTTAGAAAAGATTCTTTCATTTGATCCCAGTTATTTATAACCCCGCCACCTAATCCCATAAACCATCTTAAAGCAGCCCCGTTTAATGTAGAGGGAAATAATTTTAGTTTCTGGGGGTCGGTGGTGTAATCATATCCCCTACACAACACATCGAATTCAAATAGGAATGCATCGGATCCTCTATTGTAAGACCATGGAATGTAGGGATATGCTGAAGAGGAATTGATTTCATAGGTGCATTTGCTGCGGTATCCACGATGGGGTATTGCAATGTAGAGGTTTTGGTGTTTGGCTGGTTTTGGGCCATTGGGTTAAATATATGTCAATAACCTTCTGGGATATCTACGAGGGTATTCCTAGGTTGAGAGGGAATGGTTTTAACAAGAATGGTTTTAATAGCGCTTCCTTTATCTAGGATAATGAGAGTGCCTAATGTCTAAGGAGATTGAGTTTCTTCAAAAATGATTTTTGCAGCACTTCCCTTATCTGGGCTGCTCAATGGCTGAGTTGTTCCAAGAGGAGACCTCGGTTCCTCAGTTTCCCCTGTCTCTCCTCCTCCTTCACAAAGATTGCTGAAATTCCCTTATTGCAGTAGTTATGGGCTAGAATTTTCAATTTCTTGAAAATCCTGCTCTTTGGTTTGACTATGCACCTCAGCAAAGGCTACAGATGGTGATCCTATGGCCTGAAGGGAACTAGTAGGCTATCTAGAAATAACTTTTATGGGTCCTACTGAAGGCTGAGATTCTGCTTTCTTGAAGATTTTGTCTATGAAGGTTGATCGGCCAAGGGTCACCAGCCCCTTAGCTTTTTTTGGCTTGGGTAGAGGTTTGGAATTATTTTCTGGCTTTTTCTACTTAGTCATGCACAAAAATCAACTGCTAGGTTCTACCCAAACAAAACAGCAGCAAATCTGTAGGAAACCGGGCAGGGGATCAGGGCTGTTACATGCTCCACACGTAGGTTCTTACTTTCCTTTTTTAAAACCCAATTATTCCCTAACAGGTTCTTACACTACTATGAGAAGAAACAAATGGCTACACTCTTTCCCCGGCAACGACGCCAAAATGTCGAGCTATAAAAAGGGTCTCTTTCACCTCTAATTATCTCGCATTAGTTTGTCAATCTAGGAACGTTTTTTTATTCCAAAGAGTGTCTCAGTTTGAGGCTATCATTTTCCAGAGTAATGCTAGTAGTATAGTGCACAAAAATACAAGAGTAAACGGATGCTTGTTTACAGCAAACTACTTTTAAAGACTAAACCATACATTCATAAGCAATTTATCAGTCAAGGGTTCAGTAGCAGTAACTCATCCCTTTGTAAACTGATGGAACCACAGGAAATCAGGGAACAGATCGTTGATCTGGGAGCGAGACAGTAAATGTCAATGCCATCTACAGTCTTGGATCGTTCTACACACTGAAGCAATAATAATGTGAATAACAAGAAATGGAACAACAAATAAGAGATGGAACAACAAATAAGAAATGGAACAACAACTAGGAAAATGTAACAACAATTAAGTTTAATGAGCAACAACACCTTAGTCTACAACAATCGTGTCCTACAGAAATCAAACGGCAATCCTCTACCTTTAAGGATGAATCGAACAACACACCGAAATAGAACAACACTGACTAATAATGGACTATATAACAGTGCTTGAAAACCACACATACATGCACACGACACACCTTAATATTAATGTGATCTTGGTAATCCAGTTATCAATCTTAGTTATAAAGAGTACAACTGTATTTTGTAATGGAACGGTTTCGTTAATAGTTTCAACAATCGCAAGGAAATATAATCTCTAAGATGAATTCAGTAATACCAATGGATAAGTGTACAGCATATATACTCTGTAATTGAACAGCAACAATATTCTATAAAGACCGGCAATATTATATCAGCACTTAAAGGAACAGTAACACGTTGCAAAGTTAATATAATGGTTTTGTCTCAGAAATGATATTACTCAGTAAATCAAACGTAACAGAGTTGTGATGTAAAATAACAGAACATATCAGATTAACAAATAGAGTTGATAAGCAAAACCACGCATAAACCAAAAGTACTAGTACAGGAGCAAGTGTTCCACCACGGCTGGGCCCTTAGCCTCTAGGGACACACCGCTTGAAGTTATTCCAGGATCAAATATGAAATAGCAACCAAGTTTGTATTAATGCATAAGATAGAATTACAGTGGATCACTTCTCAACGAGAGCCGATGATCAAAGTCTCAACTTTAAGAGAAATTACATAAAACCATAACAGACTATCCCCCCAGGCTAACATTTTTCCCCTTTGTATAATGGCGAAGGCAGAGATGTCCAGGTGCAAAAATAGTTAAAGCAGCGATCCCTCAAGATCAAAGGATCCTGAGGGATTCGTTAAACTGTTGGCTCTCAGTTATCTCTTTACTTTCTTGCACCGATCTGATATCTCCATTTCCTTTCCTTGGTTGATACGCTTTGATTTGGTTTGCCTTGTTTGCATGCGGTTCCCCGTCAAAGGGACAACGGTTAACCTGGCCTTGTCCTTTCCTTTGGAACGAGAGTCTTTCGTTTTTCCTTCTTCCTGCATAAGAAAATGACAATTGTCAGTTTTTTCGTTTTGCACATTAATCTTACAGATTTTATTACAGTTCCTTATCATCTACCTAATTCATGATGCAAAAGGTTTGTAAGTCTTAATGAAAAGGTGCTGAAATAATCACCAAAAACATACCTTCTTTAGTACTCCACAGTGGTGACCTTGATAGTGGAGTCAGTTATGCTAGAAATTGAATAGCCGCATGGTTTCTTAGCTAGCTTAAACTTATCCTTCATTCACACGGCGAGGCCACGCTCACCTGTCTTTTCACCAAACGCCATGGCCAGGTTCAATTCTGAATGCAGGAGCAAGGTGATGCTATGGATCAACATGTCTATGATTGGTATCGGTTCTCCCAGCCATAGGCATCTGTTGTGCACCAAGCACAACAATTTCTTGATCACCAACAAGGTTATGGGTGCACGATGGTAATGCGACACCCATAACAGGTTTAACTGGCTTGCTTTGTCCACCCCTCTGATTCACTTCTTCGGCTCTAGCATGGTGACACCTGTATCTTTGTAGAACACTTGGGTCATGAAGGTGTCAGTCGCCAAGTGGGGGAATCACTCTATGTCTACCAAATCCCAATCCTCCAGCTTCAGGGAGGGGATTTGCACCAAGCGAGGGCCTTCAACTGTAATTTGGTATGGCAGAAATGGAGTATTCAACATAAATTTTCCCTCATCCAGGTCCTTCGGGACCTTCACCTTACCTCGGCGCGGGGGAATGTATTTCGGCAACATGGAAATAGGTATACGTCCTCAATGTCAATGTCCTCGATGCCCATATCCACATCTTCGACACCCTCCTTAAATTCTAGGTCGACCACCTTGCCTTTCTCCTACGCCATGGGATTTTCTTTCTGTAGATGTTTCCTAGGCATCGCGCGCACCGACTGTGCTACTTTCTGCTTGTCCTTCTTCGCTTTAGGCCCCTTTGTAGTCAGCATAGGCCTCGGTGATTTTGGTACCTCTACAAGCACCTCTACACTTCCAATCTCAGGGGAATCTTGTTATAGACATTTTTGGGCCCTACAACCCCAAGCATGAAATGTCCATAAACCAAGGGCTCCTAAGTCCCTAAAAGTGTTGTTCTAACACCTAAAGGAACAAGGTCAAAAGATTACAGCTTCTCCCAGAAGTTCTCCATGAGAAACTACTCAGAATTGGTCAAAACAGGATCATTGCAGCTGCTCCACTGGCTAAGTGCGTTGCATCTCACCCAAATATGCTGTGAGGGTGCGTTGCATTTCAAAAGTCCCTTCTGTGGGGTGCGATGGGCGAGAGATGACAAATGGCAGTGTCATTCTACGAGGTGGAGAGGCAATGGAAGCTTCCAGAATCTTCTCCTGTGACACGTGCCTCATTGAATTCGACCAAGGATGAGTAAGAGGCCATCAGTATCCAAGTGGAAGCAAGAACTATCAGAGAGAAGACACTAATCAAATCACAAGCTGACTCATCCCCCTTGCAGATATCTATATATGGATCCCTCATCCCAGAGATCCAGAGGCTGGAATTTTGCATGTTGTAAGGAATTGTTGTTGGTTTCTTGAGACAAACATCAGATTATTGGGTGATCTAAGCTTTGTTTGAGGTGAAGAGGGGCTTCTTTGCTGGGAGGTTGATGCTGGGTCAGAACAACTGGTTGTAACTCCTCTCGGCTCTTTTCTTGTTTATCAATAAAAGCTATTTGAGTTTTCCTCCATGCTTTTGTGTCATTGATGCTTGTTACATTTGTATGGTCAATTTACATCTGATCCTAGATTGTTTATGATTATAGATCCATGTCTTTGTATAGTGCTATGCTTCTGTGATCTTACAGGTACTTTGTGAAGCTGGGTGTGCAAGGGAGCAGGTAGCTGAGGATTATCAAAGAAGAGAGGGATCAAATCAGGAGATTAGCGCAAGACAAAGGTTGGTCTTTCTGTTCCTCTCTATCTATAATTCATAAAGGAAAAACAAAAGTAGCTTTTCTCTATTTGTTTCTAAGGCAGCTGTCACACCTTAGTGGGATAGAGCAGTTCTATATAGACACTTTTCCCTGTAACAAAATGGCGACTCCGCTGGGGAGCTAATTAGTTTGTTTGTTTATCATTCTTTGTTGTTTGTTTCATAAACTTACAAGTAGCATTCGAACTGCATTTGCCATAAAAAATGCAAAGTAGACAACTGCTACTTCAATCCATCTACTAGATCTCTTTATGATTTAAACAACTGATTCACAAACTATCTGATTGCCCTTGTGATAGCTCTTAGATCCTCCTTAGATCTACCCCTGATTGTTGCATTACTGATTGCTTTTTTCTCGGCCAAAACCCAAGAACTGAACTGCAAACTGTGACCCGGAACCCGAACAGAGTCTTGTTTCTGGCCCAACGCAGGTACTGTTAAGAGATTCTGAATTTTAGTGCACTTCCCGAGTGGACAACCTGCGCTGCATTTCAGATTCTCTGTGTTACAGGTGCGCTGATCAGACTAGCTCTGTGTAGTTGTGGCTTCTATGGTTCATACTTTCCAGTTCTATTCCTGAATTTTGCTGCCTGTGATCAGTATATGTCTATTTGAAACCCCTTTTCCTTGCTGTTATTCCACCTCCTTTGTACAAAAGAACTGTAGATGTTTTTGTGTGTTTGTTGAGTCATTTACAGTTCTCCTTTGCAAAAGTAGCGTAATCGTACTGCCGTCCTTTGATTTGAAACTGTCGCAAGTGTCGATTTCAATCGTAGGAAAGAGTTTAATTGCTGTTGAGGGTCGATTACCCTGTTACTATTGCTTTTGGTCTGAATTTGTAATTTTCTAGTGTCGAGAACAAGTATTCATTTCAAAATCGTAAGGTGTTGTGATCGTCTCCATTTTTTGATTTCGAAAAGAAACTTGTTGATATTTGTCGCTTGAAAAGAAATTCAGATTTGTGCATCAACTTTCTTTTTAGCATGCATATACTAAGAAAGTCGAAAAACAAATACATGCATGTGCATTTGCATATAGACAGTCTGATTGGATTGATTTAGGAAAGTGCATTTAGAGTGTGCTCTTTGCTCTTTGTGAAAAGATTCTGTCTTTCTTTTCCCTAGTAGCTAGGATTTTCATTGCATAAAGGAGATAAAAAGTTTGTTTGTCATCTTAGATTGCATTTTAGGAATTACATCTACATCTCGTGGTGAACCCGAAAGGCAAACTTCATAAACAAGATCAACTTAAAATAAATTCAATGAATCTAACAACGCTTTGGAACTTAACGCACAACATTTAGAAGTCTAGGCTAGAGACATATTCCGGCGTCGTAAAGCCTGGTAACTGTTTTTCTCACTGATGGTTGGGTGATTCCTCCACTTTGAGACGATAAGTGCTAGTATGGACTTGTTCTCCCACGTACCACTGAGTATATTTTGGGAGACCCCAATAGGCTTAATCCTTTATCCATAGGAAGCCGTGTCTGTCGCCCTATCGATCGTAATGCACTGAACACAACATTCGGGAAGATTGATTGTCGTACCGTAAAAAGTATTCTGTAGTTTTGCGATTGGTTTGGTAATCCCTCTACCTAGATTTCTAGAGCAGTCCCTTTCGTTCCTTTTCAGACTCCTTAACGGAAAAGGTCCATCTGAGCACTTGTCACTTCAGGCTCATTAAAAATCGAAGGAGACTAGAGTCATCTTTTGTTTTTTCTCGACTCTTAAAAATTGAAAAAGCAAGTTGTGTCAAAGCGTCTAAAATTCATTTAATTCAGAAACATACTTCCCCTTTATTTTAGTTGATCGAGTAATCCGCAATCGTGGAAGAAATTCAATTGAAACCCGTCGTTCGCGGAGGCTTACGAGTCAACCGTCTTTGTCTCCGAAATCGAAGCCAGTACGGACAAAGCGAACTCGTTTAACCGGTTCCAAATCTCCTGTTAAAGTTAGAACAAGTGTTCCAACAACATCAGAGACTCCAGTTACACCAAACATTTCTGGAATCCCTGCCTCTATAGAACAAGTTCAGCAGCCATAGAAGGACGGTGATACTGATCCTAGTCTGAGAGTAAACACTTGTGTTACCAAACCAGTTCCATTTTCAACCGGTTCGGAAAGTCTTTCTCTTCAAACATCTGTCGCTGCCGATTCCATACCTTCTTCGGCACCAGAAATATTCTACGGACCTGACGGTCTTCCCCTTCCACCTGGTCTAATTGCCATAGAAGAAATTGTGGAAGATCCTCCAACAAGTACTCCATCGCAATTCGGAGTCGCGATCACTCTATATCCTTCTTTATCAGAACTTAGTCTGCAACCAGAGGAAGCTCCTGTAGAATCACTAGGTAATCTTTTGGATAGACTACAAATGTCTGAACAACCGTCAACATCTAGGACTATGTCGTCTGACACAGCGACGGCAGAACTCCCTGCTATCACTTCGACAATGTTCGCCGGTATGCCATCTGTCCCGACAAGCTCTCAACCGCTAGAAGGAGCCCACTCAGGAGCTATTTCGACAGTATGGTCTGTTCTTGTTTGTTCATCCGGAATAATATCCGGAAAATCTTATGTTGAGTCTCAACAAATTGATCCATTTGGAGGTCAATTTGGGCAGTCCGGCCCCCAAGGGCAAACAATTCCCTTGAGTTCTAGATTACCATTGTATGGGAGGTAGTATACCCTTTCATTATCCCCTCCGGGAGGATATCCATACAGGAGTTCACAACAACATTCAGGTTATACTGGAATTACCTCAAGCGGTTGGGTACCTATACTACCTCAACAACCAATAGTTGTATACTCGATGCAACAATGCTTACCTATGTCAAATATACCAACTACGCCAGCTATTGTGACGGTGTCGCAAGTTCAAGCGCTGCCTGTCGTATGCCAACCTCATGTTTCTCAGGTTGTAATGCAACAGCCCCTTGACCCTGCGACTCAACCACAATCGCCGACTGGTGGAATGACACAGGTTCAAACATGTGCAATTACCCTTCATCTTGGTCAAACTGTTACTATCGAGCAACAACACATGGCTTCACAACCATGGCTAGTGCAATACCAACAACCGCAATTCCAACAAGTATACCAAGGTTCTGAGCAACAAATATTTGCTAATAGTGGGCAGCCATACATTCAAAACGGTCAAAATCAACCATTTTACAATGGTCATGCCCACCAACCTTACCAAAGTTACCAGCATCAAATGCATTATGACGGTATGCAAAGACCAACTGCTCAGGCAATCCCATCTTATCTAGGGTATGCTTCACCTAACCTGAATCAGCAGTTACCCTTTGTGGCAACTTTAGAGTTACCTGATTTAAATAGGTTAAAAAACGATCCAATCGCTTACGCCCCTTGGTGGCCAGTGATTCCGCATAAACTTCCATCAGATATTCCTAAATTTAATGGAAATCCGGGTGAAGATCCATCGAATCATGTGATGACCTTTCATCTATGTGTTCATCAAACACCCTAAAAGATGATTTGATAAGACTTCGCCTCTTTTAGAGGACGTTAACGGGTCCGACGGCAAAATGGTACATCGAATTTCCTAGAGCTTCGTTCGACAACTTCAGTACCTTAGCCACAACGTTTTTAACCCATTTTCAGTTACCAATAAGGTATGAAACAGGAACAGAACTTCTTACCAATTTCAAACAGACAACAACCACTCACATATCTGATCATATACATGAGTGGTGACGTCTTCGTAGAATGGTAAAAACGTATGTCCCCGATCAACTCTTAGCTGAATGGTTTATCAAGTCATTACTACCTTCCATCATGGAAGATGTGGCAAAGGGGGGAGTCGTAACAGAAGAGCAAGTTATCACTCGTGCGCAATATCTGGACTTGATTTACACTCAGTCCGGCATGCTCTACGATAAAATTCCTGACGCCCCTAGACCGGAATTCTCAATTCCTCCTCCTCCTAAATCAAACAATGACTCTCATGTCGGCGATGGCGTGATTGGAACAATACACACGAAATCGACAAAGGCTACATCCAAAAAGACCCGTAAGATTTTAGGTCAAAATGCAAAAGATGAACTTCTTGCTTCGGAAGTAAATGCGGTATCAACAGATAAAGGAAAAGAAACCAGACAACCAGGGAGCAAGAAGAAAGGCAAAGCGAAGAAGAAGAAACAGGAGGAATCATCACCTGAAAACTCTTCTTCAAACCCTCCTAGAGATAGGAAACCAAAAAATCCATGCCTTATATGCAATGAGTATCATTGGACCGCAAGTTGTCCACACAGAGCTGAGGTTAAGAAATTCTTCAAGAATTCAAAAACCTTCGCAGTGTTAACTGATCCGTTTCCAAATCCGGGAACAAATCTGGTTGAAAGTGGAAATGCTTCCCCGTCTCAAGTGCTAATGTTGTCAGTTTCAAAACAGCAAAATGATGCTTTGATATCAACAAGGAACAAAGATTATGGGAATCCACAGCTGTCGAATAACAAGGATAAAGATCAACCTAGTAGTTCGGCAACAACTTCGACAGAAGTTGCGCCGCCCATCATTCCTGAATTGACAATAAAACCGCCAAAGGGAGTAGTACACAAGTCGATGTTGAATCCTCGCGCTAGAGCGGCACAACATTATAATATAGTGGAAGATTTGGCCCAATCGCCATCCGCTATGTCGACTCTTGAAGTACTACAGAATTGCCCATCCCAAAGGCAAGCTTTATTATCAGCCATTGGTGGGATAGACCCAAAGGATTCCAATCTTGTATCCTTCGATCATAAAGGATGCGATCCTCAATTACCAGCTCAACTAGCTTTCATTGTTCAAGTGAAAACCCTCAACAAAACTGTTCATCGAACAATTATTGATGAGGGAGCATCTACATGCATTATGTCGATGAGTTGCTGGAAAACTTTAGGATCTCCAACCTTGTCACGATTTTCTATGAAATTAAAATCATTTGACGGAAGGACATATACCCCATATGGTATTCTAAGTAACTTGAAAGTTGAACTAGGAGGGAAAACGATAGAAGTAGATGTTGAAGTAATCGATGGCAATCTTGATTACAACATCCTACTAGGAAGGCCATGGATATATGCTATGGCCGCTATTGTGTCGACCTATTTTAGGAAGATTGCATTTCCCTTTCAAGGAGGGATTACAATCTTCGATCAACAAAACTTCCTCCCCAATGGTTCTCAAGTTACAGGAAGCATTCCCATGATCCATGGAAGTCCCCATTCACTTCAAAATATCGGAGTAGGCCTACTAAAAGTTCCTATACTAATGGGAACTTTCGCCCTTCCACCTCCAATCAACTTGGCAGAAGTAGCATCGGTAGGAACCTGCAATATGATATCTTCTAAAAAGATCTCAGAAAACGATATCAACATGGATCATGCAATGGTTTTGCCCCCAATCCCAACGGAAATATTGTAGCAATCAATGTTCCTAGCATGGGAGGCAAACCCAAATCAACACTCATCAAGCGTTTGGATAGATAGGTCTAAAGAATATGGTACCCCTTCAGATCCTTGGTCGCGAGTGCATGTCACCGACGAAGGCATTGTCCAATCAATGGTAATTGAAGGGGCACCATGGAATGATTCCCACCATCGTTCCCTTCTTCCGGATTACCACGAAGATTATTCCAGCAACCTTAATCATCCATCAGTTTTTGATTTACTATCAAATACTGTAAAGTCGCTCTTGAACATGACACTTCCACTCCGTGTCCGAGTCGGGTTGGGTTGTTTCATCCACCAGTCACATCACCATGGTCATGCCATACCATCCACATTTGGGGTTAATACTACCAATCCATCACATCAATGTCGCCGATATGTTCAAGAGAAGTCATTCAGAGAATTCACCTGTGTCTCACCCACTACCATACATTATACTCCATTCTTTCATGACCGCCACCCTGAACCTTATATCACCAGATCGTTTTCACCTCCATTAAAATCATTTGCTCCGTTCCGTGTCATTGATGTGGTATTCATTAATGCCCTCCTGTGACAGATCACTTCTTGTCGACATCAGCTCATTATCCAAGAAGTTGATATAGGAACACCCCATTCAGTACTTTGAAGCTTGCATGCCTCAATGGCAAGTTTCTCACTTCCGGCGACAGGTTTACATCAATGGCTTTCGACCGAAACATTTTGCATGGTGTTCGACGCCAAGTCATTTATTCACACCACGTGAATTGTACTACAGTACCTTGAGGGTCATTATCATTATCGGTGATTCCTCTCGCGCTTGTTAACAGTTTACATCATTGACTAGTAATCAAGCGATGTCTTTCCATGTTCGACTTCAGAACATTTCTCACATGGATCGACTTGTACTTCGAGCGAAGATCGAACAAGATTGAAGACCCCGGATCTAGTTTCATCCATTCGGGCTGCGATATATATTCAGGGAAATAAAGACATTAAATGTACATCATTGCTGCACAGATAGTCATCCACCCCAAAGGATGATGGCTCTATCAGAATCATCACTCTACACTCAGACGATTGTCTATCCTATGTACATGAAAATGAATTTATAAAGCTGAGCATGGGAATTCCCACCTCAGCCAGATGATGAAAATATTATGAAGATAATGTATTGTATTGTATCTTATTACAGGTATCCTCCCAACATTGAAAGAACTTTGGATCCTCACAATAAAGCATTTCACCCGACATCAAAGATTAACGGCCTCATGCTTTAGGGGGCAACTGTTATAGACATTTTTGGGCCCTACAACCCCAAGCATGAAATTTCCATAAACCAAGGGCTCCTAAGTCCCTAAAAGTGTTGTTGTAACCCCTAAAGGAACAAGGTCAACAAATTACAGCTTCTCCCAGAAGTTCTCCATGAGAAACTGCTCAGAATTGGTTAAAACAAGATCATTGCAGCTGCTCCACTGGCTAAGTGCGTTGCATCTCACCCAAATATACTGTGAGGGTGTGTTGAATTTCAAAATTCCCTTCTGTGGGGTGTGATGGGCGAGAAATGACAAATGGCAGTGTCATTCCGCAAGGTGGAGAGGCAATGGAAGCTTCCAGAATCTTCTCCTATGACACTTGCCTCACTGAATTCGACCAAGGATGAGTAAGAGGCCATCAGTATATAAGTGGAAGCAAGAACTATCAGAGAGAAGACACTAATCAAATCACAAGCTGACTCATCCCCCTTACAGATATCTATATATGGATCCCTCATCCCAGAGATCCAGAGGCTGGAATTTTGCATATTGTAAGGAATTGCTGTTAGTTTCTTGAGACAAACATCAGATTATTAGGTGATCTAAGCTTTGTTTGAGGTGAAGAGGGGCTTCTTTGCTGGGAGGTTGATGCTGGGTCAAAACAACTGGTTGTAACTCCTCTCGGCGCTTTTCTTGTTTATCAATAAAATCTATTTGAGTTTTCCTCCATGCTTTTGTGTCATTGATGCTTGTTACATTTGTATGGTCAATTTACATCTAATCCTAGATTTTTTATGATTATAGATCCATGTCTTTGTATAGTTCTATGCTTCTGTGATCTTACAGGTACTTTGTGAAGCTGGGCATGCAAGGGAGTAGGTAGTTGAGGATTATCAAAGAAGAGAGGGATCAAATCAGGAGATTAGCGCAAGACAAAGGTTGGTCTTTCTGTTCCTCTCTATCTATAATTCATAAAGGAAAAACAAAAGTAGCTTTTCTATGTTTGTTTCTAAGGCAGCTGTCACACCTTAGTGGGATAGAGCAGTTCTATATAGACACTTTTCCCTGTAACAAATCTCCCTCAGATGCCATCGATCCCTCAGCAGTTGTGGTTTCCAAGGGTGCCGATATGATGCTAGTTAGAAGCTCTTTGGTTTCCTTGGGGAGCTTATCAAAGACTAAACTCACCACCAAAGCCTCAAAACTCTTAAGCTTCATGCGCGCCTGAGAGATCAACACCTCAATTCTCAAAATGGCAAGTGTTTTTCATTGGGTGTCCATGAAAATTCAAATTTGAATCCGACCTTTCCCCCCAAAATTCGCTCATAAATTCTAGATTGGTGGAAGATTTTCAAAGATCTTGCTTTTAAATTCTGACTTAAATGCCAACCCCTGCTCCATTTAGCCATTTTCTCACTATCAAATAATGAATAGTGACCATAACAGTCGCTTCCTGGTGGCCCTGCATGGTCTCTCCTCCTATAGCGCAACTCCCTTCTCACTTCTGCTGACGCTGTGACATTCCTTCTTTTCGCGCAGTTCCCGAGTTGCACAACTCTACAACTTGGGCAGTGTAGTTTACAATGTCACTCTTTTGTTCAGCTACCTAGAGCACTAAGACTGTACTTCCACCATATAGTCATCTGGCCAGATCCCTGGTGTATGGATTCAATCAGCTGCCATTTACCTTCCCTGAAAATAGCTCCCCATTCAACTTCACCAGTTGAACTGCTCCACCATCAGTAATCTATTTAATGACATAGGGCCCCAAGCAATGCATCCGAAATTTTCCTGGAAATTTATCAAACTTGCTATCATATAACAAAACCAAATCATTTACCTTGAAGGTGCACATTTTGATGTGTTGATCGTGCCATGCTTTTTCGCGCTCCTTTGTAACTTGCTAATGGAATCCAGCCAAAATTTATCCTCTTCCAACTCTGTTAGCTGCGTGACCCTTTCTTCCAGGGCTCCACGATCTGCTATTCCTGTAAATGTTGTTATGTACAGACTAGATACGATGTATTCCATTGGCATCACAGCTTCTATGCCATAAACCAGCCTGAAAGGCATTTGGCCAGTCAACTTTTTGCAAGTAGTTTTGTAATCCCATAGCACCGTGGGTACATGGACATCCTAGTCATTCCTTTGTGCATTGCAGACCTTCATCAACGCATTCTCCAATAGCTTATTAACTGCTTCCACCATCCCATTAGCCTGCGAGTGATATGGCGTACTCTTCTGATGATAAACTTGAAACTCCTCTGTCAACGCAATGATCATCCCATTAATAAATGCATACGCGATCGCTCATCAAAATATTCGAGCAACCAAATCTAGTTAGTACATACTCAAAGATGAACTTTTTTGTTTTTTCCCCTGTGCAGTCCTTCATAGGCTCCACCTCCGCCCATCTGGTTAAATACTTAGTCACGATGATGATGTATCACGCACCCATCTTCTTTTCTGGAGGCTGAATTGTTTGTACAAACTCAATCTCCCACTTTTCAAATGACTATAATGACATCTGCAGATTCATAAGAAGCTCGTCCTTTGACATGACTCACATGCCTTACAATAAGCCTTAGAATCCTTATGAAGAGTCATCCACCATAGCCCAACGCGTAAAATTTCTTGCGCTGTAGCTTTTCCTGCATAATGTCCTCTCGTGACTCCTCCATGAGCTTGAGCAAAGATAGTCTAGGCTAGAGACATATTCTGGCGTCGTAAAGCCTGGTAACTGTTGTTCTCACTGATGGTTGGGTGATTCCTCCACTTTGAGACGATAAGTGCCAGTATGGACTTGTGCTCCCACGTACCGTTGAGTATATTTTGGGAGACCCCAATAGGCTTAATCCTTTATCCATAGGAAGCCGTGTCTGTCGCCCTATCGATCGTAATGCACTGAACACAACATTCGGGAAGATTGATTGTCGTACCGTAAAAAGTATTCTGCAATTTTGCGATTGGTTTGGTAATCCCTCTACCTAGATTTCTAGAGCAGTCCCTTTCGTTCCTTTTCAGACTCCTTAACGGAAAAGGTCCATCTGAGCACTTGTCACTTCAGGCTCATTAAAAATCGAAGGAGACTAGAGTCATCTTTTGTTTTTTCTCGACTCTTAAAAATTGAAAAAGCAAGTTGTGTCAAAGCATCTAAAATTCATTTAATTCAGAAACATACTTCCCCTTTATTTTAGTTGATCGATTAATCCGCAATCGTGGAAGAAATTCAATTGAAACCCCGTTGTTCGCGGAGGCTTACAAGTCAACCGTCTTTGTCTCCGAAATCGAAGCCAGTACGGACAAAGTGAACTCGTTTAACCGGTTCCAAATCTCCTGTTAAAGTTAGAACAAGTGTTCCAACAACATAAGAGACTCTAGTTACTCCAAACATTTCTGGAATCCCTGCCTCTATAGAACAAGTTTAGCAGCCATTGAAGGATGGTGATACTGATCCTAGTCTGAGAGTAAACACTTGTGTTACCAAACCAATTCCATTTTCAACCGGTTCGGAAAGTCTTTCTCTTCAAACATCTATCGCTGCCGATTCCATACCTTCTTCGGCACCAGAAATATTCTACGGACCTGATGGTCTTCCCCTTCCACCTGGTCTGATTGCCATAGAAGAAATTGTGGAAGATCCTCCAACAAGTACTCCATCGCAATTTGGAGTCGGGATCACTCTATATCCTTCTTCATCAGAAGTTAGTCTGCCACCAGAGGAAGCTCCTGTAGAATCGCTAGGTAATCTTTTGGATAGACTACAAATGTCTGAACAACCGTCAACATCTAGGACTGTGTCGTCTGACACAGCGACGGCAGAACTCCCTGCTATCACTTCGACAATGTTCGCCGGTATGCCATCTGTCCCGACTAGCTCTCAACCGCTAGAAGGAGCCCACTCAGGAGCCATTTCGATAGTATGGTCTGTTCCTGTTTGTTCATCCGGAATAATATCCGAAAACTCTTATGTTGAGTCTCAACAAATTGATCCATTTGGAGGTCAATTTTGGCAGTCCGGCCCCCAAGGGCAAACAATTCCCTTAAGTTCTAGATTACCATCGTATGGGAGGTAGTATACCCTTTCATTATCCCCTCCGGGAGGATATCCATACGGGAGTTCACAACAACATTCAGGTTATACTGGAATTACCTCAAGCGGTTGGGTACCTATACTACCTCAACAACCAATAGTTGTATACTCGATGCAACAATGCTTACCTATGTCAAATATACCAACTACGCCAGCTATTGTGACGATGTCGCAAGTTCAAGCGCTGCCTGTCGTATGCCAACCTCATGTTTCTCAGGTTGTAATGCAACAGCCCCTTGACCCTGCGACTCAACCACAATCGCCGACTGGTGGAATGACACAGGTTCAAACATGTGCAATTACCCTTCATCTTGGTCAAACTGTTAGTATCAGGCAACAACACATGGTTTCACAACCATGGCTAGTGCAATACCAACAACCGCAATTCCAACAAGTATACTAAGGTTCTGAGCAACAAATCTTTGCTAATAGTGGACAGCCGTACATTCAAAACGGTCAAAATCAACCATTTTACAATGGTCATGCCCACCAACCTTACCAAAGTTACCAGCATCAAATGCATTATGACGGTATGCAAAGACCAACTGCTCAGGCAATCCCATCTTATCTAGGGTATGCTTCACCTAACCTGAATCAGCAGTTACCCTTTGTGGCAACTTTAGAGTTACCTGATTTAAATAGGTTAACAAACGATCCAATCGCTTACGCCCCTTGGTGGCCAGTGATTCCGCATAAACTTCCATCAGATATTCCTAAATTTAATGGAAATCCGGGTGAAGATCCATCGAATCATGTGATGACCTTTCATCTATGTGTTCATCAAACACCCTAAATGATGATTTGATAAGACCGCCTCTTTTAGAGGACGTTAACGGGTCCGGCGGCAAAATGGTACATCGAATTTCCTAGAGCTTCGTTCGACAACTTCAGTACCTTAGCCACAACGTTTTTAACCCATTTTCAGTTACCAATAAGGTACGAAACGGGAACAGAACTTCTTACCAATTTCAAACAGACAACGGCCACTCACATATCTGATCATATACATGAGTGGCGACGTCTTCGTAGAATGGTAAAAACGTATGTCCCCGATCAACTCTTAGCTGAATGGTTTATCAAGTCATTACTACCTTCCATCATGGAAGATGTGGAAAAGGGGGGAGTCGTAACAGAAGAGCAAGTTATCACTCGTGTGTAATATCTGGACTTGATTTACACTCAGTCCGGCACGCTCTACGATAAAATTCCTGACGCCCCTAGACCGGAATTCTCAATTCCTCCTCCTCCTAAATCAAACAATGACTCTCATGTCGGCGATGGTGTGATTGGTGTAGAAATTTTGAATAATTTAACACATATTCAATGGAGATTATCCTGATCATGTACTAATGCGGAAAACATACACAATACATAAGCTCCTCTACGTTGATCAAGAATATAGCAGCATCAATAACAATAAAACATCAAGAGCATTCACACATTAACACAGTTTGTATCACGGGGAAAGCATCTCGCTAAAAACCCCACACTATCTGTATATTAATGATTGAGTCATGTAACATTACACAGCATAATACTTCTCACAAGTATCTCCACCTCTGTTACACACAATACAGCTCAGATCTGATCTCCAAATCTCTTCCACTGCTTGCCTGCCTCCACTGCTCAATACCTGCTCAAGAACTGATGAGAATAGCTTCCCAAATTCGATTTTCACCTACAAAATAGTCACTCACTCTTTTTGGACGTGAGAAAAGGCTAAAATGTGGGCCAAATACGTGAGCAAACTCATTGGCATACTCAATCCCTTGATTGTGCAAGATCTGGTGCACAACTATAGTCACAACTGATAGCAATCTAATTCTCTACCACCTGTCCCTGTTGAACTGAACATGCACTGACATGCAACTGAGTTAACTGATGTATTCTTTAGTTGTATTATGAGTTAATAATTAGTTTAACAACTCATCATTAGTCTATCTGCAGTTAGACTAACTACAACCAGTTTAACTAAGTTAAACTGAACACAACTCCATCAACTGTACCTCCAGTCCACTAAACTCAACTCACTTGAGTTCTAACTGAAGTCATGCATGCAACAACTCAACTGACTCATAATAAAAATGAATTTCCTTCTGACAGCTGCATGTGCCACTACTCAAACTGAAGTGCTCCAAGAGAATAAGATTAAGTTTATAGTCCAAATATTATTGTGAGATAATAATATTTGACTTTTCTATTTTTGACAGCCAGTCTAAAAATAGACTTGATCACTCACACTGTGATCACTCACACTTTCATCAAAAATAGAAGTCCATCTATTTTTCCCAACTTGATCAATCATCCATAAACATAGACATGATCCATATGTCTAAAAATAGACATAGTCTAAAAATAGACTTGCGCCAAAAATAGCCTGCGGGCCCACTTAGTGAAGGCGACTCTTTTCACTAAGCTCCATCATCTTGTTGCAATCTCAACACTCCCTCTCGACAAGATATGGATTATCAGCAACCCCTATCCTGCCTCGGTGGTACTCGAATTTGCTCCTGGTGAGAGCCTTCGTCAGAATATCAGCATCTTGATCCTCCGTTGGAATGTACGAAATTAACATGATCCTCCGCTGCACACAATCTCTGATATGATGGTACCTGATGTGCTTGGACCCGAAAAACCCGACCAAGATCATCCTCATCCACACAGATCTCTGCTTCCTGCTGTACCAAGAAACTACTGTCGATCTGATACTGAAGACCCCTCCTGATGTGCTCTTTCTGTCCGTTGGGTTCCCTACCCACTCTGCATCCGTGAAGCCACATAGCTTCACCTCATCCTCCTATCTGTACCACAAAACATATCCCGATGTGCCTCTCAAGTAGCGCAATACATGCTTGCCCGCCTTCCAGAAGAGCTTGGTAGGCTTAACCATAGCTTGTGAAAGCTGGTTAACTGCATAGCATATATCAGGTCGTGTATTGACCAAATACATCAGCGACCCCACCAACTGTCGATAAACAGTGGCATCCACTTCTTCTCCCGAAGTGGCATCCTCCTTCCTCCAACCTCCAGGAAGAGGAGTATCAACAGGCTTGCAGCCATGCATGTTGAACTTCTCCAGTATCTCCCGAGCATACTTGCCCTGAGAAACAAACAGTCCACCACTGCGCTGCCATATTTCCAATCCTAGGAAATAGTGAAGGAGGCCCAAGTCCTTCATCTCAAACTCTGTAGCAAGATCCTTCTTGCATGAGAGTATCAACAGCTCATCACCCGTTAGAATCAAATCATCAACATACAGTACAATGATAAGCAACTTACCCTCCACCACAATCTGGTATAGGTTCGGATCCGCCTCGCTCTTGGAGAATCCAAGTCCTGTGAAATAGCTGTCTATCCGTGTGTACCAAGCACGTGGTGCTTGCTTCAACCCATACAGCGCTCTCTTGAGCCTACACACATGCGACTCGCTGCTGAAGACTTCAAAGCCTTCGGGTTGCTCAATGTACACCTCCTCCTCAATGACTCCATTGAGGAACGTAGTCTTCACATCCATCTGATGAATGTGCCATCCCATCTGCGCTGAGAGAGCAAGAATCGTCCGTATGGAAGAATACCTTGCGACAGGTGCAAAGGTCTCCTCATAATCGATCCCCTCAATCTGTGAAAAGCCTCGGGCAACAAATCTTGCCTTGTACTTCTCCACACTCCCGTCAGCTGCCTGCTTAACTTTGTAGATCCATCTCGAACCCACCACTGATTTCCCTTCCGGTCTAGGAACAATCTCCCATGCACTGTTTCTGACAATAGAATCATACTCTTCCACCATGGCGTCTACCCATGCGGGATCCTCCACAGCTTCCTCGAAAGAGGATGGCTCAGTCACAACACACTTGCTCATAAGAGCCATGTATCCAGTGTACCGATCAGGTGACTGTCTCTGCCTGCGTTGGGCTGTAGGTGGTCCTACAACTTTCTCTGCATCTTGAGCCAGTCGCTCAGCTTCTGTCAAGCGCTTTCGCCCTCTGATGGTTGGCGCTGCATGAGTGGTCTCTTCCACTCCATGAACCTCGTCCTGTGGCTGATCCACGTCCTGAAGCTTATCCTTAGGAACTAATAGCTCCTCATCTGCATGCAAGTGTAGCTCCCTCTCAAGCGAACACTTCATGGCTTTCTCCTCCTGAAATTTTATATCCCATCGCACAACAGTTTTACCACTGTCTGGCAAATACACACGATAGTTGTGGGGCGTATCAGTGTACCCCACAAATATCCCAACCTCTGCAGTCGGCTCCAACTTCTTTCTGGCATCCTTCGTCACATGCATGTAAACGTTAGCACCAAAAATCCTCAAATGAGAAAGATCAGGCTTCTTACCAGAATAAGCCTCCTCGGGTGTACTCATGCCAAGTATCCTATGAGGACAACGGTTCTGCACATAAACTGCTGTATTGCATGCTTCCGCCCACAAGTGAAGGGGTAGGCCCTGATCATGCAACATTGCCCGTGCAGCACCCACAATCGTTCTGTTCTTCCGCTCAGCTACCCCGTTCTGCTGTGGGTTATGGGGAGCTATGAGCTCTCTACGAATCCCTTCTGCCTTGCAGAAATCCTTGAACTCGTCCGAGATGTATTCACCACCATTATCGCTCCTAAGAGCCTTCACCTTCTTCCCCGACTCCTTCTCGACCAGTGCTTTGAATTCACAGAACTTTGAATATGGCTTGCTCTTCTTCTGCATGAAGAAGATCCAGCAATTACGAGAGAAATCATCAACAAAAATCACATAATACTTGTGTTTTGCTGTCGAAGCAACTGAGAAAGGTCCACACACGTCTGTGTGAATTCTCTCAAGGATCTTCGTGGTGCGACTATCCTTCTCGTGAAAGGTGGCTTTCACAAACTTCCCCAAAGTACACCCCTTGCACTGATCTGACTGCGCAAGTGTGCCTTTAGGAAGCCCTGTAGTGATCTGCTGCAGTATCTTCAAGGCTCCATGGTGAAGGTGACCCAATCTCCTGTGCCACAACTCGCCATCATCCCGGCTCACCAATCCTTCTGCCTTGCCTGCCATTGCTGCGCATCCATCTACATGCAACTGATAAAGGTTCCTCACTCGAACCCCTATCTTCCGGGTCTCACCAGTTGTCTTGCTGTACAGGAAGGCCTTTCCCTCGCTGAAAACAACATCATACCCCTTGTCTTCTAACATCGCCACTGAGATGAGATTCTTATTCAATCCTGGAACATGCATGACTTCCTTCAATACAAAGGGTTTACCAGACTCCCTCTCAAAGGAAATGGTACCGATACCGGTCGCACTGTATCTACCATCATCGCCCATCTCGATGTGCACTCCAAGATCTTTGTCCTCCAGATCAGAGAACAAATCTCTATCTCCCGTCATGTGAAAAGACGCACCACTGTCCAAGAACCACACTGATCCCATCACACTTGAAACCAAGCATGCGATCAATGAAAAATCAAGCTCAAACTGAGAAGCTAAAGCCTCTCCCCCTGCAGATCCAGCAGCTTGCTTGTTCTTCTTCTTCTGCGGACAATTTGTGGCATAGTGTCCATGCTGGTGACAGTGAAAACACTTCACTTTGGACATATCCTGCTTCTTGCCTTTCGCACCAGACTGAGAAGCTTTCTTGTTCTTCCCCTTCTTTGCTTTGGCAGCCAAAGCGCAATTATCTTCATCAGATACCTTTGATGAAGATCCATTCTCACCTTTATTGTTACTGAGTTTATCCTTGAGCGCCAGGTCGCTCTTGCTTTGGAATAACATTTGCAATCCGTTGAAAGACATTTTCAACAACACTGCTGCAAATTCGAATTTCCACCAGCTCCAACTCAACTGCTTCCGATCAACCCTCGCTTGATATCCTGTAAAAATATCTTCTACAAATCAAACTGCTCCGATACCATGTAGAAATTTTTTTCTACAAATCATCTAGCTCCGATACCATGTAGAAACTTTTTCTACAATTATCTAGCTCTGATACCATGTAGAAACGTTTTCTACAATTATCTAGCTCTGATACCATGTAGAAATTTTGAATAATTTAACACATATTCAATGGAGATTATCCTGATCATGTACTAATGCGGAAAACATACACAATACATAAGCTCCTCTACGTTGATAAAAAATATAGCAGCATCAATAACAATAAAACATCAAGAGCATTCACACATTAACACAGTTTGTATCACGGGGAAAGCATCTCGCTAAAAACCCCACACTATCTGTATATTAATGATTGAGTCATGTAACATTACACAGCATAATACTTCTCACAAGTATCTCCACCTCTGTTACACACAATACAGCTCAGATCTGATCTCCAAATCTCTTCCACTGCTTGCCTGCCTCCACTGCTCAATACCTGCTCAAGAACTGATGAGAATAGCTTCCCAAATTCGATTTTCACCTGCAAAATAGTCACTCACTCTTTTTGGACGTGAGCAAAGGCTAAAATGTGGGCCAAATACGTGAGCAAACTCATTGGCATACTCAATCCCTTGATTGTGCAAGATCTGGTGCACAACTATAGTCACAACTGATAGCAATCTGATTCTCTACCACCTGTCCCTGTTGAACTGAACATGCATTGACATGCAACTGAGTTAACTGATGTATTCTTTAGTTGTATTATGAGTTAATAATTAGTTTAACAACTCATCATTAGTCTATCTGCAATTAGACTAACTACAACCAGTTTAACTAAGTTAAACTGAACACAACTCCATCAACTGTACCTCTAGTCCACTAAACTCAACTCACTTGAGTTCTAACTGAAGTCATGCATGCAACAACTCAACTGACTCATAAGAAAAACGAATTTCCTTCTGACAGCTGCATGTGCCACTTCCGTAGCTCAAACTGAAGTGCTCCAAGAGAATAAGATTAAGTTTATAGTCCAAATATTATTGTGAGATAATAATATTTGACTTTTCTATTTTTGACAGCCAGTCTAAAAATAGACTTGATCACTCACACTGTGATCACTCACACTTTCATCAAAAATAGAAGTCCATCTATTTTTCCCAACTTGATCAATCATCCATAAACATAGACATGATCCATATGTCTAAAAATAGACATAGTCTAAAAATAGACTTGCGCCAAAAATAGCCTGCGGGCCCACTTAGTGAAGGCGACTCTTTTCACTAAGCTCCATCATCTTGTTGCAATCTCAACAATTGGCACAATAGACACGAAATCGACAAAGGCTACATCCAAAAAGACCCGTAAGATTTTAGGTCAAAATGCAAAAGATGAACTTCTTGCTTCGGAAGTAAATGTCGTATCAACAGATAAAGGCAAAGAAACCAGAAAACCAGGGAGCAAGAAGAAAGGCAAAGCGAAGAAGAAGAAACAAGAGGAATCATCACCTGAAAAATCTTCTTCAAACCCTCCTAGAGATAGGAAACCAAAAAATCCATGCCTTATATGTAATGAGGATCATTGGACCGCAAGTTGTCCACACAGAGCTGAGGTTAAGAAATTCTTCAAGAATTCAAAAACCTTCGCAGTGTTAACTGATCCGTTTCCAAATCCGGGAACAAATCTGGTTGAAAGTGGAAATGCTTCCCCGTCTCAAGTGCTAATGTTGTCAGTTTCAAAACAGCATAATGATGCTTTGATATCAACAAGGAACAAAGATTATGGGAATCCACAGCTGTCAAATAACAAGGATAAAGATCAACCTAGTAGTTCGGCAACAACTTCGACAGAAGTTGCGCCGCCCATCATTCCTGAATTGACAATAAAACCGCCAAAGGGAGTAGTACACAAGTCGACGTTTAATCCCCGCGCTAGAGCGGCACAACATTATAATATAGTGGAAGATTTGGCCCAATCGCCATCCGCTATGTCGACTCTTGAAGTACTACAGAATTGCCCATCCCAAAGGCAGGCTTTATTATCAGCCATTGGTGGGATAGACCCAAAGGATTCCAATCTTGTATCCTTCGATCATAAAGGATGCGATCCTCAATTACCAGCTCAACTAGCTTTCATTGTTCAAGTGAAAGCCCTCAACAAAACTGTTCATCGAACAATTATTGATGAGGGAGCATCTACATGCATTATGTCGATGAGTTGCTGGAAAACTTTAGGATCTCCAACCTTGTCACGATCTTCTATGACATTAAAATCATTTGACGGAAGGACATATACCCCATATGGTATTCTAAGTAACTTGAAAGTTGAACTAGGAGGGAAAACGATAGAAGTAGATGTTGAAGTAATCGATGGCAATCTTGATTACAACATCCTACTAGGAAGGCCATGGATATATGCTATGGCCGCTGTTGTGTCGACCTATTTTAGGAAGATTGCATTTCCCTTTCAAGGAGGGATTACAATCTTCGATCAACAAAACTTCCTCCCCAATGGTTCTCAAGTTACAGGAAGCATTCCCATGATCCATGGAAGTCCCCATTCGCTTCAAAATATCGGAGTAGGCCTACTAAAAGATCCTATACTAATGGGAACTTTCGCCCTTCCACCTCCAATCAACTTGGCAGAAGTAGCGTCGGTAGGAACCTACAATATGATATCTTCTAAAAAGATCTCAGAAAACGATATCAACATGGATCATGCAATGGTTTTGCCCCCAATCCCAACGAAAATATTGTAGCAATCAATGTTCCTAGCATGGGAGGCAAACCCAAATCAACACTCATCAAGTGTTTGGATAGATAGGTCTAAAGAATATGGTACCCCTTCAGATCCTTGGTCGCGAGTGCATGTCACCGACGAAGGCATTGTCAAATCAATGGTAATTGAAGGGGCACCATGGAATGATTCCCACCATCGTTCCCTTCTTCCAGATTACCACGAAGATTATTCCATCAACCTTAATCATCCATCAGTTTTTGATTTGCTATCAAATACTGTAAAGTCGCTCTTGAACATGACACTTCCACTCCGTGTCTGAGTCGGGTTGGGTTGTTTCATCCACCGGTCACATCACCATGGTCATGCCATACCATCCACATTTGGGGTTAATACTACCAATCCATCACATCAATGTCGCCAATATGTTCAAGAGAAGTCATTCAAAGAATTCACCTGTGTCTCACCCACTACCATACATTATACTCCATTCTTTCATGACCGCCACCCTGAACCTTATATCACCAGATCGTTTTCACCTCCATTAAAATCATTTGCTCCGTTCCGTGTCATTGATGTGGGATTCATTAATGCCCTCATGTGACGGATCACTTCTTTTCGACATCAGCTCATTATCCAAGAAGTTGATATAGGAACACCCCATTCAGTACTTTGAAGCTTGCATGCCTCAATGGTAAGTTTCTCACTTCCGGCGACAGGTTTACATCAATGGCTTTCGACCGAAACATTTTGCATGGTGTTCGACGCCAAGTTCTTTATTCACACCACGTGAATTGTACTACAGTACCTTGAGGGTCATTATCATTATCGGTGATTCCTCTCACGCTTGTTAACAGTTTACATCATTCACTGGTAATCAAGCGATGTCTTTCCATGTTCGACTTCAGAACATTTCTCACATGGATCGACTTGTACTTCGAGTGAAGATCGGACGAGATTGAAGACCCCGGATCTAGTTTCATCCATTCGGGCTGCGATATATATTCAGGGAAATAAAGACATTAAATGTACATCATTGCTGCACAGATAATCATCCACCCCAAAGGATGATGGCTCTATCAGAATCATCACTCTACACTCAGACGATTGTCTATCCTATGTACATGCAAATGAATTTATAAAGCTGAGCATCGGAATGCCCGCCTAAGCCAGATCATGAAAATATTATGAAGATAATGTATTGTATTGTATCTTATTACAGGTATCCTCCCAACATTGAAAGAACTTCGGATCCTCACAATAAAGCATTTCACCCGACATCAAAGATTAACGGCCTCATGCTTTAGGGGGCAACTGTTATAGACATTTTTGGGCCCTACAACCCCAAGCATGAAATTTCCATAAACCAAGGGCTCCTAAGTCCCTAAAAGTGTTGTTGTAACCCCTAAAGGAACAAGGTCAACAGATTACAGCTTCTCCCAGAAGTTCTCCATGAGAAACTGCTCAGAATTGGTTAAAACAGGATCATTGCAGCTGCTCCACTGGCTAAGTGCGTTGCATCTCACCCAAATACACTATGAGGGTGCATTTAATTTCAAAATTCCCTTCTGTGGGGTGTGATGGGCGAGAAATGACAAATGGCAGTGTCATTCCGCAAGGTGGAGAGGCAATGGAAGCTTCCAGAATCTTCTCCTGTGACACTTGCCTCACTGAATTCGACCAAGGATGAGTAAGAGGCCATCAGTATATAAGTGGAAGCAAGAACTATCAGAGAGAAGACACTAATCAAATCACAAGATGACTCATCCCCCTTACAGTTATCTATATATGGATCCCTCATCCCAGAGATCCAGAGGCTGGAATTTTGCATATTGTAAGGAATTGTTGTTAGTTTCTTGAGACAAACATCAGATTATTGGGTGATCTAAGCTTTGTTTGAGGTGAAGAGGGGCTTCTTTGCTGGGAGGTTGATGCTGGGTCAAAACAACTGGTTGTAACTCCTCTCGGCGCTTTTCTTGTTTATCAATAAAATCTATTTGAGTTTTCCTCCATGCTTTTGTGTCATTGATGCTTGTTACATTTGTATGGTCAATTTACATCTAATCCTAGATTTTTTATGATTATAGATCCATGTCTTTGTATAGTTTTATGCTTCTGTGATCTTACAGGTACTTTGTGAAGCTGGGTGTGCAAGGGAGTAGGTAGTTGAGGATTATCAAAGAAGAGAGGGATCAAATCAGGAGATTAGCTCAAGACAAAGGTTGGTCTTTCTGTTCCTCTCTATCTATAATTCATAAAGGAAAAACAAAAGTAGCTTTTCTATGTTTTTTTCTAAGGCAGCTGTCACACCTTAGTGGGATAGAACAGTTCTATATAGACACTTTTCCCTGTAACAAATCTCCCTCAGACGCCATCGATCCCTCAGCAGTTGTGGTTTCCAAGGGTGCCGATATGATGCTAGTTAGGAGCTCTTTGGTTTCCTTGGGCAGCTTATCAAAGACCAAACTCACCACCAAAGCCTCAAAACTCTTAAGGTTCATGCGCGCCTGAGAGATCAACACCTCAATTCTCAAAATGGCAAGTGTTTTTCATTGGGTGTCCATGAAAATTCAAATTTGAATCCGACCTTTCCCCCCAAAATTCGCTCATAAATTCTAGATTGGTGGAAGATTTTCAAAGATATTGCTTTTAAATTCTGACTTAAATGCCACCCCCTGCTCCATTTAGCCATTTTCTCACTATCAAATAATGAATAGTGACCATAACAGTCGCTTCCTAGTGGCCTTGTATGGTCTCTCCTCCTATAGCGCAACTCCCTTCTCACTTCTGCTGACGCTGTGACATTCCTTCTTTTCACGCAGTTCCCGAGTTGCACAACTCTACAACTTGGGCAGTGTAGTTTACAGTGTCACTCTTCTGTTCAGCTACCTAGAGCACTAAGACTGTACTTCCACCATATAGTCATCTGGCCAGATCCCTGGTGTATGGATTCAATCAGCTGCCATTTACCTTCCCTGAAAATAGCTCCCCATTCAACTTCACCAGTTGAACTGCTCCACCATCAGTAATCTATTTAATGACATAGGGCCCCAGGCAATGCATCCGAAATTTTCCTGGAAATTTATCAAACTTGCTATCATATAACAAAACCAAATCATTTACCTTAAAGGTGCACATTTTGATGTGTTGATCGTGCCATGCTTTTTCGCGCTCCTTTGTAACTTGTTAATGGAATCCAGCCAAAATTTATCCTCTTCCAACTCTGTTAGCTGCGTGACCCTTTCTTCCAGGGCTCCACGATCTGCTATTCCTGTAAATGTTGTTATGTACAGACTAGATACGATGTATTCCATTGGCATCACAGCTTCTATGCCATAAACCAGCCTGAAAGGCATTTGGCCAGTCAACTTTTTGCAAGTAGTTTTGTAATCCCATAGCACCGTGGGTACATGGACATCCTAGTCATTCCTTTGTGCATTGCAGACCTTCATCAACGCATTCTCCAATAGCTTATTAACTGCTTCCACCATCCCATTAGCCTGCGAGTGATATGGCGTACTCTTCTGATGATAAACTTGAAACTCCTCTGTCAACGCAATGATCATCCCATTAATAAATGCATACGCGATCGCTCATCAAAATATTCGAGCAACCAAATCTAGTTAGTACATACTCAAAGATGAACTTTTTTGTTTTTTCCCCTGTGCAGTCCTTCATAGCCTGCACCTCCGCCCATCTGGTTAAATACTTAGTCACGATGATGATGTATCACGCACCCGTCTTCTTTTCTGGAGGCTGAATTGTTTGTACAAAGTCAATCTCCCACTTTTCGAATGACTATAATGACATCTGCAGATTCATAGGAAGCTCGTCCTTTGACATGACTCACATGCCTTACAATAAGCCTTAGAATCCTTATGAAGAGTCATCCACCATAGCCCAACGTGTAAAATTTCTTGCGCTGTAGCATTTCCTGCATAATGTCCTCTCGTGACTCCTCCATGAGCTTGAGCAAAGATAGTCTAGGCTACAGACATATTCCGGCGTCGTAAAACCTGGTAACTGTTGTTCTCACTGATGGTTGGGTGATTCCTCCACTTTGAGACGATAAGTGCCAGTATGGACTTGTGCTCCCACGTACCGTTGAGTATATTTTGGGAGACCCCAATAGGCTTAATCCTTTATCCATAGGAAGCCGTGTCTGTCGCCCTATCGATCGTAATGCACTGAACACAACATTCGGGAAGATTGATTGTCGTACCGTAAAAAGTATTCTGCAGTTTTGCGATTGGTTTGGTAATCCCTCTACCTAGATTTCTAGAGCAGTCCCTTTCGTTCCTTTTCAGACTCCTTAACGGAAAAGGTCCATCTGAGCACTTTCAAGTTGTGTCAAAGCGTCTAAAATTCATTTAATTCAGAAACATACTTCCCCTTTATTTTAGTTGATCGATTAATCCGCAATCGTGGAAGAAATTCAATTGAAACCCCGTCATTCGCGGAGGCTTACAAGTCAACCGTCTTTGTCTCCGGAATAGAAGCCAATACGGACAAAGCGAACTCGTTTAACCGGTTCCAAATCTCCTGTTAAAGTTAGAACAAGTGTTCCAACAACATAAGAGACTCCAGTTACTCCAAACATTTCTGGAATCCCTGCCTCTATAGAACAAGTTTAGCAGCCATAGAAGGACGGTGATACTGATCCTAGTCTGAGAGTAAACGGTTGTGTTACCAAACCAGTTCCATTTTCAACCGGTTCGGAAAGTCTTTCTCTTCAAACATCTGTCGCTGCCGATTCCATACCTTCTTCGGCACCAGAAATATTCTACGAACCTGACGGTCTTCCCCTTCCACCTGGTCTGATTGCCATAGAAGAAATTGTGGAAGATCCTCCAACAAGTACTCCATCGCAATTTGGAGTCGGGATCACTCTATATCCTTCTTTATCAGAAGTTAGTCTGCCACCAGAGGAAGCTCCTGTAGAATCGCTAGGTAATCTTTTGGATAGACTACAAATGTCTGAACAACCGTCAACATCTAGGACAGTGTCATCTGACACAGCGACGGCAGAACTCCCTGCTATCACTTCGACAATGTTCGCCGGTATGCCATCTGTCCCGACTAGCTCTCAATCGCTAGAAGGAGCCCACTCAGGAGCCATTTCGACAGTATGGTCTGTTCCTGTTTGTTCATCCGGAATAATATCCAGAAACTCTTATGTTGAGTCTCAACAAATTGATCCATTTGGAGGTCAATTTTGGCAGTCCGGCCCCCAAGGGCAAACAATTCCCTTGAGTTCTAGATTACCATCGTATGGGAGGTAGTATACCCTTTCATTATCCCCTCCGGGAGGATATCCATACGGGAGTTCACAACAACATTCAGGTTATACTGGAATTACCTCAAGCGGTTGGGTACCTATACTACCTCAACAACCAATAGTTGTATACTCGATGCAACAATGCTTACCTATGTCAAATATACCAACTACGCCAGCTATTGTGACGGTGTCGCAAGTTCAAGCGCTGCATGTCGTATGCCAACCTCATGTTTCTCAGGTTGTAATGCAACAGCCCCTTGACCCTGCGACTCAACCACAATCGCCGACTGGTGGAATGACACAGGTTCAAACATGTGCAATTACCCTTCATCTTGGTCAAACTGTTAGTATCGGGCAACAACACATGGCTTCACAACCATGGCTAGTGCAATACCAACAACCGCAATTCCAACAAGTATACCAAGGTTCTGAGCAACAAATCTTTGCTAATAGTGGACAGCCGTACATTCAAAACGGTCAAAATCAACCATTTTACAATGGTCATGCCCACCAACCTTACCAAAGTTACCAGCATCAAATGCATTATGCCGGTATGCAAAGACCAACTGCTCAGGCAATCCCATCTTATCCTGGGTATGCTTCACCTAACCTGAATCAGCAGTTACCCTTTGTGGCAACTTTAGAGTTACCTGATTTAAATAGGTTAACAAACAATCCAATCGTGTTGTAGCTCTGATACCACTTGTTGTAGATCTGATCCAAAAGATATATGATAATAGAAATAACCCAAGAAACAATAAGAGAGAAATAGATAGAAATGCTTATTTATTATCAAAACCCTTATGGTAGGGCAACACCATACATTCACTCCTTAAGGAAGGAGAACACTCCACAAGCCATATGCCTGTTCATACAATAATTCTTCTCTTCATCTTCATGTGTGGAGTCTCTAGCCTTTATATAGGCCTCATACATACAATACCATGCATCATTACCATGGTTTCCTCATACCATCAACTAATACCGTGGGCCCCTTAAATTATTATTAACTACTTGTGGTCCCTTACATGACATGGGTTAACCACCTTATTAATTACTATGGCCCATCCCATTATTACCTTGGGTACCTCCCTTGGTACCCCATATTATCCCCCTAGGTACATAACATTCCACCCCCCTAAACATGTTTCGTCCCCGAAACATTGGAAGAACATAAATAATAAGATTTACTCAAAAGAGTAGTCCACTGATACCATGCACGTGCATCTAGCCATCCAAGAGAAAGGTGAACCCTCGATCTCGCTGGTGCCTCGCTCGCTTGAGATGGAAGTTGACCTTGGCAGCTGTTCTGTGTTGATGTGTAGTGGGTGGATCTTCTCTCCTCGCGATCCGTCATGTGACGACTTGGTTTCCATCTTGATGGTTGTCTCGCTGGGTGATGTGGGTGATGATATGTTGAAGTTTTAACCCACGATGGCTTTTGCTTGACTTCACCCTGCTGTGGTGCCTGTTGTGGTGTCTTCTTTGTCAATATGACTTCAACCACTGAGCCCTCCTCTGATGTATCATTACCTGTAACCTTTTCTTCTGCAACCTCTGTTTGTGTTTTATTGTCGATCATCAAAGGCTCATCATCTGATATGTCAGTCCCTTGAACATCTTCTGCTTCAGCCTCCATGTGCTCTACCTGTTTATGGATGGAAATATCCTGTAATGTAATTTTCTTCTTTTTATGCCATAGCTTCAGGAATTTCTTTTGCACATTAATATTGATAGTACCCACTAACTCCATCCAAGGGTATCCCAAAACAACATCCATGTTATCCATATCTGACGCATAAAAATCACCATGGAACACATACTTATCCATAGAAAGCTTCAAATCCTTATAGATTTGAACCTCATTATCATCAACCTGTGTATTTTGAATTTGTTTTGCTGGGACTTGCAACTTTTTTGCCAAATTAACACTGATAAAATTATGTTTACAACTAGGATTGATAGAAATAATGATCTTCTCTTTCTGAATCAATCCATGAACCTGTAATAAGGATATACCAGTAGGAAATAGACCCACATGTTTCTCCTTATCTTGTTTTCTGGCATGAGACCATCTGTCTAAAAGTAATTTTTCAAATTCTTTATCCGACAAGTCGTCGGACTGTTTGATGCCAAGTGATCTCCACCATCTGTCAGCCTCTTCTGTCAACTTAAGCCGTATCATATCTTTCCAACATATCCAATGTTTGGAATTCATTCTTTGTATGAATTCTTCAATAGTAGGACCATCATCTTTTCCTGTAAAATATAGATCCTTGTTAGAAGCCATGAAGAGAGTTTTGAAAAAATTCACTTACTTGGCGAAAATGTGTAATTGTCACAGTTTTGTCAATATTGCTCAGAATCCTTATTATGACCTATTTTTAGAAATGGAGCAATCATTCTACATCTGCCCATGTGATAGAAATCCTGATCCAGGCAATGGAAATTTCATATCTGCGCTGCTACTCTCCCGCCTCACCCAAAATTTCTGCAAAAAGAGCTGATTTTAATTCAGCGAGATCTCCCTCATCCGGACTCCGATTCGACTGATTATTTTTTTGAAATCATGTGTTTTTTCACAAATATTCCAGATCTACAATTAGATATTGCAGATCTAGCACCAAGACTTCTATATCTGCACCGCAAACTCGTTGTCCTGAAAATTGTCTGCAACCCCACTGATATTTAAATCAGCGATATCTCCTTCATCCGGACTCCGATTCAACTGATTTTTTTTTTGAATTCAGGTTTTTTTTCCCAAAGAATACAGATCTGCAATTAGATTCTACAGATCTGGCACCAAAACGTATAGATCTGATCTGCAAAGTCGCTGCCTCAGAAACCCTGCAAAAATGAAAAAAAAAAATCTCCACGGTTTGCCCAAGAAAGAGCTCTGATACCAATTGTTGTAGCTCTGATACCACTTGTTGTAGATCTGATCCAAAAGATATATGATAACAGAAATAACCCAAGAAACAATAAGAGAGAAATAGATAGAAATGCTTATTTATTATCAAAACCCTTATGGTAGGGTAACACCATACATTCACTCCTTAAGGAAGGAGAACACTCCACAAGCCATATGCCTGTTCATACAATAATTCTTCTCTTCATCTTCATGTTTGGAGTCTCTAGCCTTTATATAGGCCTCATACATACAATACCATGCATCATTACCATGGTTTCCTCATACCATCAACTAATACCGTGGGCCCCTTACATTATTATTTACTACTTGTGGTCCCTTACATGACATGGGTTAACCACCTTATTAATTACTATGGCCCATCCCATTATTACCTTGGGTACCTCCCTTGGTACCCCATATTATCCCCCCTAGGTACATAAAAAATCGCTTACGCCCCTTGGTGGCCAGTGATTCCGCATAAACTTCCATCAGATATTCCTAAATTTAATGGAAATTCGGGTGAAGATCCATCGAATCATGTGATGACCTTTCATCTATGTGTTCATCAAACACCCTAAATGATGATTTGATAAGACTTCGCCTCTTTCAGAGGACGTTAACGGGTCCGGCGACAAAATGGTACATCGAATTTCCTAGAGCTTCGTTCGACAACTTCAATACCTTAGCCACAACGTTTTTAACCCATTTTCAGTTACCAATAAGGTACGAAACGGGAACAGAACTTCTTACCAATTTCAAATAGACAACGGCCACTCACATATCTGATCATATACATGAGTGGCGACGTCTTCGTAGAATGGTAAAAACGTATGTCCCCGATCAACTCTTAGCTGAATGGTTTATCAAGTCATTACTACCTTCCATCATGGAAGATGTGGCAAAGGGGGGAGTCGTAACAGAAGAGCAAGTTATCACTCGTGCGCAATATCTGGACTTGATTTACACTCAGTCCGGCACGCTCTACGATAAAATTCCTGACGCCCCTAGACCGGAATTCTCAATTCCTCCTCCTCCTAAATCAAACAATGACTCTCATGTCGGCGATGGCGTGATTGGCACAATAGACACGAAATCGACAAAGGCTACATCCAAAAAGGCCCGTAAGATTTTAGGTCAAAATGCAAAAGATGAACTTCTTGCTTCGGAAGTAAATGTCGTATCAACAGATAAAGGCAAAGAAACCAGACAACCAGGGAGCAAGAAGAAAGGCAAAGTGAAGAAGAAGAAACAAGAGGAATCATCACCTGAAAAATCTTCTTCAAACCCTCCTAGAGATAGGAAACCAAAAAATCCATGCCTTATATGCAATGAGTATCATTGGACCGCAAGTTGTCCACACAGAGTTGAGGTTAAGAAATTCTTCAAGAATTCAAAAACCTCCGCAGTGTTAACTGATCCGTTTCCAAATCCGGGAACAAATCTGGTTGAAAGTGGAAATGCTTCCCCGTCTCAAGTGCTAATGTTGTCAGTTTCAAAACAGCAAAATGATGCTTTGATATCAACAAGGAACAAAGATTATGGGAATCCACAGCTGTCGAATAACAAGGATAAAGATCAACCTAGTAGTTCGACAACAACTTCGACAGAAGTTGCGCCGCCCATCATTCCTGAATTGACAATAAAACCGCCAAAGGGAGTAGTACACAAGTCGACGTTTAATCCCCGCGCTAGAGCGGCACAGCATTATAATATAGTGGAAGATTTGGCCCAATCGCCATCCGCTATGTCGACTCTTGAAGTACTACAGAATTGCCCATCCCAAAGGCAGGCTTTATTATCAGCCATTGGTGGGATAGACCCAAAGTATTCCAATCTTGTATCCTTCGATCATAAAGGATACGATCCTCAATTACCAGCTCAACTAGCTTTCCTTGTTCAAGTGAAATCCCTCAACAAAACTGTTCATCGAACAATTATTGATGAGGGAGCATCTACATGCATTATGTCGATGAGTTGCTGGAAAACTTTAGGATCTCCAACCTTGTCGCGATCTTCTATGACATTAAAAGCATTTGACAGAAGGACATATACCCCATATGGTATTCTAAGTAACTTGAAAGTTGAACTAGGAGGGAAAACGATAGAAGTAGATATTGAAGTAATCGATGGCAATCTTGATTACAACATCCTACTAGGAAGGCCATGGATATATGCTATGGCCGCTGTTGTGTCGACCTATTTTAGGAAGATTGCATTTCCCTTTCAAGGAGGGATTACAATCTTCGATCAACAAAACTTCCTCCCCAATGGTTCTCAAGTTACAGGAAGCATTCCCATGATCCATGGAAGTCCCCATTCGCTTCAAAATATCGGAGTAGGCCTACTAAAAGATCCTATACTAATGGGAACTTTCGCCCTTCCACCTCCAATCAACTTGGCGAAAGTAGCGTCGGTAGGAACCTACAATATGATATCTTCTAAAAAGATATCAAAAAACGATATCAACATGGATCATGCAATGGTTTTTCCCCCAAGCCCAACAAAAATATTGTAGCAATCAATGTTCCTAGCATGGGAGGCAAACCCAAATCAACACTCATCAAGCGTTTGGATAGATAGGTCTAAAGAATATGGTACCCCTTCAGATCCTTGGTCGCGAGTGCATGTCACCGACGAAGGCATTGTCCAATCAATGGTAATTGAAGGGGCACCATGGAATGATTCCCACCATCGTTCCCTTCTTCCGGATTACCACAAATATTATTCCAGCAACCTTAATCATCCATCAGTTTTTGATTTACTATCAAATACTGTAAAGTCGCTCTTGAACATGACACTTCCACTCCGTGTCCGAGTCGGGTTGGGTTGTTTCATCCACCGGTCACATCACCATGGTCACGCCATACCATCCACATTTGGGGTTAATGCTACCAATCCATCACATCAATGTCGCCGATATGTTCAAGAGAAGTCATTCAGAGAATTCACCTGTGTCTCACCCACTACCATACATTATACTCCATTCTTTCATGACCGCCACCCTGAACCTTATATCACCAGATCGTTTTCACCTCCATTAAAATCATTTGCTCCGTTCCGTGTCATTGATGTGGGATTCATCAAGGCCCTCATGTGATGGATCACTTCTTGTCGACATCAGCTCATTATCCAAGAAGTTGATATAGGAACACCCCATTCAGTACTTTGAAGCTTGCATGCCTCAATGGCAAGTTTCTCACCTCCGGTGACAGGTTTACATCAATGGCTTTCGACCGAAAGATTTTGCATGGTGTTCAACGCCAAGTCCTTTATTCACACCACGTGAATTTTACTATAGTACCTTGAGGGTCATTATCATTATCGGTGATTCCTCTCGCGCTTGTTAACAGTTTACATCATTGACTGGTAATCAAGCGATGTCTTTCCATGTTTGACTTCAGAACATTTCTCACATGGATCGACTTGTACTTCGAGCGAAGATCGGACAAGATTGAAGACCCCGGATCTAGTTTCATCCATTCAGGCTGCGATATATATTCAGGGAAATAAAGACATTAAATGTACATCATTGCTGCACAGATAATCATCCACCCAAAAGGATGATGGCTCTATCAGAATCATCACTCTACACTCAGACGATTGTCTATCCTATGTACATGAAAATGAATTTATAAAGCTGAGCATGGGAATGCCCGCCTCAGCTAGATCATGAAAATATTATGAATATAATGTATTGTATTGTATCTTACTACAGGTATCCTCCCAACATTGAAAGAACTTTGGATCCTCACAATAAAGCATTTCACCCGACATCAAAGATTAACGGCCTCATGCTTTAGGGGGCAACTGTTATAGACATTTTTGGGCCCTACAACCCCAAGCATGAAATTTCCATAAACCAAGGGCTCCTAAGTCCCTAAAAGTGTTGTTCTAACCCCTAAAGGAACAAGGTCAACAGATTACAGCTTCTCCCAGAAGTTCTCCATGAGAAACTGCTCAGAATTGGTCAAAACAGGATCATTGCAGCTGCTCCACTGGCTAAGTGCATTGCATCTCACCCAAATACACTGTGAGGGTGCGTTGAATTTCAAAATTCCCTTATGTGGGGTGTGATGGGCGAGAAATGACAAATGGCAGTGTCATTCTGCGAGGTGGAGAGGCAATGGAATCTTCCAGAATCTTCTCCTGTGACACTTGCCTCACTGAATTCGACCAAGGATGAGTAAGAGGCCATCAGTATATAAGTGGAAGCAAGAACTATCAGAGAGAAGACACTAATCAAATCACAAGCTGACTCATCCCCCTTACAGATATCTATATATGGATCCCTCATCCCAGAGATCCAGAGGCTGGAATTTTGCATATTGTAAGGAATTGTTGTTAGTTTCTTGAGACAAACATCAGATTATTGGGTGATCTAAGCTTTGTTTGAGGTGAAGAGGGGCTTCTTTGCTGGGAGGTTGATGCTGGGTCAAAACAACTGGTTGTAACTCCTCTCGGCGTTTTTCTTGTTTATCAATAAAATCTATTTGAGTTTTCCTCCATGCTTTTGTGTCATTGATGCTTGTTACATTTGCATGGTCAATTTACATCTGATCCTAGATTGTTTATGATTATAGATCCATGTCTTTGTATAGTTCTATGCTTTTGTGATCTTACAGGTACTTTGTGAAGCTGGGCGTGCAAGGGAGTAGGTAGTTGAGGATTATCAAAGAAGAGAGGGATCAAATCAGGAGATTAGCGCAAGACAAAGGTTGGTCTTTCTGTTCCTCTCTATCTATAATTCATAAAGGAAAAACAAAGGTAGCTTTTCTATGTTTGTTTCTAAGGCAGCTGTCACACCTTAGTGGGATAGAGCAGTTCTATATAGACACTTTTCCCTGTAACAAATCTCCCTCAGATGCCATCGATCCCTCAGCAGTTGTGGTTTTTAAGGGTGCCGATATGATGCTAGTTAGGAGCTCTTTGGATTCCTTGGGCAGCTTATCAAAGACTAAACTCACCACCAAATCCTAAAAACTCTTAAGGTTCATGCGCGCCTGAGAGATCAACACCTCAATTCTCAAAATGGCAAGTGTTTTTCATTGGGTGTCCATTTGTAATTTATAGGAAAATTCAAATTTGAATCTGACCTTTCCCCCCAAAATTCGCTCATAAATTCTAGATTGGTGGAAGATTTTCAAAGATCTTGCTTTTAAATTCTAACTTAAATGCCACCCCCTGCTCCATTTAGCCATTTTCTCACTATCAAATAATGAATAGTGACCATAACAGTCGCTTCCTGGTGGCCCTGCATGGTCTCTCCTCCTATAGCGCAACTCCCTTCTCACTTCTGCTGGCGTTGTGACATTCCTTCTTTTCGCGCAGTTCCCCAGTTGCACAACTCTACAACTTGGGCAGTGTAGTTTACAGTGTCACTCTTCTGTTCAGCTACCTAGAGCACTAAGACTGTACTTCCACCATATAGTCATCTGGCCAGATCCCTGGTGTATGGATTCAATCAGCTGCCATTTACCTTCCCTGAAAATAGCTCCCCATTCAACTTCACCAGTTGAAATGCTCCACCATCAGTAATCTATTTAATGACATAAGGCCCCAGGCAATGCATCCGAAATTTTCCTAGAAATTTATCAAACTTGCTATCATATAACAAAACCAAATCATTTACCTTAAAGGTGCACATTTTGATGTGTTGATCGTGCCATGCTTTTTCGCGCTCCTTTGTAACTTGCTAATGGAATCCAGCCAAAATCTATCCTCTTCCAACTCTGTTAGCTGCGTGACCCTTTCTTCCAGGGCTCCACGATCTGCTATTCCTGTAAATGTTGTTATGTACAGACTAGATACGATGTATTCCATTGGCATCACAACTTCTATGCCATAAACCAGCCTGAAAGGCATTTGGCCAGTCAACTTTTTGCAAGTAGTTTTGTAATCCCATAGCACCGTGGGTACATGGACATCCTAGTCATTCCTTTGTGCATTGCAGACCTTCATCAACGCATTCTCCAATAGCTTATTAACTGCTTCCACAATCCCATTAGCCTGTGAGTGATATGGCGTACTCTTCTGATGATAAACTTGAAACTCCTCTGTCAACGCAATGATCATCCCATTAATAAATGCATACGCGGTCGCTCATCAAAATATTCGAGCAACCAAATCTAGTTAGTACATACTCAAAGATGAACTTTTTTGTTTTTTCCCCTGTGTAGTCCTTCATAGGCTGCACCTCCACCCATCTGGTTAAATACTTAGTCACGATGATGATGTATCACGCACCCGTCTTCTTTTCTGGAGGCTGAATTGTTTGTACAAAGTCAATCTCCCACTTTTCGAACGACTATAATGACATCTGCAGATTCATAGGAAGCTCTTCCTTTGACATGACTCACATGCCTTACAATAAGCCTTAGAATCCTTATGAAGAGTCATCCACCATAGCCCAACGCGTAAAATTTCTTGCGCTGTAGCATTTCCTGCATAATGTCCTCTCGTGACTCCTCCATGAGCTTGAGCAAAGATATTGTTCCGTTCAAAGTCAGGTACATAACGTCATAGAATTTCACCCCATCCAATTTTATATAAATTCCCTTCAATGACATAAAAGTCTGCCACACGCACCACATATTACTTCTTTTGTTGGCTAGTATACCCCTCTGGAGCCATTCTTGCCCTCAGGAAGTGTATAATATCTTCAAAGTGATTGTCTGCGACGTGCATTGCAAAGAGCTATGCGTCAAGCAATCCTTCCTCCAATTTAGTAGGCTCCTCTCCTGTTTCAATGCGCGATAGATGATCTGGACCCACATTCAATCGTCCTGGCTTCACGTTAACTTCAAAATCATATTCCTAGAACAACAACAGCCACCTGAATACCCCCCCCCCCCCCCCGCAACATAGGCTTGTTGACCAGGTATTTCAACGCAAAATGGTCTGTATAGATCTTAAAGTGTCCGCCTAAATAATAGTGCCTAAACTTCTAGAGCACGTACACCATAGCCAAACCCTTCGCGCTCCGTCGTTGAATACTTGTTCTCAGCTTTAGACAACTTTCTACTTGCAAATGCTATAGGATGATCCAATTCTCCCTCGACAACCTGCATTAGTACTGCTCCTAGTGCAATACATGACATGTACACATGCACATGGAATTCCTTCTTCCAATCTGGGAAGACTAGGATCGACACAGTGACCATCTTTTCCTTCAACACATCTAAGCTTTGTTGGAATTCTTCATTCCAATAGAATGTATCATCCTTCTTTAGCAGCTTCTCAATCGGCGCAGTAATCTAGGCATAGATTTTGATGAACTCCCTATAATATCCAATATGCCCCAACATTACAAGCAACTGTTTTACACTTCTTGTTTCCTCCAAATTGATGATGACTGCGATCTTAGCAGGGTCTACCATTAAGCCTTGTCTGCATGCCGGATGTCCCAGCAGGGTCCCAAAAGGGACACAAAAAAAGCATTTCTTCAAATTGAGCGCGATCTAATACCTCCAGCATGTGTCCAGAATCAAGCGTAAGCTAGCTACATGGTGCTTTGCCAGCCCAAACACCGTCTGATCATCAAATTATACCTCCAGAAACTTATGAATGAAATCCTTGAATGTCATAATGACTACACGTGAAAATATTGTTGGCGCATTCTTTGGTCCAAAAGGCATCATAGTATATTGAAAGCACCCCCATTCAGTCACGAAGGTCATCTTGCTTCTATCCTTAGGTGCGATCTTGATCTAATGGTACCTCGAGAACCCATAAGTGAATGAATATGCTTCCCGGCCACAACATTATCCAGCACTTCATCGATGAACGAAGTTGGAAAGGGATCACGCACATAGGCGTCATTCAACTTCTTGAGATCTATGCATATCCTTATTTCATCCTTTTTCTTCTTTTCCTGAACCACTATTGGGCTCACCCAATCAAATTCTTCGATCGGTTCAATAATTTATGTGGCAAGAATTTTATCCAACTCTAAGGGGACCTTCTCTTTATACTTGGGGTTGAGGTGATAAGGGCTTTGATTAATCGGCTTCACATATAGTTTCAATGTGATCTTCATCACTCCTATGTCCCCTATTATCCCTTTCAAATCTGAAAACTTCATAGGGAACAAGTCTTGATATTCGTGGAGAAATTCAGCGACCTTATCGACCGTTGCATCATCCTAGTAGTCCCTAATTTTTGAAAATTTCGGCTCCACATCTGTCCCAATGTTCACTTGTCTCATTTTCAACGACATGGTGATATATGGATTCTCAATTTGTGGTCCTTCAACTTCATGTGACCTTCATTCTATGTGATATTAATGTTCCTCAGGTCTTCATCCTCTTCCTCAGCAGTCACATTATAGCACTCCAGCGTGTGGCATAGCTGGGTAGTCCGGTCTGGTTGAATTAAGTCCAAGGGGTCCTGTGGTATTATGAAGATCGATGCCTTGACTTCCTGCAATGCTTCATCAATACATTCAAATCCATCCACGAAAGTAAACGTCATCAAGAACTCTTGTTTCAAAACATCCCATTCTTTAGTGCCATGGTTGAGCTCCGTCTCTAAGTACTAATTCATCAGTATAACATCTAAAGTATGAAAAAACAGATGCACCCATTCAGGCTCAGGCTCCCCTCCATAGACCTTGATCCATTTGGCTAGGTTATCACGCGGGTCATCCCTCCCATCATATTTCTCTGTGAACCGCACTTGTGGGTGACCAAACTGCAACCTCATCATGTTTATGTACACGCGCCAATAATCAAAACTTTCCTTGTGCGCACCCCAGCATCTCGCAGGCATAGCTCGCAGTGACCAATCGAAGGCCTAGAAGTGATGCTTCTCTGGCACTTCCCTCTCAAATGTATCCAAAAATTCATTAATGTCAGTTCAACCATCATAGTAAGGCAGATTCCTTACCACCGATGATATATAGTGTAACGACTTGGTCATCATATTACGTACTTCATGCAGTTGGTTCTACCAGTGTTCTAACTCCTCATCTAAATCTGAAGTGCGGGAGCTTTCGCGGTCCCATGAAATTTGTCCATCCACTGTCGGATTCAACCAATCCCGATCTCCAACCGTTATCTTATAAATTTGGTCTCATAATCACCGACCGGTTCAGTATAGCGTGGTCCTTCTGCAGGGTCCAGGGGTAGTACTACGTGGAGAAATTTCTTCTCAAATATCATCTTCCACTTCTTCAAATTGATTACTCCATTCATGTCAGTGGCCCAATCGATCCCAAGGAGCGCGGGGTAGGGATTGTCGTCATCCACAATCTCTATCACTTCGAAGTCAACCAATGCACTCGCACCCTCAATATCCACTATCACTTCCTGCAATCTTCCCATGGGGATGATTTTCTACTGATTTTCGATCCTTAACTGAATTGAAGACCACTGCAGTGCAGGTCTCCCCATCCTTTCCCATGTATTTTTAGGCAGAACATTCGCGTCTGACCCCAGATCTAGAATTACTTGATCCATCTCATATTCTCCTATTTGCACAGTCAGCCTCATCTCACGCCCCGTTCTTTGCCTATTCTTACCAATCTTCCTCACTATGTGCGGTCCATCAAGAGCATTTTATTTCCTGACACACTTTTTTATCAGTTTGTTTAGTCCTTTTACAGCCTTGCTCTCACGCAAGTGCTTCATACATGTCTCCAAGAAAGTAGTAAGCATGGAAGGGTCCATCTCTTTAGCTGGCTTATCCTGACTTCCCGAGGTAGATGCCCCAACGAAGCTTTTCTTCACTTCCATAAATGTTTCCCGTGTGCACTTTATATCAAACTTGACCTCCTTTTCTAGAGCTTTGCAGACCCATTCACTTTCTTCAGGCTATTTCTCCTTATCTTCGTGAGTCTTCATCCCACTCCACAACACAATATTTACCTTGGGATCCTCTTCGCGAGGCTCAGCCCTCATCATCTACAGGTTTTGATTCGGCTATGGAGGTTGGGCCCCCTTTTCACGTATCTTAGCTAGCAATACCGCACAATATGCAGTTGTGTGGTCAAACTAAGTACAATATCGACATGAAAAATGCGTCGAATTTGGGTAGTCTCGCGCGTAGTGTCTCGGTCCTCCACAATTGTAACAAATGACCTGTCCCCAATCTCTACCAGGTCCTCCTCCACCTTGGTCTCAGCTGCGCCCTTGATATTCGCCTCACGCTCCCCCAACACCCTGGTCAGGAGGCTAGGTTTCCACCTGCACCCAATATATGGGTGTTCGATCCATCATTAACTCATAACTATGAAAATTGTGCTCATCATGACCCACTGATTGGCAGAAGTTGCAGAAGAGCTGTTGTAGTGTCTGTACAAATTTCTGCAGCAAATGGTAATTGTTCGTAACGTGTTTTCCAGCTACTTGACAGATAGCACACCATAGCACGGGATTTGCACTTGGCCCTGCTTTAGCCTCCAGTCTAAGAGGCATTGTTCCTCCTGCTGCAACATAACTCGCAAAGACTGGGTAATGATCTTTTTCATGCCCCTGGATTTTGCATTTCAGGAACCAAACTTCTTCGCGCACCTCTGGCCGAACTTTTCTATCATTCTTCAGACTCTGCATTTCTTGGAAAAGGTTCTGCAACTATGCATGAATATACTAAACCCCCAAATTATCATATTGCATCAATGTCTCATGCAATCTCATCGCAATCTACAGAGCTTCTACCTGAGTCCTAATATTTTGTTGTGATAGCGCAACCCTTAGATGAGGCAGGAGCGAAGCCACAAACCATTTGAAGTGCTGTCCATCAGTAAGATTCATGTTAGCTTCACGGATCTTGCATTTCAATATCTGATCCAACTCCTAGGGCATCTCGCCAAGCCTCATCGTGGTTTCCTTGAATCCAATGATTGATCGTGCTTTAGACTTAGGCCTACTGAATTCCTTATTTAGCGCGTTCTGAATATCTACCAACACAGACGTCGGGTTATCAATGGAGTACGTAATGTACCATGTTAGCGCACGTTCCTGCAAAGAACTAACCAACATTTATTTCTTCATTTGATCATCTGTGATACCCTGAACTTCCCATACAACCTTCACTATGAACCAAAAATCGTCCGGATCCTCATTTCCCAAGTCCTTGATCACAGGTATCTTTACTGAGTTCGCCATACTGAACAGTGGCAAAGGTGGTGGTGGTGTAGGCGAAGGTGTATGCGATGGAGGTGAAGATGGAGGCGGTGTGGGTGGATGGGGTATTCGCGGGAACCCTTGTTTTATCAACTTAACAATGCTCTGCAGAGAAGCTTGTGCTGCTTCCTCGTTATCACTCAAAGGAGGTTCAATCAATGGGCTATATTTAGGGCCTGTTTTCCCTCTGTTCCTGAAGGAATTTCCACTTCATGCAGCCCCAAACTTCAAAGTAACTACATAACACGCTTTCACACATTGACATCTTAATCCAAGTATTTACAAACCTTAAATACTTACCTCGCGACCCCTTGAAGAAGAAGTGCTCCAATTCGCTGTAACTAACTGAGGTATCAACTGTGAACTCTGTCACGAACCCTCCTATGATATGTTCGAGCCAAGGATCAACAACGTGTGCAATCTTATCTTCAGAGGCTTCTAATCTCCATACTAACTCTAGGGTCCATACTATTGGACCGTCAAGCCTCCACCTTCTTTGGTCGTCTGCCAATTTCGTGATCCACTAATATAATTCAACCGGGAAGGAACAAAAGAAGATTTCATGTATCTCTGTGTACATATATTTGTCCAACCACTGTTCTTTCGTCAATCGCAGATTCCTATTATCTTGTGCCACGAATTTGTGGATATTTCTATCCAACCAGTCTTCAATCTCCTTCTTAGTTGGATTCCAATGATGTGACATCACACATATTTTTATGCAGATCCTATCCTGATAATGGAACCATTTTTTGGTTTGATGGGCCCTAACCAGGGTCAACGTTAATTAGCCAAGAAAATCCCTACACTACTGGCCCTTTCAGCATCAACCAGCGGAGCACGGACTAAAGTCTCACCTGAAGTAGTATAGGGGGATTCAGGAACCAAGTTTCCACACCCTGAGATGGCAGTGATGTATACAGATCAATAAGTGTTGGATAGGTAAATCCCCTCTACGGACAGAGGCGATCCCACTAGCCTAAAACAGAACTAGCCACAATCAATTCACGCTGCCACGCAGGTTCCTAGTTGTACATTAAAGGTGAATTAAGAAGACCAACCTGGAATTCAACGCTATAGTCGAGGCAGAGTTGGTATTCCCGCTCCCTCGCTCCGGCAGGTCACAATCCTTGCGATCCTTGCAAACGGACACCTGCACATGCAAAGGAAGAAACAAATACAAGCATAAAATCCACTAAGGCACAACTATATTTCTGTCAGAAAGTGTTATGTACCTAGGGGGGATAATATGGGGTACCAAGGGAGGTACCCAAGGTAATAATGTAATAATGGGATGGGCCATAGTAATAAATAAGGTGGTTAACCCATGTCATGTAAGGGACCACAAGTAGTTAATAATAATGTAAGGGGCCCATGGTATTAGTTGATGGTATAAGGAAACAATGGTAATGGTACATGGTATTGTATGTATGAGGCCTATATAAAGGCTAGAGACTCCATATGAAGAGGAAGAGTAGTATTCTTGTATGAACAGGCATATGGCTTGTGGAGTGTTCTCCTTCCTTAAGGAGTGAATGTATGGTGTTGCCCTACCTTAAGGGTTTTGATAATAAAGAATCATTTCATCTTATTTCTGGGTTTATTTGCATTATCTCATATTTTTATATCAGATCTATAATATTCTGGGTTAGATCTACAACAATTGGGATCAGATCTACAACAATTGGAATCAGAGCTACAACTATTGGTATCAGAGCACTTTCTTGGGCACAAAAGTGGAGATTTTTTTTTTTTTTTGCAGGGTTTCGGGGGCGGCGACTTTGCAGGTCAGATATGTACGTTTTGGTGCAAGATATGTAGAAACTAATTGCAGATATGTATTCCTTGTGCAAAAATAGCTGATTTCAAAAAAAAAATCAGTTGAATCGGATTCCGGATGAAGGAGATATCACTGATCTAAAAATCAGTGGGGTTGTAGAAAATTTTCAGGGCAGCGACATTGCGGCGCAGATATAGACGTCTTGGTACAAGATCTGCAAAATATAATTGCAGATCTGGATTCTTTGGGAAAAAATACCCAATTTCAAAAAAAACATCAGTCGAATCGGAGTCCGGATGAGGGAGATATTGCTGATTTAAAATCAGCTCTTTTTGCAGAAATTGTGGGTGACGTCGGGAGAGTAGCAGCGCAGATCTAAAATTCCAGTGTCTGAATCAGGATTTCTATCACATGGGAAGATGCAGAATGGTTGTTACATTTCCAAAAACAGGTTATAATAGAGATTCTGAGAAATATTGACGGATTTGTGGCCATTTCAAATTTTCGCCAAGTTTTTTCAAACCCTCTTCATAGAGAAGCTATATTTTACAGGAACAGATGATGGTCCTACTATTGAAGAATTTCTACAAAGATACAAGTCCGAATATGGGATATGTTGGAAAACGATAGTACGGTTTGATTTGAGAGATGAGGCTCTAAAATGGCTTTCATCACTTGACTACCAGCAGTTGATCAAACTTTCAGATGCAGAATTTGAAAAAGTCCTTTTAGACAAATGGTCTCGTGCTAGAAAAAAGGAGAATGAGACACATAAGGGGTTAATTGCTACGGGTGTCTCCTTATTGCAGGTTCATGGATTGATTCAGAAGGAGAAAATCATTGTGTATATAAATCCGAGTTGCAAGCAAAATCTCATAAATATCAACTTAACAAAGAAATTGCAAGTCCCAGCAAAACAAATTGAACATACACAGGTTGATGATAAGGATGTTCAAATCTATAAGGATTTGAAGCTTTCTATGGATAAGTATGTGTTTCATGGTGATTTTTATGCTTCAGAGATGGATAATATCGATGTTGTTTTGGGATATCCTTGGATGGAATCGGTGGGTACTATCAATATTAATGTGCAGAAGAAATTCCTGAAGCTATGGTATAAAAAGAAGAAAATTACATTACAGGATATTTCCATCCATAAACAGGTAGAGCACATGGAGGCTGAAGCAGAAGATGTTCAAGGGACCGACATATCAGATGATGAGCCTTTGATGACCGACAATCAAACACAAACAGAGGCTGCAGAAGAAAAGGTTATAGGTGATGATACATCAGAGGAGGGCTCAGTGGTTGAAGTCATATTGAAAAAGAAGACACCACAACAGGCACCACAACAGGGTGAAGTCAAGCAAAAGCCATCAGGGGTTAAAAATTCAACATATCATCACCCACATCACCCCGCAAGACAACCATCATGGAAACCAAGTAGTCACAGGATGGATAGAAAGGAGAGACGATCCACCTACTACACATCAACACAGAAGAGCTGCCATGGTCAACTTCCATCTCAAGCAAGCGAGGCACCAGCAAGATCAAGGGTTCACTTTTCTCTTGGATGGCTAGATGCACGTGCATGGTATCACTGGACTACTCTTTTGAGTAGATCTTATTATTTATGTTCTTCGGGGACGAAACATGTTTAGGGGGGTGGAATGTTATGTACCTAGGGGGGATAATATGGGGTACCAAGGGAGGTACCCAAGGTAATAATGTAATAATGGGATGGGCAATAGTAATAAATAAGGTGGTTAACCCATGTCATGTAAGGGACCACAAGTAGTTAATAATAATGTAAGGGGCCCATGGTATTAGTTGATGGTATAAGGAAACCATGGTAATGGTACATGGTATTGTATGTATGAGGCCTATATAAAGGCTAGAGACTCCATATGAAGAGGAAGAGTAGTATTCTTGTATGAACATGCATATGGCTTGTGGAGTGTTCTCCTTCCTTAAGGAGTGAATGTATGGTGTTGCCCTATCTTAAGGGTTTTGATAATAAAGAATCATTTCATCTTATCTCTGGGTTTATTTGCATTATCTCATATTTTTATATCAGATCTATAATATTCTGGGTTAGATCTACAATAGAAAGGAAATAAATCAAGCATTACTATAATAGACAATGAGATTGGAACTATAATAGCAGTCGTTCATTAATGAATAATAGACAGGAAAAGTTACAACCAAGGTTTTGACGTTGAACCTCTCCTCTGGCTGGGCGAGCAACTATATGTGTCTTGCAATGTACCTCCTCTCCGGCAGCATAACCTCTCTATGCTTCACTATCACTCACGACAAGCGTAATCACAACTAGCATTCCTCCAAAAACTAGCTTGTCTAATGCATGAGGACAAATATTTATAGATGGAGAAGGGAGAAAGATTCGATGAACCAGGACACCCATTGTGGATTGGCATTATCTCTGAAAAGCCACTGTGGATAGATGTCAAGGATAAATGATGACTCTCGACCTCTATCGGATGGATTTTACCCTCAAAAGACTTCGTGATCTGAAGGGAAAAAATAGATGGGCATGCGTTTGTCAAAAATCATTACCAAATTGGGCTGGCGCGGGTGTTGTTCTGTGACAGAGCGCCAATGGTCGCGCCCTCTTTTGAGGATCTCAGTGATTGGCACGGGTAAGATATTGTGGACCTGCGCCAATGGAAAAAGAGTACTTTTCAGGGAGAATTTGCAGAAGGTGTCTTCAGGGAACATGAAGTACATACTCAGGGGAACATAATGCAAGTGTTTTTGGGTTATGTCACTGCTCACAGGTCCCGGAATGCGTCCTCCAATGTATGGAAACAGGGCGATAGGGACGGTGACAAATGGTGACAAATTACTGTGTAACAGATGCCCCCTAAAGCATGAAGTCCGAGAGGGAGAGAGAGGGGTGAAATGCTTTATAGGAACACACAAGAACACATATAGCTGTCGCCGAGGATCTGCATTGAGAGACACGACTGATAGTTCAATTACATGATGTACGTGGTATGGTCGCAGCCATCCATAAGAGAGTACATAAATAATCTAGATCCATAGTATGGACGCAGCCATCTGGTTAGGATCAATGAATAGACTTAGGCATGGTCGCAGCCATCCAGTGAATGAGTCATGTATCAAGAATCACGCCTAGATTACAACAGACACAATCCAGGGTCTTGCGCTCCATCTCGACCCGAACAAGAGTACAAGTTCAAGCATGCGAATATATGAGCTGAAGTCGAACATGCATGAACATCGTCTGATTACCAGTCAATAGTGGAAACTGTTAACAAACGCGAAAGGTACCACCAATAATGACAATGGCCCTCAAGGTACTATAGGTACAATCTACGGCGTGCGAATTAATGAGCTGGCGTCGAACACCCGTAGAATCATTCGATCAGAGGCTAATGATGAAAACCTCACATCGAACACGAAGAACCTGCCATTGAGGCATGCAGGCTCCAAGGCACCGGAAGGGAGTCTCTAGATCAGCTTCCTGGATAATGAGCTGAAGTCGACAGGAAGTGACCTTGATCGAAGGTGGGCCATAATGTTTCCCACATCATCGACACGAGACAGAGAGATAATGTTGTGAATCAAGATCATGTGAACTATCAGATGGAGGTTGTTTCTTTTCAGAGGTCAACTTCTCTTGAACATATCGGCGGCACGATAGTGGAATTGGCAATATTTGACATCGATGGATCAAAGGTCATGATGACGAGGCAATGAGTAGATGAGAGGTAAAATAGGGTACCCAAGTCCATGGAAGCAAGTGAAAAATATGAGATGAGATATCCCCACCCTGGACACGAAAGCAGAAAAGTGCCATGTTCAAGAGCGACATACTGCCGACACGACGGTAATTATGGTTCCTTTTTTCCCCCGCCATTTATGGCGAGTACCCCAATTATTTTTAACAAGCTTGATGGGGATAGCATATGCTTTTGGTACGTCATTTCGACAAAATCTGATGTCATCAGGTTTTAACGAGTCTGACAAAGGAAGAACTCGGCGTCTTTTCATGTTTAGAGAGTTTGAAAAGACAGCAGAAAAGGAAACTCCAGGGGTGTCCTTTTTCGTAAAGTTGTGTCTCTCGGGCCCGAAAAAGCATAAAATAATGCCCGAAAGAACCACCCGACCATTACGATCGAGGAGTACTTTTCATAAATAGTGATTTCGACCTAAAAAAGTAAAAAAGTGATCAAAATCACGTCGTTTCATGACCATTAACGAGTTTGAAACGACAAAACCCGGTAATCTTTTTATGTTTTAACGGTCGACAAAAAGAACTTAAAACGACCGTCCCTTATTAACGTTTAACAAGTCAAGAGGAGAAACTCGGCAATCTTTTCTTCTTTAAATGGTCAGAAGAAGAGCTAAAAGCGGACCTCCATTTTTATTCTCTTTAACGAGTCAAAAAGGAAAAAATACTCAGCAATCTTTTCATATTTTACGAGTCAGAAAAAAGCGTAAAGGCGACTCGTCCTGTGGGAACGAGTGGTATAAAAGGTAGCAACTGGTTCCGATAATGGTGGAACTACTCAAAACATGTAATGGTCAAGAGGCTGGCTAATAAAACCACTCATCGCTGCGGTTCCTCAGGAAAGGAAAAATAACCAAGTGAAAGCGTATGATCGGCCAAAGAGATGGTGGCGATGGAATGAAAAAAACCAAGGCTCATCTAACAAAATTTAGCGGATAGGCGGCAATCACAATATGTGAATCAGGTATGGGTTCATTTTTACACAAGCTTGAACCATGGAGAACTTTGCTTGGATTCGGTTTCATGTTTACACAAGCTTGAAATGAAAAACTATGCTTGCTATAAATTTGCATGACCCCAGCATGATAATGCAAATCAAGGTACATGCCCCCCAAGCTTCATGGCATTCACGGAGTGGATGGAATGAAGATTCACTTGGAAAGACTCGATTTGAAAAGGAGGATGCATGCCCCCCGGGCTTCAGTCACGCGCCCGGGTCAGCTGCCGTCATCAGGATGACGGACTGGATGTTGAGGCATTTCCTGTGGAAATAAGACCATTTAGGAATGGTAGATGACTATATGTGAAGTGTGAACCGGGGAACGAAAGTTGGTCTACGATCTTGATCGTGCTTCCTTCGTGCGGAAAACACATCACTCTGAAGAGTGAGGACACAATTGCACGTATGCGATAAATATAGTCTCGCCCAAGGAGTAAATTGTAATCTAACGGACCTTGGACTACCATGACGCCCATTTGAACGGTCTTCCCTTCTAATGTGATAGGTAGATTGGAAAGAATTCCTAAAGGTCGACTGGTTTCTCGATGAAAACCTGTAAGGTTTCTCATCTCAGGCAGAAGCAGTGGCGAACCAAGTGCTTCCCAAGTTGTTGAAGAAAGGATGCTCACAAGAGATCCCTCATCAATAATGGTACCGGCCATAATCATTCGGTAGACTTGGACTATAATTCGAAATGGTATGGAAGCTGGTAACTGAGGATTGCCTAGTTGACCCCAATTGAAGGAAACAACTAGGTTGCTTGGAGGTGGGACCGGATAAACGGCCGGATATGACTCTGATGAACTTCCTTCCTGTTGCGAAGGAATGAGAGGGATGCTCACTTGATCATTAGAGTCTGTGTTTATGAATAGAATTTGGACGTCTTGGTCTTCGTTCTTTACCGCGATAATATCATCTGAGGATGGAAATTCTGAAGGCAAAACCGGGTCAACTGTCATCTGGACCTCTTGAAAGACCGGGTCAACTGTCATCTGAACCTTTGGACTTTCGTCTGGTTTGGATTCAGATGGTTCATCCTTGATGATAAACACTCCCGAAACAAAGTGGTGCATAGACGATGAACGTAAATCAACACTCTTTCTGACCAGGGACTAGTCTGGAACAGGCTAAGCACAGCCAGGTTCGGGAAGAGATGGCTGGAACAAAGAGGAATCATGCCAAGGAGGTTCCTCTAGAGACATGGTCTCAATAATAGCTTCGTCGGAGAGAAATGTTTCTCTTAAGGAATCCGAAGAAGCCTCGTCTAGAAGCCCTGAGGATGGAGTAAGCGTAGAAGAGGGAGCCGAGGCAGCAATGATTTCAACATAATTAAGCTTGGCAGGACTCAATGGCATCCGGTCGCCCCAGGAATCTATTTGGTCTGTGGGAGGTATGATCCAGGGGTCAGAACCAGTAGTGATCATATTGACAGAGGCGATATTTGGAGGAGGGAGCTGAAAAACACCCATAAGAGCGGGATCTTTGAAAAGTCCAGCTCCCAAACTCTCAGATAATTTGGAGGTATGCTCCACAAACGGAATGGTGCCCTCGGAAGAAGAAGCAAAGAAGGATAGCTGGTCAACGGTAACAATCTTCCCTTGATGAGGGAAACGAATGATTCGAAAGAAAGATGAAGCAACAGCTTGCATCGCGTATATCCAGCTACGTCCGAGAAGGAGGTTGTAGGTTAGAGTAGCATCAACGACTTCAACTTCCATCTCGACCGTCTTCCCTTCCAAAGAGATTGGTAAACGTTGGAGTATACCGTAAGGACGGGACGCTCTTCCATCAAAAGCTTCCAAGGTAGTAGGAGACTGGCTTAGCGTTGGAGATCCAATAGATTTCCAACAGGAAACAGACATGATGCAAGTTGAGGCACCTTCATCAATGACTGTACGATGAATCGTCTTGGAATCAATAATCACCTGTATGAGGAAGGTGATTTAGGGAGGCAGTCTCTGAGTATGGCGTTCTAAGTCAAAAGTGATTAAATCCGAATCAGCCGGGTCTATGCCACCAATGGCAGATAACATGGACTTCCTCTGAGAAGGGCAACTCTGGATTACCTCTAACGCGGACATAGCCGACGGAGTTTGTGCTAAGTCCTCAACGATATTGTAGTGTTGTGTAGCACGAGCATTCAGATTGTAAGAGGATTTCCGGAGTACTCCTTTGGGAGGGGGTCGAAGAGGCGTCTCAGTGGTAGGTCTCTCAATGTGGAGTGGACCTGAACTGAATGGAGGAGCAGTAGAGGGAACCTCAGGCTCATTCCCGGCAGATGGCGGATAATCTTTCGTTCGAGTACTGATATTAATGGGTACTGTACCAGCCATAAACACTTGAGAACCAAAGGAAGAGGGAGGCTGAGAAGGGTCAGCCACCATTTGCGTTTTTTGAGTGTGTTGGGTGGGAAAGGGCTCTTTGAGCACCGCAGGAGTCCCAGGGGCGCCTTTTAACAAACGACTAACTTCGGACCGCCTCGGGCAGTCCTTGGTATAGTGATCCTCATCACAAATAAGACAAGGATACTTGGGTTTGCGTTTAGTGTCGTCCTCAGGTTGAGGTTTTGGGGCTTCCTGTTTGGGTTGTTCTGGCTTATTTTTCGCTTTCCCTTTCTTCTTCTCTTTCGAGGCCTTGTTTTCCGTATTGGATTGGACGGCATTAACCTCAGAAGTAACATTTGAAACAGGTGGTGCCTGGGAAGCTTGTTCATTCGAAGCAATCAATTTTTGCTTCCCAGGGTTTGCGGGATTTTTCTTTGAGGATGAACTAATCGAACCAATGATACCGTCAACAGTGGGTGTTGGTGGGGCTTTAGACGTTCCTGGTCTTGGGGCATCAGGCAAATAATCATATAATGTACATGATTGAGAATAAACTAAATCTAGGTACTGAGCGCGCGCAATAGCTTGCTCTTCAGTAACACACGCTCCCATGGCAATATCCCGGGCTATTGGAGGAACGAACGAAGTCGTAAACAAATCGGTAAGAAGCTGGTCGGGAATCCAAAATTTGATCATACGTCTACGTCGTCTCCATTCATGGATATGATCAGAGATATGCGTAGTCGTCGTTTGTCTTAAACTAGTGAGGAGGTGTGTACCTGTTTCATATCGAATGGGTAACTGGAAATGAGTGAGAAATGCCATAGCCAAAGAATTGAAATCCTGAAAGGACCCGCGATTAAGTTCGATATACCACTTAGCGGCAGAGCCAGTGAGAGTCGTTTGAAAAAGGCGAAGCCGAATTGAATCATCAAGCCATGAATTAGATGAACACCACAAATGATAAGTCATGACATGGGCTTGTGGGTCTTCATCGGCTTTACCATCGAATTTTGGATAGTCACCAGGAATTTTAGTTGGAACCGGAGGCCAATAAGGATTATGAAGAATAGGATCATTGGTTAATTTGGACACATCCGGTAATTCTAAAGTCGCTAAGAATGGTAATTGAGGATTGAAAGACATCTGGGGCTGCTGGTAGGACAGAGCACCAGGGTTCCAACCAGGTGGTGGTTGCCCCCATGGGTTTTGTCTGGACGGATTTGGCCCCATAGTGTATTGGCCATAGGGATTTGTATTTTGCCCCCCAGCATAAGGATTACCAAACGATGCTGCAGATGCGCCATATGGCTGTTGATAAGTCTGCGAAGGATTCGCCTGCAGTTGTTGGTAGTTCTGGTATGGGGCGAACAAAGGTTGCCCTTGAGGTTGCTGGTAGCCATACGGTGGTGGGGCTCCAAATTGAGTTTGAGCACCAGGCTGGGTTTGATAAAAAGTTTGTGATTGAGCCCCAGCCTGCATTTGAAGACCAGATGGGTTTTGGGGTCCCGTTTGGGGCCACGGACCGGATTGAGCAGCGCCAGTAGGCTGTCCTGTAGGTTGGGCTATCTGGACAGAAGGAAAACCTTGTTGATACTGAGGTTGGCCGACCTGTCCAGAAGGTTGTACCTGCTGATACTGAGGTTGGCCTACCTGTTGGGATTGGAACTGTTGTTGCGCAGCTGAAGGTTTTCCTAACAGACTAGATGGCTGAGAGGGCTGGGCAGTTGGTTGGCCCAACTGTGTTTGAGGCTGACCAGCTTGCCCAGAGGGTTGTGAATACTGGACAGTAGGCTGACCAAGTGGTTGAGTAACTTGTCCAGATATTGGACCATACTAGACATTGGATTGGTTTGGGTTAATAGTTTGTTGACCAATTTGTCCAGCGGGATAACCTTGCTGGATACCAGGTTGGGCTTGTTGAAAAGATGACTGACCTGAGTTACCAAAAGGTTGCATATAAGAAGAGAAAAAGGGACCACTAGCAGCAAAAGGGTTTCCATGAAAGGATTGTCCTTGTTGGTCTTGGGGGGGTTGTCTTGGAGACTGCGTAGATGAAACTTGACCACCATGAAAAGTGGTGGAGGTCCAATCAATTGACAATGGGACTGATACCTCAACAACCGGTTGAGACGACAAATACGGATCGTATGGCCCCTGTATTGGGACATTTGTCATGGGATCAAAGACTCCGAACAAGGAAGCCGAGGGACGACTAAAAATAGGAGTCGAAGAGGCTACATAGACCGTTGGAGCGGTTGTGACTGAGGTAACAGATGGACTGCGACTTTGCGGAGTAAAAGGCTCCGTAGTAGGAAAAGTATGTGGTGACCAAATGGAACCCGTGAACGGAGTTCCAGAGGGCATAGTATCTCTTAAAGCTTTATATCCTGGTGGTAAATTTGTAGTAGTGGGAGTACTACTAACATGTATAGGGTCCGTTGCGGTGGGAATTTCACCGCTCGTCGCAACGGAATCATCAGTCGTTGTAGGGGACAAATCATCCATGTCAGAGGAAACAGGTGGGACTGACACACGAGGAGAATTATAGTCCCAAAAAGGGACACTGTCCTCAAAAGGTTCCCACGTAGGGTTCCAATGAAACTGGTAAGTCTCATCACCTAGGGCACGAGAACTAAGTGGTTGTATACTTGGAACCACAGGAAGACTCACAACCGGTATCTCGGCAGAAGACGAAATTGGTAATTCCACCAGGATGAGACTTCACAAACCTAGGGAATCTACCAAGACAACCCCTACTCAAACTAACGCAAACAAAATCTAATTGGGTAAATGTTATCGTGGCCAATAAATTTTAGGACGCAAAGACACAACTTGACCTTTTCATGTTTTAAGAGTCGAGAAAAGGACAAAAGATGACTCTAGTCTCCTTCGAATGTTTAATGAGCACGAAGTGACAAGATGCTCACAGGCACCTTTTCTTTTAGAGAGTCCGAAAAGGATCAAAAGTGACTGCTCTGGAAAACTAGGCAAGAGGTTTACCAAACAATCCGTAAAACTGCTTATACACCTCAGCAATCAGATGAAAACCAAGGACTTTCCGTACTGCAGTCAATCTTCCCGAATGCTGTGTTCAGTGCATTACGGCTTGTAAGGCGGCAAACTCGGCTTCCTATGGATAAAAGGTTTTAATCCTATAGGGGTCCCCCAATATATACGTGGCGGTACGTGGGAGCACAGTCCGTATTGGCACCTATCGTTTCACCGTGGAGGAATCACCCAACCACTCGACGATAATCTACCAGGTTTAAAGACGCCAGAACGCGTCTCTAACCTAGACCTCTAGAATGTTTGCGTTAGATTCCACTGCGTTGTTATGTTCATTGAGTTTATTTTAAAGTTTATCTTCAATTATGTTTCAGTTTTTTGGTCCTACCGTATGTGATATCTCAAAAACTTCTTAAATGCGAACTACATGCCAAAACTATATCATTTCATTCAATGAATTCTATCTACATGAAGGTTGAGATCTAAACGAAATGATCACTCAGCAAACAGCAAAGATCCTAATGCAGCTAATAACAAGAAATGAAAATTTTTTCTTTTTCTTTTTAATAGCAACAAATAACAATAAACGCTAACTAATATGATGCAAAAGATCTTTTGTTTTTCTTTCCTTTAAGATGGCATGATGCATTTAAACAAATATTAAGAGATATTCACAAGTATAAACAAACCAAGTTCACTCGATGAAATGGAACCAATTCTGAAACACCAAGATGAACTATCCAAGCAAGGAGAAACACAAAGACTTTCAATGAACCATGTAATCTAAGTTCAAATGAAGTCGAGCAAAATCCAGAGAAGCTAGAAGTGAATCACCCAAAGCATAGAAGACCAAGCTTTAACAAACCATTGGATAGGTGCGGAACACAACCAACAAGTTGACTGGAAAATCAAAAGACCGAAACTTCCCACAGAAGGCTAGACACGCGAAGCCACTAGATGTTCTAGGGATAGGACGAAAATCAATAGAAATAAGCAAAAAACTAAAGGATCAAGGCAAAACCAGTCAAATAGAGGTTCAACACACTTCCAGAGGCTGTAAAAGATATAAAAAGATAAAAATCTGAGTTGAAAGAGCTTCCAACCAACACACAGGCAAAATTCACAGGGCTGGCGCGACTGTCAGCCTGCAACTTGCGCTACCAAAAGATTGGCGCGGGTTGCTGTTGGGCAACATGCGCCAATTGGTGCGACTGTCAGAATAAAAACCGCGCCAACAAAGCTTGCCGGCTTAAAAAATAAATAACACGACCCCAGGTCGGGCTGACAGTGTTCAGATGGATCAAACAGTAAAGAACAATCTCAAAACTGACCCAGAAAGCTCATTCACTCAAGCAAGCAAGAGAAAATGAACATGCAAGACAAGTTCCAAATAGCTTCTCCCCAGTGGAGTCGCCAAATTGTTGGATAGGTAAATCCCCTCTGCGGACAGAGGCGATCCCACTAGCCTAAAACAGAACTAGCCACAATCAATTCACGCTGCCACGCAAGTTCCTAGTTGTACATTAAAGGTGAATTAAGAAGACCAACCTGGAATCCAACGCTATAGTTGAGGCAGAGTTGGTATTCCCGCTCCCTCGCTCTGGCACGTCACAATCCTTGCGATCCTTGCAAACGGACACCTGCACATGCAAAGGAAGAAACAAATACAAGCATAAAATCCACCAAGGCACAACTATATTTCAGTCAGAAAGGAAATAAATCAAACATTACTATAATAGACAATGAGATTAGAACTATAATAGCAGTCGTTCATTAATGAATAATAGACAGGAAAAGTTACAACCAAGGTTCTGACGTTGAACCTCTCCTCTGGCTAGGCGAGCAACTATATGTGTCTTGCAATGTACCTCCTCTCCGGCAACATAACCTCTCTAGGCTTCACTATCGCACACGACAAGCGTAATCACAACTAGCATTCCTCCAAAAAATAGCTTGTCTAATGCATGAGGACAGATATTTATAGATGTAGAAGGGAGAAAGATTCGATGAACCAGGACACCCATTGTGGATTGGCATTATCTCTGAAAAGCCACTGTGGATAGATGTTACGGATAAATGATGACTCTCGACCTCTATCAGATGGATTTTACCCTCAAAAGACTTCGTGATCTGAAGGGAAAAAACAGATGGGCGTGTGTTTGTCAAAAATCATTACCAAACTAGGCTGGCGTGGGTGTTGTTCTGTGACAGAGCGCCAATGGTCGCGCCCTCTTTTGAGGATCTCAGTGATTAGCGCGGGTAAGATACTGTGGACCTGCGCCAATGGAAAAAGAGTACTTTTCAGGGAGAATTTGCAGAAGGTGTCTTCAGGGAACATGAAGTACATACTCAGGGGAACATAATGCAAGTGTTTTTGGGTTATGTCACTGCTCACAGGTCCCGGAATGCGTCCTCCAATGTATGGAAACAGGGCGATAGGGACGGTGACCAATGGTGACAAATTACTGTGTAACAATAAGACTTTTGGGGCTTATCAATATACTTCCATTAGTTGTCCTCTAAATCTCCGTGACTGTCTTTTGCGTACCCTAAATAGGCAATCCAAACACTTACACGCCTTTGTAATTACTCTTACTACTGTATTTACCTTGATTAGCTTAAGTAGTGGATAACTTCAACATGAATTAAGATTATCTTCGGGTAAATAGATATTCTTACTTGCATTCATATAATAAAGTAAAACACATAGATTCATGCATCAATACAACATTAAATCATAAACCTAGTATTTAACATAACATAATTGAATGCAGTCATAACAGAAGTAAAATAGCTCATACACAGGTAATTCCAGAATAATTCTCTTTACTGTTGTTCAGATATCTCTTACAGACTCTAACTACCCTACGCACATAGCCGCAGGGGTACACGCACTCAGCTATGGATTTATACCCTAGACCTCTGCGCACTCAGCTGCAGAGCCTCTCTCCTACGCTAAGATGCTTTTCTCTTAGCCCTCACAGAACCATTACATCAATGACTCTTCAAAACATATCTAAACTGAACTACCAAAACTGCCTTAGACTCTTCTAAGACTTCCCTTTTATACATTCCCATGGTCCGCGGACCAAGGGTGGATCTCATAAATCCGACACAAGTTACATAAACTAAGGGTTGAAACCCTTGATGACTCTTTACATCTTCGCATTCCGCAACCACAAAATGTGGAGAATTTACATTCTTTATACAAAACTTGGGCCTTTAGCCCCAAAACTTGGGCCTTTAGCCCCAAAACTTGGGCCTTTAGCCCCAAAACTGACCCTAGGGGACCCATTCCCAACACTCCTCTACCTTCATCCGTTGCACTCCAAATCCTAGTCTCCATAAGAAATGCCATTGTCCAACGGTGTATTATAGATGAGGGCGCTTCCACCTCTGTGATAGTTGCTGTTGTTTGGAAGCGGATTGGTTCCCCAGACCTGTCCCCATTCACCATCACTCTCTGTGCTTGGGACAATCATCCCTCACAACCCCTTGGCTTATTAAAAATATCATATCATTGTTTTCAGAAAGATTGTCTCTATTGACCATGAGGTCATTGATGCCCCATTACATTAAAAAATCATTTTTTGTCGTAGCTATACCTATGCTATGTTAGTTTTCGCATCTGCATTCACCGTAAGGTGTGCTTCCCTCATAATGGAAAGATTGTCACTATTGATCAACTGATGTACTATGATCCCAAATCTCAGACTTCACCTCAATCCAATATCTCATCAATGGCTGATAATCAAATTGTCTCATCCCTTACTAATTTCTCTCTTGGAGTCTACAAAGGTTCCATCTTGCTTTTTGTTTTTACGGTCTACCACCTACTCCTTCAAATCCATATCCACAAAGTTCAGAGCTTGGGACACTTACATTACAACTGAGCTCCATGATGAAGCAAATGACTTATCAAATTGATGAGCCTTTGTCCCGTTATCAAAATTTTCTTATATAATCGTCATCTCATTTGTAATTTGTCTTATGTAATAAATGATACGTAATGAAGTCCAAATGACACATGTGGAATGTGAATAACCACACATTGGAATGTAATGAGTCATGTATATAATATAAATAGCCATAGAATTCAAAGGGTTGTGAGTAAGCTCAAAGGTCATTGTTACTTGTTACAAATAGCTCCTCATAACTCAAGCAGATGGATTGGATTCTAGAGGTCTTGTCTTGGAATCTCTTGTAATACTTAGGAGATAGATCATTCTTTAGAGAAGCAAGTTGTGGCTTCATGTTCCACTATTGGATACAAAATTTCATCTATGTAACAGTGTAATTGGGATCTTGTACTCTTAATCAAAATATCAATGAGATGACACTTCTTCATAAACGTATAATAGATATAGTAGGGCAATTCTTGTTATTTTTATGGTATATGTCATTTTAATCAAACACTAAGTTAATGAACTAATTTGTTGCTTATATATGGTTATTATTGAATAAATTTTGTTATGTTTTAATGATTGTTGTTTATTATGTGGACTAATCTACAAGTATTCAACAAGCCTTTCTCTTTCTTCCCTGGTCCCCCTTTAGGATAAAACTATTACTTTTCTAACTGGTGGCTCATTTTCCCTACTAGTCATGGAAGTCTCCCATGTACACCTTACATTGGGTGTCTCACAACGCTCACATTATTTTTGTTGACCTCGACATAAGTGACATTATCAAATCATGATTTCGAGAGCCTTCCAATTTTCAACATCGCCCATTCGCGTCCTATCTGACCAAGATTCTTAGAGATGTATATAAATACCTGAAAGTTATGTGTTGTCAGTTGCATGGGTGCAAGAACGCTGAGGTGAGGAGAATTAGATATATATGCTCAACATGGTGGTATTCCATGGAAGAGTTTTCAAATGGGAATATATATTGTCATATGAGTTGTGACGTCATGTGGGGCAAGAAAAAACATCTTTGAAGGCGAACTAGGAATCAAAATTCTACATGTTTTCATTTCTCTTAACTGGAATTTGTGCAAAGTATGTGTTCCTGGGAATGAACTGGAACTTGACCCATGAGGAGAATTTCCTGGTTTACTTCCACTAGATAGTGTTATTAGAATCAAGCTTCAGAGGTGCATATGACAAATTGGCTGAGCACTTCTTTGCAATTATCTTTTAGATTATATTCGAGATCGATCCTCCTTGCATGACTGATCAGGTGAAGGAGTCACTCCAAGATATCGCGGACTTGTTTGTGAGAGAAACAATAAATGGAAAGTTGATCCTTTAAAAAAATGAGCTATTCAACTAGAACATGAGAAGAGGAAGTAGGATGAGTTTCTCTAATGGTCTAGGTTCAGGTGTGACAAAGGACCCTTCCAATACATTTTACTTTCATGATGTGTTAAATTGTATTTTTAAAATAACATAAATGAATACATGTGCATGTTGTAAAGAAGAGGAACATGTCAATCATCAACAACATAAAAACATAATTCGTTGATATTGGATTTCGTCTAGGAGGGACTACGTCTCTGGGCCCCGTGTCAAGATGGTGTAGGCCATTGCATTAAGTGTTTTCAATAGTGATGATGTACATAAGAGGTGATGTTTCTATCATACAAGGAAAATGCCCTCACGTAGGAGTGGCTCCAAGAGATGTTCCATTACAGGAACTCTCAGTCAAAAGGATTCCTATCAGTATGACACAAACTCATGCATGATGATCATCCCGCCAACATGGCATAAAGGGATCTCAATGAAAACATACAAGATGAAAACATGAGCATCCCATCAACATACAACGAAGGGATCTCAAAACACACCATGGCGAATTATGACAACAAGTACATCACATAGGGGATTCCACATCACATCAAGCAGGAATCGTGAAAACAAGTAAGAAACAAGATCCCACATCAAACATCAAACAAGGATATGTGCAACGCAATGCATAGCAAATGAAGTACATGAATGCACTGCATATACCTCACATCCAGGGGCCATCTGAAGAAGCAGGAATTCAAACTGCTCAAACTATTCGAACCATCGATCTCATAGCGTCGAATCTCATGGAATGATTGCTCACACATTGAATGATGACACCTGCACTCCACTTAGAAAAGTGGTTTAAGAATAGAATCAGAAAATGGAAGATTTGAATGCACCATCAGATTTGTGGTGTCGAATAGTGCAAAATTGACTATCAAATTTCTGAATTCTAAGAAAGTGAGAATCTAGGGCTCAAGGAATCTTTTAGATGCCCCCTAGATTCCTCAAATATTCCATCCTCTGGGTCCTCTGCAAATTGGTTGCTCAGATCAAGAGATTGACTGCGCCATCGGGTTCGTGTTGCCGAGAGGTGTAAGATCGACATAAAGTTTGTCTAATTTGGACACTGCGAAAATTTCACCCTCTTGGAAATTTTGCTCAGTCATGGTTCCACCTGCATTAAAAATTAATAAAAAAATATTCTGCATCGTTTTCCATGCTCGCTCCTGGTTCCTCCATCTCCCCGGGCGCACTAGTGAAATGAATGTTTGTATAATTTTCTGGCGGATTTATCAACGAAATCATTTTGGTGGAGTGGTAAAAATAGGCAAATGGTTGAGGAGGGGACAGGTGGTCAAACCCCGCCCCTCCCTTTTTTTACCACATCATTGTTTGGTTTTAAAATGAAATGAATTTTAATGGGGGGTTGGGTCCGCATTGGGTGGCTCACCCCATACCTCCGTATCCATATATGTTGTTGACCATGGGCTTTGGAGTTGTTGCAATGTATTTTATGGGTGGTACATCACACGGTTTTGGTGTTACATGTATTAATGGGGTCGCCCACTTGCGGGTTGTCCACGTGGGCCGGTCGGGTTTGACCCCCGCCGGCTCTTGTACTAATATTTTTGTGCCATTTTATTGGTGGGGGTGTGGGTCGGGTCCACCAGAGGTGACCCGTGCCCACCGGAGGCGACCCTTGCCCACCGGAGGTGGCCCGTGTCCACCCCATTTATGTTTTTGTTATGGTATTAAACATAGGAGAAGGGTGTGGTGGGGTCTGTTAGGATATTCCGACACATAGGATATAGTTAAGTTCAACTTGGTCTAGCATAGAGTTAGGTTAGAGTTAGGTAAAGTGTGTTTCTTTACCGTTGTACATTTTGTAACTTACAATCCGACGGTCACGATATGTAGTGATCCGACGGTTCACTCTCACCTCGGTATTACCGACACTTGATCCGTGGCTTGACACCCGATTGGTCCATGAGTTCTATTTAAAGCGCATGGAGGGTCATTGTTCGGGCAATCCGTGCATGAGAGAAGCTTATGTAAATTTTCATTCTTTGATTAATAAATTGCCTGTAGTACCCACGTTGGGACAGGCCGTGGACTGTTTCCCTCCTTGCACTCTGACGGTTTTAACCATGTCAAAAATACTGGTGTATTGATTTGAGATCTGGTTGTGAGCGGTGTCCTTTTGGTATTCTTTCTGTGGAACTTACCCTGTAAATTCCTACATGGTATCGGAGCTATTTGAGGGCCGCGTCCGTTGGTGATCCAAATCTGAAGCCGGTAGAACTGCATGCGTCTATTGTTTCCTAGATCTGTTGTTTCTGACTGCTTTCGGGCCGAGAGGACTGCTCCGTTGCGTTCGGAGCATCTGTTCCAGTGAGGAACCCCTTTTGTTTCATGCGAAAAGGTTTCCGGTAGCCCTAGCTGCGTCATTTTTCAGATCGGGAGGTATACAGTGTTTTTTTTGCAGTTTACTGTTAATTTCTCTCTGCTTATTTCGGTCTCAGTTTATTTAGATTTTTTTTTAACCGGATCTATACCTTTCATTTCTGCGTATGCTCTTTGCCCTGCGACTCTGTGCGATCTGGGCAAATCAGAAACAGAAAGGAAGGATTTTTCTCATTCGTATGCTCTTTTCCCTGCACCTTAGTGTGATCTCGGAAAATCAGAAACATTGAGAAAAATATTTAGTTTTTCGGCTAAAGCTAACCTTGAGATTTTTTTTTTAAATTTCTAGTTTTTTGGCTAAAGCTAACTTCGAGCCGCAAGGTTCGTTTTTCTTTGCATATTCGTGTTGGGTTTTGTGTTTTGTGTTTTGTAGGGAAAAAGAGCTTTCTCAAGGCAACACATGAACTAAGATTATCTTCGGGTAAATAGATATTCTTACTTGCGTTCATATAATAAAGTAAAACACATAGATTCATGCATCAATACAACATTAAATCATAAACCTAGTATTTAACATAACATAATTGAATGCAGTCATAACAGAAGAAAAATAGCTCATACACAGGTAATTCCAGAATAATTCTCTTTACTGTTGTTCAGATATCTCTTACAGACTCTAACTACCCTACGCACATAGCCGCAGGGGTACACGCACTCAGCTATGGATTTATACCCTAGACCTCTGCGCACTCGGCTGCAGAGCCTCTCTCCTACGCTAAGACGCTTTTCTCTTAGCCCTCACAGAACCATTACATCAATGACTCTTCAAAACATATCTGAACTGAACTACCAAAACTGCCTTAGACTCTTCTAAGACTTCCCTTTTATACATTCCCATGGTCCGCGGACCAAGGGTGGATCTCATAAATCCGACACAAGTTACATAAACTAAGGGTGGAAACCCTTGATGACTCTTTACATCTTCGCATTCCGCAACCACAAAATGTGGAGAATTTACATTCTTTATACAAAACTTGGGCCTTTAGCCCCAAAACTTGGGCCTTTAGCCCCAAAACTTGGGCTTTTAACTCCAAAATTGACCCTAGGGGACCCATTCCCAACACTCCTCTACCTTCATCCGTTGCACTCCAAATCCTAGTCTCCATAAGAAATGCCATTGTCCAACGGTGTATTATAGATGAGGGCGCTTCCACCTCTGTGATAGTTGCTGTTGTTTGGAAGCGGATTGGTTCCCCAGACCTGTCCCCATTCACCATCACTCTCTGTGCTTGGGACAATCATCCCTCACAACCCCTTGGCTTATTAAAAATATCATATCATTGTTTTCAGAAAGATTGTCTCTATTGACCATGAGGTCATTGATGCCCCATTACATTAAAAAATCATTTTTTGTCGTAGCTATACCTATGCTATGTTAGTTTTCGCATCTGCATTCACCGTAAGGTGTGCTTCCCTCATAATGGAAAGATTATCACTATTGATCAACTGATGTACTATGATCCCAAATCTCAGACTTCACCTCAATCCAATATCTCATCAATGGCTGATAATCAAATTGTCTCATCCCTTACTAATTTCTCTCTTGGAGTCTACAAAGGTTCCATCTTTCTTTTTGTTTTTACGGTCTACCACCTACTCCTTCAAATCCATATCCACAAAGTTCAGAGCTTGGGACACTTACATTACAACTGAGCTCCATGATGAAGCAAATGACTTATCAAATTGATGAGCCTTTGTCCCGTTATCAAAATTTTCTTATATAATTGTCATCTCATTTGTAATTTGTCTTATGTTATAAATGATACGTAATGAAGTCCAAATGACACATCTGGAATGTAAATAACCACACATTGGAATGTAATGAGTCATGTATATAATATAAATAGCCATAGAATTCAAAGGGTTGTGAGTAAGCTCAAAGGTCATTGTTACTTGTTACAAATAGCTCCTCATAACTCAAGCAGATGGATTGGATTCTAGAGGTCTTGTCTTGGAATCTCTTGTAATACTTAGGAGATAGATCATTCTTTAGAGAAGCAAGTTGTGGCTTCATGTTCCACTATTGGATACAAAATTTCATCTATGTAGCAGTGTAATTGGGATCTTGTACTCTTAATCAAAATATCAATGAGATGACACTTCTTCATAAATGTATCATAGATATAGTAGGGCAATTCTTGTTATTTTTATGGTATATGTCATTTTAATCAAACACTAAGTTAATGAACTAATTTGTTGCTTATATATGGTTATTATTGAATAAATTTTGTTATGTTTTAATGATTGTTGTTTATTATGTGGACTAATCTACAAGTATTCAACAAGCCTTTCTCTTTCTTCCCTGGTCCCCCTTTAGGATAAAACTATTACTTTTCTAACTGGTGGCTCATTTTCCCTACTAGTCATGGAAGTCTCCCATGTACACCTTACATTGGGTGTCTCACAAAGCTCACATTATTTTTGTTGACCTCGACACAAGTGACATTATCAAATCATGATTTCAAGAGCCTTCCAATTTTCAACATCGCCCATTCGCGTCCTATCTGACCAAGATTCTTAGAGATGTATATAAATACCTGAAAGTTATGTGTTGTCAGTTGCATGGGTGCAAGAACGCTGAGGTGAGGAGAATTAGATATATATGCTCAACATGGTGGTATTCCATGGAAGAGTTTTCAAATGGGAATATATATTGTCATATGAGTTGTGACGTCATGTGGGGCAAGAAAAAACATCTTTGAAGGCGAACTAGGAATCAAAATTCTACATGTTTTCATTTCTCTTAACTGGAATTTGTGCAAAGTATGTGTTCCTGGGAATGAACTGGAACTTGACCCATGAGGAGAATTTCCTGGTTTACTTCCACTAGATAGTGTTATTAGAATCAAGCTTCAGAGGTGCATATGACAAATTGGCTGAGCACTTCTTTGCAATTATCTTTTAGATTATATTCGAGATCGATCCTCCTTGCATGACTGATCAGGTGAAGGAGTCACTCCGAGATATCGCGGACTTGTTTGTGAGAGAAACAATAAATGGAAAGTTGATCCTTTAAAAAAATGAGCTATTCAACTAGAACATGAGAAGAGGAAGTAGGATGAGTTTCTCTAATGGTCTAGGTTCAGGTGTGACAAAGGACCCTTCCAATACATTTTACTTTCATGATGTGTTAAATTGTATTTTTAAAATAACATAAATGAATACATGTGCATGTTGTAAAGAAGAGGAACATGTCAATCATCAACAACATAAAAACATAATTCGTTGATATTGGATTTCGTCTAGGAGGGACTACGTCTCTGGGCCCCGTGTCAAGATGGTGTAGGCCATTGCATTAAGTGTTTTCAATAGTGATGATGTACATAAGAGGTGATGTTGCTATCATACAAGGAAAATGCTCTCTCGTAGGAGTGGCTCCAAGAGATGTTCCATTACAGGAACTCTCAGGCAAAAGGATTCCTATCAGTATGACACAAACTCATGCATGATGATCATCCCGCCAACATGGCATAAAGGGATCTCAATGAAAACATACAAGATGAAAACATGAGAATCCCATCAACATACAATGAAGGGATCTCAAAACACACCATGGCGAATTATGACAACAAGTACATCACATAGAGGATTCCACATCACATCAAGCAGGAATCGTGAAAACAAGTAAGAAACAAGATCCCACATCAAACATCAAACAAGGATCTGTGCAACGCAATGCATAGCAAAAGAAGTACATGAATGCACTGCATATACCTCACATCCAGGGGCCATCTGAAGAAGCAGGAATTCAAACTGCTCAAACTATTCGAACCATCGATCCCATAGCGTCGAATCTCATGGAATGATTGCTCACACATTGAATGATGACACCTGCACTCCACTTAGAAAAGTGGTTTAAGAATAGAATCAGAAAATGGAAGATTTGAATGCACCATCAGATTTGTGGTGTCGAATAGTGCAAAATTGACTATCAAATTTCTGAATTCTAAGAAAGTGAGAATCTAGGGCTCAAGGAATCTTTTAGATGCCCCCTAGATTCCTCAAATATTCCATCCTCTGGGTCCTCTGCAAATTGGTTGCTCAGATCAAGAAATTGACTGTGCCATCGGGTTCGTGTTGCCGAGAGGTGTAAGATCGACATAAAGTTTGTCTAATTTGGACACTGCGAAAATTTCACCCTCTTGGAAATTTTGCTCAGTCATGGTTCCACCTGCATTAAAAATTAATAAAAAAATATTCTGCATCGTTTTCCATGCTCGCTCCTGGTTCCTCCATCTCCCCGGGCGCACTAGTGAAATGAATGTTTGTATAATTTTCTGACGGATTTATCAACGAAATCATTTTGGTGGAGTGGTAAAAATAGGCAAATGGTTGAGGAGGGGACAGGTGGTTAAACCCCGCCCCTCCCTTTTTTTACCACATCATTGTTTGGTTTTAAAACGAAATGAATTTTAATGGGGGGTTGGGTCTGCATTGGGTGGCTCACCCCATACCTCCGTATCCATATATGTTGTTGACGATGGGCTTTGGAGTTGTTGCAATGTATTTTATGGGTGGTACATCACACGGTTTTGGTGTTACATGTATTAATGGGGTCACCCACTTGGGGGTTGTCCACGTGGGCCGGTCGGGTTTGACCCCCGCCGGCTCTTGTACTAATATTTTTGTGCCATTTTATTGGTGGGGGTGTGGGTCGGGTCCACCAGAGGTGACCCGTGCCCACCGGAGGCGACCCTTGCCCACCGGAGGTGGCCCGTGTCCACCCCATTTATGTTTTTGTTATGGTATTAAACATAGGAGAAGGGTGTGGTGGGGTCTGTTAGGATATTCCGACACATAGGATATAGTTAAGTTCAACTTGGTCTAGCATAGATTTAGGTTAGAGTTAGGTAAAGTGTGTTTCTTTACCGTTGTACATTTTGTAACTTACAATCCGACGGTCACGATATGTAGTGATCCGACGGTTCACTCTCACCTCGGTATTACCGACACTTGATCCGTGGCTTGACACCCGATTGGTCCATGAGTTCTATTTAAAGCGCATGGAGGGTCATTGTTCGGGTAATCCGTGCATGAGAGAAGCTTATGTAAATTTTCATTCTTTGATTAATAAATTGCCTGTAGTACCCACGTTGGGACAGGCCGTGGACTGTTTCCCTCCTTGCACTCTGAGGGTTTTAACCACGTCAAAAATACTGGTGTATTGATTTGAGATCTGGTTGTGAGCGGTGTCCTTTTGGTATTCTTTCTGTGGAACTTACCCTGTAAATTCCTACATGGTATCGGAGCTATTTGAGGGCCGCGTCCGTTGGTGATCCAAATCTGAAGCCGGTAGAACTGCATGCGGCTGTTGTTTCCTAGATCTGTTGTTTCTGACTGCTTTCGGGCCGAGAGGACTGCTCTGTTGCGTTCGGAGCATCTGTTCCAGTGACGAACCCCTTTCGTTTCATGCGAAAAGGTTTCCGGTAGCCCTAGCTGCGTCATTTTTCAGATCGGGAGGTATACAGTGTTTTTTTTGCAGTTTACTGTTAATTTCTCTCTGCTTATTTCGGTCTCAGTTTATTTAGATTTTTTTTTAACCGGATCTATACCTTTCATTTCTGCGTATGCTCTTTGCCCTGCGACTCTGTGCGATCTGGGCAAATCAGAAACAGAAAGGAAGGATTTTTCTCATGCGTATGCTCTTTTCCCTGCACCTTAGTGTGATCTCGAAAAATCAGAAACATTGAGAAAAATATTTAGTTTTTCGGCTAAAGCTAACCTTGAGATTTTTTTTTTAAATTTCTAGTTTTTTGGCTAAAGCTAACTTCGAGCCGCAAGGTTCGTTTTTCTTTGCATATTCGTGTTGGGTTTTGTGTTTTGTGTTTTGTAGGGAAAAAGAGCTTTCTCAAGGCAAGACATGAATTAAGATTATCTTCGGGTAAATAGATATTCTTACTTGCGTTCATATAATAAAGTAAAACACATAGATTCATGCATCAATACAACATTAAATCATAAACCTAGTATTTAACATAACATAATTGAATGCAGTCATAACAGAAGTAAAATAGCTCATACACAGGTAATTCCAGAATAATTCTCTTTATTGTTGTTCAGATATCTCTTACAGACTCTAACTACCCTACGCACATAGCCGCAGGGGTACACGCACTCAGCTATGGATTTATACCCTAGACCTCTGCGCACTCAGCTGCAGAGCCTCTCTCCTACGCTAAGACGCTTTTCTCTTAGCCCTCACAGAACCATTACATCAATGACTCTTCAAAACATATCTAAACTGAACTACCAAAACTGCCTTAGACTCTTCTAAGACTTCCCTTTTATACATTCCCATGGTCCGCGGACCAAGGGTGGATCTCATAAATCCGACACAAGTTACATAAACTAAGGGTGGAAACCCTTGATGACTCTTTACATCTTCGCATTCCGCAACCACAAAATGTGGAGAATTTACATTCTTTATACAAAACTTGGGCCTTTAGCCCCAAAACTTGGGCCTTTAGCCCCAAAACTTGGGCTTTTAACCCCAAAATTGACCCTAGGGGACCCATTCCCAACACTCCTCTACCTTCATCCGTTGCACTCCAAATCCTAGTCTCCATAAGAAATGCCATTGTCCAACGGTGTATTATAGATGAGGGCGCTTCCACCTCTGTGATAGTTGCTGTTGTTTGGAAGCGGATTGGTTCCCCAGACCTGTCCCCATTCACCATCACTCTCTGTGCTTGGGACAATCATCCCTCACAACCCCTTGGCTTATTAAAAATATCATATCATTGTTTTCAGAAAGATTGTCTCTATTGACCATGAGGTCATTGATGCCCCATTACATTAAAAAATCATTTTTTGTCGTAGCTATACCTATGCTATGTTAGTTTTCGCATCTGCATTCACCGTAAGGTGTGCTTCCCTCATAATGGAAATATTGTCACTATTGATCAACTGATGTACTATGATCCCAAATCTTAGACTTCACCTCAATCCAATATCTCATCAATGGCTGATAATCAAATTGTCTCATCCCTTACTAATTTCTCTCTTGGAGTCTACAAAGGTTCCATCTTGCTTTTTGTTTTTACGGTCTACCACCTACTCCTTCAAATCCATATCCACAAAGTTCAGAGCTTGGGACACTTACATTACAACTGAGCTCCATGATGAAGCAAATGACTTATCAAATTGATGAGCCTTTGTCCCGTTATCAAAATTTTCTTATATAATCCTCATCTCATTTGTAATTTGTCTTATGTAATAAATGATACGTAATGAAGTCCAAATGACACATGTGGAATGTGAATAACCACACATTGGAATGTAATGAGTCATGTATATAATATAAATAGCCATAGAATTCAAAGGGTTGTGAGTAAGCTCAAAGGTCATTGTTACTTGTTACAAATAGCTCCTCATAACTCAAGCAGATGGATTGGATTCTAGAGGTCTTGTCTTGGAATCTCTTGTAATACTTAGGAGATAGATCATTCTTTAGAGAAGAAAGTTGTGGCTTCATGTTCCACTATTGGATACAAAATTTCATCTATGTAACAGTGTAATTGGGATCTTGTACTCTTAATCAAAATATCAATGAGATGACACTTCTTCATAAACGTATCATAGATATAGTAGGGCAATTCTTGTTATTTTTATGGTATATGTCATTTTAATCAAACACTAAGTTAATGAACTAATTTGTTGCTTATATATGGTTATTATTGAATAAATTTTGTTATGTTTTAATGATTGTTGTTTATTATGTGGACTAATCTACAAGTATTCAACAAGCCTTTCTCTTTCTTCCCTGGTCCCCCTTTAGGATAAAACTATTACTTTTCTAACTGGTGGCTCATTTTCCCTACTAGTCATGGAAGTCTCCCATGTACACCTTACATTGGGTGTCTCACAAAGCTCACATTATTTTTGTTGACCTCGACACAAGTGACATTATCAAATCATGATTTCGAGAGCCTTCCAATTTTCAACATCGCCCATTCGCGTCCTATCTGACCAAGATTCTTAGAGATGTATATAAATACCTGAAAGTTATGTGTTGTCAGTTGCATGGGTGCAAGAACGCTGAGGTGAGGAGAATTAGATATATATGCTCAACATGGTGGTATTCCATGGAAGAGTTTTCAAATGGGAATATATATTGTCATATGAGTTGTGACGTCATGTGGGGCAAGAAAAAACATCTTTGAAGGCGAACTAGGAATCAAAATTCTACATGTTTTCATTTCTCTTAACTGGAATTTGTGCAAAGTATGTGTTCCTGGGAATGAACTGGAACTTGACCCATGAGGAGAATTTCCTGGTTTACTTCCACTAGATAGTGTTATTATAATCAAGCTTCAGAGGTGCATATGACAAATTGGCTGAGCACTTCTTTGCAATTATCTTTTAGATTATATTCGAGATCGATCCTCCTTGCATGACTGATCAGGTGAAGGAGTCACTTCGAGATATCGCGGACTTGTTTGTGAGAGAAACAATAAATGGAAAGTTGACCCTTTAAAAAAATGAGCTATTCAACTAGAACATGAGAAGAGGAAGTAGGATGAGTTTCTCTAATGGTCTAGGTTCAGGTGTGACAAAGGACCCTTCCAATACATTTTACTTTCATGATGTGTTAAATTGTATTTTTAAAATAACATAAATGAATACATGTGCATGTTGTAAAGAAGAGGAACATGTCAATCATCAACAACATAAAAACATAATTCGTTGATATTGGATTTCGTCTAGGAGGGACTACGTCTCTGGGCCCCGTGTCAAGATGGTGTAGGCCATTGCATTAAGTGTTTTCAATAGTGATGATGTACATAAGAGGTGATGTTGCTATCATACAAGGAAAATGCTCTCACGTAGGAGTGGCTCCAAGAGATGTTCCATTACAGGAACTCTCAGTCAAAAGGATTCCTATCAGTATGACACAAACTCATGCATGATGATCATCCCGCCAACATGGCATAAAGGGATCTCAATGAAAACATACAAGATGAAAACATGAGAATCCCATCAACATACAACGAAGGGATCTCAAAACACACCATGGCGAATTATGACAACAAGTACATCACATAGAGGATTCCACATCACATCAAGCAGGAATCGTGAAAACAAGTAAGAAACAAGATCCCACATCAAACATCAAACAAGGATCTGTGCAACGCAATGCATAGCAAAAGAAGTACATGAATGCACTGCATATACCTCACATCCAGGGGCCATCTGAAGAAGCAGGAATTCAAACTGCTCAAACTATTCGAACCATCGATCTCATAGCGTCGAATCTCATGGAATGATTGCTCACACATTGAATGATGACACCTGCACTCCACTTAGAAAAGTGGTTTAAGAATAGAATCAGAAAATGGAAGATTTGAATGCACCATCAGATTTGTGGTGTCGAATAGTGCAAAATTGACTATCAAATTTCTGAATTCTAAGAAAGTGAGAATCTAGGGCTCAAGGAATCTTTTAGATGCCCCTAGATTCCTCAAATATTCCATCCTCTGGGTCCTCTGCAAATTGGTTGCTCAGATCAAGAAATTGACTGTGCCATCGGGTTCGTGTTGCCGAGAGGTGTAAGATCGACATAAAGTTTGTCTAATTTGGACACTGCGAAAATTTCACCCTCTTGGAAATTTTGCTCAGTCATGGTTCCACCTGCATTAAAAATTAATAAAAAAATATTCTGCATCGTTTTCCATGCTCGCTCCTGGTTCCTCCATCTCCCCGGGTGCACTAGTGAAATGAATGTTTGTATAATTTTCTGGCGGATTTATCAACGAAATCATTTTGGTGGAGTGGTAAAAATAGGCAAATGGTTGAGGAGGGGACAGGTGGTCAAACCCCGCCCCTCCCTTTTTTTACCACATCATTGTTTGGTTTTAAAACGAAATGAATTTTAATGGGGGGTTGGGTCTGCATTGGGTGGCTCACCCCATACCTCCGTATCCATATATGTTGTTGACGATGGGCTTTGGAGTTGTTGCAATGTATTTTATGGGTGGTACATCACACGGTTTTGGTGTTACATGTATTAATGGGGTCGCCCACTTGGGGGTTGTCCACGTGGGCCGGTCGGGTTTGACCCCCGCCGGCTCTTGTACTAATATTTTTGTGCCATTTTATTGGTGGGGGTGTGGGTCGGGTCCACCAGAGGTGACCCGTGCCCACCGGAGGCGACCCTTGCCCACCGGAGGTGGCCCGTGTCCACCCCATTTATGTTTTTGTTATGGTATTAAACATAGGAGAAGGGTGTGGTGGGGTCTGTTAGGATATTCCGACACATAGGATATAGTTAAGTTCAACTTGGTCTAGCATAGAGTTAGGTTAGAGTTAGGTAAAGTGTTTTTCTTTACCGTTGTACATTTTGTAACTTACAATCCGACGGTCACGATATGTAGTGATCCGACGGTTCACTCTCACCTCGGTATTACCGACACTTGATCCGTGGCTTGACACCCGATTGGTCCATGAGTTCTATTTAAAGCGCATGGAGGGTCATTGTTCGGGTAATCCGTGCATGAGAGAAGCTTATGTAAATTTTCATTCTTTGATTAATAAATTGCCTGTAGTACCCACGTTGGGACAGGCCGTGGACTGTTTCCCTCCTTGCACTCTAAGGGTTTTAACCACGTCAAAATACTGGTGTATTGATTTGAGATCTGGTTGTGAGCGGTGTCCTTTTGGTATTCTTTCTGTGGAACTTACCCTGTAAATTCCTACATGGTATCGGAGCTATTTGAGGGCCGCGTCCGTTGGTGATCCAAATCTGAAGCCGGTAGAACTGCATGCGGCTGTTGTTTCCTAGATCTGTTGTTTCTGACTGCTTTCGGGCCGAGAGGACTGCTCTGTTGCGTTCGGAGCATCTGTTCCAGTGAGGAACCCCTTTCGTTTCATGCGAAAAGGTTTCCGGTAGCCCTAGCTGCGTCATTTTTCAGATCGGGAGGTATACAGTGTTTTTTTTGCAGTTTACTGTTAATTTCTCTCTGCTTATTTCGGTCTCAGTTTATTTAGATTTTTTTTTAACCGGATCTATACCTTTCATTTCTGCGTATGCTCTTTGCCCTGCGACTCTGTGCGATCTGGGCAAATCAGAAACAGAAAGGAAGGATTTTTCTCATGCGTATGCTCTTTTCCCTGCACCTTAGTGTGATCTCGAAAAATCAGAAACATTGAGAAAAATATTTAGTTTTTCGGCTAAAGCTAACCTTGAGATTTTTTTTTTTTAATTTCTAGTTTTTTGGCTAAAGCTAACTTCGAGCCGCAAGGTTCGTTTTTCTTTGCATATTCGTGTTGGGTTTTGTGTTTTGTGTTTTGTAGGGAAAAAGAGCTTTCTCAAGGCAAGACATGAATTAAGATTATCTTCGGGTAAATAGATATTCTTACTTGCGTTCATATAATAAAGTAAAACACATAGATTCATGCATCAATACAACATTAAATCATAAACCTAGTATTTAACATAACATAATTGAATGCAGTCATAACAGAAGTAAAATAGCTCATACACAGGTAATTCCAGAATAATTCTCTTTATTGTTGTTCAGATATCTCTTACAGACTCTAACTACCCTACGCACATAGCCGCAGGGGTACACGCACTCAGCTATGGATTTATACCCTAGACCTCTGCGCACTCAGCTGCAGAGCCTCTCTCCTACGCTAAGACGCTTTTCTCTTAGCCCTCACAGAACCATTACATCAATGACTCTTCAAAACATATCTGAACTGAACTACCAAAACTGCCTTAGACTCTTCTAAGACTTCCCTTTTATACATTCCCATGGTCCGCGGACCAAGGGTGGATCTCATAAATCCGACACAAGTTACATAAACTAAGGGTGGAAACCCTTGATGACTCTTTACATCTTCGCATTCCGCAACCACAAAATGTGGAGAATTTACATTCTTTATACAAAACTTGGGCCTTTAGCCCCAAAACTTGGGCCTTTAGCCCCAAAACTTGGGCTTTTAACCCCAAAATTGACCCTAGGGGACCCATTCCCAACACTCCTCTACCTTCATCCATTGCACTCCAAATCCTAGTCTCCATAAGAAATTCCATTGTCCAACGGTGTATTATAGATGAGGGCGCTTCCACCTCTGTGATAGTTGCTGTTGTTTGGAAGCGGATTGGTTCCCCAGACCTGTCCCCATTCACCATCACTCTCTGTGCTTGGGACAATCATCCCTCACAACCCCTTGGCTTATTAAAAATATCATATCATTGTTTTCAGAAAGATTGTCTCTATTGACCATGAGGTCATTGATGCCCCATTACATTAAAAAATCATTTTTTGTCGTAGCTATACCTATGCTATGTTAGTTTTCGCATCTGCATTCACCGTAAGGTGTGCTTCCCTCATAATGGAAAGATTGTCACTATTGATCAACTGATGTACTATGATCCCAAATCTCAGACTTCACCTCAATCCAATATCTCATCAATGGTTGATAATCAAATTGTCTCATCCCTTACTAATTTCTCTCTTGGAGTCTACAAAGGTTCCATCTTGCTTTTTGTTTTTACGGTCTACCACCTACTCCTTCAAATCCATATCCACAAAGTTCAGAGCTTGGGACACTTACATTACAACTGAGCTCCATGATGAAGCAAATGACTTATCAAATTGATGAGCCTTTGTCCCGTTATCAAAATTTTCTTATATAATCATCATCTCATTTGTAATTTGTCTTATGTAATAAATGATACGTAATGAAGTCCAAATGACACATGTGGAATGTGAATAACCACACATTGGAATGTAATGAGTCATGTATATAATATAAATAGCCATAGAATTCAAAGGGTTGTGAGTAAGCTCAAAGGTCATTGTTACTTGTTACAAATAGCTCCTCATAACTCAAGCAGATGGATTGGATTCTAGAGGTCTTGTCTTGGAATCTCTTGTAATACTTAGGAGATAGATCATTCTTTAGAGAAGAAAGTTGTGGCTTCATGTTCCACTATTGGATACAAAATTTCATCTATGTAACAGTGTAATTGGGATCTTGTACTCTTAATCAAAATATCAATGAGATGACACTTCTTCATAAACGTATCATAGATATAGTAGGGCAATTCTTGTTATTTTTATGGTATATGTCATTTTAATCAAACACTAAGTTAATGAACTAATTTGTTGCTTATATATGGTTATTATTGAATAAATTTTGTTATGTTTTAATGATTGTTGTTTATTATGTGGACTAATCTACAAGTATTCAACAAGCCTTTCTCTTTCTTCCCTGGTCCCCCTTTAGGATAAAACTATTACTTTTCTAACTGGTGGCTCATTTTCCCTACTAGTCATGGAAGTCTCCCATGTACACCTTACATTGGGTGTCTCACAAAGCTCACATTATTTTTGTTGACCTCGACACAAGTGACATTATCAAATCATGATTTCGAGAGCCTTCCAATTTTCAACATCGCCCATTCGCGTCCTATCTGACCAAGATTCTTAGAGATGTATATAAATACCTGAAAGTTATGTGTTGTCAGTTGCATGGGTGCAAGAACGCTGAGGTGAGGAGAATTAGATATATATGCTCAACATGGTGGTATTCCATGGAAGAGTTTTCAAATGGGAATATATATTGTCATATGAGTTGTGACATCATGTGGGGCAAGAAAAAACATCTTTGAAGGCGAACTAGGAATCAAAATTCTACATGTTTTCATTTCTCTTAACTGGAATTTGTGCAAAGTATGTGTTCCTGGGAATGAACTGGAACTTGACCCATGAGGAGAATTTCCTGGTTTACTTCCACTAGATAGTGTTATTAGAATCAAGCTTCAGAGGTGCATATGACAAATTGGCTGAGCACTTCTTTGCAATTATCTTTTAGATTATATTCGAGATCGATCCTCCTTGCATGACTGATCAGGTGAAGGAGTCACTCCGAGATATCGCGGACTTGTTTGTGAGAGAAACAATAAATGGAAAGTTGATCCTTTAAAAAAATGAGCTATTCAACTAGAACATGAGAAGAGGAAGTAGGATGAGTTTCTCTAATGGTCTAGGTTCAGGTGTGACAAAGGACCCTTCCAATACATTTTACTTTCATGATGTGTTAAATTGTATTTTTAAAATAACATAAATGAATACATGTGCATGTTGTAAAGAAGAGGAACATGTCAATCATCAACAACATAAAAACATAATTCGTTGATATTGGATTTCGTCTAGGAGGGACTACGTCTCTGGGCCCCGTGTCAAGATGGTGTAGGCCATTGCATTAAGTGTTTTCAATAGTGATGATGTACATAAGAGGTGATGTTGCTATCATACAAGGAAAATGCTCTCACGTAGGAGTGGCTCCAAGAGATGTTCCATTACAGGAACTCTCAGTCAAAAGGATTCCTATCAGTATGACACAAACTCATGCATGATGATCATCCTGCCAACATGGCATAAAGGGATCTCAATGAAAACATACAAGATGAAAACATGAGAATCCCATCAACATACAACGAAGGGATCTCAAAACACACCATGGCGAATTATGACAACAAGTACATCACATAGAGGATTCCACATCACATCAAGCAGGAATCGTGAAAACAAGTAAGAAACAAGATCCCACATCAAACATCAAACAAGGATCTGTGCAACGCAATGCATAGCAAAAGAAGTACATGAATGCACTGCATATACCTCACATCCAGGGGCCATCTGAAGAAGCAGGAATTCAAACTGCTCAAACTATTCGAACCATCGATCTCATAGCGTCGAATCTCATGGAATGATTGCTCGCACATTGAATGATGACACCTGCACTCCACTTAGAAAAGTGGTTTAAGAATAGAATCAGAAAATGGAAGATTTGAATGCACCATCAGATTTGTGGTGTCGAATAGTGCAAAATTGACTATCAAATTTCTGAATTCTAAGAAAGTGAGAATCTAGGGCTCAAGGAATCTTTTAGATGCCCCCTAGATTCCTCAAATATTCCATCCTCTGGGTCCTCTGCAAATTGGTTGCTCAGAACAAGAAATTGACTGTACCATCGGGTTCGTGTTGCCGAGAGGTGTAAGATTGACATAAAGTTTGTCTAATTTGGACACTGCGAAAATTTCACCCTCTTGGAAATTTTGCTCAGTCATGGTTCCACCTGCATTAAAAATTAATAAAAAAATATTCTGCATCGTTTTCCATGCTCGCTCCTGGTTCCTCCATCTCCCCGGGCGCACTAGTGAAATGAATGTTTGTATAATTTTCTGGCGGATTTATCAACGAAATCATTTTGGTGGAGTGGTAAAAATAGGCAAATGGTTGAGGAGGGGACAGGTGGTCAAACCCCGCCCCTCCCTTTTTTTACCACATCATTGTTTGGTTTTAAAACGAAATGAATTTTAATGGGGGGTTGGGTTTGCATTGGGTGGCTCACCCCATACCTCCGTATCCATATATGTTGTTGACGATGGGCTTTGGAGTTGTTGCAATGTATTTTATGGGTGGTACATCACACGGTTTTGGTGTTACATGTATTAATGGGGTCGCCCACTTGGGGGTTGTCCACGTGGGCCGGTCGAGTTTGACCCCCGCCGGCTCTTGTACTAATATTTTTGTGCCATTTTATTGGTGGGGGTGTGGGTCGGGTCCACCAGAGGTGACCCGTGCCCACCGGAGGCGACCCTTGCCCACCGGAGGTGGCCCGTGTCCACCCCATTTATGTTTTTGTTATGGTATTAAACATAGGAGAAGGGTGTGGTGGGGTCTGTTAGGATATTCCGACACATAGGATATAGTTAAGTTCAACTTGGTCTAGCATAGAGTTAGGTTAGAGTTAGGTAAAGTGTGTTTCTTTACCGTTGTACATTTTGTAACTTACAATCCGACGGTCACGATATGTAGTGATCCGACGGTTCACTCTCACCTCGGTATTACCGACACTTGATCCGTGGCTTGACACCCGATTGGTCCATGAGTTCTATTTAAAGCGCATGGAGGGTCATTGTTCGGGTAATCCGTGCATGAGAGAAGCTTATGTAAATTTTCATTCTTTGATTAATAAATTGCCTGTAGTACCCATGTTGGGACAGGCCGTGGACTGTTTCCCTCCTTGCACTCTAAGGGTTTTAACCACGTCAAAAATACTGGTGTATTGATTTGAGATCTGGTTGTGAGCGGTGTCCTTTTGGTATTCTTTCTGTGGAACTTACCCTGTAAATTCCTACATGGTATCGGAGCTATTTGAGGGCCGCGTCCGTTGGTGATTCAAATCTGAAGCCGGTAGAACTGCATGCGGCTGTTGTTTCCTAGATCTGTTGTTTCTGACTGCTCTCGGGCCGAGAGGACTGCTCTGTTGCGTTCGGAGCATCTGTTCCAGTGAGGAACCCCTTTCGTTTCATGCGAAAAGGTTTCCGGTAGCCCTAGCTGCGTCATTTTTCAGATCGGGAGGTATACAGTGTTTTTTTTGCAGTTTACTGTTAATTTCTCTCTGCTTATTTCGGTCTCAGTTTATTTAGATTTTTTTTTAACCGGATCTATACCTTTCATTTCTGCGTATGCTCTTTGCCCTGCGACTCTGTGCGATCTGGGCAAATCAGAAACAGAAAGGAAGGATTTTTCTCATGCGTATGCTCTTTTCCTTGCACCTTAGTGTGATCTCGAAAAATCAGAAACATTGAGAAAAATATTTAGTTTTTCGGCTAAAGCTAACCTTGAGATTTTTTTTTTTAAATTTCTAGTTTTTTGGCTAAAGCTAACTTCGAGCCGCAAGGTTCGTTTTTCTTTGCATATTCGTGTTGGGTTTTGTGTTTTGTGTTTTGTAGGGAAAAAGAGCTTTCTCAAGGCAAGACATGAATTAAGATTATCTTCGGGTAAATAGATATTCTTACTTGCGTTCATATAATAAAGTAAAACACATAGATTCATGCATCAATACAACATTAAATCATAAACCTAGTATTTAACATAACATAATTGAATGCAGTCATAACAGAAGTAAAATAGCTCATACACAGGTAATTCCAGAATAATTCTCTTTATTGTTGTTCAGATATCTCTTACAGACTCTAACTACCCTACGCACATAGCCGCAGGGGTACACGCACTCAGCTATGGATTTATACCCTAGACCTCTGCGCACTCAGCTGCAGAGCCTCTCTCCTACGCTAAGACGCTTTTCTCTTAGCCCTCACAGAACCATTACATCAATGACTCTTCAAAACATATCTGAACTGAACTACCAAAACTGCCTTAGACTCTTCTAAGACTTCCCTTTTATACATTCCCATGGTCCGCGGACCAAGGGTGGATCTCATAAATCCGACACAAGTTACATAAACTAAGGGTGGAAACCCTTGATGACTCTTTACATCTTCGCATTCCGCAACCACAAAATGTGGAGAATTTACATTCTTTATACAAAACTTGGGCCTTTAGCCCCAAAACTTGGGCCTTTAGCCCCAAAACTTGGGCCTTTAGCCCCAAAACTTGGGCTTTTAACCCCAAAATTGACCCTAGGGCACCCATTCCCAACACTCCTCTACCTTCATCCGTTGCACTCCAAATCCTAGTCTCCATAAGAAATGTCATTGTCCAACGGTGTATTATAGATGAGGGCGCTTCCACCTCTGTGATAGTTGCTGTTGTTTGGAAGCGGATTGGTTCCCCAGACCTGTCCCCATTCACCATCACTCTCTGTGCTTGGGACAATCATCCCTCACAACCCCTTGGCTTATTAAAAATATCATATCATTGTTTTCAGAAAGATTGTCTCTATTGACCATGAGGTCATTGATGCCCCATTACATTAAAAAATCATTTTTTGGCGTAGCTATACCTATGCTATGTTAGTTTTCGCATCTGCATTCACCGTAAGGTGTGCTTCCCTCATAATGGAAAGATTGTCACTATTGATCAACTGATGTACTATGATCCCAAATCTCAGACTTCACCTCAATCCAATATCTCATCAATGGCTGATAATCAAATTGTCTCATCCCTTACTAATTTCTCTCTTGGAGTCTACAAAGGTTCCATCTTGCTTTTTGTTTTTACGGTCTACCACCTACTCCTTCAAATCCATATCCACAAAGTTCAGAGCTTGGGACACTTACATTACAACTGAGCTCCATGATGAAGCAAATGACTTATCAAATTGATGAGCCTTTGTCCCGTTATCAAAATTTTCTTATATAATCGTCATCTCATTTGTAATTTGTCTTATGTAATAAATGATACGTAATGAAGTCCAAATGACACATGTGGAATGTGAATAACCACACATTGGAATGTAATGAGTCATGTATATAATATAAATAGCCATAGAATTCAAAGGGTTGTGAGTAAGCTCAAAGGTCATTGTTACTTGTTACAAATAGCTCCTCATAACTCAAGCAGATGGATTGGATTCTAGAGGTCTTGTCTTGGAATCTCTTGTAATACTTAGGAGATAGATCATTCTTTAGAGAAGAAAGTTGTGGCTTCATGTTCCACTATTGGATACAAAATTTCATCTATGTAACAGTGTAATTGGGATCTTGTACTCTTAATCAAAATATCAATGAGATGACACTTCTTCATAAACGTATCATAGATATAGTAGGGCAATTCTTGTTATTTTTATGGTATATGTCATTTTAATCAAACACTAAGTTAATGAACTAATTTGTTGCTTATATATGGTTATTATTGAATAAATTTTGTTATGTTTTAATGATTGTTGTTTATTATGTGGACTAATCTACAAGTATTCAACAAGCCTTTCTCTTTCTTCCCTGGTCCCCCTTTAGGATAAAACTATTACTTTTCTAACTGGTGGCTCATTTTCCCTACTAGTCATGGAAGTCTCCCATGTACACCTTACATTGGGTGTCTCACAAAGCTCACATTATTTTTGTTGACCTCGACACAAGTGACATTATCAAATCATGATTTCGAGAGCCTTCCAATTTTCAACATCGCCCATTCGCGTCCTATCTGACCAAGATTCTTAGAGATGTATATAAATACCTGAAAGTTATGTGTTGTCAGTTGCATGGGTGCAAGAACACTGAGGTGAGGAGAATTAGATATATATGCTCAACATGGTGGTATTCCATGGAAGAGTTTTCAAATGGGAATATATATTGTCATATGAGTTGTGACGTCATGTGGGGCAAGAAAAAACATCTTTGAAGGCGAACTAGGAATCAAAATTCTACATGTTTTCATTTCTCTTAACTGGAATTTGTGCAAAGTATGTGTTCCTGGGAATGAACTGGAACTTGACCCATGAGGAGAATTTCCTGGTTTACTTCCACTAGATAGTGTTATTAGAATCAAGCTTCAGAGGTGCATATGACAAATTGGCTGAGCACTTCTTTGCAATTATCTTTTAGATTATATTCGAGATCGATCCTCCTTGCATGACTGATCAGGTGAAGGAGTCACTCCGAGATATCGCGGACTTGTTTGTGAGAGAAACAATAAATGGAAAGTTGATCCTTTAAAAAAATGAGCTATTCAACTAGAACATGAGAAGAGGAAGTAGGATGAGTTTCTCTAATGGTCTAGGTTCAGGTGTGACAAAGGACCCTTCCAATACATTTTACTTTCATGATGTGTTAAATTGTATTTTTAAAATAACATAAATGAATACATGTGCATGTTGTAAAGAAGAGGAACATGTCAATCATCAACAACATAAAAACATAATTCGTTGATATTGGATTTCGTCTAGGAGGGACTACGTCTCTGGGCCCCGTGTCAAGATGGTGTAGGCCATTGCATTAAGTGTTTTCAATAGTGATGATGTACATAAGAGGTGATGTTGCTATCATACAAGGAAAATGCTCTCACGTAGGAGTGGCTCCAAGAGATGTTCCATTACAGGAACTCTCAGTCAAAAGGATTCCTATCAGTATGACACAAACTCATGCATGATGATCATCCCGCCAACATGGCATAAAGGGATCTCAATGAAAACATACAAGATGAAAACATGAGAATCCCATCAACATACAACGAAGGGATCTCAAAACACACCATGGCGAATTATGACAACAAGTACATCACATAGAGGATTCCACATCACATCAAGCAGGAATCGTGAAAACAAGTAAGAAACAAGATCCCACATCAAACATCAAACAAGGATCTGTGCAACGCAATGCATAGCAAAAGAAGTACATGAATGCACTGCATATACCTCACATCCAGGGGCCATCTGAAGAAGCAGGAATTCAAACTGCTCAAACTATTCAAACCATCGATCTCATAGCGTCGAATCTCATGGAATGATTGCTCACACATTGAATGATGACACCTGCACTCCACTTAGAAAAGTGGTTTAAGAATAGAATCAGAAAATGGAAGATTTGAATGCACCATCAGATTTGTGGTGTCGAATAGTGCAAAATTGACTATCAAATTTCTGAATTCTAAGAAAGTGAGAATCTAGGGCTCAAGGAATCTTTTAGATGCCCCCTAGATTCCTCAAATATTCCATCCTCTGGGTCCTCTGCAAATTGGTTGCTCAGATCAAGAAATTGACTGCGCCATCGGGTTCGTGTTGCCGAGAGGTGTAAGATCGACATAAAGTTTGTCTAATTTGGACACTGCGAAAATTTCACCCTCTTGGAAATTTTGCTCAGTCATGGTTCCACCTGCATTAAAAATTAATAAAAAAATATTCTACATCGTTTTCCATGCTCGCTCCTGGTTCCTCCATCTCCCCGGGCGCACTAGTGAAATGAATGTTTGTATAATTTTCTGGCGGATTTATCAACGAAATCATTTTGGTGGAGTGGTAAAAATAGGCAAATGGTTGAGGAGGGGACAGGTGGTCAAACCCGCCCCTCCCTTTTTTTACCACATCATTGTTTGGTTTTAAAATGAAATGAATTTTAATGGGGGGTTGGGTCCGCATTGGGTGGCTCACCCCATACCTCCGTATCCATATATGTTGTTGACCATGGGCTTTGGAGTTGTTGCAATGTATTTTATGGGTGGTACATCACACGGTTTTGGTGTTACATGTATTAATGGGGTCGCCCACTTGGGGGTTGTCCACGTGGGCCGGTCGGGTTTGACCCCCACCGGCTCTTGTACTAATATTTTTGTGCCATTTTATTGGTGGGGGTGTGGGTCGGGTCCACCAGAGGTGACCCGTGCCCACCGGAGGCGACCCTTGCCCACCGGAGGTGGCCCGTGTCCACCCCATTTATGTTTTTGTTATGGTATTAAACATAGGAGAAGGGTGTGGTGGGGTCTGTTAGGATATTCCGACACATAGGATATAGTTAAGTTCAACTTGGTCTAGCATAGAGTTAGGTTAGAGTTAGGTAAAGTGTGTTTCTTTACCGTTGTACATTTTGTAACTTACAATCTGACGGTCACGATATGTAGTGATCTGACGGTTCACTCTCACCTCGGTATTACCGACACTTGATCCATGGCTTGACACCCGATTGGTCCATGAGTTCTATTTAAAGCGCATGGAGGGTCATTGTTCGGGTAATCCGTGCATGAGAGAAGCTTATGTAAATTTTCATTCTTTGATTAATAAATTGCCTGTAGTACCCACGTTGGGACAGGCCGTGGACTGTTTCCCTCCTTGCACTCTGAGGGTTTTAACCACGTCAAAAATACTGGTGTATTGATTTGAGATCTAGTTGTGAGCGGTGTCCTTTTGGTATTCTTTCTGTGGAACTTACCCTGTAAATTCCTACATGGTATCGGAGCTATTTGAGGGCCGCGTCCGTTGGTGATCCAAATCTGAAGCCGGTAGAACTGCATGCAGCTGTTGTTTCCTAGATCTGTTGTTTCTGACTGCTTTCGGGCCGAGAGGACTGCTCTGTTGCGTTCGGAGCATCTGTTCCAGTGAGGAACCCCTTTCGTTTCATGCGAAAAGGTTTCCGGTAGCCCTAGCTGCGTCATTTTTCAGATCGGGAGGTATACAGTGTTTTTTTTGCAGTTTACTGTTAATTTCTCTCTGCTTATTTCGGTCTCAGTTTATTTAGCTTTTTTTTTAACCGGATCTATACCTTTCATTTCTGCGTATGCTCTTTGCCCTGCGACTCTGTGCGATCTGGGCAAATCAGAAACAGAAAGGAAGGATTTTTCTCATGTGTATGCTCTTTTCCCTGCACCTTAGTGTGATCTCGGAAAATCAGAAACATTGAGAAAAATATTTAGTTTTTCGACTAAAGCTAACCTTGAGATTTTTTTTTTTAAATTTCTAGTTTTTTGGCTAAAGCTAACTTCGAGCCGCAAGGTTCGTTTTTCTTTGCATATTCGTGTTGGGTTTTGTGTTTTGTGTTTTGTAGGGAAAAAGAGCTTTCTCAAGGCAAGCACGCAAACCGAGCCCCCCCCCCCCCCCCCCTCTCTCTCTCTCTCTCTCAAATTTTTTTTATAGATCAATTGGTTCAAAGCTATTTTTAGAGAGTAGAGGTCTTGGGTTCAAGTCTCCATTTTGTGGGGGCGGATTTTTTCATTCCCGCACATTCGCGCACTTTGCCGGCAACGTCAACAAGTTTTTTTTCAAAAAGCCATAACTTCTTCATCCGGAGGCCTTTTTCAGAGCCGTTTTTTTTAAAACCGCCTATTTTTTCGAGATGTATCCGTTGGTACACTTAATTTCATCATCTTCAGCTTCATTTTTTTTAGAAAAATGGAAAGTCCATGCCAAGTCATTCTTGACAGCACTAACTACTTCCAATGGGTAGAATACATGGAAGATTTACTTAGAAGTAAAGGTCTCTTCAGAATAGCCACAAACCAAGAGAAGAAACCAACAGATGAAGACAAGGCGGCAAAATGGGAAAATAGACAAGATCAAGCACGTGGTTTGATAGGGATGTCTATTTCTCCTGATCTTAGATTCCACATTGCAGGACTTGAGACTCCTCATGAAGCATTAGAAAAACTCGCTAAAGTTTTTGGGATTAAAAATGAAATTAAATCCCATCAACTTGAAAATGAGTTGCTTACTTTGGATCCTAATAATTTTTCTTGCATTGAAGATTTCTTGTCCAAATTCAAGACCCTTAGATATCTCTTGGAAGGTGTTAAAGTTAAGAAAGATGATGGTAACGTTATTTATTCCATCCTTACTAAGTTAGGACCAGCCTACTCTGTATTTGTTTCCACTTTCCATTCTACAAGGGAAGCTTTCATTTGTCAAGGACAAGACTAAAAGGCCCCTTCCTTTGACTCCTTTTGTGATTCCTTAATAAGAGAACAAGAAAAACTCTTACACCTTGGTCTTCTTAATCTTGGAAACTCTTCCACGAAAGCGTTAGCCGCCCAGCAGCACCAAATTCAAAGAATCCTAAGAAGTCATATCCTCAAAAGAATGGTCCTAAACCATCTCAGCCTCAAAATGAAATATCATTTCAGCAAAATGATAAGACCAATAAAAACAAATGGAAGAAGACTGATAGACATTGTAACTTTTGTAATCGAGATGGCCACTTAGAATCTAAATGCTTTAAGAAGATGGAAGCCTTGGAAGCCGCAATGAAGAAACATAACATCCATCTGGAGCCTACTTCAACTTCAACTTCCGGAACGGCACTTTCTGCATGTCATCGTTAATCATCTCAGTCTGGTTATGCATTAAATGTATCTTCTTCTTCTTCTCATTCTCATGAGTGGCTCATTGATTCTGGAGCCTCTTGTCACATGGCCAAAAACCAAGCCATGTTTTCTTCTTTAAATGATTGTAACACCAAAAATATATATATTGGTGATGATAGATCTCTTAATGTTGTAGGGACTGGAACTGTTCATCTAGACAATGGTCAGTTCAATGATGTATTATGTGTTCCAAACTTATCCTGCAACCTTCTATCTGTCTATCAGATAACTCATTCAGGTGAAGGTAAAATTGTTGAATTTTCACCTCATGATGTTGTAATCAAGGATCTAAAAGATCCTAAACAGATTCTAGCTACTGGTCTTGCTGATGATTCCAAAAGGTTGTATAAGTTTCACAACTTTGGGTCATCCCATCTTCCCTCAGTATTTGTTGCTCATAATGATGAAGTGAGCAAACTTTGGCATGAGCGGTTTGGTCACTTAAACTATCGCTCCCTTCAGCATCTATGTAAAGAAAATATGGTGACAGGTCTTCCTATGGTATCTTGCAAAGATGGTGTTTGTTCCGGATGTGTACTCGGAAAACATCATCGGGACAGTTTTGACAAACGTGCCTCTTGGCACGCCTCAGCCCCTTTACAGCTTGTGCACAGTGATTTATGTGGTCCTCTTCCTGTTGCTTCATTCTCTGGCTGCAAGTACTTCTTAACTTTCATTGATGATTTCTCCAGACGCACTTGGGTATACTTCTTAAAACTCAAGAGCGAAGTATTTACCACTTTTTTGGCCTTCAAAGCATTTGTTGAAAAACAATCTGGACATCAAATTCTTAAGCTAAGAACTGATAATGGTGGAGAATATGTTAAAAACGCATTCATCAACTTTTGCACCGAAAATGGAATTCAAATGCAACATACTGTTCCATACACTCCACAACAAAATGGTGTAGCTGAAAGGAAAAATCGCACCTTAAAGGAAATGGCTAATTGTATGCTGCAATCTAAGGGACTCAGTCTTAGTTTTTGGGCCGAAGCAATTAATTGTGCAAATTATATAATCAATCGCACTCCTACTAAGGTTCTAGAGAATATCACTCCAGAAGAAGCTTGGAGTTCCATTAAACCAGATGTAAGTCACTTTCGTGTGTTTGGAAGTGAAGCATGGGCCCATATTCCAGATGAAAAGCATAAAGCTTTAGAACCTAAGAGTGAGAAATGTACTTTTGTTGGATATTCTGAAGATGTAAAAGGTTATAGACTTATTCCATTTAAGTCCAAAAATGTTATCATTAGAAGAAATGTAAAATTTGATGAAAATAAATCGGCCTGCGAGCCTAGTCCGGCGGATGTGCCACCTCTTCCTATCTCTTCTATCTTTGAAAACATTTCTTCTTCTGATGATGAAAGCGAGGATGATAATCCTCCCCCACCTTCTCAGGATCCTCAACTTCCAAGATGGGTCCGTGCTACTCGGGATGCAGCAGGTGATCTTGCCGGTGATCCTACAGATCAGCGACGTACACGTTCTCAGTTTGAAAGAGCCTCTTCTTTACTGGCTCAAGCTCCAGTAAATCATGATCCTGACACTTTTGCAGAAGCTTCAGGCCATCCACATTGGGAAGCAGCTATGAATGAAGAATATCATTCATTGATGACAAATGATACATGGGATCTTGTTCCTCTACCAAAGGGACGCAAACTTGTTAGATGCAAATGGGTTTACAGAACCAAGTATGGACCAGATGGGAAAGTTGATAAACATAAAGCTCGTCTAGTTGCTAAGGGCTTTTCACAGGTTGAAGGCATTGACTACACTGAAACCTTCTCTCCAGTTGCCAAAATGAACTCTATCCGCCTTGTTCTTTCCCTTGCTGCCTCTTTAAAATGGGAAGTCCATCAAATGGATGTTAAATCTGCCTTCTTGCATGGGGACTTGCAGGAAGAAATCTATATGGAACAACCCATTGGCTTCATACAAACAGACTCCATCCTCGTTTGTCGACTTAAGAAATCCCTTTATGGCCTCAAGCAAGCTCCTCGGGCTTGGTATGCCAAAATGGATAGCTTTCTTTTAGAATCTGGCTTTTCTAGGTGTCATTCTGACAATACTGTCTACACCAAGAAAGTGGGCAACTCTCTTATCATCCTTGTTCTTTATGTTGATGATCTTATTCTTACTGGTAGTGATCCCAACCTTATAAACCATGTGAAGTCCAGCCTTAAAAAGAAATTTGAAATGACAGACTTAGGACACTTACACTATTTTCTCGGTCTTCAAGTCTTGCAATCCCAAGAGGGTATTTTCCTTTCCCAGTCCAAGTATGCTTGTGATATTCTTCGTCATTTTCACATGGAAGACTGTAAGCCAGGCCCTTCTCCCTTTCAGTCTGGAGTCAACTTTCAGTCTCTTGTACTTCTCCTGAAGTTGATGCTACCTTATACCGTCAACTTGTCGGAAAACTCTTGTATTTAACCCATACTCGTCCTGATCTTTCCTTTGCTGTTGGCCTTGTTGCTCGTTTTATGCAAAACCCCCGTGAAAGTCATTGGAAAGCAGCTAAAAGAATACTTCGTTATGTTCGAGGTACAGTATAGTTTGGGATTCATTACAGTGCCAAAGCAGCTCCTCTGTTAGTTGGTTTCACTAATTCTGATTGGGCTGGTGACCTTGATGATCGGAAGTCTACTGTCGGTTATGTCTTCACTCTTGGTTTAGGACCTATTACATGGGCTTGTAAGAAACAGGCTGCCATTTCTCTTTCGTCAGCAGAAGCAGAGTATCGTGGTGCCGTGGAAGCTAGTAAGGAAGCCTTGTGGCTTCGTCAGATCCTATCAGAGTTTGGCTTTGAGCAGCAGCATCCAACCACACTTTGGTGTGATAATCAAAGTGCCATTCAGCTATGCAAAGATCCAGTCCAGCATCAGCGCAGCACACACATGAACTACACATGCACTTCATCAGAAAGCTCATTCATGACCATGTTCTTGAAGTGCAATATTGTCCAACAGATGATCAGGTTGCAGACATCTTCACAAAGGCTCTCACCGAGGCGAAGTTCACTAAACTTCGATATATGCTTGGAGTTCAGGAAGTTGTCACTAAGGGGGGATAGGCTCTAGTGCCTCCTTCCTTCTCCTATTGTGTCATATTTGTAAATCCTTCAATCCTATCCCAAGTTGTTCTTAAGGGGGGATGTTAGGATATTCCGACACATAGGATATAGTTAAGTTCAACTTGGTCTAGCATAGAGTTAGGTTAGAGTTAGGTAAAGTGTGTTTCTTTACCGTTGTACATTTTGTAACTTACAATCCGACGGTCACGATATGTAGTGATCCGACGGTTCACTCTCACCTCGGTATTACCGACACTTGATCCGTGGCTTGACACCCGATTGGTCCATGAGTTCTATTTAAAGCGCATGGAGGGTCATTGTTCGGGTAATCCGTGCATGAGAGAAGCTTATGTAAATTTTCATTCTTTGATTAATAAATTGCCTGTAGTACCCACGTTGGGACAGGCCGTGGACTGTTTCCCTCCTTGCACTCTGAGGGTTTTAACCACGTCAAAAATACTGGTGTATTGATTTGAGATCTGGTTGTGAGCGGTGTCCTTTTGGTATTCTTTCTGTGGAACTTACCCTGTAAATTCCTACAGGGTCATGTCCGCCCACCCAACCTTTATATATTTGTTTTGTGTTGCAGTTAGGTCGGTGGGGGTCATGGCCCGTCGGCCTGTAAATAATTTATTTTTGTTATGGAATTTTGGGGGTGGCGGGGGTGGTAGACCGCCACCATAATGTAATGTATATATATATATATATATATATATATATATATATATATATATATATATATATATATATATATATATAGGAATAGGGGAGATTTTCCAACCTTTAGAAAATAAGGGATATTGGGAAAATTAATGAGGCCACAATTTCGACTGCTTTCAGAAGCTAGGTTTCATGCCTTGGGGTTGGTCAAATTGTAGGACACTTAAACATGGCCCACAACCCAACTTTTACCAGAACTTTGATTAGCTCATTCTCCTCATATGGGCTTGGATTGGCGAACCATTTGCAGCACCGCGATCAGGACGATGAGATCTACGCTTTGGTCCTAGTTCAAAACCATTCTGATCATTTTGATTTTCGAACTTCCATTAGCCCTCTTGTCCTATGTGTATCTCTGTAGCCACTTGGATCAATCCTCCCCACTGAGGAGCTTTTGGTCCTCCAAAAGCATGAAAAATAATCTGCAAATTCTATGTACCTTGTCTGCATCATAAGCATCCTTAAAGGTATTGCTTCCATCTCCTTCACCTTTGTTCTTCAGAGCCTTAAGCGATGAGCCGACCCTTTCAACCTCTAGAAATTACATGCTTGAATTTCATTACCAAATAATGACCCAAGCATCCCACACTTGTCAGGAGTTTATAACACATACTCGGTGGTCAAGTTTACAACAACATGGACACAATACCCTAGCTACGAAAACAAGGCCAACATATCATTGTTGCTTCAACAAGTGATGAAAAACACATCATCACTACAACCCATGATTTACAATCATAAGGCCAAGCACTATTGTCTTGACATGTGATGGAAACACGACATCACTTTCACAGTTTATCATGCAACACAAAACAAGACCAAACATCATTGTTTCTTAACAAGTGATGGAAACACGACATCACTTTCACAGTTTATCATGCAACACAAAACAAGACCAAACATCATTGTTGCTTAACAAGTGATGGAAAACACATCATCACTTTTACATTTTAAAATGCAACAAATGATTTGCAAAAGTACAGCCATGAAATGCTAACATATCTAGAAACCATTTTCACTTATCAAAGTGAATGGGTCGCCTCCTTGTGGCTATTTTTCTTATCGAACAATTGTTTCGCCTGGTTTATGCACCGACACTTTCTCTTTAAGGCGCTGCTTTTGATGGAGCCTCCAACAAGTGGCTCTTTGATGGCCACTTCTGTCACAATGACTGCGATACATCTTATTTCTCCATACCTGTTTAACCTATTGTTGAGAGGGTCTTTCACGCCTCATCCTTTTGTGTGCTACCATTCTTTTCCAACACTTCAAAAATGTATGGATATGTAATCCAAAAAAGGTACATGTCTTTCGAAGCCATGTTTTACATTCTTTATTAACAACCTGATCATAATCAAAATGAACATTCGAATGTTGAAAGTGGTTATACCTTTCCTTGCCATCTCTGTGTTATGAATATAATTCATAACAATTATCTAAATAAAATAAATATTAATATTAAATAATTAAATGTTATTTAGGTTAAATAAGTCATTAATTAAGTGAACAGGCATGTCTAAAAGACATGCCCATTCACGAAAGGTCACCTGCTGAGGTATAAAAGCAAGGTCCTCATTGTACATTGAAACCATCTTATACATTTTATATATAATAATAAATTATTGTTTTTAAATACCTTTTGTGTATTTTAACATTCAAGTTTACAAGCTATCAATCTTTTGTAATTCAGCATAGTTTTTATGCTACAATGGTATCAGAGCCATGGCACATGATATAATCATGCAGGTCTTTGAACGTTGTTCATCTCACAATGTGCCGTTACGTTCACATCCGGATTACATCAAATAGTTTAGTATTCAAGAAAAATTTTAGTGATTAGAAGAATCACGTGCTGAAGTTTCAACATATCTAAAGAAAAGTATTGTAGAAGAAAACAATGCCCCTCTTGTTCCTTCCCTGAAAGTTGAAAATGATGTTTTGTTGGAGCAATAAAACAAGCTATCTCCAAAAGTGAGCACATGTCAGTGTACATGCATGGAAATCTCTCCAAAAGAGATTACAAATCAAGCAATATCGGAGCAAGGAGAATTGTGGAAAAATTGTGAAGAAGCAATGCCACATAAGGAAGATTTGTTGGAAAGGTGTGAAGAGATCAAAATTATGGTTTCCAACATGGATAAGATAGTCCATTCTCGTTGTGCAATTCCCAGGCAGAAGTATTGTGAATCCATATACAAGACAATACGTAGAAAAACAAGTATAGTGATGGTTGGAAATGTCCCACTTGGGAGCGAACATCCTATCAGGGTTCAAATAATGACTACTACTGATACAAAGGATGTTCTTGGTACCATAGAACAGGTAATGCCAATAGCCGATAAAGGAGCAGATCTTGTTCGAATCATTGTTCAGGTAAAAAAAGAAGCAGATGCTTGCCATGACATTGAAAATACCCTTGTAGAGAAGGGCTATGATATTCCACTTGTGGAAAACATCCATTTTGCTCCTTCAGTTGCATTGCGTGTTGCAGAATATTTTGATAAGATTCGCATTAATCCTAGAAATTTTGCTGACAGGCATGCCCAATTTCAGAAACTAGAATACACAGAGGAAGACTCTCAGAAGGAGCTTGAACACATTGAAGAGGTTTTCACACCATTGGTGGAGAAATGCAAGAAGTACGGAAGGGAAATGTGAATTGGCACAAACCATGGAAGTCTTTCCGATTGTACTATGAGTTACTATGGTGATTCTCCCAGGGGTATGGTGGAATCAACATTTGAATTTGCACACATTTGTCAGAAGTTGGATTTTCATAATTTTGTGTTTTCAATGAAAGTGAGCAATCTTGTAGTCATGGTTCAGGCATACCGTTTACTTGTTATGGAGATGTATGTCCAAGGATGGGATTACCCATTGCATTTAGGAGTTACTGAAGCTGGTGAAGGTGAAGATGGACGCATGAAGTCTGTAATTGGCATTGGAACACTTTTGCAGGATGGTTTCTGTTCTAATGTCAGTGTCCCTTGACGAGTTGAAGACACCAGAGATTTTGTACAAATCACTGGCAACAAAGCTTATTGTCGGCATGCCCTATAAGGATCTTGCAACAGTGGACACAATATTGTTGAGGGAACTTCCCCCGGCTGAGGACACCGAAGCGAGGCTGGTGATTAAAAGGCTTGTAGACATAAGTATGGCCGTTTTGACACCTTTATCAGAGCAAGTTACCAAACCTTTGCCAAACTCCATGGTCCTTGTAAATTTGAAGGAACTTTCAACTGGTGCTCACAAGCTTCTATTAGATCATTGGGGACTTAGAAATTTCACTACAGAGCTTGTTGCATTTATATGTAGAAGATATGGTCATGTATACCACAATCTGCAGTCACGGGTGACAAAGACTCTTCTTCACGCGTTTCTTGTCACCAACTATGTCTCCTCCATCCCCGTGAGCGACCACTCCATCGTTCTTGGAAACTCTGCTTCCTTGCATAACCTGTCTGCAGTTGTCGTCTTCTACTGCCTGTCTGTTGTGCATCGTTGTCTTCCTACCGGTGATAAAACGTTGTCTCAATTTTTCCTGTCCATCCGCATTATGTTTTTCTACCGACAAAAATTTGTTTATTTGCGCTCTGCCCCCAAGAGGCATAACCTCTCGATCAACAGGCATCTTCGTCAATCGGCATGGCCAGTCATCATGCATACGTGGAGCAGGGGCCAGAAGCCACGGTATTAACACCACGACGTTTGCAAGGCCACCAAGGGGCAACCTGCCACCACGTTGGGAATGTAACACCAAAGTATTAACGTCGAAAGAATGAGGAGTCATGGTCTCGGTCAACCTTTGTACCTTGTACCTCAATAAAAAAAAATTAACAACAACAACAACGAAACTATATATATAGAATTTAATTATGTAATTATATTTTATATTATAATTAATATATAGTTTCTAATTAATTAATTAATTTTATTAAAAAAAATCAGAAAAAAAAAATATATATATAAAATATTATAGAGTTATAAAATATATATATATCTATATATATATATATAGAGTTACAAAAAAAAATATTAGACTTATGAAAAAAAATAAAAATCTAAGGAAATAGTACTGATAAGCTACCCGACGAATCAAATGACCAAGTTGTATACATCAACAACGACTAAGTGAAGAAAACCCCAGTATTAAAGCTTTGAGGACAAAGCTTCCAAAGGGAGAGGCTATGTTATGAATATAATTCATAACAATTAGCTGAATAAAATAAATATTAATATTAAATAATTAAATGTTATTTAGGTTAAATAAGTCATTAATTAAGTGAACAGGCATGTCTAAAATACATGCCCATTCACGAAAGGTCACCTACTGAGGTATAAAAGCAGGGTCCTCATTGTACATTGAAACCATCTTATACATTTTTTATATAATAATAAATTATTATTTTTAAATACCTTCTGTGTATTTTAACATTCAAGTTTACAGGTTATCAGTCTTTTGTACTTAAGGATAGTTTTTATGCTACACTCTGGTGTATGTATGGCAATGAGAGCTGGCCTCATACAAGGAAAATTCCCTCACGCAGTAGTGGCTCCAAGAGATGTTCAACTACAAGAACTCTCAGTCAAAAGGACTCCTATTAGTATGACACAGACTCATGCATGATGATCATTCCACCAACATGGAATAAAAGGGATCTCAATGAAAACATACAAGACGACAACTGAGTATTCCATCAACATATAACAAAGGGATCTCAAAACACAACATGATGAATCATGACAACAAGTACATCACATAGAGGATTTTGAATCATATCAAGCAGGAATCATGAAAACAAGTAAGAAACAAGATTCCACATCAAAGATCAAACAGGGATCTGTGTAGCATAATGCATAGCAAAACAAGTACATGAACACACTGCATATACCTCACATCTAGGGGCCATATGAAGAAGTGGATGTCAAACTGCTGAAACTATTTGGACCATCGATCTCACGACGTCGAATCTCATGGAATTAATTCTGCATTATAGGTCGCTTGCGGTTCGGGCAGATGGTACATTAGCTTCAGAGCTTGGGCGGCGAAAGATCCCACGATCCCATGTCCCTGAATTTTGAATTGTCTGTTGCTTAATTCTGCATCATCCAGAATCCACTTGACCATATCTGTGTATGGTAGAATCTTAGGCCTTGCCGCTATTCTGTGAAGGAATGAACATGCTAGGTCTTCTAGGGTTGCTTCAGAGGAGCGTGGTGTAGCTGCAATGGCAGTTACTTTCATTATTCTCGGCTTCTCCTCTTCTAATAGCCTGTACATGCCTTCCCAAGTGGAGATTCCTACATCTCGGTTGCAGGCTGTATCTGTGTATAGGGGCGCCATCTCCTTGGTCTTCTCTCTTGCTTCGGAGCTCTGAGCTTTGTTCTTCTTTCCCATCTTTACTTTGCGTTTCTTTCTGAGTCGTCTTTGCACTTTGTTCCTACAGATTACAAGTGAAATGGAATGTCCGATCAGAAAGTTGATGGGAGAGTTTTAAATGCAAGAGATAAATCAATTACGCCACCTTACGTGAAGCAAATATCCAACAAGGCACGCGTCTTTAATCCTCTTAATGACTAACAACCAATCTACTTACTAACATTAAAAGCGCATGATTTCAGGTCAGGTAATGGTAAGTGGCTTTTCCTTTGAAAGGCGCGCCCGAAGGATCCGTACTAAGGTGATTTTATGATTTGCTGACGTACCCTCACATGTCGCACGATCGCAATATCGCAGATCGCAAAACCTAGTGCTTGCCAAATCTCGTCTGGCTTGTTTCTGCGATGTGCGATCTAGCGATCGCAATATCGCAGATCGGCAAATTTCTTGGCTTTTCGTTATGGACATCACTATGGTGCCATGCGATGTCGTTATTAATCATGAGGGTGGCACGTATTTTGACTTTTAGAAGAGTAACGGAAATGTTTCCCATTTATTTTGTATATGCGACTTTAAAAGACCTATCGTGCTTCCATGCGTTAGTCATTCAAAGTATGATTTCCATGAGAGATGCTAATTTCTCATGACTTCACTTAGCAATTATGATGCTTGTAACTAAAATGAAAGAATCTAGCATTTTCTTAGAAATTTTATCTAAGGGTCCCCATTCATTTGGCAAGTATCATGATTCTAGAGATACTAATTTAAGTATTGATGAAATCGTGAAAAATATCTAAGATGGGGGGGGGGGGGGGGGGGGGGGTTGTTGCTGGCCACAACAATTGGCGATTCACTTGGGAGAACCAGTTATCTCTGTTATTTCTATTGACGCTTTTAAAAACTTCTGAAAATTTTAAAATTTTTGAACTTTATTATAAAAAGATAAGACAAATGAGACTTCAAACTGCCTATGATGTTTCGTTTCAAACTCTTTCCGTTTCAATTATTTATACACCCAGTTCGTCCTTGCATCTAAATCAGCTGTTACTTGGTCTTTGTAAAACATAAAATAAAGTCTTCTCTATTTATCAGTCCTTTAGTCTGCTCCTTAGTCGCAGGTAGAGCCTCTACTGCCAGCAGGCGTCCATAGCCTCGACAGGGTTACCTTTTAACCAGCAATGATCCTTTATCCTGCTTGAGGTTACTCGCAACATTCCAAAGAAAAATCCTTTTTACACACTTTTCCTTTTTTAATTCTCTAAAGAACAATGTCTTGGTTTGGTGGCCAAATTATGACACAGTCATTCGCTTGATTTACACTTTTGCTGAACAAGCTGGCTCGTGATGAGATCTCTTGTCTTTTGATTGCAACAATCTTAAGTCGTTGCCCTGTTTTGATAGACAGTATTGGCAAAGTTAGCAAGTTATAATATCTGTGATCATGATAAGCCGGCTCGTGATGAGACCTCTTATTCTTTGAGATATAGTGTTTTTCTTGGGTTGTTTCTCTGAATGCTGTAATTTCCTTTTAGCAGGGAGGAAGTCGTTGTTTTTCCTTAAGAAAGTTCTGGACGAAAATGATAGGGCGATAAGGGCTGTTTTGACAGAGAATACTTATCTTAAGATTGATACCTTTCATTGTGCTGACCTAAAACAAATCCTACACTGAGATAGCTTTCTTTAAAATTTTGGAGTTTGAAACTATCATCATATATGGGTTGAGTTTCTAATGATAATAAAGATCAAATTTTCTTAAAAGATTCACTGTTGATAGTATCAGAAGTTCCAAACTTTAAACAGAGACAAGGTATCTTCAGTAAATGTCAAATGTTACTGAACTAGAACAAACATTATTATGGAAGAAATTAAAAACGAATGATAGGCGAATATTTTCCGAGGTTATGAAGAGAATATGTATAGATTTTCCTATCAGTTATTAAAAACAAAAACCTAACTACACTACTCCTACTCCTACTCCTATTCTAACCATGTACAACAAATAACTATGTGAAATGATATTTCCAATGGAACCATCTATTCATCTTTATCCCTAGCCGAATGAATCTTCTAAGCTTTAAAAAAGAGAATCGAAATTTTCTTGGATCGTAATTGTTGGCTAAGAAATAAAAACGCAGAACCTCAATTGGAATTCTGGCTGATTTTCTTTTCTTATGCAAAGTTGTTTCCAATTGGGTACCTATTGGATCATAAAAATCAGAATGAATTTCAGTTGTGAATTGATGATGTCGCAATAGGAAGGATAACAAGTCAAATGGTGGACAATATTTTTTTATTTCAATGACTTGTAACTTTTTATCTGTTAATTTTGAGTTTTTTGTGATTTTGTTCGAAAAGAAAATTCTCATATGTAAGTCGCTAAAACATAATCTATCAAAAGTTTGAAGATTTGAAAGGAAATCCGATTTTGTACATAATGAGTTTGAGTGAGAAAGGAATGATTGGGAATTTATACAAATAGTGTTACAGCACGACTGGGCTTTACTTGTAACATCTTGCTTTTCACCAAAACTGGCCAGGCTTTGTGAATAGGGAACTAGGTCGTGATTACAAACTGGGATGGAGCTTTCCTCATGATACGAATCATAGATCGGGGTATTACCTGGGATAGTAAAATCATTTAAGTGATCTTCTACTTCGAGATGAGGGTGGACTGACATGATTTCTGTTTTAAGATGTCCTCTTTCCTCTCACCCTAACTGAGTTATCTGAGAAAACTCAAGAACATTATCATCGTCAAAGTAATTATCACAAAAGACTCTACAGATTTCCGTAGGTCCCTCCTTTTCATTGTATGTTTTCTGACAAGGGATTTCAGGCAATCCCTTTTTATCCTTGATCGAAAGCTGTATTAATGCAATCTCTTTAACTTGAAGACCCAATGATGAGTCATCTAAATAACCCTCTATAGTTTTTGAGAGGTCTTGAATATTAAGAGGGGAAAGGTTGTCGTCGCTAAAAACATCAGGATAAAGAGAAAAATGCAAATCTGGAACAATACATTTAAAAACATCATAAAAGAAACTTTGTTCATCAGATCTATCACAAATGTCGGGCTTTAGATCATACCTTTTTGCACTGATACTTTTTGAAAGAGAAACATTTGATTGATCTAACGTTGGCATCTGCATTTGTTGACTTGCAATGATATTGTCAGAGTCATCTTCTGTTTCCAAGGTAATTTTGCTTTTAGCATCCTCATCTCTCTTTACTGGTAGTAGAGCATGCATGACTCCCAGGCTTTGTAGGTTTTCTTCATTATGGATGCTTTGTGTATTCAACTTGGAATGATCATTCATATTAGAAGAAAAGCTAACAAAGGTAGAATTAATTTCTGATTGGTCAGACACAGGAGGTAGGAAATACTCATCGTAATCTGAAGATTCTTCGTCTGTGAGCTCATTTTCGAGATCATACTGTAGGCATTTAAGATGAAATCGCATATTGAAATCCCTTACGGGTTCATCTTGTTCTCTAAGATAATCGATTTCATCATATACCTGGTCGTAATCATAACAATCAAATTCCAAGATGAACATCTTAACGAACTGGTCCCAGTTGTGAATTGATGCAACTGGGAGGGTTTTGCACCATTTTGTAGCTTCTGCTGTGAAGGTAAGAGTAAAAATCCTGCACAAAATGCCTTCATCAATTTTCTGAGTATCAGAAGTTGAAACTTTTTGTATGAACTGAAGGGCGTGATTGAATGCAGAAGAGTTTTTCTTACCATTGAACTTTACCTGAGACAATAGCCTTACCACGTTCGGTGGAATGTTGGAAGAGGTATGAACATAGATGCAACTCCAAATAGGATCTTCATGAGTAGTCATCCTGTTTCAAGATTTATAATTCAAAAACATTCCAACAGGTATTATGCTCAAGCCCTCCTTCTAGCACCAAATATGTTGAGGGCCCTGAAATCGGGTCAACAACAAGGGGGATACCCACCCGGTCGGGAACCTGGTTGGCGGCTCCTTACACGTTTGGTGTAGCGGGTCCGACTGGGGATAACGGAACCATCTTCCCGATCTAAGGGGTGTGTGTGTGTGTGTAGGGTTTGATTATGCTGTTTCTTTGAGAACTTTTGAAAACTAATTTAAATATAACTCATGATTTGACTATAAGCTGCTGAAATCTAATGAAAACAACATATGCAATCTACGCTAACCCGGGGTATGTCTTTTCCATCACGCGATCTAAAAAAGATTTCATATAATAACTAGTAATGAAGATTATTCAGCTACTATAAGAATATAAACCATTTAAGATAAACCATTCTGCATAAGTAGTTAAACAGGACAGTTGTGGACTGCATATCGCATGATAAATCATTCATATGTCAAGCATGAACAAATGACTCCATTGTACAAAAGTGCCAAATGGTAACCACACATTTATACATTAACATATAAATAACAGCAACTGTATATCACTCTAAGTAAATAAGTAGAAATTCATCAAGAGATAAAAGTACCATTTATGACTAATTTTTACTCAAAAACTTCAAGCAATAATGATTTACTTCTACTTACTTCTAACACCTACTAAGAGTACAGAAATGCAACATCAGTAGTAGACATTAAGATGCAAATATTAATAGATCCGATCCTTCCATTCATCAAAACCTCCTCTGAGGTGCAGAAGTGCATGTTCTGAGGACAAGTTTTTGACAAATTTCTGGACCCTTCTCCAATGCAATGAGAAGGGTTAAAATACTATGTCCTAATCCTAATAATAGTATTATTACAAAATTAAGGATTCGGTTTTCAAACGGCCGTCCTTTTTCTAATATAACTAAAACAAAAAAGAAACAACATTCTAAATAAAACTGCTTGTGGACTTGGTCTTTGAAGTTGCATGTTTCTAACATAGGCTTGAGAAGAGTCGGCTGGTTAATTTCCGTTCTGAGCTGGGCTGGGAAAACGGCATCTATAAGAGCTCGTGCTACCTTCTCGGCTGCATTCATGATACACTTCACCGTCATCCATTGGCTATGTGGTTTAACCAGGTACATCCAGTAACTTTCCCAATTCAGTCCAGTCGGTGCTTGGACAGCTTTCCCTTTTGCCTGTGCCTTTTGCCTCCATTCTGTCTCCAGTTGCAACTTGTTTGGTAGGTAGCCCGGGGTGGTTTCTAAAATCAAATTGGCCCTGTGTAAATTTTCATTTACACAGTCGATAAGAATACTTGCCTGTTTCGCTGCTGCCTCTGCTGTTTGCTCTGCCTGCGTGATCTGCTCGTCCCATTTATTAAAAAGCATTTCTTTATGATTTTCATTAATTCTAGGTGCTCCTGCTCTTTTTCCCTTCTCATCGTCTTGCCAAGTCAGATACTCTGTCAATCTCTTGTCGTTCTGATCATATTCGCTTCGCAACTCCACCACCTGACTGGTGATTTTGTCGCTTAGCTCACAGAAGTGCCTCCACTGTGATATTTTACGCTCCAATTCTTCTTGTTGCTGCAGTAGTTGATCGTTCAAGCCGATGGACTCTGAAATAAACTCTGCAAGCTTAGGTTCATCTCTGTGCATTTCTTGCTCCGCCTGCAGTTGTTTTTCTTTTTCTTCAAGACTCTTTTGGTAGCCTATTTTCATCTGTTGGAAGTCTTCTTGGAGCTTTTCGAGCTGTCTGGAGGCTTCATTGTTTGCGTTGGCTTGCTGTAACTGTTGTTGTAGCAGTTGTATGTGATTTTCTCGTTCCTTTAAGAGTTGTTGAACTTCAGAGGCCTTGTCAATAGTTGCAGAAGCATATGCTCCTGCAATTTGAGACAGCTTCTTAAGATTTTCTGTAGGATTATTACTTGGGTCTTTCCACAAGACGTATAAATGTTCAGCGTCTTGAGACAGTGCATTTTCGAGCTTTCTTTTCTTTCTTTGTCTTCTCACAACTGCCTTGTGCTGGGGACTGTAGAACACATCTAGCGGGGGAATTTCTTCTACGTTAAGTAGAAGTTCTGAGGATGGAGTGATGGAGAGATCTTCTGCTTCTGTGGTAACGCTGACTACGGTCGGAGCAATCTCTTGCACCTCCTGTGTGTCGTTTGTGGGCATCTTTGGGACTTGCCCTTCGAGGTTGATTAATTCATTGAAGGACTCCCACTCTTTATCTAGCTCTACTGTGACAAGAGGAGCTTCGATAACCGGAGGGGGAACATCTCTTGATGGCGAGGTGATAACTTGTTGTTGAAACATTACACTAGACCGAGCTGTATCTTTGACTGCTTCTTCGTTAATTCTTTTGTCATGCACAGATTCTTCAGGATGTTCGGAACCTTCTCGCGCGGCGTTGGACTTAGATTTGGAAGTGCTGGAGTTCTCGCTGAGGCTAATGCTCGGAGTTGGCTCTCTAGTAGGTATTCGTAGCCTTTCTAGTGGAATGTTGGCCAGCCTTCTATCTCTATATGATGTGAATTTCTGGAGTTCACCTGGAGATAACCTTGACTGAGCTTCTCGCAAAATCTCTTTGAGTGAGCTCTTACCTTGAAAGAGATCGTCAAACAAATCCTTGTGTCCGACGAACATTCTTATCTTGACGTTCGTAGTAAACTCTTGGGCAACTTTATTTGGGTCGAATGGCCTCATTGGGAACTTATATAATTGAAGGCACGTCACGTTTTCCACCTCATCAAAAGCGTGTCCTGCATCGAATAAAGAGAAGGCCCCACAATTGACGGGAAATTGAGGCCAAATGGCCTTTTTCTTATCTTTTAATTCTTTGGTTAAGCCGCCTTCAAAACAGGTCTGATAAGCGATTTCTCGAGCCAAAAGCTTATCTAGGACATACAAGGGTAGGAAATGTGGAGGAACAGTGCTTCCATAAACTCGAATGTAAGTAAACCATTCTTCCCCAAACCATCTTGCGATGGAGATGATGTCGGTCACGACTTCGGGAGAGCACCTTGGGGGGTCCTTACCATATATCATTCTATACATGGGCAATATAAGCCCATGGCAAATCTGATAAAAATGAGGGGCAAACTGGGAATCCCACAAGACTTTGTGATAGACGTGAATAGGCAACGGGTCTTGGGTAGTCCATTTCCATCCCATAATGGGGAAATTAGATACAAGGCAAACAGAATCCATAACATAGGCGGCCAAATAGAAAGGAGGATAGACCCTTTGAGAAAAGGATCTTTTGGACCTGTAACTAACCACAGCCGTATATAGAGTATCGAAAAGAATTTTAGCCCAATCTACTAAATCGACATTTGTGGCAGTGTCGATTAATGGCAGCCACTCAGATGAAAACTTGTTGATATCGGGCATACCAAATAACCTACACAGCATGGCTGCAGCAAAACAATATGGAGAAGTAAGGGAACCAGTGTTGTTCATACCTTTCTTATCCTTCTTTAACGGCTCGTCTCTTCTAGACCATTCTTTAGTGGTGTCAGATAGATCTGGGTTCTCCATTGCGAGCTTCCTAAGAAATTCTACATTATAGGTCGCTTGCGGTTCGGGCAGATGGTACATTAGCTTCAGATCTTGGGCGGCGAAAGATCCCACGATCCCATGTCCCTGAATTTTGAATTGTCTTTTGCTTAATTCTGCATCATCCAGAATCCACTTGACTATATATGTGTATGGTAGAATCTTAGGCCTTGCCATTATTCTGTGAAGGAATGAACATGCTAGGTCTTCTAGGGTTGCTTCAGAGGAGTGTGGTGTAGCTGCAACGGCAGTTACTTTCATTATTCTCGGCTTCTCCTCTTCTAATAGCCTGTACATGCCTTCCCATGTGGAGATTCCTGCATCTCGGTTGCAGGCTGTATCTGTGTATAGGGGCACCATCTCCTTGGTCTTCTCTCTTGCTTCGGAGCTCTGAGCTTTGTTCTTCTTTCCCATCTTTACTTTGCGTTTCTTTCTGAGTCGTCTTTGCACTTTGTTCCTGCAGATTACAAGTGAAATGGAATGTCCGATCAGAAAGGTGATGGGAGAGTTTTAAATGCAAGAGATAAATCAATTACGCCACCTTACGTGAAGCAAATATCCAACAAGGCACGCGTCTTTAATCCTCTTAATGACTGACAACCAATCTACTTACTAACATTAAAAGCGCATGATTTCAGGTCAGGTAATGGTAAGTGGCTTTTCCTTTGAAAGGCGCGCCCGAAGGATCCGTACTAAGGTGATTTTATGATTTGCTGACGTACCCTCGCATGTCGTACGATCGCAATATCGCAGATCGCAAAACCTAGTGCTTGCCAAATCTCGTCTGGATTGTTTCTGCGATGTGCGATCTAGCGATCGCAATATCACAGATCGGCGAATTTCTTGGCTTTTCGTTATGGACATCAGTATGGTGCCATGCGATGTCGTTATTAATCATGAGGGTGGCACGTATTTTGATTTTTAGAAGAGTAACGGAAATGTTTCCCATCTTTTTTGTATATGCGACTTTAAAAGACCTATCGTCTTCCATAGAAAAATATCTAAGATGCCTTTTCTAAATTATGATTTGTAACTAAAAGAAAGTCTAGCTTTTCTTAAAAATTTTATGTAAGGGTCCCCTTTCATTCGGTATCATGATCTGATACTAAATGAAAAAGGGGGGGGGGGGGGGGGTTGTTGCTGGCCACAACAGATACCAATATATAACACCCCCTCCTCCCAGGTCCACCTAATCAACCGACCAATCGGGGTAAACATACGACAAGAGAGGATACTATAAGGGATTCAACTTCCTTGGTGACCTTAAGGAAATGGAACCGACAAAACATATCAAACAAACCCATCCACATTAGAAAAAACACCCTCAGGAGACATGTTACCCATTCAGACATCCTGTCCCTGGTCCCACCAATGATTTAAGCCTTTTATCCCTTGGTCACTATCATGCTATAGGCAAGACAACGACGAGAAGGAAAAGTCGCTCTCATAGGCCTGTGTGCTAATGTCCCCAAGATTTGAGCCACTTTTCTAGCCCAGAATCCAGACCTATTCCAAAAACTTGTTATAAACTTCAGAATACATCAAAGACATGATGACAATATAAACAAATAAAAAATAAACCTCAGGACTAGGCCTGAGCATGCCCAATTGGGACTGGCATTTCGTCAAACACTTGGCATCAATGCAACCCATAGGTCTAGGATACAAGAAAGAGAAAAAATGGCTGAAATAAATTATGAAACATAACCAAAAGGATCACCTCCTTCTCCATTGAACTATTATATCATCAATTAGGTCTTGCATCTATGCATTTAACAATTACAAGTAAATACATGAAGTAACCATGACATGAACCAGTCATTTAACCATGCTTATAACTAGCATAAAACCATATAAATATCATAGATATGATAGCAATTAAATCCACATATAAACTAGTGCAAAAGTAAGAGGACTTAGCTTTTATTAGTCATAGGTAAATCTGACCAGGTTCAGGACTTCCACGTACCACCTGACCGTAGACATGGCTGAACCAAATCTCTCTTTCAGCCAGTCACCTCCATGCCGTATTCCAAGAATGAATGTGGGATCTCATAGAACAACCAAGGGAATCCGGAAGTTAAACCACCTCCACCCTCACCAAACTGTGGTCACACCAAAACCAGTGCTCCGATCACAACCTAATCGAACTTGGAATTTCATCTAGAATCCATCACTATCCTTGAGGAGTTTTATTCTCTCCTGGGCTCTCAGGCTTTACCGCAATCCAATCCCGAATCACTAGGCCCTAAATAGAGACCAGTCTCTTAGGATTTACCACAATCCAAGCCCAGATTACTAGGCCTAAATCGAGACTTCTCCCTCAGGCTTTACCGTGTATCCTGCCAAAACTGGTCAAGGGATTCCTATGCCTTTGGGAATGAAACTTGAGACCACATCCACCCTGAATTTTGAAATCCATCCGGAAAACAAAAGCTCAAAATAGAGATAAACATCCCAACATACCATGGCATTTGGAAAAAGGCAAGGTTAGGATGAAAACCATTGTCATAACTCGAAAAAACCATGCCACCAACATCATGAGAACCATACACCAACATGCAAAGCCATGCGTTTCCAAACCAGTTAGGAAATCACACATGCAAAAGGTTACCTGCAAGTATTCCTACTGAAGCTGCCTGATCTTGGTTTCCTTCCTTGATCCTTGATTTCCTTCCTTTACCTTTTCTTTCTTTTCCTTCCTTGATCCAAAGATAGAGTGCTCCAAGAAAACTCTAAGTGACCAAGAGTGTGAGAGAGAGAGAGAATAATGAGATAGCTCCAAACTTAAACTGACCAAGAGCTTACACTGACTAAGATTGAGCCAAAAACATGGAAATTGATCCTCATAAGCATTTTTATAAATGAGGCCTTTAATTTCTTTATTTTTAATTATTTTCCTTCAATTTCCTCCTCACATGCAACCTGTGACCTTTCACCTTACTTTTCTCCTAATTTCCATTATTTTCATAAATAAATATTCCAAAAATGCCTTTTTGCCTTTTCCTTAGCCAAAAACACACATCCAGTGATTCCCATTATGATATCTTTGCCAAAAATTCAACTTGGAATAAGTGTCCCTTAACCGTGGTCTTATTTTTCCTTTATTAACTTTTATTACAAGAATTTTTCACTAGGGCTCTTACAGCATCCCATGCTATTGATGGTATTGTTGGAACCATTTCACAACCTCAAATTCAACCATATGCTCCACCTCAGATGAGTTATGGTCAACCCCAAGGAGGGACTAGTTCCTCTTACATCTATCCCTCCCCTAATCTCCCACATGGAAACTCTTATCCAGGTCCCAACACGTCATATACATATCCCCATCGGCATCAACAGCTGTCAGAGTCAGATGCTTCTCCACTTGTTTATCCTAATGTTGCCCATCTCCTTATTATCTATATGCACCACCTAGCTCTGTAGCCATGTCGACCCCAACACTTAGCCCCCCATGCCTCCACCTCTCCCACAACAACAACCTCCTCCACAAGGTCAGGTGTATGCTCAGCAGAGTGTGTCCAATCCCCTTAGACCCATAAAAAGGAAAAAGGGGAAAAGTAACCATAACTAGCCATCTCAAGGTAATCGAGGTAGTTAGGGTCCACCACCTATTGCACCTCAAGGAAACTAGTCTAATCCCTCAACCCAACAACATGGCGAACAACACAAGAAAAACAAGGGTCTTAGTATGAACAAACCTTGTGCCTATTGCGACATATATGGATATTATACTCGTGAGAGTCCACTTTTACCTCAGACGCATCAAGTATGGGAAGCTCAAGAAACTTCTTCTAGAAGATCACAATCCATATCTCCTCCTCCTCCTCATGCTTCATCTCAACTAGTTGTTATTCCCAATCCTTTTCCTCACCAAGGATATCTTACTGCTCAACCTACACATGGTCATGCAGATCCCCCAGCTCCACCATCTAGTCATAATGATTATCAGATTCTTATGATGAATTCTTATGAGTTCAATACCAAGCAATTCAACCTTCAAACTTGATCACACTAATATGACAAGCCACCCGCTAAGTCAACGACTGAGTCCCAACCCTAGGTTTCCACTGAGCCTTTGTCGTCATCCAATGGTACCTTACATGTCACTCCACCTAATGCAGACGTTATCCCCAAGATCCCCAAAGCTCCATTACGTCAAAAATTTTCTTATAATAAATCTGCCCATACATATAGCATAGTAGATGACTTGGCACAATCTCTTGCTTCCATGTCAAGGCTGGAAGTCCTCTAGATGTGCCCATCCCAACGAAAAGGTCTACTCTCTGCTTTGGGTGATATGGATCCTCATGATGATCATATGATTTTCTTTGATATTGACAAGTCGAAACATCCTCCTTGTTGGCTTGATGGGCCCTGACCCACGTTCAACATTAATTAGCCAAGCAAATCCCTACACTACTGGCACTTTCGGCATCAATCCATGGAGCGTGGACTGAAGTCTCACCCGAAGCAATATGGGGGGATGCGAGAACCAAGTTTTTGCACCTTGACATGGCAGTGATGTCACTTTATACCCTAACCCTTCCTTCACACATATCGATAAGCCTTTTAGGGCTTATCAATATACTTCCCTTATTTGTCCTCTAGACCTCCATGAACGTCTATGACTATCTTTCACGTACCCTAAATAGGTGATCCAGACACTTACGCGCCTCTGTAATTACTCTTACTTCTGTATTTACCCCGATTAGCTTAAGTAGTGGATAACTTCAACATGCATTATGATTATCTTCACGTAAATAAACATTCTTACCTGTGTTCATATAATGAAGTAAAACACATAGATTCACGCATCAATACAACATTAAATCATAAACCTAGTAATTAACATAACATAATCGCATGAATTCATAATAAAAGTAAAATAGCTCATACACAGGTAATTCCAGAATAATTTTCTTTATTGGTGTTCAAATATCTCTTACAGACTCTAACTACCCTGTGCACATAGCTGCAGGGGTCCGCACACTCAGCTGCAGAGTTCTACCCTAGGCCTCTATGCACTCAGCTGCAGAGCCTCTCTCCTACGTTAAGACTCTTCACTCTTATCCCTCACAGACCCATCACATCAATGAATATTCAAAACATATCTGTACTGAACTACCAAAACTACCATAGCCTCTTCTAAAATTCCCTTTTAATCCATTCCCATGGTCCGCAGACAAAGGGTGGATCTCATAAAGCCGACATAATTTACATAAACTAAGGGCAGAAACCCTTGATGACTCTTTACATCTTCGCAATTCGGGACCACAAAATGTAGAGAGTTTACATTCTTTATAAAAACTTGGGCCTTTAGCCCCAAAAATTGGGCTTTTAACCCCAAAATTGACCCTAGGGGACCCGTTCCCAATAAGCCCCCAACACAAATATGGTGACTCACCCCCGAGTCACTCTGCTGGAGCGGAGATCTTGTCGCGAAGACGTCCCAGCTCCACCTGTAATACTGCAACCTCAGCAGTACACTGTGTCGCCGCCTGGTTAGCTTGTGCGACCAGCTGCTCCATTGATGGTGCTGCGTTATCTGCCTATATTTTCTGCTGCATTTTCTGCAGACTAGCCAATTCTCTTTTGATGGTGACTGTGAGAACATATGCTTCATCTAGCCAAGGCCCCAATCTGGCCTTTAGTACTGCCTCCTTGCGTTGTGTTGTGTCCACCTGTTCTTTCAGTGCCTTTGCTTCCTGCAACTTAGCCAACCTTTGTGTGATGGCGATGGTGCACGTTGTCGTTTTGACCTCATCATACTTTAGCTGCAGTTCCCTTGCCTCTATTTCTAGCCGCTGCACGTTGGGATCTTCCTGCAGGCTGGTAACTAGTTCGAGCTACTATCAAAAAGTGAAGTGAAATCCTTCACTGTGGCGTCTACTGCAGCAACTGCATCCTTGACAGATCCTCGCGCTATGCTCTGACTTCTGGTGGAGTCGAAGGCTGGGTCCTCAACTCAAGTTGTGTGATCTTAAGGTTCAGTTCAAACTGAACCTTAGCTAGCTTTGTCCTTGAGTCGCGCACACCTGCAGTGAGCTTCCAAATTCTAGCATCGACTGGTGCATCTTCTGGGATGTTTAGCTCCTAATAGTCATGTAATCCTCAACTACCACAACTATGGTGCGCTCATTCTTCTCTATGATCTTCTTAAGGAGACTGATCATGAAAGTATTTTCTAAGAACATCTGGACATTCTTGACCTTCTGCTCGTTGATCATATTTAGCACGCGCTGCTCTCTGGCCTAAAGTTCTGCGATAACACCGTCTTGCAGGGTGTTAAGGGCCTCACTTGGCAGCGCGACCAAGTTCAACCCAAACTTCTTGAGAGTGCTGATGGTGGCCTTGTCAGCTTCCACTTCTGTAGTCAACGCTCCGTTTGGCAGCATGACGACCCGTGGATCCAAGGAGCGGATCAGCTCCGTTGCTTTTGAGGTCCTAGGTGCTAAGTTAGTTGATGCTATGTTGTGTTGTCCCACATTGGTCTACACTTGAGTGGCCTGGAACTACAGCTTGTGTAGACCCGCTTGAATGGCGATCAAGGCATGCTTCTACTGCTGCAATAGTTCTGTGGTTGTGTCCCTCATTGTGTCCCCGATATCATTCAGATCACCTTCAGTCAAAGTGATCAGGTCAAGTGATGACTTGCTAGCCTTGGACTTCTTCCGCAGCCCTAATTTTTCCTGCTCCCTCATGCGCTTAACCTAGAATGGAGTAGTCTCCAGGTATGCACCTCCCTATCTTGATAGTTGCTCATCTTCCTCTATCTGCGACAAAGGAGACCTTTGACTTCAGTCAGAGTTGTGCTCTTCCTCTTCTTCCTCCTCTTCTGTCAGCTTCTTAGTAGCACACTCTACTTTAGCTTTTTCCTCGACCTCCTTTTTCCTCCTTTCCTCCAACTGCTGCATTTTTAACCTAGCCTCTTCCTTCTTTTGCTTCTCTGCAGACTTAAAGACCTAGCTGACAAGTCTGAGGCCATGCGCCACTCTGTTGGCCAACTCTCAATGACCACGACGATTGCATCATCTGTCTCCAGGTATGGAAGATCATACCATTTTTGTTCGGGGTCCTTCTGCGCTTTTATGGAAACGCAGTGGAACTTCTCCCTGAACTCCACATATTCTGGCAACTACTCAAAGACAGTTTGTGAGAGCTGCAACTTGCAGTGAACTGCGGCGTGGATGATTGCCTCCATTAGCACCCATAACATATTACTGTCTTTGACCCTCGCGAGGAAACTGGCTATCCTCCGGTATCTCCCACGCAACCAACACTATTGATAACGGTAACAAAGAGTAGTGAAAAGTTTTATTCTCGTCTTGGGCTTCTCTGTAGTTCGTGAGGAACTCACCGCACAGGTAGCACACCCAATTAAATTGTATGCCCTCCATGCACTGAGCCGCTAAAGACACAATTGGTGCTGGCACCTCATTTCCGCGACACTTTCTCATGACTTTCCCAGCCAAATCTGGGAGGTGACCTTAATCGCGGGGTCAATTATGCTAGAAATTGAATAGCCACGTGATTTATTGGCCAACTTAAACTTATGCTTCATTCACACGGTAGGGTCACACTCACCCGTTATGGGCGTGCGGTGGTAATGTGGCACCCATAGCAGGTTTAACAGGCTTACTTTTTCCACCCCTGTGATCCACTTCTTCAGATCTAGCACGATGAAACCTGTATCTTTGTAGAACACTCGGGTCATGAAGGCATCAGTCACCAAGTGGGGGAATCACTCTATGTATGCCAAATCCCAAATCCTCCAGCTTGAGAGAGGGGATTCGCGCCAAGTGCAGCCTTCAAATGTAATTTAGTATGGCAGCAATGGGGTATTCAACATAAATTTTCCCTCATACGGGTCCTTCGGGACCTTCACCTTGCCTCGATGCAGGGGTATGTATTCCGACAACTTGGAAATAGGATCTACGTCCTCAATTTCAATATCCTCGCCACCCATATCCACATCTTCGGTGCCCTCCTCAGATTCTAGGTCGACCACCTTGCCTTTCTCCTGTGCGGTGGGCTTTTCTTTCTGCAGATGTTTCCTAGGTGACGTGCGCACAGGTTGTGCCACTTTTTGCTTGTCCTTGTTCGCTTTAGGCCCCTTTGTAGTCAGCATAAGCCTCAGACTGGGAGACCTCGGTGATTTCGGTACCTCTGCACTTGCAATCTTAGGGGAATCTCCCTCAGATGCCATCGATCCCTCAGTAGTTGCGGCTTCCACGGGTGCCGACATGATGCTAGTTAGGAGCTCTTGGGTTTCCTTGGGCAGCTTATCAAAGACTGAACTCTCCACCAAAGCCTCAAAACTCTCAAGGTTCATGCGTGTCTAAGAGTTCAACACCTCAATTCTCAAAAGTCCAAGTGTTTTTTGTTGGGCGGCCATCTGTAATTTATATGAAAATTCGAATTTGAATCCAACCTTTCCCCCCAAAATTCGCTCATAAATGCTAGATTGGTGACATATTTTCAAAGATCTCGCTTTTAAATTCTGACTTAAATTTTGCCCCCTACTCCTTTTAGTTGTTTTCTCACTATCAAATCATGAACATTGATCATAACGTTCACTTCCTGGTGGCCCTACGTGATCTCTCCTCCTATAGCGCAACTCCCTTCGCACTTCTGTTGACATTGTGACATTCCTTCTTTCCACGTAGTCCCCCAGTCACGCAACTCTACAACCCGGGCAGTGTAGTTTATAGTCCCGCACCTCCGTTCAGCTGCCTGGAGTGATAAGACTGTGCTTCCACCATATAGTCATCTGGCCAGATCCTTGGTGTATGGCTTCAATCGACTGCCATTTACCTTCCCTGGAAATAGCTCCCCATTCAACTTCACGAGCTGAATTGCTCCACCATCGGTAATCTCTTTAACGACATAGGTCCCTAGCCAATGCATCGAAAATTTTCTTGGAATTTATCAAACTTGATATCATATAACAAAACCAAATCATTTACCTTGAAGGTGTGCATATTGATGTGTCGATTGTGCCATGCTTTTTCGCTCCTCTTTTTAACTTGCTGATGTAATCCAGCCAAAAGTCTATCCTCTTCCAACTCTGTTAGCTGTGCAAACCTTTCTTCCAGGGCTCCACAATCCGTCATTCCTGTAAATGCTATTATGCCAGACTAGGTACGATGTATTCCATCGGCATCACAACTTCTATTCCATAAACAAGCCTGAAAGGCGTTCATCTAGTCAGATTTTTGCAAACTGTAGTTCTGTAATCCCATAGCATCATGGGTACACGGACATCCAAGTCATTCCTTTATGCATTTTAGACCTTCATTATTAAATTCTTCCACTGTCCCATTAGCCTGCGGGCGATATGGCGTACTCTTCTGATGATAAACCTGGGACTCCTTTGTCAACGCGCTGATCGTCTCATTAAGAAAATGCATACCATGATCACTTATCAAAATATTCGGGAAACCAAATCTAGTCAGTACATACTCAAAGATGAACGTTGTTATTTTTTCCCCTGTACAGTCCTTCACAGCCTGTGCCTTCACCCATCTTGTCAAATACTCAGTCACGGTGATGATGAACCATGCACTTGTCTTCTCTCCTAGAGGCTGAATTGGTTGTACAAATTCAATCACCCACTTTTGGAATGGTTGTAATGACATCTGCGGATTTAGAGGAAGCTCATCCCTTCGCGATGACCTGCTCATCCTTTAACATGAATCACATGCCTTATAGTAAGCCATAGAATCCTTATGAAGCATCAGCCACCATAGCCCAACACATAAAATTTCTGTGCTATAGCTTGTCCTGCATAATGTCCTCCCTCGGCTCCTCCATGAGCTTCAGCAAGGATATTGTTCCATTCAAAGTCAGGTACATAACGTCGTAGAATTTCATCCAAGCCCATTTTACATAAATGACCTGCAATTATAGAAAATTCTACCGCGTGCACCACCAATTCCTTCTTTTGTTGGTTAGTATACTCTTCTGGATCCGTTCCTATCCTCAGGAAGTGTATAATATCTTCAAAGTGACTATCTGCAACGTGCACTGACGAGAGCTGCGCGTTAGGCAATCCTTCCTCCAATTTAGAGGCTCCTCTCCTGTTTCAATGCGTGATAGATGATCTGGACCACTAGATAATTTTCAATGCGTGATAGATGATCTGGACCACTAGATAATAGTGGTTCATAATCGCAGATTAGTTCAGTATAGCATGGTCCTTCTACAAGGTCCAGGGGCACTACTACGTGGAGCGATTTCTTCTCAAATATCATCTTCCACTTCTTCAAATTGATTACCCCATTCATGTCAATGGTCCATTCGATCCCAAGGAGAGTAGGGTAGGGATTTCCGTCATCCATAATCTCTATCACTTCAAAGTCAGCCAATGCATTTGTGCCCTCAATATCCACTGTCACTTCCTATAATCTTCCCATGGGGATGATTTTCTACTGATTTTCCATCCTTAACTGAATTAGAGACCATTGCAGCATAGGCCTCCCCATCCTTTCCCATGTCCGTTTAGGCAGAACATTCGCGTCTGACCCCAGATCCAGAATTACTTGATCCATCTCATATTCTCCTATTTGTGCAATGAGCCTCATCTCACACCCTGTTCTTGACCTATTCTTACCAACCTTCCTAACTATGTGCGGTCCATCAAGAGCGTTTTCTTTCTCGACACACTTATTTATCAGTACCTTTAGTTCTTTTACAACCTTGCTCTCACGCAAGAGCTTCATATAGGTCTCCAAGAAAGTAGTAAGCATGGAAGGGTCCATCACTTTAGCTGGCCTATCCTGACTTCCTGAGGTAGAGGCCTCAACAAAGATTTTCTTCACTTCCATAAATGTTTCCCGCACGTGCTTCAAATCAAACTCAACCTTTTTTTCTAGAGCTTTGTGGACCCATTCACTTTCTTCAGGCTACTTCCCCTTATCTTCGTGAGTCGTCATCCCACTCTATAGCACAATATTTACCTTGGGATCCTCTTCACGAGGCTTAGCCCTCATCATCTACAGGTTTAGGGTCAACTCTGCCCCCTTTTCACATATCTTAGCTAGAAATACCGCGCAATATTCATTTGTGTGGTCAAACTATGTACAATATCGGCATGACATATGCATCAAATTTGGGCAGTCTCATGCGTAGTGTCCCGGTCCTCCACAGTTGTAACAAATGGCATGTCCTTGATCTCTACCAGGTTCTCCTCCACCTTGGCCTCGTCCGCGCCCTTGATATTTGCCTCGCGCTCCCCCAACACCTTGGTCCGGAGGCCGGGTTTCTGCCTGCACCCAATATGCGAGCGTTCTATCCATCATCAACTCATAACTATGACAGTTGCACTCATCATGACCCACCGATATACAAAAGTTGTAGAAGAGCTGTTGCGGTGTCTGTACAAATTTCTACAGCAAATGGCAATAAAACGTCATGTGTTTTCTAGCTACTTGAGAGATAGCACACCATAGCGCAGGCTCTGCACTTGGCCCCGCTTGAGCCTCCGATCTCAGAGGTATTGGTCCTCCTGCTACAACATAATTTGTGAAGACTGGGCAATGATCTTTGTCATGCCTCTGGCTTTTGCATTTTAGGCACCAAACTTCTTCGCGCACCTATGGCCGAAATGTTATATCGTTCTTCAGACTCTGCATTTCTAGGAAAAGGTTTTGTAACTGCACATGAATCTCTTGAACCCCCAAATTAGCATCTTGCATTAGTGTCTCATGCAATCTCATCGCAATATCCAGAGATTCTGCTTGGGTCCCAATATTTTGTTGTGATAGCACAACCCTTAGATGAGGCAGGAGCGAAGCCACAAAGCATTCACGATGCTTCCCATTAGTCAGATTCATATAGCTTCATAGATATTGCATTTCAATCTCTGATCCAGCTCCCAGGGTCTCTCACCGGGCCTCATCATTATTTTGTCAAATCCAACGATTGATTGCGCTTCAGACTTAGGCCTACTGAATTCCTTATTCAGCACGGTTTGAATATCTGCCAACACAGATGTCGGGTTATTAGTGTAGTACTTAATGTACCATGTTAGTGCGCATTCCTGCAAAGCACTAACCAATGTTTATTTATTAATATGATCATCTGTGATACCCTGAGCTTCCCATACAACCTTCGCTACGAACCAAAACTCGTCCGGATCCTCATTTCCCAAGCCCTTGAACACATGTATCTTTATTGGGTTTGCCATATTGAATGGTGGCGGAGGTGGTGGTGGTGTAGGTGAAGGTGTATGAGGTGGAGGTGAAGATGGAGGCGGTGTGGGTGTATGGGGTATTCGAGGGAACCCTTTTTTTATCAACTTAACAATGCTCTACGGAGAAGCTTGTGTTGCTTCCTCATCGTCACTCAGAGGAAGTTCAGTAAGTGGGCTATATTCAGGATCTGTTTTCCCTTTGTTCTTGAATGTCTTTCCACTTCACATAGCCCAAAAAATCAAGGTAGTTTCATAATCCGCTTTTCACACAATATCATCTTCATCCAATTATTTAAAGACCTTAAATACTTACCTCGCAACCCCTTGAAGAAGCGGCGCTCCGCTTCACTGTAACTGACCGAGGTATCGACCAAGAACTCTGTCATGAACCCTCCTACAATATGATCAAGCCAATGATCAACACTGTGTACAATCTTATCTTCAGAGGCTTCTAATCTCCACACTAATTCTAGGGTCCAGACTATGGGACCATCAAGCCTCCACCTTCTTTGGTCGTCTGCCAATTTCACGATCCACTCATATAATTCAACCGGGAAGGAACAAAAGAAGATTTCTTGTATCTCTTTGTACAGATATTTTTCTAACCATTGTTCTTTCGTCGATCATGGATTCCTATTCTATCATGCCGCGAATTCATGGATCTTTCTATCCAACCAGTCTTTGATCTCCTTCTTAGTTGGATTCCAATGACGCGACATCACACATCTTTTTATGCAAATCATGTCCTGACAACGGAACCATTTTTTGGCTTGATGGGCCCTACCCCAATTTCAACATTAATTAACCAAGAAAATCCCTACACTACTGGCCCTTTCAGCAACAACCTGTGGAGCGCGTACTGAAGTCTCACCCGAAGCAGTATAGGGGGATGCAGGAACCAAGTTTCCACACCCTTAGATGGCAATGTTGTCTCTTTATACCCCAATCCTTCCTTTGTGCAGATTGATAAGCCTTTTATGGCTTATCATTATACTTTCCTTAGTTGTCCTCTAGACCTCCGTGAAGGTCTATGACTATCTTTCACGTACCTTAAATAGGTGATCCAGACACTTACACACCTTTGTAATTACTCTTACTGCTGTATTTACCTCGATTAACTTAAGTAGTGGATAACTTCAACATGAATTATGATTATATTCGTGTAAACAGATATTCTTAATTTTGTTCATATAATAAAGTAAAACACATAGATTCATGCATCAAGACAATATTAAATCATAAACCTAGTATTAAAATAACATAATTGCATGCAGTCATAACAGAAGTAAAATAGGTCATACACAGGTAATTCCAGAATAATTCTCTTTATTGTTGTTCAGATCTCTCTTATAGACTCTAACTACCCTACGCACATAGCTACAGGGGTCTACGCACTCAGCTGCAGAGCCTCTCTCCTACACTAAGACTCTTCGCTCTTAGCCCTCATAGAACCATTACATTAATGAATCTTCAAAACATATCTGAACTAAACTACCAAAACTGCCTTAGACTCTTCTAAGACTTCCCTTTTTATACATTCCCATGGTCCGCGAACCAAAGGTGGATCTCATAAATCTGACACAAGTTACATAAACTAAGGGTGGAAACCCTTGATGACTCTTTACATCTTCACACTCCGCGACCACAAAATGTGGAGAATTTACATTCTTTATACCAAACTTGGGCCTTTAGCCCCAAAACCTGGGCTTTTAACTCCAAAATTGACCCTAGGAGACTTGTTCCCAACACTCCTCTACCTTCATCCGTTGCACTCAAAATCCCAGCCTCCATAAGAAACTCCATTTTCCAACAGTGTATCATAGATGAAGGCACCTCCACCTATGTGATGGTTGCTAGTGTTTGGAAGCGGATTGGTTCCCCGGACTTGTCCCCATTCACCATCACTCTCCATGCTTGGGAAAATCATCCCTCACAACCCCTAGGCTTATATCAAAACTATCCTATCATTGTTGTTGGCAAGACTGTCTCTATTGAAAATGAGGTCATTGATGCCCCATTACATTACAAAATCATTTTTGGTCATAGTTATACCTATGCTATGTTAGTTTTTGCATCTGCGTTCACCGTAAGATGTGCTTCCCTCATAATGGAAAGATCATCACTATTGATAAGTTGACGTACTATGATCACAAATCTCAGACTTCACATCAATCCAATATCTCATCAATGACTGACAATCAAATTGTCTCATTCCTCACCAATTCCTCTCCTGGAGTCTACGAAGATTCCATCTTGATTTTTCTTATTACGGTCCACCACCTACTCCTTCTTAGCTTAGCTCATCCATTTTTTGAATGCTTCAAGCATCATAGACTTCTCACATCGGTATGGTATGCCTTCGCAACAACCAACACCTCTGGAGCCTACTATTCCCAACTCCACCTAGCCTTCCGGTACTACTCCTCAAGTACCATTTCCTTCTTCTAGTATCTCTCCCAATCCCTTTCAGCATGGAATTGTTCCCCCAGGTCTTAACCATCTCAGAGAAGTTCCCTAGGTCATTACCATTCTGGTTAGATATTGTTTTTATTTACACCCCCATGAGTTTATTCTACATCTGTCATGACTACATTGAGTTTACCTAACATTACATTGGGTATCCTAGTCTGCTACATTGATCCTTCCACAAACACTCCCCCAAATCAACTCAAACCTTACAATACTTTGACCCTCGTTCTTCGTGTTGTTCCTACCCCTTCCTTTGATTTAGTTCAACAATAAGCTCAACAAGAACCCACTCTTGTTTTGAAAGCATCTGGTGAGGGGGGAAAATCTTAGAAAAAGGCACCAAAGAAAAGGCACCCCAAACAACTCCATATCCTCCTAAGCCGCCAAAGCCTATTCCTCCATGCGCTTTCTGTGATGTTGTTTGTCATGCCACCAATAATTGTCCTGAGATCCCTCATATCAAGAATTGTTTCTCTGATATCTTCCGTGATTCTAACATTCCTCAGGTCCATGTCACCTTACCTCATCTAAGAAGAATAGATCATTATACACGAATCACCCCTATGCTTTGTGTGATAATTATGGCGATTATTCTCATTGTTGTCCCTGTCTCAAAGAATTTTGTGATAGAATTCAAGTGCTTCACGAATTAGAGGTCGCTCGCAGTGATCCACCTCTTCTCTACCTACGGGTTCTGGTCCCACTCCTACAATAGAGCAGGAGGTCTATCAACCACCCACTGTGATCTCTCCCCCTGATGTCATGATGATGGATAATACCGCTCATATTCTCTACCTGTCGTCATCCATGAGATCGATGTATTAGAACTCTCTAGATGTCTCCTATCAATATTTTGTTGAACCTTCTTCGGTGAACACTTTGGTCTTAACATCGGTAGATGTCCCATCTACTAGTCATATGTCTCCCAACCTCGACGATGTGTATGTGAACCTTGTCTCTCATGAAGATGCCTAAGTTAGTTCCTCGTCATCATGTGGTCTATCTCCCTCCCATCCCCCCATCTTCCATTCTGATGAAGACATCATGGAAGCCATGACCACCCATGATTATCCTTGGGATGATATGCACCATTTTGCGTACTTCCTTTGGCATTAAACCCATGATCAATATGCTATGGAGTCAAAATAATTCATTCATGGTGAATTTGATTGGTTTGAAAATCCCATTCCTACACCAGATGCTTTTGAAGAAGGAATATGGCTAACATTTCCCCTACCATCAAAATTAACATTTAGAATAAACTAGGGATCGAAGAAAATATCATTTTGGGGGCACAATGCACCCCAGGATAAATCGATGCTTACACCAAGTTATTTAAATAATTTCGTGATGTTCTCACCTCGTCTTATTATGAAATTCCTAGACTTGCTCCTTCCATTATTGAACATCACATTTACACTTGGCCTAATGCCATCCCCTTTCGCCAAAAGCAAAGGCCTATCCATACTTCCAAATGTGAAGTTATCAAAGCTAAAATCGATAAGCTCAAGCAGGCTAGTTTCATCTATCCCATTGAATACACCACATGTGTATCCAATCATGTTCTCATTCTTAAGAAAAAAGGCACCATTCATGTCTACATAGACTTTTTGTGATCTGAACAATGCTTGTCCAAAAGAAAACTTCCCACACCATTTATGGACCAAGCCATCGATGAGTGTGCGGGGCATGTTATAAAATTATATATTACAGAGCAATGGAACACATAAAATATTGCAAAAACAAAAACACATAAAATGCATAAAACAAGAGAGAGACATAGATATACATGGTTCACCCAATTTGGGATACATCCATGGAGAAACAACCAGTCCTTCCTTTTATATTATCCAACAAATTGAAGAGATACAACCTACAGCTGATCCCCTGTAATTTCCTCTTCGCTCTTAAACAATGTCCTCTCTCTTTCTCGCTCAGAATACACATATCTTCATCCACAATACAATTCCATCATATATAACGAGGGGTTGCCTTCTAGGGAGAAAAACCCTAAATTAAACATAACTTCTACTGTTAGATCATCCACCTAATGAATGGCCTATATTGACTATGAAATTAAAATATTTTACATGGAAATTTTACATCTATTTTTTTAACTTTGGGGGCAGTGCCCCGAACCCCACCAGGGGGAGCTCATAAAAATTGTCATTGCCTCCCCTGGTGACGAAAAAATGGGTGGAATTTTCGCCCCATTATGAACCGGGGTCCAATGCGGCAATACCTTTGAATAAAGAAGATAATCAGGCTCCACACCCAATAATCTCCCACTTGGAGACTGATTATAGCAACTTTGCTGCTGCTTCATTTGTTGGAAAATGACTCCACTTTGGACCTATTTGTTTCTCATCTTCATCATCATACTTTAAGACCAATTGAAACCGAGCAGAATCTCAGTTTCTCTGTGGCTACAACTTTTGTTAACATATCTGCAAGATTCTGGCTAGTGTGTATCTTTTCCAGCTTCAATTGTCCATCTTCCAACATTGACCATATGAAATGGTACTTGAGTTGTATATGCTTAGTCTTGGAATGAAATATTGAGTTATTTTCAAGATGAATGGCACTCCAGCTGTCACTGTATAACCTACCCAACTCCTTCTTACCCAATTCATCTAGAATCATTTGTAACCAAATCATTTTTTACTAGCCTATGTAGTAGCAACATACTCTGCTTCTGTCGTTGAGAGTGCAACAACATTATGAAATTTTGAAACCCAACTCACAGTTGTTCCACCTACAGTAAACACATACCCTGTGGTGCTTCTCCTATTATCTCTATACCTGCCATATCTGCATCAACGTATTGCTATAGAGCAATGTTTGAACCACCGACACATAATGCTTGATATGTGGTACCTCTCAAATACCTGAGAATCCACTTCATTTTGATCCAACGTTTTTTTCCTGGATTTTTCATGTACCTTCTCACAACTCCCACTGCATGTGCATTATTAGGCCTTGTGTAAACCATTCCATACGTTAAGCTTCCAATTGTTGATGCATATGGAACTTTAGACATATAATCCATTTCTTCCAGAGTCTTAGGACAAATCTCCTTACTTAGTTTGAAATGGCTAGCCAAAGGTGTAGTAACTGGTTTTGCGTTCTGCATATTAAATCTTTCCAACACCTTTTGTATGTACTCACTCTAAGAGAATGTTAATTTGCAATTTTTCTTGTCTCTATTTATTCTCATACCAAGGATTTGTTTTGCAACACCCAAATCCTTCATTGCAAATGAATTTTCCTATTTTCCTTTGAGCACATTTATTTCCTGCATGTTATATCTTGCAACAAGCATGTCATCTACATACAATAATAATATAATATAGCTGCCATCATTTTTCCTTTTGAGATAAACACAATGATCAAAGTGACATCTAGTATAACCTTGTTCAGACATGAACTTGTCAAATTTTAGATACCACTACCTTGGAGACTATTTTAAGCCATACAAGTTCATATTCAACCTGCACACTAGTTTCTCCTTCCCTTTGACCTCATATCCTTGTGTTTTCCGCATATATATATATATATATATATATATATATATATATATATATATATATATATATATATATATATATATATATATATATATATATATATATATATATATCTTCCTCCAAATACCCATGGAGAAAAGTCATATTTACATATAATTGCTCAAGATGCAAACCTTCTACTGCTACTAGACTTAAAATAGTTCTGATTGAAGTCATTTTAACAACAAGAAAAAATATTTCATCAAAGTCTATACCTTTCTTCTGTACAAATCCCTTCACCACAAGTATAGCTTTATACCTTTTTCTACCTCTATCTTCTTCCTTCAACCTATAAACCCATTTATTTTGCAATGTTGTTTTACCCGCAGGAAACCTGACTAAGTCCCAAGTCTGGTTATGTACCAAGGAGTCCACCTCTTCATTCATGGCTAGCTCCCGCTTCTTCCTGGTTTCTACCTGCATTGCTTCATCATAACATTCTGGTTCACCAAAATCAATCAACAATACATAACATAATTAAGGAGAGTATGATTCAGGGGGTCTACTTATCCTGGTAGATCTTCTAACACCAATTTCAAGTATTTGAGGTGCATGTTGCTGTTGTGGTCATTGTTGTTGTTCTCACTATTGATCATTATGATTTTCAGGCACCTTTACTTTTTCTGTGATCTCATAAAGCACTGTGTATTCTTTGTTTTCTTGTTTCTTGTTTCTTTTCCTACATATGATCCTTATACAAAACAATTTCATTGGATATGAAATCTCTTCTCTTAATGATTTTGTGATTTTCATAATCATATAACTGATAACTAAAATCATTAACACCATATCCAAGAAAGGTACATTTCTTTGATTTTTCCTCAAGATTTTTTCTATTTTCTTTATTAATGTGGACAAAGGCTTCACAACCAAAAGTCTTTAAATATGAGTAGTTTACCTTTTTACTTGTCCATGCCTCCTCTGGAATACCTCCATCCAAGGAACTTGAAGGCCCTATGTCTATTAGATGAACAACAATATCTACAACATCTGCCCAAAATTGTAAAGGAAATGCTGCATGCAATATCATGCACCTTGCACGTTCCATGATTGTCTTGTTCATCCTTTCTGACACACCATTTTCCTATGGTGTTCCTGGAACTGTTTTGTCTTCAGCGAATTCCATGGTCTAAAAAATACTTATCAAACTCTTTGTTGCAATATTCGCCTCCATTTTCTGATTTGAGACACTTCAATCTTTTTCTTGTCTCATTCTCAACCAAAGCTTTCCATTTCTTGAAAGTATTAAATACATCATATTTATTTCAAATACAATAAATCTATGTTTTTTTGGTTGCATCATCAATAAAAGTAACATAATAATGAGATCCACCGAGAGATTCCAAAGTGACAGTTGCAGACAAGTAGCAACCAAGAGTTGAGGAGCGTAGTGCAGAGTTGGCAGAAGTGCAGAGTGGTATAGTGCAAAGTCGGCAACAATGAAAATTCCTTAGTGGATATTACAATGACTAGTAGCAGTCATAACTCAGGAGACAAATTCAGCAGACACAATAGATTCAGTAGTTTGGATGATTCTCAGTTACAGATGTTACGGTTGCAGCAACAACGAATGAGAGGGAGTTGTAGTGCAAATGAAGAGATGGAAGCAGTATAGCTGGGTCAGAAGTAGCACATATGCAACATCAAAGTTGCGCAGTGGTTGGCGGGTAGTGGTCAGACATTAACAATGTGGTAGAGAGGTGATACAGAGACAAGGTGTTGTAACAACAATGTTGCAACACTAGAAAACCTTCCTCGCTAAGAGGCAGTGCTATTTTTTGTAACATCAGAGGTGTCCTAATCTCGAAACTTTATGGAGAGGTGTCCACTGATGAATATCTGAACCTTGGGCTTATCCTCCTTGAGGTAAGGCACATATCTCAATGGCTCCAAAAACCTGCTAGTATACTCATCATCTATCATGGAACCCATCTGCAACTCATAAAACTCCTTAGCTATGTCATCATGGTACCTCTCAGACAAGTACTTCTTCTTGAAGAGCCTTTCAAACACATGCCAAGTCAAATCTCCCTCATGCATACCTTTGACATTATTCACGCCTTCCCACCAAATATTTGCTTTACCTTTGAAATTGAAAGTGGTTATATTTGCTTTCATATTTTCCGAATAATTGTGCAACGACATAATTTCTTCATACCAAGCAAACTTGCTTCTGCATCCTGTGAAGTCTTCGTCTCTTCATCAAAGGTAGGTGGCTTTAACTTATTAAACTCATCCAGAAAGTATCCCATATCACTCCTCCTATAAGGATGATAACGATGATGATCATGATGAATGTAAGAGCCAGAACTGGAATAGTACCTGTGTCGATCACCTCTCCTATCCTGAGTGTCCAAAAACATGCCATCTTTGATCGTGTTAGATCTATCTGACTTGTGTATACTAGGATGCCTACTTCCATATTCTCCATTAGTTTTGTCCTAAAGTCCATGGCTTATTCGAAGTGATATCTGTCGCTGCAAATCTAACAAACTCTGAAGTAGTATCACATTCACCTCTGATTATTTCTCTTGTGCCTGCATGATTTTCTCATTGTCTGCTTTGCAACTCCTTATTTGTTCCTTCAGGCTACTCAATGTGTCTACCAAGTCAAAAGAGTGCCCCACACCATGCTGCCCATCTGATTTATAGAGATATTCTATGTAGTCTACCACCTTGCTAGCCATCTGATAGCATAATTCGGGGATGATACATTGTCTGCAAGATCATCAAATCAATGTGACACACGTATAACATAATCATAATATCATATAGACATATATGAAGAAGTGCATCAACGCATAAATATCATTCTAGTTAGGGTCTAGTCATCAATGCAAGGCCATATCAACAATGCATGCTATGACCTCATGCATGACAACAACCATTACTCCATTGCACACATATCCACATGAAACTATCAACATGCATAAGTAATGCCTAATCAGCTACACATACGTATCAACACATGTAGGCGATGATAAGTGATTAATTCTTGTAATCAACCTACAATACGGATACATGTAATCAAAACATTCAAGAATTCACTTGACATACAAGGATGTAGTCAAGTGACATATAATCAACATGTAAGTGGCATATAACCATATGCAACCAGTCATATACCTCTGACGTTGCATCCCACAAAATCACACCAAGTTCCTCATGACAACATTACTACAATCATGATCAACATGACGAAATTCAACAAGCACATGGAATGCAAGTGTAAGAGAAACACATGCATTCATGACCAACACATTCACCCAAGGAGAGTGAAACTTGGCTCTGATACCAATCTGCAACACCGCCTCCTCCCAGGTCCACCTAATCAACTGGCTAGTCAGGGTAAACATGCGATGAGAGAGGATACTATAAGAGATTCAACTTCCTTGGTGACCTTAAGGAAATGGAACCAAAGAAACATATTAAACAAACCCATCCACATCAACAACAACACCCTCAGGAGACATGTCAGCCACTCAGACATCCTGTCCCTGAGTCCCACTGATGATTTAAGCATATTATCCCTTGGTCGTTATCATGTTATAGGCAAGACAACGACCAGAAGGAAAAGTCGCTCTCACAGGAAAGTTTGCTAATGTCCCCGAGACTTGAGCCACTTTTCTAGCCCAGAATACTGACCTTTGCCCAAAACTTGTTCTAACCTTCAAAATACATCAAAGACATGATGACAACAAAAAAATTAAAAAATAAAACTCAAGAATAGGCCTGAGCATCCCCAACCGGGACTGGCATTCCATTAAACACTTGCAATCAATGCAACCCACGGGCTTAGGACACAAGAAAGAGAAAAAATGGCTGAAATAACTTATGAAACATAACCAAAATGATCACCTCCTTCTCCATTGAACTATTATATCATCAATTAGGTCTTGCATCTATCCATTTAACAATTACAAGTAAATACATGAAATAACCATGACATGAACTAGTCATTTAACCATGCTTATAACTAGCATAAAACCATATAAATATCATAGATATGATAGCCATTAAAGCCACATATAAACCAATGAAAAAGTAAGAGAACTTAGCTTTTATTAGTCACAGGTAAATCTGACCAGGTTCAGGACTTCCACATACCACCCGACCGTAGACATGGCTGAACCAAATCTCTCTTTTAGCCAATCACTTCCATGCCATATTCCAAGCATGAATGTGGGCTCTCATAGAACAACCAAGGGAATCCGAAGGTTAAACCACCTCCAACCTCACCAAACAGTGATCACACCAAAACCAGTGCTGTGATCACAATTGAATTGAACTTGGAATTCCATCCAGAATCCATCACTATCCTTGAGGAATTTTCTTCTCTCCTGGGCGGGCTCTCAAGCTTTACCGCAGTCCAATCCCAGATCACTAGGCCCTAAACCGAGACCAGTATCTCAAGATTTACCACAATCCAAGCCCATATTACTATGCCCTAAATCGAGACTTCTCCCTCAGGCTTTACTGTGTATCCTGCCAAAACTGGTCAAGGGATTCTTAAGCCTTTGGGAATGAAACTTGAGACCACCTCCACCCCGGATTCTGAAATCCATCCAGAAAACCAAAGCTCAAAACTGAGATAAACATCCCAACATACCATGGCATCATAAAAATGAAAGGTTAGGATGAAAACCACTGTCATAAGCCGACAAAACGATGCCACCAACATCAAGAGAACCATACACCAACATGCAAAGCCATGTGTGTCCAAACCACCTAGGAAACCACACATTCAAAAGGTTACCTACAAGTATTCCTACTGAAGCTGCCTGATCCTAGTTTCCTTCCTTGATCCTTGCTTTCCTTCCTTTACCTTTTCTTTATTTTCCTTCCTTGATCCAAAGCTAGAGTGCTCCAAGAAAACTCTAAGTGACCAAGAGTGAGAGAGAGAGAATAATGAGATAGCTCCAAACTTGAACTGATGAAGAGCTTACACTGACTAAGATTGAGAAAAAAACATGACAACTGATCCTCATAATCCTTTTTATCAATGAGGCCTTTAATTTCTTCATTTTTCATTATTTTCCTTCAATTTCCTCCTCACATGCAACATGTGACCTTTGACGTTACTTTTCTCCTAATTTCCATTATTTTCATAAATAAATGTTCCAAAATTGCCTTTTTTCATTTTAATGCTTTTCCCTTAGCCTTTGCCAATTTCCTTAGCCAAAAACACACATTGAGTGATGCCCACTAGGATATCTTTGCCCAACATTTAGCTTGGAATGAGTGTCCCTTAACCATGGTCTTATTTTTCCTTTATTAACTTTTATTACATGAAATTTTCACTAGGGTTGTTACAGCATCTCATGCCATTGATGGTATCATTGGAACCATTTCACAACCTCAAATTAAACCATATGCTCCACCTCTGATGAGTTATGGTCAACCCCAGGGAGGGACCAGTTCCTCTTACATATATCCCTCCCCCAATCTCCCACATGGAAACTCTTATCCAGGTCCCAACACGTCATATACATATCCCCATCCGCATCAACAGATGTTAGGGGTAGATGTTTCACCAGTTGTTTATCCTAATATTCCCCATCTCCTTATTATCTGTATGCATTACCTAGCTCTCTAGCCCTGTCGATCGCAACACCCTCGCCTCCCATGCCTCCTCCACCTCTCCGACAACAACAACCTCCTCTACAAGGTCAAGTTTATGCTCAGCAAAGCGTGGCCAATCATGCTAGCTCCATAAAAAGGAAAAAGGGGAAAAGTAACCAAAACCAGGCATCTCAAGGTAATCAAGGTAGTTAGGGTCCACCACCTATTGCACCTCAAGGAAACTAGCCCAATCCCCAAACTCAGCAACATGGCGAACAACCCAAGAAAGACAAGGGTCTTAGTACGAACAAACCTTGTGCCTGTTGTGACATATATGGATATTATTACTCATGAGTGTCCCCTTTTACCTCAGATGCGTCAAGTATGGGAAGCTCAAGTAACTGCTTCTAGAGGATCACAATCCGTATCTCCTCCTCCACCTCCTGCTTTATCTCAACTAGTTGTTCTTCCTAATCCTTTTCCTTACCAAGGATATCTTAATGCTTAACCTACACATGGTCATGCAGATCCCCCAACTCCACCATCTGGTCACAATGATTATCATATTGTTATGATGAATTCTAACGAGGTCAATACCAAGCAATTCAACCTTCAGACTTGATCGTGCTAATATGACAAGCCACCCACTAAGTCAACGACTGAGTCCCAACCCCAAGTTTCCACTAAGCCTCCGTTGTCATCCAATGGTACCTTACATGTTACTCCACCTAATGGAGAGGTTATTCCCAAGATCCCCAAAGCTCCATTACATCAAAAAGTTTCTTATAATAAATCTGCCCATACCTATAGCATAGTAGATGAATTGGCACAATCTCCTACTTCCATGTCAAGGCTGGAAGTCCTCTAGATGTTCCCATCCCAATGGAAAGGCCTACTCTCTACTTTGGGTGATGTGGATCCTCATGATGATCATATGATTTTCTTTGACGTTAACAAGTCAGAACATCCTCCTTGTTGGCTTGATGGGCCTTGATCCATGTTCAACATTAATTAGCCAAGCAAACCCCTACATTAGTGGCCCTTTTAGCATCAATTCATGGAGTGCGGACTGAAGTTCACCCGAAGCAGTATGGGGGGATGTAGGAACCAAGTTTCTGCACCTTGAGATGGCAATGATGTCGTTTTATACCCTAACCCTTCCTTCATGCAGATCAATAAGCCTTTTAGGGCTTATCGATATACCTCCTTTAGTTGTCCCCTGCACCTCCGCGAAGGTCTATGACTGTCTTTCTCGGACCCTAAATAGGTGATCCAGACACTTACGCGCCTCTGTAATTACTCTTACAGCTGTATTTACGATGATTAGCTTAAGTAGTGGATAATTTCAACATGCATTATGATTATCTTCACGTAAATAGATATTCTTACTTGCATTCATATAATAAAGTAAAACACATAGATTTACACATCAATACAACATTCTATCATAAACCCAGTATTTAACATAACATAACACATGTAGTCATAACAGAAGTAAAGTAGCTCATACGTAGGTAATTCTAGAATATTTCTCTTTATTGATGCTCATATCTCTCTTACATAGTTGTAGGGGTCCGCGCGCTCAGCTGCAGACTTCTACAATAGGCCTTTACACACTTAGTTGTAGAGCCTCTCTCCTATGCTAAGAATCCTCGTTCTTAGCCCTCATAGACCCATTACATCAATGAATCTTCAAAACATATCTGAACTGAACTACCAACCTAAATAAATATAACGAATTGATTTTGAGGATTTATTGCTTGGTTTGACATGGTATCAGAGCCAGCGCCATTTTTGGCTTCCCTCTGCTTTGTAACTCCCTATTTTGCCTATGCTCTACATTTTTTTATAGGCTGACATCTCTGTCAAATCCCTGCAAAATCTCATTCATTGTTGAAGTGCACTACTGCATTGAAGGAGTCGATTGGAGCTAGTTGTTTCCTGGAGGTGCTGTGGAGTGAGATGGGGTCAAAACTCTTGGCACTGCTAGTGCCTCCACATAGGAGGAAGGAAGGCCGAGACTTATGAATATAGAAATTATCCGTGGAGGATTGGTAACTGATCATTGTTGTGTGGGAGTTGGTAAAATGACCACTCCTCACCATATTCCAGTTAATGCTCTTCCATATCCATTTCATACATTGAACTCTGCGTCCATTTCCACGCTCACCGCACTCAGTTGTTTTGAAGTTGTGGTATACGATGTGGTTTTACATTGTTTTGAATCCACAACTGTAACATACCATATTATTGTTTCATATATTCCGCAGCTGTAACGCCAAACCATATCAAAGCTTTTAATATGCTACTTTTTTAATACACCATTTTAATACATGTGCGTTGCCTCTGTTGTGTAATATTGCACTGCCTATTCTATCTATAATGGTAATACCGCACTGCCTATTCTATCCATAGAATCGTATATTTCCAAGACATATTCAGCTTGTTGTTCGCAATGACGAGGAACTAAGCAAATTGTTGGGTGTTGTAATCATTGTCAATGGATTAGTCCTTGGTACCAGAACTGAGACCTCGTTCTGGTGTATGATGCACTACAGCCTGGAAAACGCCTGAAGCGGTGAGAAAATGTATATGGATGGTATTGGCGATAAGGATTCGTGGTGAAAGGGCCTAAGCTTCCGTTCTCTGAAAGATTTGTGCCATTTAAGATCACCATTTTTTGATATATAATTGCCTCTTATGTACTTATTAGACTGCTACTTTGAATATGTACTGATTTGTTATGTGAGTTATGCAACTCTAGTTTCTGGTCGCAGTACATTCTAAATGAACCAACATATTGCGTATTTCCTTGGTGATGAAACTTCATATGGTCGATTTAAGACTGCTCGTTTTAATACACTGTTGTTTTAATTATCCCTCATTATCTTTTTCAAAGTTAAACAGAGTTTCCCACCAGAAGTACAATTTTTTACAGTATATTGCGAGAAGTATTTTTTTACAGTACACAGATTTTACAATGCATTCAATCATATCCATTGTGGGAATAGTTCTCACTGGCAAAGAGAACTATCTTGAGTGGTCCCGGATGATAAAACAAACCCTCATTTTCAATGAGTTGTGGAAAGGAGTGTGTATTCGAGACGAAGACAAAGAGCCAGAGCAACCTACCTCAACAAAGAGTTTGCCATTTGGGAAAATAAGAATAGCAAATCCTATACATTAATTGCAGCATCTGTAAGTGAAGAGGTGAGTCGCCATATTTCGCCATTTTCAATTGCTTTCGAAGCCTTATAAAAGGTGAAAGAACTCTATGACTCACATTCAACTCATGATTAAACTCTTCACTCTTGAATTACAAAATAATGATCCTCTTGCTCTTGCATCCAAAGTAAAATCTATAATGCATGATATCAAAGCCACTAAGGTTGAATTGGATATTCCTCTTATCGCTTTTATCAAGGAAATTTATCCTACTTACTCCAATTATCTTGAGTCATTGTAAGCAAATGGAAATCTCAAAGACATTACCTTTGACTCTCTTGTGAAAAAATTGCTGAAAGAGAGAAAGCTTTTGGAAAGAAGACAACCCCTGAATATTCTGAAGAGGATGTGTGCCTTGCTTATAAATAAAAGAATCTTACCCAAGATTCTTCCAAACGAAGAGGTGGTCGAAGAGGAAGAGGAAGATATTTAATAGGTAGGGGGGAAGACACTCTCAAGGAGAAAAGTCAAATTTGCATTGCATACGCTGCAAAAGAAATGGATCACATGATGCCTCTACATGCAGGTTACCTAGGGATGAAATTGAGCAGCAAAGAAACCAACAGAAAGGTAAAACTAATGACACAGACAAAGGTAAAGCACCTAAATCTGATCATTATGATGTGGCACAACGTAAAATCGGAGTAAATGAAGATTTATTTAATGCTTCACTTGCTTCTTGGAAAAATGATTGGTTGCTTGATTCAGGAGCAACTTGCCACATGACTCATAGAAAAGATTTTTTTGAAGAATTTACTGACAATTTTGATGGAGCAGTATACTTTGTAGACCAATCAAAACTCAAGCCATCAGGGCTTGGCACAATCAGGCTCAAATTGCCTGGTCTTCTAGACTTTCTTCTGCATCATGTTCTATATCTCGCACAACTGAAGAGAAACTTGCTATCCTTGGTCCACATCCACCAGTAAGGTCAATCCATTCATATGTTTGATGGAAAGTTTGAGGTGAGAAAAGCATCTGACCACTCACTTGTCATGAGAAGAATAGAAGAAGAAAGGCTTCTCAAGCTGCAGGGTACCTCTGCTCGTGCACAACATTTCTCATACAACTCTCATTATGAAGAAGGTACACTTCTATCAAGTTTATTATGGCATGCTAGATTTTGACATTTGAACTATGACAACCTTCGCTTGTGGAAGAAAAATGGTGTTGCTGGTGTGCCTACAATTCCTAGGAAACTTAAGCAATGTGATGCTTGCATTCTAGGAAAGCATAGCAAACAGACTTTTCATGACTCACATTCAAGAGCACATAGAAAAATTGAACTCATTCATTCAGATTTATGTGGTCCAATGCATGTTCCTTCTGCAAATGGAAATAAATATATGATGACATTTATTGATGACTACACGAGAATGTGTTGGATTTATTTATTGAAGAACAAATCTTATGCTTTTCAAACATTCAAGAACTTTGATACATGGATTGAAAATGATGGAAAATCTCATATTGGCTCTATCACATTGATAATGGAAAAGAATATACTTCAAATGAATTTGAAAACTATCTTCACCAACATGGGATCAAACATCAAACAATTGTGCCTTATAACCCCCAACAGAATAGTGTAGCTGAAAGAATGAATAGGACAATCTTAAATATGGTGCGCTCCATGATGTTTTTCAAAAATGTAAAATTGATGTTGTGGATTGATGCAGTTCTATGTACTGTATATATAAATAATAGATGTCCATCTAATGCTATCAGAAACAAGACTCCTTATGGAATGTGGTATGGGCACATTCCTTCGGTAAAGCATCTCAGGGTCTTTGGTTCCACCTGTTATGCCTTGATACCAAAGATACATAGAAACAAACTTGGTGCAAGAAGTCATACATGTATGTTCCTAGGGTATTCAAACACCTCCAAAGAATATCGTCTCTATGATGAAGTCAATAAAAAGTTTGTTGTATCTAGAGTTGTAATCTTTCTTGAATCATCCAAAATTGACAATGTTGTTCAGTGGCAACTTGATCACTTGGATAGATTTGCAAATGCAAAATCATTTCAATAATTTGATAATTAGATTCCACATCTTGAAGGGGGGATTCCTATACTAGATCAACCTATGGAATTTTCTTTTGAAGAACTCCCTCCCCCGCATGAAACTCCAATAATGGATGATAATTTAAGTGATGTGATTGATAGAATTGGGAGACTCAGTCTTGATTCAGTCCCAAATAAATCAACCGAGCAGCCTGGACCATCTGAGAAAGGTCCCCCAAAGTGGCTAACAAAGACACTTGAAAGTGTTCATCCTGATGAGGTTGGAAAGACAGGAATTAGAAATTCAAATCGGAAAAATGGAGGTGATGTAGATGACTCTGATTCACCTGTTGATATGGATGTTTCTTATGATTGTGAATTGAATTTGTCTACAGATTTCGAACCAAATTCCTTCAAAGAAGCTTCTTCTCATGATGAATGGAAAGAAGCGATGCAAAAGGAGTATGATGCCCTGATGAAGAATGGCACTTGGAAGCTGGTTGATCCTCCATTAGGAACCAAACCAATTCGCTGCAAGTGGATCTACAAGAAAAACTATAAAGTAGATGGCTCACTTGACAAGCACAAAGTCAATCTTGTGGCAAAAGGTTTTGCATAGAAGGAAGGGGTTGATTATGAGGAGACTTTTTCCCCCACAACAAAATGCGCTACCATCCACACACTCTTTGCCCTAGCAGCTTAGAACGGTTGGAAAGTCCATCAAATGGATGTAAAAACTTCTCTCTTGAATGGAGATCTAAAAGAGAATGTTTTATGTCCCAATCTGAAGGATTTGCTGTGAAAGGACATGAACATAAAGTATGCAAACTTGTGAAATCCTTGTATGGCCTCAAACAAGCACTGCGATCGTGGTATGAAAAACTAACTGAGTATCTTCTGAAACTCAATTTCAAACATTATGATCTTGATGATACAACTTTATTTGTCAAGAATGTTGGCAAAACAGTTGTATATCTTATGGTATATGTAGATGATATTTTGATGATAGGAAACAATGAAAGCTACATTACATCCATAAAGAAGGAATTAAGGAAAGGTTCTGAAATGACTGATTTGCGCTATATTCATTACTATCTTGGTATTGAAGTAACTCAACATTTGAAGTCCATATTTATTTCTCAAAAGAATTACATTGGAGATCTATTGAATAGGTTTGGCATGAAAAAATGCAATCCTCTTACTACTCTAATGGAACAAAACTTAAAGCTCACATCCATTGAAGGAAAAGAATTTGAGGATGCAACAAAGTATAGACAACTTGTAGGAAGTCTCAACTACCTAACTACTACTAGACCATACATTTCGTTTGCTATTAGAACCCTCTCCAGGTTTACGCAAAAGCCTTGTGAGGGACATTGGTCTGTTGCAAAAAGATTTCTAAGGTACTTGAAGGGAACTCAAGACTTTGGAATCAAGTATACACAGGTGGACGACTTCAGCTTAATTGGATACTCTGATTCAGACTTCGATGGAGACAAAGAAACAGGGTATCTACTTCAGGTTATGCTATTAGTCTTCGATCAAGAGTTGTCTACTAGAGATCACACAAACAATCAGTTCTAGCAGATTCCACAACAGAAGCAGAATATGTGGTAGCAACTGAGGCAACAAAAGAAATTGTGTGGCTCAGGAAAATTCTTGATGATTTGCAGGTTAAACAAGTACAATCGACTCCACTCATGATTGACAATACCTCAGCAATAAAGTTGGCCAAGAACCCAAAGTTCCATGATCGAATGAATCACATCAATACTAAATATCTTCTAATTCGACATCATGTTGAGGCCAAAACAATCCATCTCCGTTGTTGTTCCACTAATGAGCAAATTGCAGACATCTTCACCAAAGCGCTTGGAAGAGAAAATCTTGAAAGATTCAGAACGATGCTTGGACTCACAACATCCCTTTAGATTAAGGGGGGGAATGTTGACACTTAATCATTAGGATTGGGTGAATAAGTGCAATTGATGTAAATAAATAATGGAAAATATGAAGAGTCACCGGGAGATGAAATGAACAGTCTCTCCCTCATGTATATATTAAAGACCAACCTGAATGAATATAATGAATTGATTTTGTGGAGTTATTGCCTGGTTTGACAGACTCTTCTAAGACTTCCCTTTTTATAAATTCCCATGGTCCGTGGACCAAGGGTGGATCTCATAAAGCCGACACAAGTTACATAAACTAAGGGCAGTGACCCTTGATGAATCTTTATATCTTCACACTCCGGGACCATAAAATACGGAGAATTTACATTATTTATACAAAACTTGGGCCTTTAGCCCCAAAACTTGGGCTTTTAACCCCAAAATTGACCCTAGGGGACCCCTTCCCAACAACCCCCCAACAAAAATATGGTGACTCGCCCCCGAGTCACTCTGCTGGCATGGAGATCTTGTCACGAAGACCACCCAACTCCACTTATAATACTGCAACCTCGGCGGTACACTCCATCGCCGCCTCCTTAGCTTATGCGACCAACTGCTTTGTTGCTGGTGCTGCGCTATCTACCTATATTTTCTGTTGTATTTTCTACAGACTAGCCAATTTTCCTTCGATGGTGGCGATGACCACATAGGCTTCATCTAGCCAAGGCTCCAATATGGCCTTCAATATTGCCTCCTTGCATTGTCTTGTGTCCACGTATTCTTTCAGTGTCTTCACTTCCTGCAGCTTCGCCAACCTCTGTGTGATGGTGACAGTGAACACCATCGCTTTGACCTCGTCATACTTCAGTTGTAGTTCCCTTGCCTCTGTTTCTAGTTGTTGCACATTGGGATCTTCCTGCAAGCTGGTAACTAGTTCAAGTGGCTACTCGAAGAGCGAAGTGAAATCCTTCACTGCATCATCTACTACGGCAACTGCATCCTTGAAAAATTATTCACGCTTTTCTATGAATTTGGGTGGAGTCGAAGGTTGGGCCCTCAACTCGAGTTCTATGATATTAAGGTTCAGTTCAAATTGAACCTTAGCCAGCTCTGTCCTTGCATCGCACACACTTGCATCGAGCTTCCGACTTCTGGCGTCGACTGATGCATGTTCTGGGATGTTTAGCTCCATAACCGTCCTGTCGGCCTCAGCTACCACAACTGTGGTGTTCTCATTCTTCTCTGTGATATTATTAAGAAGACTAATCACATAAGTCTTTTCTATGAACATCTAGGCATTGTTGACCTTTTTCTCACTGATCACATTCAGTGCACGCTGCTCTCTGGCCCAAAGTTCCGTGATCACACCATCTTGCAAGGTGTGAAGGGCCTCACTTGGCAACAGGACCAAGTTAAACCCAACCTTCTTGAGACTGTTGATGTTGGCCCTCTTAGCTTGCACTTCCATAGTCAATGCTCCGTCTAGAAGCACGACGACCCGGGGATCCAAGGAGTGGAACAACTCCGCTGCTTTTGAGGTCCTAGGCACTAAGCTAGTTGATGTCGTGTTGTGTTGTCCCACACTGGTCTACACTTGAGTGGCCTAGATTTGCAACTCGCGTAGACCTGTTTGAATGGCGATCAAGGCTTGCTTCTGCTGCTGCTCAAACTGCTGCAGTAGTTCCGTGATCGCGTGCCTCACTGTGTCCTCGATATCATTTAGATCACCTTTAGTCAAAGTGATCAGGTCAAGTGATGACTTGCTAGCCTTGGAATTCTTCTACAACCCTACTTTTTCCTACTCCCTCGTGCACTTAACCCGGAATGGAGTAGTCCCGGGCTCTACACATCCCTGTCTTGATAACTGATCATATTCCTCTATCTCTGGTGAAGGAGACCTTTGAATTCTATCAGAGTCATGCTCTTCTTATTCTTCCTCCTATTTTTTCTGCTTTTTAGCAGCACACTATGCTTTAGCTTTTTCCTCAGCCTCCTTTTTCCTCATTTCTGTGAATTGCTGCCTTTTAACCTCGCCTCTTCCTTCTTCTACTTCATTGTAGACTTACTAGACCCAACTGACAAGTCTAAGGCTGTGTGCCACTCTGCTGGCCAAATCTCAAGGACTGCGACGATTGCATCATCCATCACCAAGTATGGAAGATCATACCAATTTTTCTCGGGGTCCTTCCACACTGATGGAAACGCAGTGGAACTTCACCTTGAACTCCACATATTCTGACAACTGCTCAAAGATAGTTGGTGAGAGTCGTGGCTTGTAGTTGATTGTGGCACAGATGCTTGCCTCCATTAGCTCCCAAAAGATATTGTTGTCTTTGATCCTCACGGCATCCTTGGTGGCCTAAAGCGAAGCAAAATTCGCTACTTCTTGTAGATCTGACTCGACCGAAGGAAACTGGCAGTCCTCTGGTAGCTCCCATGCAACCAACACTATTGATAACAATAGCCAAGAGTAGTGAAAGGTTTTACTCTCGTATTGGGCTTCTCTGTAGTTAGTGAGGAGCTCACCACAGAGGTAGTGTGCCCAATTAAATTGTATGCCCTCCATGCACTAAGTCGCTAAAGACACAAATGGTGCGGGAACCTCATCTACGTGAAACTTTCTCATGATTTTTCCTGCCAAAATCTGGGCGGTTGTCGAGCTGTAAAAAGGGTCTCTTTCACCTCTAATTACCTCACATTAGTTTGTCAATCCAGGAACGTTTTGTTATTCCAAAGAGTGTCTCAGTTTTAGGCTATCATTTACCAGAGTAATGCTAGTAGTATAGTGCTAAAAAATACAAGAGTAAATGGATGCTTGTTTACAACAAACTACTTTTAAAGACTAAACCATACATTAAGAAAACTAAGAAATTTATCAGTCAAGGGTTTGGTAGCAGTAACTCATCCCTTTGTAAACTGATGGAACCACAGGAAATCAGGGAACAGATCATTGATCTGGGAGCCAGACAGTAAATGTCAATGCCCACTACAGTCTCGGATCATTCTACACACCGAAGCAATAATAATGCGAATAACAGGAAATGGAACAACAAATAAGATATGGAACAACAAATAAGAAATGGAACAACAACTAGGAAATTGTAACAACAATTAAGTTTAATGAGCAACAACACCTTAGTCTGCAACAATCGTGTCCTACAGAAATCAAATGGAAATCCTCTACCTTTAAGGATGAATCGAACAACACACCGAAATAGAACAACACTGATTAATAATGGACTATAGAACAGTGCTTGAAAACCACACATACATGCACATGGCACACCTTAAAAATAATCTGATCTTGGTAATCCAGTTATCAACCTTAGTTATAAAGCATACGACTTTATTTGTAATGGAATGGTAACATTAATAGTTTCAACAATCGCAAGGAAATATAATCTCTATGATGAATTCAGTAATACCAATGGATAAGTGTACAACACAGATACTCTGTAATTGAATAGCAACAGTATTCTGTAAAGAATGGCAATATTATATCCGCACTTAAAGGAACAGTAACACGTTGCAAAGTTAATATAATGGTTTTGCCTTAGAAATGATATTACTCAGTAAATCAAACGTAACAGAGCTGTGATGTAAAATAACAGAACATATCAGATTACTGAATAGAATTGATAAGCAAAACCATGCATAAAACAAAAGTACTAGTACAGGAGCAAGTGTTCCACCAGTACCGGGCCCTTAGCCTCCAGGGACACATCGCTTGAAGTTATTCCAGGATCAGAGATGAAATAGCAACCAAGTTTGTATTAATGCATAAGACAGAATTATAATGGATCACTTCTCAACGAGAGTCGATGATCAAAGTCTCAACTTTAAAGAAATTACATAAAACCATAACAGACTATCCCCCCGGTGTTGTGGGGAAAAGTATCCGATGCGGATGACCCTATCCCTACTCTAAAGGTGACAGTCTTTAGCAACAACTGAAAGTAAAGCTTTGATGATTTCCTTTATGAAAGTACAGAGAGAAGGAAAAGAAGGTCAACTAATCTGGTGTCCTTCACTTAGTCGATCCTTGTCCTCTTTCTTTGTCTCTTGTTCCCAGCTCCTTGCTCTCTTTGCCGGTCCAGCTACACACAGATCCTGCACAAAACAAGATAGGAAACTACAAGATACATGTACTCATAACTGAAGCATGGATTAGGGTGAATCAAATATACATGTAAATACAATACATCAATGCAATACAAGTATATAGGAGAACATGCAAAACTTTATTGATAGAAGTAACAGGGTTCTGAGAAGGTTACAACCAATGATGGCTCCAATCCAGCAGCACCTCCCCAGCAGCAAGAACTCTCCTCTTCACCTCTAGTAAAACAATCACCCAATAGCTCTAACTGTAATCCAACAGCACCTCCTTGCTTAACACAAAATTCCAGCCTCCATAGACCTCATAGAAGAGCTCTATATATAGGAGAGAAGAAGAGAGGATGAGTCAGCTTGAGACTGACATGAAGCTGCCTTGTGTCCTCTCCCTCTTCAGTTAATCTTCAGTTCTTGAGTCCACTTGGAGATCCTTGCTTACACATGGTGATCAAGTACCTCTTACTCATCACAGGGCGAATCTCATGAGCCAAGTGTCAGTTTGGAAGCTTCCTGGGCAATTGACACCTTGCAGAATGACTGTGCCACTTGGCCAATCTCGCCCAGCGCAGGTAGCCTTCATTAAATTTGACTTCCAGCGCAGGTACAAGGAGGGACAGTTGTATTCCAGCGCAGAAGCTCAGTGGAGCAGCTGACATGATCCAAAATAAGCCTGTTTTGAAGTGTTTTCAGGTGGAGAACTGATTGGAAGTGCTGTTGTTTGATGACCTTGTTCTTTTAGGGGTAAGAACAACATGTTTAGGGACTGAGGATCCCTGTAATTATCGACATTTCATGCTCCACGACGCGAGGCACAAAAATGTCTATAACAGTTGCCCCCTAAAGTATGAGGCCGTTTATCGGGTGAAATGCTTTATCTAGAGGATCCGAAGTTCGTTCTAGTGCTGAGGAGAGTGCCCTGTAATACAATACAATACAATACATTATTTTTCATTCTATTTTCATGATCTAGCTGAGGCGGGCATTCCCATGCTCAGCTTTTATAAATACATTTTGGTACATATGACAGACGATCGTCTGAAGGTAGACTGATAATTTTCTGCTGAAATTATCATCCTTTGAATAGGATGATCATCTGCTGCAATGATGTACATGGCAAATGCTTTTATATTTCCTGAATATATATCGCAACCCGGATGGATGAAACTAGATCCGGGGTCTTCAAACTCGTTCGATCTTCACTCTAAGTACAAGTCGATCCATGTGAGAATTGCACTGAAGTCGAACATGGAAAGACATCGCTTGATTACCGGTCAATAATGAAAACCGTTAACAAGCGCGAGAGGAATCACCAATAATGACGATGACCCTCAAGGTACTGCAGTACAATTCACGTGGCGTGAATACAGGACTTGGCGTCGAACGCCACGCAAAATCTTCTGGTCGAAGGTCATTGATGTATACCTGTCGCCGGAAGTGAGAAACTTGCCATTGAGGCATGCAAGCTTCAAAGTACTGGGGGGGGTGTTCCTAGATCAACTTCTTGGATAATGAGCTGAAGTCGACAAGAAGCGATCCATCAAAGGAGGGCCTTAATGAATCCCACATCAATGACACGGAACGGAGCTAATGATTTTAGTGGAGGTGAAAACAAACTGTGACATATGATTCAGGGTGGCGATCATGAATGGATGAAGGATAGTGTATGGTAGTGGATGGGACACGGTTGACACTTTCAGAATGACCCCTCTTGAACATATAACGACACTGATGCGATGGATCGGTAGCATTACCCCAAATGTGGATGGTTTGGCGAGGACCATGGTGATGAGACCGGTGAATGAAACAACCCAACCCGATGTGGTACGGAGGAAAAGTGTCATGTTCAAGAGTGACTTGCTACCATTAAACTTCGAATGTTCTCCCAATTTTTCCCCAGTCATTTCTGACCAGTACCTCTTTATTTTTGTCAAGCTTGAGGAGGATAACATATGCTTGTTCTATAACCTGCCCTTCGGGCAAGCCCATCGCTATGATTTAACGAGCCTAGCGATAGGGAAACTCGCTCTCGTCTAAAGACAAGTTTGTCGCTATTTAATCATTTTAACGAGTCTAACGACAAAGAAAACTCGGTCCTTTTCATTTTTAGAGAGTCTGAAAAGGTACAGAAAGTCAACTCCATAATTCCTTTTTCGTCAGCTAATCCCTTAAGTCTGAAAAAGTATAAAACAATACAGAAGGGATGGCTGTTCGGTACTTTTAACGAGCCGAACAAGACAAGCGCTCGATCCTTTTGTGCAATAATCCCTCAAGTCCAAAAAGATTAAAATTTAGAGGAGGGATAGCGTTCCGGTCATTTAACGAGCTGGAAGGCCAAAACTCGGCAAACTTTTCATATTTTACGAGTCAGTGAAAAGAGCTGAAAGAAGACTCATCTTTTGAGGAACGAATGATAAACAGGGATAGCTACAGATTCCAGGTACAGGTTGGAATTTTCCAATCACGGCAGTGTCACAAGGATGGCTAGGTGAAATCACTCTTCGCAGCTGTTTCTCAAAAGAGGTAAACACACAAATGGAAGTGAATGATCGGCCAAATGATGGTGGAGGTGATGGATGAAAACACGACCAAGGCTCTTATGGCTGATGAATTTACGATCTCAAAAGGTTATTTACCGGTTCATTTTTTCCATGAGCTTGAACTCTGGGGGAAACTTTTGCTCACACTTTTCTATTTTTTAACGAGCATAGATTCAGTCATAAAACTGCTCGAATTTTGCGTTTATTTTTTAACGAGCATGAACTATATGCTAAAACTGCTCGATATACCAGTCATAAAAAAGAACGCCCTCCGTAAGGACCAATTTTTATAGAGCTTATGCCTTACCACAGCTATGCTCCAATTTTGGCAAATTTTACTCTTGCCCCACAGGCTTCTTTCATACAAGTTTGAAAACGGCTAATCTTAAAACCAGATAAATAACCGCCTCTAGCTTGCACTCCAGAAGGTTTGCATGCCCCCAGGTATAGGATAGAATTTCGAGGCTGCCCCTCCTCTCCCCTACTTTTGCTTTTCTTTGGGTGTTCACATTTACTTGTCATCTTGCCAATCTAATGCTAACGATACTTGTCTTCTCGTTATTCTAAGAGGTCTTACGCAGTACTCAGGCTTCCCGTCGGCCCACTTTTAACAAACAACTATTTGTGACAATAGAAGAACATCACTCAAAGATAAAACATTGGCATTATTGAGGGAGGCTTGCCTCTTTCTTATTATTCCAAAGAAGGTTCGATTTGCTGCCGCAAATCAATCTCTTTCTTCGGCGGTGTCTATCATTGGGTTGTCCAAAGATGGTTACCCTCTGTCACAACAATACGGTCTCCTTCTTCGTAGACTGCCCCTGCTTATCCTTCAAAACATATGTTTCGATGGGCGAGGCTTGAATTCAAAGATGGTTACTACTTGTTGCAATAAGGGAATTCCTACTTGGGCATTGCCCACTTTTTTAGACAAAGGTGAATGACTTTTGTCAAACACATAACTTTAACAAAAGATCATTATTCCAGAACAACCCCACTTCCTACGGACAGGGTACGGACTAGTCATGTTCTTCTGCGGAAATTCTGTCTTATACCCGGAGTTTCTTCTGCCCGAAGCAGACCAGGGTGCATGCCCCCTGGGTCCTAGTCTTTCTTTCCGAATTACTCGCGCTCATCGGGAAGGAGGACCGGGGGTGGAGGCGAATCTTGAGTGAACAGACCATTTAGGAATGGTATTTGACTATTTGCGATGCGAGATCCCGGAAATGAAAGTTGGTCTACGAGCTTGACCACCCTTCCTTCGTGTGGAAAACACATTACTCTAAAGAGTGAGGAGACTATCGCTCCCATGCAATAAATATAGTCGCGTCCAAGGAGTAGGTTATAATCCAAGGGTCCTTGAACTACCATCACGTTCATCCTGACGGTCTTCCCTTTCAATGTAACAGGTACATCGGGGAGGATCCCTAATGGTCGACTGGTTCCTTTATCAAAACCTGAGAGATTTCTCAACTCAGGTAAAAGCGCTGGGGAACCCAGTGCTTTCCAAGCAACAGAGGAAAGGATACTCACAGACGCCCCTTCATCAATGATAGTACCAGCCATAATCATTCTATAGATCTGGACAATGATTCTGAATGGTGTACTGGCTGGTAACCGGGGTCTGCCTAGTTGATTCCAATCAAAGGATACAACCAGGTTGCTTGGTGGTGGGACCGAATATACGGCCGGATATGACTCTGATGATGTTCCTTCCTGCGATAAAGGAATGGGCGCATTGCCCTGATGCTCATCGGAGTCGGTGCTGATGAAAAGAACCTGGATGGTGTCATCCTTATTCTCTTCAGTGAGGGTGTCGCATGAAGATGATTCTTCGGCGACGGTGTCATTTGAAGACGGGTCTTCAATGACGGAGTCATTGAACGATAGAACCTCTGAAGGAAGAAACGGGCCAACTGCCGTATCGACCTTTAGACTTTCGTCTGGTCTGGATTCAGTAGGTTCATTCTCAATGACCGACACTTCAGCTGACCACTTGAGCGGGTCAACTGGATTTTCAACTATCGAGGGATTAGGCGCGAGTTTTTGATATCCAGGAGGAAGCCGCAACGGTGAAACCGGGCGATCTTCCAAAACTCTCTTTGCCTCATCTAAGAATGGACATTTGTGGAGGGCATGACTGCCTTCACACAATAGACAGGGTGATCTTGGACCCCTTCTTCGTCCTTCACTCTCGCTAGTTGACGGAATGCAATCAACATGACAACCAGAGGTTGATGCTACCGGATTGTGCAACCTTGGGGACCAGTCCCTTAGTATCCGGGGAATACAAGGACAATCACGATGGAAGTGGATCCCTTTGCAAATGACACATGGCGATTTAGGCCCGGTCAGTGCAGTGTGTGGGTTTTTTTCAGCTTTCTTCTGCTTGCCCCCAGTCGCCTTCGCCAGAGGCTCCTTCTGCTTCTTTTCTCTCTTCTTCTTTTCCTTCTTCCCCTTGGGAGGCTGACTTTTGCCAGCTCTACATTGCGAAGATGAAGGATCAGAGGAAGTATCATAAGAAGTGGAAGGCTGGTGGGTAGTTCTAGATTGTTCTGACTGTTGATTCGACTGCTCAGGATTAGTGGCGATCTGGACTACATTAGTTGAAAAGAGCCATACAGGGAGGCCGATTGTCAATCCTGGAAGCGACAATGTAGCCATATGAGGCGCACCAACATCTCCCCAAGAGGAGAAGGGATTTGGACTTCCGCCAAGGTTACTTCCTTGGTTGGTGGGCTCCATACTTTTCAACTGAAAGATCAACGTGGGAATAACAGGTGATTATGTTCCGCTTAAAATAAATTTTATTAACGACGCTTTTAGACACAAACTTGCTTTTTCATGTTTTAAGAGTCGAGAAAAAGCTAAAGATGACTCTAGTCGCCTTCGATGTATTAACGAGCCCGAAGTGACAAATGCTCGGTTGGACTTTTTCAGTTATAGAGTTTGAAAAAGGCCAAAAGAAACTGCTCTGGAGATCTAGGCAGAGGGTGTGCCAAACCTTTCGCGAAACCACAGAATACGTTTTACGGTACGGGTGGTCGATCTTCGTGAATGCTGTGTTCACTGCATCGCGATCAGTAGGGCGGCCGACACGGTTTCCTAAGGATAAAGGATAAAAGCCTATAGGGTTCTCCCAATATACGCGACGGTACGCGGGAGCTCAAGTCCGTGTTAGTGCCACCGACTCTCAAGAGGAATCACCCACCTTCGTAGAGATCGACAGTCACTATGTTTAACGACGCCGGAACACGTCTCTACCTAGACCTCTAGATGTTTGCGTCAAATTCCAAAGCGTTGTTATGTAAATTGAGTTTATTTTAATGTTGATCTTTCTTAACAGTTTGCCTTTCAGGTTCGCCACGAGATGTATATATACAACTTCCTATATGCAATCTAAGAATGAGAAGCAAATCTTTTCAATCTTTCAACTTTGAAAACCTTAATCTACTGAGGGAAAAGAAAGACACAACTTTTTCCACAGATCAAAGAACACACACTAAAATGCACGTTTTCCTAAATCGTCAAGCATACAGTCAAATGCAAAATGCACAATGCATGTATTTCTTTTCGTTATCCTTAATGTTGATGCTAGACAAAAAGGAAACTGTTGTATAATTTTGAATCTAATTTCAAGTAGAAATAAACAAGCTTGTCCACAATCAAAAAGACACCTTATGATAGACTTGTTTAAACACAGGAAATGTATAGATTCAAACCATAAAATGAAAAACAAACAAACTCAAACAGCCATGAACAGTAATAAAACTAGCTCTTAAGATCACAAAGACACTTTTACAGTTCAGGATCTAAGAGGCCACAGCTATACTGGTTCGCTTTTCACAATGGGAAACTGTAACTGAAACAAGAAATACTGAAAGAACATTCACAGTTTCATCACACAACTGAGGCGGAATAATGTCAAGGAGAAGGGTTTACAGTAAGTACAATGACCAGCAAGCAATCAGCAAAAAATCAGTGAAAACAGGGCCAAGACACAATGGGAAAGCTGAGCAAGACAATGGCTAACTGGACCAGCGCAGGTTCTCGTCTGCCAGTTTGACTCTCAGCGCAGTTCCCGAAGGGAGCACCTGCACTGTAATGCAGACTGCCTGTGGACAGCCTGCACTGACACACGAGAGTTGCGTCTGCAAAGTTTTTTGGGTCATAAAAAGCTCAAAAATGCACTGTTTTTGCTGAAATAAAAAGCTATAGGTCAAGTACAGGCTAAGGGATGATCAAGAGGATGAAGATCTATCACAAAGAGTAAAGAGTCTTTTGTAGATAAGCTCTTCAAATCTTGAATTTGCTCAGCAAATGAGCAAGAGTAGCAGTCCCTCTACTTCGCTTTTGATATAGTCAAAAGCTTTTCGATTTGGTACTCTTTTCTTCAAGAAATGAATAGCAAAGTACTACAAACACCAACAAGATACTAGGCTCCCCAGCGGAGTCGCCAGTTTGTTGTGGGGAAAAGTATCCGATGCGGATGACCCTATCCCTACTCTAAAGGTGACAGTCTTTAGCAACAACTGAAAGTAAAGCTTTGATGATTTCCTTTATGAAAGTACAGAGAGAAGGAAAAGAAGGTCAACTAACCTGGTGTCCTTCGCTTAGTCGATCCTTGTCCTCTTTCTTTGTCTCTTGTTCCCAGCTCCTTGCTCTCTTTGCCGGTCCAGCTACACACAGATCCTGCACAAAACAAGAGAGGAAACTACAAGATACATGTACTCATAACTGAAGCATGGATTAGGGTGAATCAAATATACATGTAAATACAATACATCAATGCAATACAAGTATATAGGAGAACATGCAAAACTTTATTGATAGAAGTAACAGGGTTCTGAGAAGGTTACAACCAATGATGGCTCCAATCCAGCAGCACCTCCCCAGCAGCAAGAACTCTCCTCTTCACCTCTAGTAAAACAATCACCCAATAGCTCTAACTGTAATCCAACAGCACCTCCTTGCTTAACACAAAATTCCAGCCTCCATAGACCTCATAGAAGAGCTCTATATATAGGAGAGAAGAAGAGAGGATGAGTCAGCTTGAGACTGACATGAAGCTGCCTTGTGTCCTCTCCCTCTTCAGTTAATCTTCAGTTCTTGAGTCCACTTGGAGATCCTTGCTTACACATGGTGATCAAGTACCTCTTACTCATCACAGGGCGAATCTCATGAACCAAGTGTCAGTTTGGAAGCTTCCTGGGCAATTGACACCTTGCAGAATGACTGTGCCACTTGGCCAATCTCGCCCAGCGCAGGTAGCCTTCATTAAATTTGACTTCCAGCGCAGGTACAAGGAGGGACAGTTGTATTCCAGCGCAGAAGCTCAGTGGAGCAGCTGACATGATCCAAAATAAGCCTGTTTTGAAGTGTTTTCAGGTGGAGAACTGATTGGAAGTGCTGTTGTTTGATGACCTTGTTCTTTTAGGGGTAAGAACAACATGTTTAGGGACTGAGGATCCCTGTAATTATCGACATTTCATGCTCCACGACGCGAGGCACAAAAATGTCTATAACACCCGGGCTAACAGTGCTGCCCCTTTGTATAATGGCGAAGGCGGAGATGTCCAGGTGCAAAAATAGTTAAAGCAGTGATCCCTCAGGATCAAAGGATCCTGAGGGATTCACCAAACCATTGGCTCTTAGTTATCTCTTTACTTTCTTGCACCGAGCTGATATCTACATTTCCTTTCCTGGGCTGATACGCTTTGATTTGGTTTGCCTTGTTTGCATGAGGTTCCCCGTCAAAGGGACAAAAATTAACCTCGCCTTGTCCTTTCCTTTGGAACAGGAGTCTTTCGTTTTTCCTTATTCCTGCATAAGAAAATGACAATTATCATTGTTTTCGTTTTGCACATTAATCTTACAGATTTTATTACAGTTCCTTATCATCTACCTAATTCATTATGCAAAAAGTTTGTAAGTTTTAATGAAAAGATGCTCAGATAATCACCAAAAACATACCTTCTTTAGTACTCCACACACCCCCTTGCTTACCCTTTTTCATGCCCTCATGGAAACATTGTAGTTGACATGTAAGGCAGTGAGAGAGTAGGCTGGAGATGGGATCTCATGTGGGGGTCTACAACCATGATGCATAACTAGGTGTTCAAAAAAATGGCCTGTCTGACCCTCATGCATCTCGTACAGGGCTTGGTATCTAGGTGCAAGGTGCCAAATAATTGGACTCTGGAACCTATATCCCAACCAGGATGGCCCTGCCCTCAAAATGATTTTGCCATAGAGGTGCAAGCGGTTGACGGCTAACTTAAAATTTTCATAATTAAATGTTTCCCCGAGTTGGATATTCGGATTAGAGATCTGATATCGAAATTTAGCCGCATCAATGGCAAGGTCTTTAATAGTGAGAAAGTATTCTATTCCCTGCTGACTGATTGCTGTATGAATGGGTCCTTATGCTTCAATTATGCCTGGAGTCCTCATCAAGTTCCTATGTTCCCTCCACAACTGTACTGGATCCCTAGGCTCAGCTCTTACCCACAAGTCTAATCAGTTTTCTTATCTTTGGAAAGCATTATAGGCTTTAATCCATTTAATTTGATTAACCCCAAATGAAATAAATGCCTGTAATTGGATATCCCCAACGAAAGGGTCGGGGTTCTGCTCGGTCTCCTAGTCTAACACAAGGTTATGCAAATAGAATTCACACAGCAATCTTTGAACCTTTACCCCGTAGTGCTTACAACAGTTTATAAAATCATCGATGGTATTAATTTGTATAGGAGTGCCTACTTTAACAGGCCTTATTTTCAATTGCAAATATCGTTCCACTAAAAACAAGGCATAATTCTTAGCAGGGGCTCTACATGCTAGGACGTCATTGTACAAAGAGCATAAGGTATCCATCTGTTTGATAACTATGTCTAACCTACGAGTTACCTTCCTGACTTTTTCTTCTTCCTTTCGCCACCCTTCAAAGGCCTAGCTTTTGGATAAATTGGTGTTCCTTAGCTGTTGCTGTAGTTATTCATACCTTTCTCGAGGAACCGTTTGTTCTATGAGTTTTTCTGCTGCTTGCTGAGCTTGCGTCAAACCCTCTTGTAGGGTTACCGTCATTGGATCACTATTCCACATGGTAGTGGAGACTGGGAGGTTTACTTGAATCTTCCTATTGCGTTGTCTTGTGTTCATGGCCCGTATTTCCCCCGAGGGTTGTGCCTCTATCTGAATTTCTTTATCACAGGTCAATATATCATCCATTTGTACTTCAACATGGGTAACAAATAAATGATGTTCCTTTTGATTTTGAACAACAGACTGCTCCTAGATCAACTAAGGCATTGGAGAAGGTTTGACCATGAATTTGTACGGTTACTATTGGACTTCCTGGGTCTTCGTATTTAATGGGGGCTTCTTTTCCTGATAATAAGTCAGATAGAGTGCCAACTACTTGGACTCTTGGATTGTTTTCTGTATTCCTTGGTTTCTTTACACACAATTCTTTGATAGTCTTTGCATATATCGGGATGTCTTGAATGGCTTGGAGGAATGGAATTTTTATGTACAAGTTTTTTAATTATCCCAGAATGTTAAAATTAGGATATTGTGTAGGTCGAGGTATTATTAATTGTTCTGGGAATTATGGGGGAGAGGGTGTGGTTGCTTGATTATGAGTTTGTTGTTTGTTCACATCCTCTTCTTGTGACAGATGTTCTCTAGGTAACGGATTTTCAACATGAACAGTCTTGTCTCCCTCGGTTTCAATAATATGCCCAGATCTTAGCTGAAGATCATTACACTACCTCAGATCAGCTCCTATTTTTTATGTTTCTACTATTTGGATAGATTGAATCGGTCTATTATTTGGATTGGGGTTGGGTTGGGCTAGGAGTTGCAATCTCAGGTTAGACTGGGGATTTTGTTGTAAGGCTGGCAGTGTAGGTTGAGGGAGCGGAATGGTTCCTACTGGCTGATGCATCGGTCTTTGCCAGTTTGTTTTCCAGGCTTGACTTTGTGAAGTAGGAGGGGTCCATTGTGCTGGGTATGCATTACTTTGCCAATATGGTGGGGCATAGGGAAAATTCAGCCAATTGGATTGGCTTGCTTGATTCGGCCACGGGGTTGATGAAGGGAATGACTGTTGTGACCAATTCGGGAAGGGGGGTTGATTTTGCCACATATTATATTGTTGAGCATGATACGGTGGAGGCTGAAAAGAAGAAGTTGGGTCTGAAAACATACTAGATTTTCGAGGCTGCCACTGACGACACTGATTGAGCAGATACACCAATTCTGGCTCTTCTTCTGCTTCCTTGTATACCGCTTTTAATCTGGGAAGTGAGGGACAACTTTCCGTAAGGTGGTCTTTTGCGAAAATGGCGCAAATTTGGACTACATCAAGTGGACACTCCTTATGGCTATGTTTCTTCCTGCATCGGGGACAGAAGATTGCCAAATTTTGTTCTACCTCTACTTGCTTTTGTTTGGCCTGCATAATATCAAGTTGTGTTGTTAGTGTCCCTAGTATGTCAGTTTTAAATTTTTCCAATAAATTTCCAATTTCTGCACGCGTTACTCCTTTTGCCAAAATTTTATTATCTCTTGCAAACCGATCATGTTCTGCCGGTTTTAGTCTTGTGCTACCTCTCGAGCTCCTGATACATAAATCAATAATGTCAGCAAAATTTTCCTGATAAATATCTCCTTTTCCCATAATGTTTAATGTTTCAATCCATTGTTCCTTCATACGCCTAATTAATGTTGTTTTTAACACATTATCAGGTAAAGGTAGTGATGCATAAGGAGATCTTTGAAGATTATACTGAAAACGTTCCACATACTCCTCTAATGTTTCATTTGGTCTAGCTACCATCTGGAATATTTCGTCTTTTAGTTCTCTAGACCTGCAATAGTCTTGATATTTCTTAGAAAAGATTCTTTCATTTGATCCCAGTTATTTATAACCCCGCCACCTAATCCCATAAACCATCTTAAAGCAGCCCCTTTTAATGTAGACGGAAATAATTTTAGTTTCTGGGGGTCGGTGGTGTAATCATATCCCCTACACAACCCATCGAATTCAAATAGGAATGCATCCAGATCCTCTATTGTAAGACCATGGAATGTAGGGATATGTTGAAGAGGAATTGATTTCATAGGTGCATTTGCTGCGGTATCCACGATGGGGTATTGCAATGTAGAGGTTTTGGTGTTTGGCTAGTTTTGGGCCATTTGGTTAAATATATGTCAATAACCTTCTGGGATATCTACGAGGGTATTCCTAGGTTGAGAGGGAATGGTTTTAACAAGAATGGTTTTAATAGCGCTTCCTTTATCTAGGATAATGAGAGTGCCTAATGTCTAAGGAGATTGAGTTTGTTTAGAAAATCTTCGGCAAAATCACATAACCAATCTTTTGTTGACGTGTTTCGAACCAACCAGTGTGGTTCATCGTCAGGACAAGTTGAAGACTCAATTCGGCTTAGCTGATTAAATAGAGTGTGCAGAGATTCCAACGGCTATATTGCTAACGGCTACTTTTGACCTAAGGATCCTTAGTCAAACCATTAATTTAATTAATAACCATTAAAATTCCTATAAATAGCTAAAACAGGTAAATAACGGAATTTAATTGTTAATCTAAATAAATGTAAATGTATATCTGAAATTAAATCTTATTTGATAATTTTTGTATATGACTAATATAATATCTATATTTATTATGGTCATGTATAATAGCCCATATTTTTTAATTAATCTATAATTATTATTATTCTAATAATATTTAATTGGTATTAAATAACTATTACCCTAAGAAATTTAGTTACATTAGGTAATTTCGTGTTAATTTAATAATACTTTTTTTATGGTCCAATGGTAAGTTAGACCTTCTTTAATTGTTCTTTAAAATATATCTTGTTTATTTTTTATTTAAATATAAAGGTCATAGTAAGTCATATAAAATAATATATTTTTATTAAATGATCTATATTTACCTAATAATTTAGAATCTCAATATCATTAAAACACTAAATAATATTCTTGTTAAATTATTATTATTCTTAGAATATAGTTATATTAGGTAAAAACCCTAATTGAGGGTTGTTAAAGTCCATGTTTATTAATAGTAGTATAACTAATATTATTGTTATATCATATAATTAATATATAATACTTTCTTAATTATCTTTAAACCTAAGGTCATTAGGTAAACTAGATCTCCTCTTATAATAAAACTAATAATTTATATTAATTAATAATAAATATTTATTCAATAATCTGTTATTATTAAAGTAAATAATGTCACTAGGTAAATATATTCATACTTATAAGGCTTGAACAGGGGTTTTATGGACATTAGTTAAAGGTATAGTCGAATTAACTAAAAGCATAACTAATTGAGATTATGGAAACACACAAAAAACTAATCTAATTATAATATACCCAATGGGATAAAATAATAACCATAATAATAAATCAAACCCTCCGTAATAATAGGACTAATCAGTCAAAAACGAAACTCCAGGAGGGGAAGACAGAAACCCTAAGACCTAACAAAGGGGGAAATAGGCGGCTAGGAGGACAAGGTTGGGACCCAGCAGCTGCTAATCTTCCAGCCATCATCCCTATTAAGATTATTCGGCCTTTTCTCAATCTCCAGGGCCTCTCTAAATTTTCGATGGTGAAACTGCTCAACTTTGGCAATGACTTGAGCCTCCTCTATACATACATGATGCATAGTCTTCCCCACATGCTCCGCCAGGGCTGAGGACTTGGTCCTACCATGTCTTAAGTCAACCGAATGCTCGCTAATCCGCTGATTGATAGAGCGACCAGTCTCACCAATATAAGGGGTCCCACAGGAACAGGGAATGACATAGACGCCCTTCATGTCCTTATGGTCAATCGGGTCTTTCACAGACCTGAGGGAGCCACAGATAGTATTGAGAGGTCTAAAAGTTGCGGGCACATCGTACTTCCTCAGAATCCTCGCAATCTTGTCCGTGGTCCCCTGGATGTAAGGGAGGTTCACACCTATGGTATGATCCTTAGGAACCCTTTGGATTGAAGGCTCCTTCTTGGCCCTGAGGAAGGCTTTTTGACCGAGGTGCCTATTGTAACCATTCTTCTCAAAGACATCTAGGAGATGAGCCTTTTCCGTTTCTAGGCTCTCCTCATCCGAAATTCTTACAGCACGGGTGGCAAGCGTGCTAAGAACCCCTAACTTCTGAGCGGGGAAATGATGCGAAGAAGCATGCAAGTATTGCTCAGTATGGGTCTTCTTTCTAAACACCTGATGAGAAAAGGAACCATCCACCTTCTTAGAGATGAGAACATCCAAGAACGAAAGACAACCATTGTCCTCTTTTTCCATCGTGAATTTAATGGCGGTGGATTGGTTATTGAGGTGACTAAAGAAACGATCCAGCTCGTCAGGACCATGAGGGCAGACAACACCAGTGTCATCAACGAATCTTTTCCACGGCTTCGGTAAGAGACGAGAGGAGGCCAAAGCCTTAGACTCAAAATCCTCCATGAAGAGATTAGCGACGACAGGGGACAAGGGGGAGCCCATGGCAACTCCGCAAGTCTGCTCATAGAATTCTCCCTCAAAGCTGAAAAAGGTAGAGGTAAGGCAAAGCTCAACTAACATAGCCGTGTCAGGGTCACTTAGCCTTTTAATTACCTTCATGGCCTCATTGATAGGAATACAAGTATAAAGAGAGACCACGTCAAAACTCACCAGAATGTCCTCGGGCTCAAGATTAATTTTCTTAAGATCCTCAATAAAAGAAGCTGAGTCTTTGACAAAGGACTCAGTCTTCCCAACTAAGGGTCTTAACTTTGCAGCGAGGAACTTGGCCAGGAGGTAAGTCGGACCACCGATGGTATTGACAATGGGTCTCAGGGGGACCCCATCCTTATGGATTTTAGGAAGACCATATATCCTCGGAGTGATGGGGTTACCCTCAATCAGTTTCTAGGCTAGAGGAATCGTGGAATTGCACGACTTGATCGCAAGAGCGACCGCTCTGGAAACCTTCTTCAAATATGATTTTTGCAGCACTTCCCTTATCTGGGCTGCTCAATGGCTGAGTTGTTCCAAGAGGAGACCTCGGTTCCTCAGTTTCCCCTGTCTCTCCTCCTCCTTCACAAAGATTGCTGAAATTCCCTTATTGCAGTAGTTATGGGCTAGAATTTTCAATTTCTTGAAAATCCTGCTCTTTGGTTTGACTATGCACCTCAGCAAAGGCTACAGATGGTGATCCTATGGCCTAAAGGGAACTAGTAGGCTATCTAGATATAACTTTTCTGGGTCCTACTGAAGGCTGAGATTCTGCTTTCTTGAAGATTTTGTCTATGAAGGTTGATCGGCCAAGGGTCACCAGCCCCTTAGCTTTTTTTGGCTTGGGTAGAGGTTTGGAATTATTTTCTGGCTTTTTCTACTTAGTCATGCACAAAAATCAATTGCTAGGTTCTACCCAAACAAAACAGCAGCAAATCTGTAGGAAAGCGGGCAGGGGATCAGGGCTGTTACATGCTCCACACGTAGGTTCTTACTTTCCTTTTTTAAAACCCAATTCTTCCCTAACAGGTTCTTACACTACTATGAGAAGAAACAAATGGCTACACTCTTTCCCCGGCAACGGCGCCAAAATGTCGAGCTATAAAAAGGGTCTCTTTCACCTCTAATTATCTCGCATTAGTTTGTCAATCTAGAAACGTTTTTTTATTCCAAAGAGTGTCTCAGTTTGAGGCTATCATTTGCCAGAGTAATGCTAGTAGTATAGTGCACAAAAATACAAGAGTAAACGGATGCTTGTTTACAGCAAACTACTTTTAAAGACTAAACCATACATTCATAAGCAATTTATCAGTCAAGGGTTCAGTAGCAGTAACTCATCCCTTTGTAAATCGATGGAACCACAGGAAATCAGGGAACAGATCGTTGATCTTGGAGCCAGACAGTAAATGTCAATGCCATCTACAGTCTCGGATCGTTCTACACACTAAAGCAATAATAATGCGAATAACAAGAAATGGAACAACAAATAAGAGATGGAACAACAAATAAGAAATGGAACAACAACTAGGAAAATGTAACAACAATTAAGTTTAATGAGCAACAACACCTTAGTCTACAACAATCGTGTCCTACAGAAATCAAATGGCAATCCTCTACCTTTAAGGATGAATCGAACAACACACCGAAATAGAACAACACTGACTAATAATGGACTATAGAACAGTGCTTGAAAACCACACATACATGCACACGACACACCTTAATATTAATGTGATCTTGGTAATCCAGTTATCAATCTTAGTTATAAAGAGTACAACTGTATTTTGTAATGGAACGGTTTCGTTAATAGTTTCAACAATCGCAAGGAAATATAATCTCTAAGATGAATTCAGCAATACCAATGGATAAGTGTACAACATATATACTCTGTAATTGAACAGCAACAATATTCTATAAAGACCGGCAATATTATATCAGCACTTAAAGGAACAGTAACACGTTGCAAAGTTAATATAATGGTTTTGTCTCAGAAATGATATTACTCAGTAAATCAAACGTAACAGAGTTGTGATGTAAAATAACAGAACATATCATATTAACAAATAGAGTTGATAAGCAAAACCATGCATAAACCAAAAGTACTAGTACAGGAGCAAGTGTTCCACCAGGGCTGGGCCCTTAGCCTCCAGGGACACACCGCTTGAAGTTATTCCAGGATCAAAGATGAAATAGCAACCAATTTTGTATTAATTCATAAGATAGAATTACAGTGGATCACTTCTCAACGACAGCCGATGATCAAAGTCTCAACTTTAAGAGAAATTACATAAAACCATAACAGACTATCCCCCCAGGCTAACATTGTTGCCCCTTTGTATAATGGCGAAGGCAGAGATGTCCAGGTGCAAAAATAGTTAAAGCAGCGATCCCTCAAGATCAAAGGATCCTGAGGGATTCGCCAAACTGTTGGCTCTCAGTTATCTCTTTACTTTCTTGCACCGATCTGATATCTCCATTTCCTTTCCTTGGTTGATACGCTTTGATTTGGTTTGCCTTGTTTGCATGCGGTTCCCCGTCAAAGGGACAACGGTTAACCTGGCCTTGTCCTTTCCTTTGGAACGAGAGTCTTTCGTTTTTCCTTCTTCCTGCATAAGAAAATGAAAATTGTCAGTGTTTTCGTTTTGCACATTAATCTTACAGATTTTATTACAGTTCCTTATCATCTACCTAATTCATGATGCAAAAGGTTTGTAAGTTTTAATGAAAAGGTGCTGAAATAATCACCAAAAACATACCTTCTTTAGTACTCCACAGTGGTGACCTTGATAGTGGAGTCAGTTATGCTAGAAATTGAATAGCCGCATGGTTTCTTAGCTAGCTTAAACTTATCCTTCATTCACACGGCGAGGCCACGCTTACCCGTCTTTTCACCAAACGCCATGGCCAGGTTCAATTCTGAATGCAGGAGCAAGGTGATGCTATGGATCAACATGTCTATGATTGGTATCGGTTCTCCCAGCCATAGGCATCTGTTGTGCACCAAGCACAACAATTTCTTGATCACCAACAAGGTTATGGGTGCACGATGGTAATGCGACACCCATAACAGGTTTAACTGGCTTGCTTTGTCCACCCCTCTGATTCACTTCTTCGGCTCTAGCATGGTGACACCTGTATCTTTGTAGAACACTTGGGTCATGAAGGTGTCAGTCGCCAAGTGGGGGAATCACTCGATGTCTACCAAATCCCAATCCTCCAGCTTGAGGGAGGGGATTTGCACCAAGCGAGGGCCTTCAACTGTAATTTGGTATGGCAGAAATGGAGTATTCAACATAAATTTTCCCTCATCCAGGTCCTTCGGGACCTTCACCTTACCTCGGCGCGAGGGAATGTATTTTGGCAACATGGAAATAGGTATACGTCCTCAATGTCAATGTCCTCAACGCCCATATCCACATCTTCGACACCCTCCTTAAATTCTAGGTCGACCACCTTGCCTTTCTCCTATGCGGTGGGATTTTCTTTCTGCAGATGTTTCCTAGGCGACGTGCACACCGACTGTGCTACTTTCTGCTTGTCCTTCTTCACTTTAGGCCCCTTTGTAGTCAGCGTAGGCCTCGGTGATTTTGGTACCTCTACAAGCACCTCTACACTTCCAATATCAGGGGAATCTTGTTATAGACATTTTTGGGCCCTACAACCCCAAGCATGAAATGTCCATAAACCAAGGGCTCCTAAGTCCCTAAAAGTGTTGTTCTGACCCCTAAAGGAACAAGGTCAACAGATTACAGCTTCTCCCAAAAGTTCTCCATGAGAAACTGCTCAGAATTGGTCAAAACAGGATCATTGCAGCTACTCCACTGGCTAAGTGCGTTGCATCTCACCCAAATATGCTGTGAGGGTGCGTTGCATTTCAAAAGTCCCTTCTGTGGGGTGCGATGGGCGAGAGATGACAAATGGAAGTGTCATTCCACGAGGTGGAGAGGCAATGTAAGCTTCCACAATCTTCTCTTGTGACACTTGCCTCATTGAATTCGACCAAGGATGAGTAAGAGGCCATCAGTATCCAAGTGGAAGCAAGAACTATCAGAGAGAAGACACTAATCAAATCACAAGCTGACTCATCCCCCTTACAGATATCTATATATGGATCCCTCATCCCAGAGATCCAGAGGCTGGAATTTTGCATGTTGTAAGGAATTGTTGTTGGTTTCTTGAGACAAACATCAGATTGTTGGGTGATCTAAGCTTTGTTTGAGGTGAAGAGGGGCTTCTTTGCTGGGAGGTTGATGCTGGGTCAGAACAACTGGTTGTAACTCCTCTCGGCTCTTTTCTTGTTTATCAATAAAAGCTATTTGAGTTTTCCTCCATGCTTTTGTGTCATTGATGCTTGTTACATTTGTATGGTCAATTTACATCTGATCCTAGATTGTTTATGATTATAGATCCATGTCTTTGTATAGTGCTATGCTTCTGTGATCTTACAGGTACTTTGTGAAGCTGTGCGTGCAAGGGAGCAGGTAGCTGAGGATTATCAAAGAAGAGAGGGATCCAATCAGGAGATTAGCGCAAGACAAAGGTTGGTCTTTCTGTTCCTCTCTATCTATAATTCATAAAGGAAAAACAAAAGTAGCTTTTCTCTATTTGTTTCTAAGGCAGCTGCCACACCTTAGTGGGATAGAGCAGTTCTATATAGACACTTTTCCCTGTAACAAAATGGCGACTCCGCTGGGGAGCTAATTAGTTTGTTTGTTTATCATTCTTTGTTGTTTGTTTCATAAACTTACAAGTAGCATTTGAACTGCATTTGCCATAAAAAATGCAAAGTAGACAACTGCTAGTTCAATCCATCTACTGGATCTCTTTATGATTTAAACAACTGATTCACAAACTATCTGATTGCCCTTGTGATAGCTCTTACATCCTCCTTAGATCTACCCCTGATTGTTGCATTACTGATTGCTTTTTTCTCGGCCAAAACCCAAGAACTGAACTGCAAACTGTGACCCAGAACCCGAACAGAGTCTCGTTTCTAGCCCAGCGCAGGTACTGTTATGAGATTCTGAATTTCAGTGCACTTCCCGAGTGGACAACCTGCACTGCATTTCAGATTCTCTGTGTTACAGGTGCGCTGATCAGACTAGCTCTGTGTAGTTGTGGCTTCTATGGTTCATACTTTCCAGTTCTATTCCTGAATTTTGCTGCCTGTGATCAGTATATGTCTATTTGAAACCCCTTTTCCTTGTTGTTATTCCACCTCCTTTGTACAAAAGAACTGTAGATGTTTTTGTGTGTTTGTTGAGTCATTTACAGTTCTCCTTTGCAAAAGTAGCGTAATCATACTGTCGTCCTTTGATTTGAAACTGTCGCAAGTGTGGATTTCAATCGTAGGAAAGAGTTTAATTGTTGTTGATGGTCGATTACCCTGTTACTATTGCTTTTGGTCTGAATTTGTAATTTTCTAGTGTCGAGAACAAGTATTCATTTCAAAATCGTAAGGTGTTGTGATCGTCTCCATTTTTTGATTTCGAAAAGAAACTTGTTGATATTTGTCGCTTGAAAAGAAATTCAGATTTGTGCATCAACTTTCTTTTTAGCATTCATATACTAAGAAAGTCGAAAAACAAATACATGCATGTGCATTTTCATATAGACAGTCTGATTGGATTGATTTAGGAAAGTGCATTTAGAGTGTGCTCTTTGCTCTTTGTGAAAAGATTTTGTCTTTCTTTTCCCTAGTAGCTAGGATTTTCATTGCATAAAGGAGATAAAAAGTTTGTTTATCATCTTAGATTGCATTTTAGGAATTACATCTACATCTCGTGGTGAACCCGAAAGGCAAACTTCATAAACAAGATCAACTTAAAATAAATTCAATGAATCTAACAACGCTTTGGAACTTAACGCACAACATTTAGAAGTCTAGGCTAGAGACATATTCCGGCGTCGTAAAGCCTGGTAACTGTTGTTCTCACTGATGGTTGGGTGATTCCTCCACTTTGAGACGATAAGTGCTAGTATGGACTTGTGCTCCCACGTACCATTGAGTATATTTTGGGAGACCCCAATAGGCTTAATCCTTTATCCATAGGAAGTCGTGTCTGTCGCCCTATCGATCGTAATGCACTGAACACAACATTCGGGAAGATTGATTGTCGTACCATAAAAAGTATTCTGCAGTTTTGCGATTGGTTTGGTAATCCCTCTACCTAGATTTCTAGAGCAGTCCCTTTCATTCCTTTTCAGACTCCTTAACGGAAAAGGTCCATCTGAGCACTTGTCACTTCAGGCTCATTAAAAAACGAAGGAGACTAGAGTCATCTTTTGTTTTTTCTCGACTCTTAAAAATTGAAAAAGCAAGTTGTGTCAAAGCGTCTAAAATTCATTTAATTCAGAAACATACTTCCGCTTTATTTTAGTTGATCGAGTAATCCGCAATCGTGGAAGAAATTCAATTGAAACCCCGTCATTCGCGGAGGCTTACAAGTCAACCGTCTTTGTCTCCGGAATCGAAGCCAGTACGGACAAAGCAAACTCGTTTAACCGGTTCCAAATCTCCTGTTAAAGTTAGAACAAGTGTTCCAACAACATCAGAGACTCCAGTTACTCCAAACATTTCTGGAATCCCTGCCTCTATAGAACAAGTTCAGCAGCCATAGAAGGATGGTGATACTGATCCTAGTCTGAGAGTAAACACTTGTGTTACCAAACCAGTTTCATTTTCAACCGGTTCGGAAAGTCTTTCTCTTCAAACATCTGTCGCTGCCGATTCCATACCTTCTTCGGCACCAGAAATATTCTACGGACCTGACGGTCTTCCCCTTCCACCTGGTCTGATTGCCATAGAAGAAATTGTGGAAGATCCTCCAATAAGTACTCCATCGCAATTTGGAGTTGGGATCACTCTATATCCTTCTTTATCAGAAGTTAGTCTGCCACCAGAGGAAGCTCCTGTAGAATCGCTAGGTAATCTTTTGGATAGACTACAAATGTCTGAACAACCGTCAACATCTAGGACTGTGTCGTCTGACACAGCGACGGCAGAACTCCCTGCTATCACTTCGACAATGTTCGCCGGTATGCCATCTGTCCCGACTAGATCTCAACCGCTAGAAGGAGCCCACTCAGGAGCCATTTCGACAGTATGGTCTGTTCCTGTTTGTTCATCCGGAATAATATCCGGAAACTCTTATGTTGAGTCTCAACAAATTGATCCATTTGGAGGTCAATTTGGGCAGTCCGGCCCCCAAGGGCAAACAATTCCCTTGAGTTCTAGATTACCATCGTATGGGAGGTAGTATACCCTTTCATTATCCCCTCCAGGAGGATATCCATACGGTTCACAAAAACATTCAGGTTATACTAGAATTACCTCAAGCGGTTGGGCACCTATACTACCTCAACAACCAATAGTTGTATACTCGATGCAACAATGCTTACCTATGTCAAATATACCAACTACGCCAGCTATTGTGACGGTGTCGCAAGTTCAAGCGCTGCCTGTCGTATGCCAACCTCATGTTTCTCAGGTTGTAATGCAACAGCCCCTTGACCCTGCGACTCAACCACAATCGCCGACTGGTGGAATGACACAGGTTCAAACATGTGCAATTACCCTTCATCTTGGTCAAACTGTTAGTATCGGGCAACAACACATGGCTTCACAACCATGGCTAGTGCAATACCAACAACCGCAATTCCAACAAGTATACCAAGGTTCTGAGCAACAAATCTTTGCTAATAGTGGACAGTCGTACATTCAAAACGGTCAAAATCAACCATTTTACAATGGTAATGCCCACCAACCTTACCAAAGTTACCAGCATCAAATGCATTATGACGGTATGCAAAGACCAACTGCTCAGGCAATCCCATCTTATCCTGGGTATGCTTCACCTAACCTGAATCAGCAGTTACCCTTTGTGGCAACTTTAGAGTTACCTGATTTAAATAGGTTAACAAACAATCCAATTGCTTACGCCCCTTGGTGGCCAGTGATTCCGCATAAACTTCCATAAGATATTCCTAAATTTAATGGAAATTCGGGTGAGGATCCATCGAATCATGTGATGACCTTTCATCTATGTGTTCATCAAACACCCTAAATGATGATTTGATAAGACTTCACCTCTTTCAGAGGACGTTAACGGGTCTGGCGGCAAAATGGTACATCGAATTTCCTAGATCTTCGTTCGACAACTTCAGTACCTTAGCCACAACGCTTTTAACCCATTTTCAGTTACCAATAAGGTACGAAACGGGAACAGAACTTCTTACCAATTTCAAACAGACAACGGCCACTCACATATCTGATCATATACATGAGTGGCGACGTCTTCGTAGAATGGTAAAAACGTATGTCCCCGATCAACTCTTAGCTGAATGGTTTATCAAGTCATTACTATCTTCCATCATGGAAGATGTGGCAAAGGGGGGAGTCGTAACAGAAGAGCAAGTTATCACTCGTGCGCAATATCTGGACTTGATTTACACTCAGTCCGGCACGCTCTACGATAAAATTCCTGATGCCCCTAGACCGGAATTCTCAATTCCTCCTCCTCCTAAATCAAACAATGACTCTCATGTCAGCGATGGCGTGATTGGCACAATAGACACGAAATCGACAAAGGCTACATCCAAAAAGGCCCGTAAGATTTTAGGTCAAAATGCAAAAGATGAACTTCTTGCTTCGGAAGTAAATGCCGTATCAACAGATAAAGGCAAAGAAACCAGACAACCAGGGAGCAAGAAGAAAGGCAAAGCGAAGAAGAAGAAACAGGAGGAATCATCACCTGAAAAATCTTCTTCAAACCCCCCTAGAGATAGGAAACCAAAAAATCCATGCCTTATATGCAATGAGTATCATTGGACCGCAAGTTGTCCACACAGAGTTGAGGTTAAGAAATTCTTCAAGAATTCAAAAACCTCCGCAGTGTTAACTGATCCGTTTCCAAATCCGGGAACAAATCTGGTTGAAAGTGGAAATGCTTCCCCGTCTCAAGTGCTAATGTTGTCAGTTTCAAAACAGCAAAATGATGCTTTGATATCAACAAGGAACAAAGATTATGGGAATCCACAGCTGTCGAATAACAAGGATAAAGATCAACCTAGTAGTTCGACAACAACTTCGACAGAAGTTGCACCGCCCATCATTCCTGAATTGACAATAAAACCGCCAAAGGGAGTAGTACACAAGTCGACATTTAATCCCCGCGCTAGAGCGGCACAACATTATAATATAGTGGAAGATTTGGCCCAATCGCCATCCGCTATGTCGACTCTTGAATTACTACAGAATTGCCCATCCCAAAGGCAGGCTTTATTATCAGCCATTGGTGGGATAGACCCAAAGGATTCCAATCTTGTATCCTTCGATCATAAAGGATACGATCCTCAATTACCAGCTCAACTAGCTTTCCTTGTTCAAGTGAAAGCCCTCAACAAAACTGTTCATCGAACAATTATTGATGAGGGAGCATCTACATGCATTATGTCGATGAGTTGCTGGAAAACTTTAGGATCTCCAACCTTGTCGCGATCTTCTATGACATTAAAAGCATTTGACGGAAGGACATATACCCCATATGGTATTCTAAGTAACTTGAAAGTTGAACTAGGAGGGAAAATGATAGAAGTAGATGTTGAAGTAATCGATGGCAATCTTGATTACAACATCCTACTAGGAAGGCCATGGATATATGCTATGGCCGCTGTTGTGTCGACCTATTTTAGGAAGATTGCATTTCCCTTTCAAGGAGGGATTACAATCTTCGATCAACAAAACTTCCTCCCCAATGGTTCTCAAGTTACAGGAAGCATTCCCATGATCCATGGAAGTCCCCATTCGCTTCAAAATATCGGAGTAGGCCTACTAAAAGATCCTATACTAATGGGAACTTTCGCCCTTCCACCTCCAATCAACTTGGCGGAAGTAGCGTCGGTAGGAACCTGCAATATGATATCTTCTAAAAAGATCTCAGAAAACGATATCAACATGGATCATGCAATGGTTTTGCCCCCAAGCCCAATGGAAATATTGTAGCAATCAATGTTCCTAGCATGGGAGGCAAACCCAAATCAACACTCATCAAGCGTTTGGATAGATAGGTCTAAAGAATATGGTACCCCTTCAGATCCTTGGTCGCGAGTGCATGTCACCGACAAAGGCATTGTCCAATCAATGGTAATTGAAGGGGCACCATGGAATGATTCCCACCATCGTTCCCTTCTTCCGGATTACCACGAAGATTATTCCAGCAACCTTAATCATCCATCAGTTTTTGATTTACTATCAAATACTGTAAAGTCGCTCTTGAACATGACACTTCCACTCCATGTCCGAGTCGAGTTGGGTTGTTTCATCCACCAGTCACATCACCATGGTCACGCCATACCATCCACATTTGGGGTTAATGCTACCAATCCATCACATCAATGTCGCCAATATGTTCAAGAGAAGTCATTCAGAGAATTCACCTGTGTCTCACCCACTACCATACATTATACTCCATTCTTTCATGACCGCCACCCTGAACCTTATATCACCAGATCATTTTCACCTCCATTAAAATCATTTTCTCCGTTCGTGTCATTGATGTGGGATTCATTAAGGCCCTCATCTGACGGATCACTTCTTGTCGACATCAGCTCATTATCCAAGAAGTTGATATAGGAACACCCCATTTAGTACTTTGAAGCTTGCATGCCTCAATGGCAAGTTTCTCACTTCCGGCGACAGGTTTACATCAATGGCTTTCGACCGAAAGATTTTGCATGGTGTTCGACGCCAAGTCCTTTATTCACACCACGTGAATTTTACTACAGTACCTTGAGGGTCATTATCATTATCGGTGATTCCTCTCGCGCTTGTTAACAGTTTACATCATTGACTGGTAATCAAGCGATGTCTTTCCATGTTCGACTTCAGAACATTTCTCACATGGATCGACTTGTACTTCGAGCGAAGATCGGACGAGATTGAAGACCCCGGATCTAGTTTCATCCATTCGGGCTGCGATATATATTCAGGGAAATAAAGACATTAAATGTACATCATTGCTGCACAGATAATCATCCACCCAAAAGGATGATGGCTCTATCAGAATCATCACTCTACACTCAGACGATTGTCTATCCTATGTACATGAAAATGAATTTATAAAGCTGAGCATGGGAATGCCCGCCTCAGCCAGATCATGAAAATATTATGAAGATAATGTATTGTATTGTATCTTATTACAGGTATCCTCCCAACATTGAAAGAACTTCGGATCCTCACAATAAAGCATTTCACCCGACATCAAAGATTAATGGCCTCATGCTTTAGGGGGCAACTGTTATAGACATTTTTGGGCCCTACAACCCCAAGCATGAAATTTCCATAAACCAAGGGATCTTAAGTCCCTAAAAGTGTTGTTCTAACCCCTAAAGGAACAAGGTCAACAGATTACATCTTCTCCCAGAAGTTCTCCATGAGAAACTGCTCAGAATTGGTCAAAACAGGATCATTGCAGCTGCTCCACTGGCTAAGTGCGTTGCATCTCACTGAAATACACTGTGAGGGTGTGTTGAATTTCAAAATTCCCTTCTGTGGGGTGTGATGGGCGAGAAATGACAAATGGAAGTGTCATTTCGCGAGGTGAAGAGGCAATGGAAGCTTCCAGAATCTTCTCCTGTGACACTTGCCTCACTGAATTCGACCAAGGATGAGTAAGATGCCATCAGTATATAAGTGGAAGCAAGAACTATCAGAGAGAAGACACTAATAAAATCACAAGCTGAATCATCCCCCTTACAGATATCTATATATGGATCCCTCATCCCAGAGATCCAGAGGCTGGAATTTTGCATATTGTAAGGAATTGTTGTTAGTTTCTTGAGACAAACATCAGATTATTGGGTGATCTAAGCTTTGTTTGAGGTGAAGAGGGGCTTCTTTGCTGGGAGGTTGATGCTGGGTCAAAACAACTGGTTGTAACTCCTCTCGGCGCTTTTATTGTTTATCAATAAAATCTATTTGAGTTTTCCTCCATGCTTTTGTGTCATTGATGCTTGTTACATTTGTATGGTCAATTTACATCTGATCCTAGATTGTTTATGATTATAGATCCATGTCTTTGTATAGTTCTATGCTTCTGTGATCTTACAGGTACTTTGTGAAGCTGGGCGTGCAAGGGAGTAGGTAGTTGAGGATTATCAAAGAAGAGAGGGATCAAATCAGGAGATTAGCGCAAGACAAAGGTTGGTCTTTCTGTTCCTCTCTATCTATAATTCATAAAGGAAAAACAAAAGTAGCTTTTCTATGTTTGTTTCTAAGGCAGCTGTCACACCTTAGTGGGATAGAGCAGTTCTATATAAACACTTTTCCCTGTAACAAATCTCCCTTAGATGCCATCGATCCCTCAGCAGTTGTGGTTTCCAAGGGTGCCGATATGATGCTAGTTAGGAGCTCTTTGGTTTCCTTGGGCAGCTTATCAAAGACTAAACTCACCACCAAAGCCTCAAAACTCTTAAGGTTCATGCGCGCCTGAGAGATCAACACCTCAATTCTCAAAATGGCAAGTGTTTTTCATTGGGTGTCCATTTGTAATTTATAGGAAAATTCAAATTTGAATCCGACCTTTCCCCCCAAAATTCGCTCATAAATTCTAGATTGGTGGAAGATTTTCAAAGATCTTGCTTTTAAATTCTGACTTAAATGCCACCCCCTGCTCCATTTAGCCATTTTCTCACTATCAAATAATGAATAGTGACCATAACAGTCGCTTCCTGGTGGCCCTGCATGGTCTCTCCTCCTATAGCGCAACTCCCTTCTCACTTCTGTTGGCGTTGTGACATTCCTTCTTTTCGCGCAATTCCCCAGTTGCACAACTCTACAACTTGGGCAGTGTAGTTTACAGTGTCACTCTTCTGTTCAGCTACCTAGAGCACTAAGACTGTACTTCCACCATATAGTCATCTGGCCAGATCCCTGGTGTATGGATTCAATCAGCTGCCATTTACCTTCCCTGAAAATAGCTCCCCATTCAACTTCACCAGTTGAACTGCTCCACCATCAGTAATCTATTTAATGACATAAGGCCCCAGGCAATGCATCTGAAATTTTCCTGGAAATTTATCAAACTTGCTATCATATAACAAAACCAAATCATTTACCTCGAAGGTGCACATTTTGATGTGTTGATCGTGCCATGCTTTTTCGCGCTCCTTTGTAACTTGCTAATGGAATCCAGCCAAAATCTATCCTCTTCCAACTCTGTTAGCTGCGTGACCCTTTCTTCCAGGGCTCCACGATATGCTATTCATGTAAATGTTGTTATGTATAGACTAGATACGATGTATTCCATTGGCATCACAGCTTCTATGCCATAAACCAGCCTGAAAGGCATTTGGCCAGTCAACTTTTTGCAAGTAGTTTTGTAATCCCATAGCACCGTGGATACATGGACATCCTAGTCATTCCTTTGTGCATTGCAAACCTTCATCAACGCATTCTCCAATAGCTTATTAACTGCTTCCACCATCCCATTATCCTGCGAGTGATATGGCGTACTCTTCTGATGATAAACTTGAAACTCCTCTGTCAACGCAATCATCATCCCATTAATAAATGCATACGCGATCGCTCATCAAAATATTCGAGCAACCAAATCTAGTTAGTACATACTAAAAGATGAACTTTTTTGTTTTTTCCCCTGTGCAGAGCTTCATAGGCTGCACCTCCGCCCATCTGGTTAAATACTTAGTCACGATGATGATTTATCACGCACCCGTCTTCTTTTCTGGAGGCTGAATTGTTTGTACAAAGTCAATCTCCCACTTTTCGAACGACTATAATGACATCTGCAGATTCATAGGAAGCTCGTCCTTTGACATGACTCACATGCCTTACAATAAGCCTTAGAATCCTTATGAAGAGTCATCCACCATATCCCAACGCATAAAATTTCTTGCGCTGTAGCTTTTCCTGCATAATGTCCTCTCGTGACTCCTCCATGAGCTTGAGCAAAGATATTGTTCCATTCAAAGTCAGGTACATAACGTCATAGAATTTCACCCCATCCCATTTTATATAAATTCCCTTCAATGACATAAAAGTCTGCCACACGCACCACCAATTACTTCTTTTGTTGGCTAGTATACCCCTCTGGAGCCATTCTTGCCCTCAGGAAGTGTATAATATCTTCAAAGTGATTGTCTGCGACGTGCACTGCAAAGAGCTGTGCGTCAAGCAATCTTTCCTCCAATTTAGTAGGCTCCTCTCCTGTTTCAATGCGCGATAGATGATCTGGACCCACATTCAATCGTCCTGGCTTCACGATAACTTCAAAATCATATTCCTAGAACAACAACAGCCACCTGACTACCCCCCCCCCCCCCCCCCGCAACATAGGCTTGTTGACCAGGTATTTCAACGCAAAATGGTCTGTATAGATCTTAAAGTGTCCGCCTAAATAATAGTGCCTAAACTTCTAGAGCACGTACACCATAGCCAAACCCTTCGCGCTCCATTGTTGAATACTTGTTCTCAGCTTTAGACAACTTTCTACTTGCAAACGCTATAGGATGATCCAATTCTCCCTCAACAACCTGCATTAGTACTTCTCCTAGTGCAATACATGACACGTACACATGCACATGGAATTCCTTCTTCCAATCTGGGAAGACTAGGATCGACACAGTGACCATCTTTTCCTTCAACACATCTAAGCTTTGTTGGAATCCTTCATTCCAATAGAATGTATCATCCTTCTTTAGCACCTTCTCAATCGGCACAGTAATCTGGGCATAGATTTTGATGAACTCCCTATAATATCCAGTATGCCCCAACATTACAAGCAATTGTTTTACACTTTTTGTTTCCTCCAAATTGATGATGACTGTGATCTTAGCAGGGTCTACCATTAAGCCTTGTCTGCATACCGCATGTCCCAGCAGGGTCCCAAAAGGGACACAAAAAAAGCATTTCTTCAAATTGAGCGCGATCTAATACCTCCAGCATGTGTCCAGCATCAAGCGTAAGCTAGCTACATGGTGCTTTACCAGCCCAAACACCGTCTGATCATCAAATTATACCTCCAGAAACTTATGAATGAAATCCTTGAATGTCACAATGACTACACGTGAAAATATTGTTGGCGCATTCTTTGGTCCAAAAGGCATCATAGTATATTGAAAGCACCCCCATTCAGTCACGAAGGTCATCTTGCTTCTATCCTTAGGTGCGATCTTGATCTAATGGTACCTCGAGAACCCATAAGTGAATCAATATGCTTACCGGCCACAACATTATCCAGCACTTCATCGATGAACGAAGTTGGAAAGGGATCACGCACGTAGGCGTCATTCAACTTCTTGAGATCTATGCATATCCTTATTTCATCCTTTTTCTTCTTTTCCTGAACCACTATTGGGCTCACCCAATCAAATTCTTCGATCGGTTCAATAATTTATGTGGCAAGATTTTTATCCAACTCTAAGGGGACCTTCTCTTTATACTTGGGGTTGAGGTGATAAGGGATTTGATTAATCGGCTTCACATATAGTTTCAATGTGATCTTCATCACTCCTATGTCCCCTATTATCCCTTTCAAATCTGAAAACTTCATAGGGAACAAGTCTTGATATTCGTGGAGAAATTCAGCGACCTTATCGACCGTTGCATCATCCTAGTAGTCCCTAATTTTTGAAAATTTCGGCTCCACATCTGTCCCAATGTTCACTTGTCTCATTTTCAACGACATGGTGATATATGGATTCTCAATTTGTGGTCCTTCAACTTCATGTGACCTTCATTCTATGTGATATTAATGTTCCTCAGGTCTTCATCCTCTTCCTCAGCAGTCACATTATAGCACTCCAGCGTGTGGCATAGCTGGGTAGTCCGGTCTGGTTGAATTAAGTCCAAGGGGTCCTGTGGTATTATGAAGATCGATGCCTTGACTTCCTGAAATGCTTCATCAATACATTCAAATCCATCCACGAAAGTAAACGTCATCAAGAACCCTTGTTTCAAAACATCCCATTCTTTAGTGCCATGGTTGAGCTCCGTCTCTAAGTACTAATTCATCAGTATAACATCTAAAGTATGAAAAAACAGATGCACCCATTCAGGCTCAGGCTCCCCTCCATAGACCTTGATCCATTTGGCTAGGTTATCACGCGGGTCATCCCTCCCATCATATTTCTTTGTGAACCGCACTTGTGGGTGACCAAACTGCAACCTCATCATGTTTATGTACACGCGCCAATAATCAAAACTTTCCTTGTGTGCACCCCAGCATCTCGCAGGCATAGCTCGCAGTGCCCAATCGAAGGCCTAGAAGTGATGCTTCTCTGGCACTTCCCTCTCAAATGTATCCAAAAATTCATTAATGTCAGTTCAACCATCATAGTAAGGCAAATTCCTTACCACCGATGATATATAGTGTAACGACTTGGTCATCATATTACGTACTTCATGCAGTTGGTTCTACCAGTGTTCCAACTCCTCATCTAAATTTGAAGTGCGGGAGCTTTCGCGGTCCCATGAAATTTTCCATCCACTGTCGGATTCAACCAATCCCGATCTCCAGCCGTTATCTTATAAATTTGGTCTCATAATCACCGACCGGTTCAGTATAGCGTGGTCCTTCTGCAGGTCCAGGGGTAGTACTACGTGGAGCAATTTCTTCTCAAATATCATCTTCTACTTCTTCAAATTGATTACTCCATTCATGTCAGTGGCCCAATCGATCCCAAGGAGCGCGGGGTAGGGATTGTCGTCATCCACAATCTCTATCACTTCGAAGTCAACCAATGCACTCGCACCCTCAATATCCACTATCACTTCCTGCAATCTTCCCATGGGGATGATTTTCTACTGATTTTTTATCCTTAAATGAATTGAAGACCACTGCAGTGCAGGTCTCCCCATCCTTTTCCATGTATGTTTAGGCAGAACATTCGCGTCTGACCCCAAATCTAGAATTACTTGATCCATCTCATATTCTCCTATTTGCACAGTTAGCCTCATCTCACGCCCCGTTCTTTGCCTATTCTTACCAATCTTCCTCACTATGTGTGGTCCATCAAGAGAATTTTATTTCCTGACACACTTTTTTATCAGTTTGTTTAGTCCTTTTACAGCCTTGCTCTCACGCAAGTACTTCATACATGTCTCCAAGAAAGTAGTAAGCATGGAAGGGTCCATCTCTTTAGCTGGCTTATCCTGACTTCCCGAGGTAGATGCCCCAACGAAGCTTTTCTTCACTTCCATAAATGTTTCCCGTGTGCACTTTATATCAAACTTGACCTCCTTTTCTAGAGCTTTGCAGACCCATTCACTTTCTTCAGGCTATTTCTCCTTATCTTCATGAGTCTTCATCCCACTCTGCAACACAATATTTACCTTGGGATCCTCTTCGCGAGGCTCAGCCCTCATCATCTACAGGTTTTGATTCGGCTATGGAGGTTGGGCCCCCTTTTCACGTATCTTAGCTAGCAATACCGCACAATATGCAGTTGTGTGGTCAAACTAAGTACAATATCGACATGAAAAATGCGTCGAATTTGGGTAGTCTCGCGCGTAGTGTCTCGGTCCTCCACAATTGTAACAAATGACCTGTCCCCAATCTCTACCAGGTCCTCCTCCACCTTGGTCTCAACTGCGCCCTTGATATTCACCTCACGCTCCCCTAACACCTTGGTCTGGAGGCTAGGTTTCCACCTGCACCCAATATATGGGTGTTCGATCCATCATTAACTCATAACTATGAAAATTGTGCTCATCATGACCCACTGATTGGCAGAAGTTGCAGAAGAGCTGCTGTAGTGTCTGTACAAATTTCTGCAGCAAATGGTAATTGTTCATAACGTGTTTTCCAGCTACTTGACAGATAGCACACCATAGCACGGGCTTTGCACTTGGCCCTGCTTTAGCCTCCAGTCTAAGAGGCATTGGTCCTCCTGCTGCAACATAACTTGCAAAGACTGGGTAATGATCTTTTTCATGCCCCTGGATTTTGCATTTCAAGAACCAAACTTCTTCGCGCACCTCTGGCCGAACTTTTCTATCATTCTTCAGACTCTGCATTTCTTGGAAAAGGTTCTGCAACTATGCATGAATATATTGAACCCCCAAATTAGCATATTGCATCAATGTCTCATGCAATCTCATCGCAATCTACAGAGCTTCTACCTGAGTCCTAATATTTTGTTGTGATAGCGCAACCCTTAGATGAGGCAGGAGCGAAGCCACAAACCATTTGAAGTGTTGTCCATCAGTAAGATTCATGTTAGCTTCACGGATCTTGCATTTCAATATCTGATCCAACTCCTAGGGCATCTCGCCAAGCCTCATCGTGGTTTCCTTGAATCCAATGATTGATCGTGCTTTAGACTTAGGCCTACTGAATTCCTTATTTAGCGCGTTCTGAATATCTACCAACACAGACGTCGGGTTATCAATGGCGTACGTAATGTACCATGTTAGCGCACGTTCCTACAAAGAACTAACCAACATTTATTTCTTCATTTGATCATCTGTGATACCCTGAACTTCCCATACAACCTTCACTATGAACCAAAACTCGTCCGGATCCTCATTTCCCAAGTCCTTGATCACAGGTACCTTTACTGAGTTCGCCATACTGAACAGTGGCAGAGGTGGTAGTGGTGTAGGCGAAGGTGTATGCGATGGAGGTGAAGATGGAGGCGGTGTGGGTGGATGGGGTATTCGCGGGAACCCTTGTTTTATCAACTTAACAATGCTCTGCAGAGAAGATTGTGCTGCTTCCTCGTTATCACTCAAAGGAGGTTCAATCAATGGGCTATATTTAGGGCCTATTTTCCCTCTGTTCCTGAAGGAATTTCCACTTCATGTAGCCCCAAACTTCAAAGTAACTACATAACACGCTTTCACACATTGACATCTTAATCCAAGTATTTACAAACCTTAAATACTTACCTCGCAACCCCTTGAAGAAGAAGTGCTCCAATTCGCTGTAACTAACTGAGGTATCAACTGTGAACTCTGTCACGAACCCTCCTATGATATGTTCGAGCCAAGGATCAACAATGTGTGCAATCTTATCTTCAGAGGCTTCTAATCTCCATACTAACTCTAGGGTCCATACTATTGGACCGTCAAGCCTCCACCTTCTTTGGTCGTCTGCCAATTTCGTGATCCACTAATATAATTCAACCGGGAAGGAACAAAAGAAGATTTCATGTATCTCTGTGTACATATATTTGTCCAACCACTGTTCTTTAGTCAATCGCAGATTCCTATTCTCTTGTGCCACGAATTCGTGGATATTTCTATCCAACTAGTCTTCAATCTCCTTCTTAGTTGGATTCCAATGATGCGACATCACACATATTTTTATGCAGATCCTATCCTGATAATGGAACCATTTTTTGGTTTGATGGGCCCTAACCAGGGTCAACTTTAATTAGCCAAGAAAATCCCTACACTACTGGCCCTTTCGGCATCAACCCGCGGAGCACGGACTAAAGTCTCACCTGAAGTAGTATAGGGGGATTCAAGAACCAAGTTTCCACACCCTGAGATAGCAGTGATGTATACAGATCGATAATTGTTGGATAGGTAAATCCCCTCTGCGGACATAGGCGATCCCACTAGCCTAAAACAGAACTAGCCACAATCAATTCACGCTGCCACGCAGGTTCCTAGTTGTACATTAAAGGTGAATTAAGAAGACCAACCTGGAATTCAACGCTATAGTCGAGGCAGAGTTGGTATTCCCGCTCCCTCGCTCCGGTAGGTCACAATCCTTGCAATCCTTGCAAACGCACACCTGCACATGCAAAGGAAGAAACAAATACAAGCATAAAATCCACTAAGGCACAACTATATTTCAGTCAGAAAGGAAATAAATCAAACATTACTATAATAGAAAATGAGATTGGAACTATAATAGCAGTCGTTCATTAATGAATAATAGACAGGAAAAGTTACAACCAAGGTTCTGACGTTGAACCTCTCCTCTGGCTGGGCGAGCAACTATATGTGTCTTGCAATGTACCTCCTCTCCGGCAGCATAACCTCTCTATGCTTCACTATCACTCACGACAAGCGTAATCACAACTAGCATTCCTCCAAAAACTAGCTTGTCTAATGCATGAGGACAGATATTTATAGATGGAGAAGGGAGAAAGATTCAATGAACCAGGACACCCATTGTGGATTGGCATTATCTCTAAAAAGCCACTGTGGATAGATTTCAAGGATTAATGATGACTCTCGACCTCTATCAGATGGATTTTACCCTCAAAAGACTTCGTGATCTGAAGGGAAAAAATAGATGGGCGTGCGTTTGTCAAAAATCATTACCAAATTGGGCTGGCGCGGGTGTTGTTCTGTGACAGAGCACCAATGGTCGCACCCTCTTTTGAGGATCTCAGTGATTGGCACGGGTAAGATACTGTGGACCTGCGCCAATGGAAAAAGAGTACTTTTCAGGGAGAATTTGCAGAAGGTGTCTTCAGGGAACATGAAGTACATACTCAGGGGAACATAATGCAAGTGTTTTTGGGTTATGTCACTGCTCACAGGTCCCGGAATGCGTCCTCCAATGTATGGAAACAGGGCGATAGGGACGGTGACCATTGGTGACAAATTACTGTGTAACAGATGCCCCCTAAAGCATGAAGTCCGAGAGGGAGAGAGAGGGGTGAAATGCTTTATAGGAACACACAAGAACACATATAGCTGCCGCCAAGGATTTGCATTGAGAGACACGACTGATAGTTCAATTACATGATGTACGTGGTATGGTCGCAGCCATCCATAAGAGAGTACATAAATAATGTAGATCCATAGTATGGACACAGCCATCTGGTTAGGATCAATGAATAGACTCAGGCATGGTCGCAGCCATCCAGTGAATGAGTCATGTATCAAGAATCACGCCTGGATTACAACAGACACAATCCAGGGTCTTGCGCTCCATCTCGACCCGAACAAGAGTACAAGTTCAAGCATGCGAATATATGAGCTGAAGTCGAACATGCATGAACATCGTCTGATTACCAGTCAATAGTGGAAACTGTTAACAGACGCGAGAGGTACCACCAATAATGACAATGGCCCTCAAGGTACTATAGGTACAATCTACGGCATGCGAATTAATGAGCTGGCGTCGAACACCCATAGAATCATTCGATCGGAGGCTAATGATGAAAACCTCACATCGAACACGAAGAACCTGCCATTGAGGCATGCAGGCTCCAAGGCACCGGAAGGGAGTCTCTAGATCAGCTTCCTGGATAATGAGCTGAAGTCGACAGGAAGTGACCTTGATCGAAGGTGGGCCATAATGTTTCCCACATCATCGACACGAGACAGAGAGATAATGTTGTGAATCAAGATCATGTGAACTATCAGATGGAGGTTGTTTCTTTTCAGAGGCCAACTTCTCTTGAACATATCGGCGGCACGATAGTGGAATTGGCAATATTTGACATCGATGGATCAAAGGTCATGATGACGAGGCAATGAGTAGATGAGAGGTCAAATAGGGTACCCAAGTCCATGGAAGCAAGTGAAAAATATGAGATGAGATATCCCCACCCTGGACACGAAAGCAGAAAAGTGCCATGTTCAAGAGCGACATACTGCCGACACGACGGTAATTATGGTTCCTTTTTTCCCCCGCCATTTATGGCGAGTACCCCAATTATTTTTAACAAGCTTGATGGGGATAGCATATGCTTTTGGTACGTCATTTCGACAAAATCCGATGTCATCAGGTTTTAACAAGTCTGACAAAGGAAGAACTCGGCGTCTTTTCATGTTTAGAGAGTTTGAAAAGACAGCAGAAAAGGAAACTCCAGGGGTGTCCTTTTTTGTAAAGTTGTGTCTCTCGGGCCCGAAAAAGCATAAAATAATGCCCGAAAGAACCACCCGACCATTACGATCGAGGAGTACTTTTCATAAATAGTGATTTCGACCTAAAAAGGTAAAAAAGTGATCAAAATCACGTCGTTTCATGACCATTAACGAGTTTGAAACGACAAAACCTGGTAATCTTTTTATGTTTTAACGGTCGACAAAAAGAACTTAAAACGACCGTCCCTTATTAACGTTTAACGAGTCAAGAGGAGCAACTCGGCAATCTTTTCTTCTTTAAATGGTCAGAAGAAGAGCTAAAAGCGGACCTCCATTTGTATTCTCTTTAACAAGTCAAAAAGGAAAAAAGATAACCAATATATATTAAGTTGATATTTTGGACAACAGAGAAAGCCGCTGCACGCGCCTCCCTCTGGCCATGGCAGCCCATTGACCTCCCCGTTGCCCCGTGCCTTGCAGCTCTGCTGCAAGGCTCTGCGCCCCTTGCTGTCGGGCCTCCTGCCCTCGTGCTCGCTCCCTCCTGTTTTCTTCCCTTCCCCGTATCCCCTGCCCCTCTCCCGCTTCCCTCTGCCTCTTCTGATCAAGCCCTTGTCCCGCTCCGTTTCTGCGCCTAGCAGCGCTACTGCTAGGTCGCTCAGGCTCTCTCAGATCCCCGATCATGGCGGCCATGGGCCCTTCTGGACCGGATCAGGATGAACTCATGAAATCCTTTGCCTCCCTCACCCAGGAGAACTCTTCGGAAAGGATCAGGCCCGTTACTTCTCGCTTCGTTAAAAAAATGGATGAGGTCCCAGAAATCCCGCTCCCCCCTGCCCTTCCAAGGAGAGCGGCGGTGGCTCTTGCAGATAGAGGCCTAGTTGGTCAATTCACGGGTTTATGGCCCTCCCCTCGCACTGTCCAGCGATGGGTGGAAAGAAATTGGAATTCGATGGTTCAAGGCAAGATTGCGATCCGTTTTTGTGGAAGAGGGTTCTTCACCTTCCTTTTCGAATCAGTGGAAGACCGAAACTTAATTTTCAGGAATGGCCCATACTTTATGGACACAAGAGGCCTCTACCTGAACAAATGGACCCCTGACTTCGACCCGGAGATGGACGTCCCCAATGCTGTTCCTGTTTGGGTCCGGCTCCCGCACCTGCCCCTTCACTGCTGGGGAGATGAGTCAGTGAAAGCAATTGGAAAAGGAATAGGGAAGTATATCGACAGATCGGAGCCTAAGGAGAACATGCATGCATGCGCAAGAATTTGTGTCGAAGTGGACCTGGGAAAGGGACTGCCAGAAGCCATCAAAATCAGAGTCGACCAATGGACGCACCTTCAGCAAGTTGACTACGAACAGCTTCCCTTCAAATGCAAGGTATGTCATGAGTATGGCCATTTCGCTAATAGATGCAGTAAAGCAAAGGCAAATCTTTCTGAATCTAACACTGAAACAGCAGAGGAAGTCTGGGAAACGGTTAAGAAAAAGAGGCCCAACCCCCCACACGGAAATAACAAGAACCCTCCAGTCGCCCCCCTCCCCCCTTCTCAGTCAGGCCCGACCATCCCTTCATCCTCCAACCTTTTCGAAACCCTATCTGAGGTTGATCCTCCTTCCCCCCCTCCTTCCCTGAGAGCCCCCCCTGTTACCCCCCGCCTCCCCCCCGCCTTCCTCCCCTCCCCACACAGTAGAGAGAATTCTAACCAGGAACAAGTCCAAGGAAAGCAACACATCCGCAGATCCCCCAAGAAAAGTCGGAAGGAAATCAAACAAGGAGTTAAGGGACGAGACTGCAGCAAAAGAAATGACCACAGGGATTCAACAACCAATGGATACCTATCTGGACAAGACGAAAGGAAACGGAGAAAAAGGGAAAGAGAAAGGGGGTTCCCACGTCAAGATAATTAAATGATGAATCTGGTCTCTTGGAACTGTAGGGGGATGGGCTCCTCCCTCAAAGTTAATGCAGTCCGCGATCTCCTTAAATCAGAACACCCAGACATCCTCCTCATCCAGGAGACCAAAATAAGTGAGCAGGATTTCAAGAACTACTTAAAAAATAGCAGAACTTATGAAGGAATTGCAGTTAGCGCATCTGGCGCCTCAGGTGGCATAGGGTCCATCTGGGACAAACAAAAATGGAACCTTTTAAATCAAAGGCAAAGCAGCTGGTGGATCCGCTTAGACATCCAAAATACAGCAAAGACAGAAGACTACACAATCTACAATGTTTACGCACCTCCTCACTTCCGGGACAAGGATGCTTGTTGGAAGTCAATTGCGGCAGACCTCCTGGAGACACAAGGCAGAAGCATTATCCTAGGGGGGGACTTGAATCTTATAAGAAATGCCGAAGAAAAAATGGGGGGAAATTTCTTGGCAGATTCCTCAAGGGAAGCTCTTGAAGAAATCATTCTAAACCACAACCTGGTGGATTTCCCTCCTCAGAATGGGCGCTTTACCTGGTCCAATAAGAGAGCAGGTCGAAACAATATAAAGGAAAGATTGGATCGTATCTTGATCCAAGACAGAATAGTGGCCAATTTTGCATGCATTAAAAGCCTCATCATCCAAGGATGCTTTTCAGATCATAAGCCTGTAGCACTAAAATTGGACAAAGGAGCAAACTTGGGACCGCTTCCATTCAGATATAACAGAGCATGGGATAACCAGGAGGAATTCCGAGCTCTGATAAAAGAACAGTGGTCAACAGAGATTAAAGGATCCCCGCACTACGTTTGGGAATCCAAAATAAAAATTCTGCGTTCAGCCATAAAACAATGGGCCAAAATCAAATCAATAGAAGAGAATAGAGCTAAATCAGCTCTCCATGATAAGCTCATGCAGTGGGACCAAGAGAAAGACAGCAGACAAGATACGGAAGAGGAGCAAATCAAAGAGATGGAACTCCAAAAGGAACTGTATAAGCTGAACAGAAAAGAGGAAGAGGAACAAAGGCAAAAGTCAAGGTGTCTATGGCTAAAGTCGGGAGATAGGAATACCTCCTTTTTCCACAACAATCTGAAAATGAGGAGAGCTGGCAATAATATTGACAAAATAACAGTGGAGGGCGTTGAAATAAAGGAGCACAAGGAAATAATGGAGGTTGCGTCCGCTCATTTCCAAGATCTCCTTACCGCGGACCAGCAAGGCAGTGATGGTATGGAAATCCTGAACACAATGGAAACCAAAATCTCTGAGGAACAAAATTCTGAGCTGGACAAAGAGATCACTGTCGAAGAGATAGAGCAAACAATCCGCAACATGGCCTCAGACAAGGCCCCGGGACCCGATGGCTTCACTGTGGATTTCTACAAGAATCATTGGGACATCATCAAAAAGGATTATATCAGAGCTGTTAGAAACTTTTTCCAAAAAGGCAAGATGGGAGGCGGAATGAAATCCTCCTACCTAGCCCTAATCCCCAAAGAGCCTAACCCTCTCTCCTTCAACCGCTTTCGCCCTATCTCCCTCTGTAATGTCTCCTACAAAATCATAACTAAGATCCTTGCCAACAGACTCAAATCTATTCTCCCCTCTCTCATCTCTGAGAACCAAGGTGGTTTTGTCCCAAGGAGGCAAATCGCCGACAATGTAATCCTCATCCAAGAGGCTATTCAAAGCAGTATCTCCAGGAAAGAGAAGGGCATGATAATGAAGTTGGACATGGCCAATGCTTTCGATCGAGTCAACCACTCCTTTCTTCAGGCCGTCCTCAAAAATCTTGGCATATCTGAGCTCTTCATAAGTAGGGTGAGGGAGTGCATCTCAGGCAATTGGACTGCTCCCCTCATAAATGGAAGACCCAGCATTGCCTTCAAAAGCTCAAGGGGTCTGAGACAAGGGTGCCCGCTCTCTCCCTTCCTTTACATACTCATGGCGGAAGCTCTTGGCTCGAAGTTGGAAAACTTGAGAAGGAAAAAAGAAATAACAGGGATTGAAATTGTCAGAGGGTCGAAAGGAATAAATCACTCTCTGTTCGCGGATGATACCCTCCTCATAGGAGGTGCCTCTTGCATAATGGCGAGGAGATTCAAAAAAGTCTTGGATCTTTTCCTTCTTGCCTCTGGTGGCAAGCTTAACAATAATAAATGCATGTTATACGCTTGGAACGTCCCCAACCACATCATTCAGCGTATATCTCTCATCATGGAAATTCCAGCTCAGTCAAATTGGTCCCACTTCATGTATCTGGGGCTTCCTTTGGCTAAAGAGACAATCAAATCAGGGATTTGGGTCAAGATCATTGAAAAACTCAGAGGCAAATTGCAAAGGTGGGGAGTGCACTGGTTAAACTTAGTAGGTAGATCGATTCTAATCAAGTCCATCCTCACCTCTCTCCCCATCTATCAGTTCGCTATTGCACTAGCTCCTGCCAGTATTCACAAACACATGGAGTTAATAATCCGGAGCTTCCTGTGGCAAGGAGGCAAGCAGAACACCAAGAAGTTCAGTTTGGTTAAGTGGGATAAAGTAATCCTCCCTGTGGAAAAAGGAGGGCTTGGAATAAGGGTTCCAAGGCTAGCAAATCTAGCACTGGGCTTCAAGCTTATATGGCGGATTCTAAACGAAAAAGAAGCATGGTGGACTACCATAATAAAGAAGAAATACCTGAACGGCCCAAACAGTAATATCCTAACAGAAAATATTATTGAAAGACAAGGCACCCCAACCTGGAATCTGATTAAGAAATCGCTCCCCCTCTGCAAACCCTTCATCTCGAGCGCTCCAGGGAATGGTAGGGAGATAAATATCTGGAAAGATAGAATTATGGGGTCTCAGGCCAGAGACACTATCCGTCACCTGTATCCCCTCCAACGGTGGATGGCTGAAGCGAATTACAACTCTCTCTTCGACATTTCTTCATGGGATCAGGACTGCTGGGCAGGCTGGATCCCTCTCAATCTCCCCATGGACTTAGCCAAGCTTTGGAACGAGCTCAAGAGCTCCCTCAGTGGCTCAGCCCCCATCAACAAAAGGAAGGAAGATAAGTTCGTTTGGGATCCTAATGGAGGTAATTACTCAGTCAAAGAAGGTTACAAAGCCCTCCAGGACATCTCAGAAGTTAATAATTGGCCCTTGTACAAGGCTGTTTGGCGCCCTGAATGCCTCCCCAAGGTTAAATTATTCAATTGGACTCTTATGCATGGCAAAATTTTAACAGCTGAGAACCTCAGAAAGCGAGGTATCCAGGGACCTTCCATGTGTTGTTTGTGCAGGCTAGCTGAAGAAACCATTACTCATCTTTTCATTGAGTGCCCGATTTCTAAAACCTGTTGGCATCTCCTCTCAGGCACAATCTCCTCAGAAATCCTTCCCCCTCAGATTTCGACCCTCCATAAAAACTGGGTCAAAAGACTCCATCAACCCAAAAAAGGAAATCTCATAGTGCACAGGATCTGGAACAGCATCCCTGCTAATCTGAGTTGGCAAATCTGGATTGCACGTAATAAGTGCATTTTCAATAATGAAAAACCTTCCATAACAGGCATTGTAGCTAAAACAATTGCCCTCATTGCTGAGTCTTTCGAAGCAACAGGGGTTAATCAGAAAGACATGGAGGTCGTGGATGAGAGGCTCAAGGAATGGATGAGAAAATTCAACATCAAACCAAGTCCATATGTCTATATCAGAGAAAGGAATGGCAGCCAGAATTGGAAGCTTCGTGGCACCGAAGAGGAAATCAATAACTGGTTAAAAAGCCAAAAGAGGCCTATCCTGTATTTCGATGGGGCCTCAAAAAAGAACCCGGGACAAGCAAGGGCCGGTGGGATCATAAAGGAATCGCAGGGGAATACTATGGTTTCATTCGAATGGGGATTAGGCCAAATGTCTAATAACAAAGCAGAGGCCTATGGCCTCCTCCTGGGCACGATTATCTTAAAGAATCTCGGCCTTCAAAACCCCCTCATCCTAGGAGATTCAGCCATAATAATCGCTGCCATGTCCACAGGGAGAGATTTTAATCAACTGGCCCTCAACAACATCAAGAACCGAATCATGGAGAATGTCAGAGCTTTAGGCGAGGTGACCTTCAAACACATCCTCAGGAACTTCAATAAAGATGCAGACCAGCAAGCAAATCAAGCGGTCAGAAGGGAACTGGGTCAGGTTAGAGAGAACAGCTCCATCTATGTCAGGGATATTCCGTAAGTATAAGCCTCCCGCCGTCCCAAGTCACTCCAGGCAGCCAGGATATCTTTCCGTATCTTCCCCAAGATTACAAAGCAGCACAATCGGGTTCCCAATCAGATCTTCTCAACCTCGGGCTTCAAATGCAATCATCGTTCTCAGAAATTGTGTGATCTCTCGTCCCTCCGAGGCAGACACTCTCTGCGTTATCAGAAAAGCCCATACTTCTCACATGAGTATGGACATCAGGGTAATCATCGCCCTTGACCGTGTTCTCCTTACCCTCGGGCATTCTCAGCCCCTCTCCATTTGCGCTATGGACCTTCGTCCCTCTACAAATAGCGGACAGCTCCCCATCTCCTCGCCAGACAGTGATCAAGCCTTAAGAGCTCTCTTAAACTCTTGGCGCAACTCGGATGCTCTTCCTCCTCCAAAGTCTCTGTTCTTCAGTCCTGATCCCAGGGTAAGGCTCTCTCTATTTCATTTGATTCTGTTGCTAATTAACAGTGGCTCTTGTTCATTTAGCAGCGCTCTCCCGAAGCTGGTGAGGCCCGCCCGCTTTCTCCTAAAGACACAGCTCTTCAGAGACCCCGATCCATCCAAATCGATCCTAGGCTCCCTCATCATCAGCAAGCTCTCTGGTTTCATTCTGAGAGCTCCTTCCCACCGTTTAAAGCCCCAGCACTTCTTCAATCTCGCTCCATTCAAAGTGTTTTCAGGCTCTCTAAACAGCAGCGCGCTCTCTGTCACCAATCCTCAGGCCACTTCGATGGAGGACAAGCAAGGCCAGCCATCCAACCAGGGCCCAAACAGAGACCCTTTGGGGAATCTCTTCAACAGCAAAGAATGCAATATGTGCATGGCACATACCATTATGATCAACAGTGTGAAAAAACAGCTGAAGGAGTTAACAGAGGACTACCATGCTGATAGAGAATCCAAACGAAAGAAGCTGGGAAAAAGAAAAAAGGAGATTGAAGACTTGAAGGACCGCTGCATCCACATGGAGGCGGTAATAGACCATATTCGCACTCTCACCGAAAACAATCAGGCAGAAGCATCGACTAGAGCCAGCACCCAGAAGGAAGATTCGGCCACTCCACACTTTCCGTGATTTTATGCATTGCAAATTTGCTTGGTTAGGAGGATCCTATGTAAGGCAGTATAGCCGTTTATTTTCAGTCTTGCTTTCAATTAAGAGAAGCTACGAGGATTGCGGGTCTGCGTACCCGATTTTGTGCCTCAGCTCTCATACTCTCCCCCATCATGTAATAGTTCTCCTTTCAGAAAGTTTTTTTAATATATGAGTAGCCGACATTGTAAAAAAAAAAAAAGCAAAAAATACTTGGCAATCTTTTCATATTTTACGAGTCAGAAAAGAGCGTAAAGGCGACTCGTCCTGTGGGAACGAGTGGTATAAAAGGTAGCAACTGGTTCCGATAATGGTGGAACTACTCAAAACATGTAATGGTCAAAAGGCTGGCTAATAAAACCACTCATCGCTGCGGTTCCTCAGGAAAGGAAAAATAACCAAGTGAAAGCGTATGATCGGCCAAAGAGATGGTGGCGATGGAATGAAAACAACCAAGGCTCATCTAACAAAATTTAGCAGATAGGCGGCAATCACAAGATGTGAATCAGGTATTGGTTCATTTTTACACAAGCTTGAACCATGGAGAACTTTGCTTGGATTCGGTTTCATGTTTACACAAGCTTGAAACGAAAAACTATGCTTGCTATAAATTTGCATGCCCCCAGCATGATAATGCAAATCGAGGTACATGCCCCCCAAGCTTCATGGCATTCACGGAGTGGATGGAATGAAGATTCACTTGGAAAGACTCGATTTTGAAAAGGAGGATGCATGCCCCCCAGGCTTCAGTCATGTGCCCGGGTCAGCTTCCGTCATCAGGATGACGGACTGGATGTTGAGGCATTTCCTGTGGAAATAAGACCATTTAGGAATGGTAGATGACTATATGTGAAGTGTGAACCGGGGAACAAAAGTTGGTCTACGATCTTGATCGTGCTTCCTTCGTGCGGAAAACACATCACTCTGAAGAGTGAGGACACAATTGCACGTATGCGATAAATATAGTCTCGCCCAAGGAGTAAATTGTAATCTAACGGACCTTGGACTACCATGACGCCCATTTGAACGGTCTTCCCTTCTAATGTGATAGGTAGATTGGGAAGAATTCCTAAAGGTCGACTGGTTTCTCGATGAAAACCTGTAAGGTTTCTCATCTCAGGCAGAAGCAGTGGCGAACCAAGTGCTTCCCAAGCTGTTGAAGAAAGGATGCTCACAGGAGATCCCTCATCAATAATGGTACCGGCCATAATCATTCGGTAGACTTGGACTATAATTCGAAGTGGTATGGAAGCTGGTAACCGAGGATTGCCTAGTTGACCCCAATTGAAGGAAACAACTAGGTTGCTTGGAGGTGGGACCGGATAAACAGCCGGATATGACTCTGATGAACTTCCTTCCTGCTGCGAAGGAATGAGAGGGATGCTCACTTGATCATTAGAGTCTGTGTTTATGAATAGAATTTGGACAGTGTGGTCTTCGTTCTTTACAGCGATAATATCATCTGAGGATGGAACTTCTGAAGGCAAAACCGGGTCAACTGTCATCTGGACCTCTTGAAAGACCGGGTCAACTGTCATCTGAACCTTTGGACTTTCGTCTGGTTTGGATTCAGATGGTTCATCCTTGATGATAAACACTCCCGAAACAAAGTGGTGCATAGACGATGAACGTAAATCAACACTCTTTCTGACCAGGGACTGGTCTGGAACAGGCTGAGCACAGCCAGGTTCGGGAAGAGACAGCTGGAACAAAGAGGAATCATGCCAAGGAGGTTCCTCTAGAGACATGGTCTCAATAATAGCTTCGTCGGAGAGAAATGTTTCTCTTAAGGAATCCGAAGAAGCCTCGTCTAGAAGCCCTGAGGATGGAGTAAGCGTAGAAGAGGGAGACGAGGCAGCAATGATTTCAACATAATTAAGCTCGGCAGGACTCAACGGCATTCGGTCGCCCCAGGAATCTATTTGGTCTGTGGGAGGTATGATCCATGGGTCAGAACCAGTAGTGATCATATTGACAGAGACGATATTTGGAGGAGGGAGCGGAAAAACACCCATAAGAGCGGGATCTTTGAAAAGTCCAGCTCCCAAACTCTCAGATAATTTGGAGGTATGCTCCACAAATGGAATGGTGCCCTCGGAAGAAGAAGCAAAGAAGGATAGCTGGTCAACGGTAACGATCTTCCCTTGATGAGGGAAACGAATGATTCGAAAGAAAGATGAAGCAACAGCTTGCATCGCGTATATCCAGCTACGTCCGAGAAGGAGGTTGTAGGTTAGAGTAGCATCAACGACTTCAACTTCCATCTCGACCATCTTCCCTTCCAAAGAGATTGGTAAACGTTGGAGTATACTATAAGGACGGGACGCTCTTCCATCAAAAGCTTCCAAGGTAGTAGGAGACTGGCTTAGCGTTGGAGATCCAATAGCTTTCCAACAGGAAACAGACATGATGCAAGTTGAGGCACCTTCATCAATGACTGTACGATGAATCGTCTTGGAATCAATAATCACCTGTATGAGGAAGGCGATTTGGGGAGGCAGTCTCTGAGTATGGCGTTCTAAGTCAAAAGTGATTAAATCTGAATCAGCCGGGTCTATGCCACCAATGGCAGATAGCATGGACTTCCTCTGAGAAGGGAAACTCTGGAGAACCTCTAACGCGGACATAGCCAACGGAGTCTGTGCTAAGTCCTCAACGATATTATAGTGTTGTGTAGCACGAGCATTCGGATTGTAAGAGGATTTCCGGAGTACTCCTTTGGGAGGGGGTCGAAGAGGTGTCTCAGTGGTAGGTCTCTCAATGTGGAGTGGACCTGAACTGAACGGAGGAGCAGTAGAGGGAACCTCAGGCTCATTCCCGGTAGATGGCGGATAATCTTTCGTTCGAGTACTGATATTAATGGGTACTGTACCAGCCATAAACACTTGAGAACCAAAGGAAGAGGGAGGCTGAGAAGGGTTAGCCACCATTTGAGTTTTTTGAGTGTGTTGGGTGGGAAAGGGCTCTTTGAGCACCGCAGGAGTCCCAGGGGCGCCTTTTAACAAACGACTAACTTTGGACCGCCTCGGGCAGTCCTTGGTATAGTGATCCTCATCACAGATAAGACAAGGATACTTGGGTTTGCGTTTAGTGTCGTCCTCAGGTTGAGGTTTTGGGGCTTCCTGTTTGGGTTGTTCTGGCTTATTTTTCGCTTTCCCTTTCTTCTTCTCTTTCGAGGCCTTGTTTACCGTATTGGATTGGACGACATTAACCTCAGAAGTAACATTTGAAACAGGTGGTGCCTGGGAAGGTTGTTCATTCGAAGCAATCGATTTTTGCTTCCCAGGGTTTGCGGGATTTTTCTTTGAGGATGAACTAACCGAACCAATGATACCGTCAATAGTGGGTGTTGGTGGGGCTTTAGACGTTCCTAGTCTTGGGGCATCAGGCAAATAATCATATAATGTACCTGATTGAGAATAAACTAAATCGAGGTACTGAGTGCGCGCAATAGCTTGCTCTTCAGTAACACACGCTCCCATGGCAATATCCCAGGCTATTGGAGGAACGAACGAAGTCGTAAACAAATCAGTAAGAAGTTGGTCGGGAATCCAAAATTTGATCATACGTTTACGTCGTCTACATTCATGGATATGATGAGAGATATGCGTAGCCGTCGTTTGTCTTAAGGAAGTGAGGAGGTGTGTACCTGTTTCATATCGAATGGGTAACTGGAAATGAGTGAGAAATGCCATAGCCAAAGAATTGAAATCCTGAAAGGACCCGCGATTAAGTTCGATATACCTCTTAGCGGCAGAGCCAGTGAGAGTCCTTTGAAAAAGGCGAAGCCGAATTGAATCATCAAGCCATGAATTAGATGAACACCACAAATGATAAGTCATGACATGGGCTTGTGGGTCTTCATCGGCTTTACCATCGAATTTTGGACAGTCACCAGGAATTTTAGTTGGAATCGGAGGCCAATAAGGATTATGAAGAATAGGATCATTGGTTAATTTGGACACATCCGGTAATTCTAAAGTCGCTAAGAATGGTAATTGAGGATTGAAAGACATCTGGGGCTGCTGGTAAGACGGAGCACCAGGGTTCCAACCAGGTGGTGGTTGCCCCCATGGGTTTTGTCCGGACGGATTTGACCCCATAGTGTATTGGCCATAGGGATTTGTATTTTGCCCCCCAGCATAAGGATTACCAAACGATGCTGCAGATGCGCCATATGGCTGTTGATAAGTCTGCGAAGGATTCGCCTGCAGTTGTTGGTAGTTCTGGTATGGGGTGAACAAAGGTTGCTCGTGAGGTTGCTGGTAGCCATACGGTGGTGGGGCTCCAAATTGAGTTTGAGCACCAGGCTGGGTTTGATAAAAATTTTGTGATTGAGCCCCAGCCTGCATTTGAAGACTAGATGGGTTTTGGGGTCCCGTTTGGGGCCACGGACCGGATTGAGCAGCGCCAGTAGGCTGTCCTGTAGGTTGGGCTATCTGGACAGAAGGAAAACCTTGTTGATACTGAGGTTGGCCGACCTGTCCAGAAGGTTGTACCTGCTGATACTGAGGTTGGCCTACCTGTTGGGATTGGAACTGTTGTTGCGTAGCTGAAGGTTGTCCTAACAGACTAGATGGCTGAGAGGGTTGGGCAGTTGGTTGGCCCAACTGTGTTTGAGGCTGACCAGCTTGCCCAGAGGGTTGTGAATACTGGATAGTAGGCTGACCAAGTGGTTGAGTAACTTGTCCAGATATTGGACCATACTGGACATTGTATTGGTTTGGGTTAATAGTTTGTTGACCAATTTGTCCAGCGGGATAACCTTGTTGGATACCAGGTTGGGCTTGTTGAAAAGATGACTGACCTGAGTTACCAGAAGGTTGCATATAAGAAGAGAAAAAGGGACCACCAGCAGCAAAAGGGTTTCCATGAAAGGATTGTCCTTGTTGGCCTTGGGGGGGTTGTCTTGGAGACTGCGTAGATGAAACTTGACCACCATGAAAAGTGGTGGAGGTCCAATCAATTGACAATGGGACTGATACCTCAAAAACTGGTTGAGACAACAAATACGGATCGTATGGCCCCTGTATTGGGACATTTGTCATGGGATCAAAGACTCCGAACAAGGAAGCCGAGGGACGACTAAAAATAGGAGTCGAAGAGGCTGCATAGACCATTGGAGCAGTTGTGACTGAGGTAACAGATGGACTCCGACTTTGCGGAGTAAAAGGCTCCGTAGTAGGAAAAGTGTGTGGTGACCAAATGGAACCCGTGAACGGAGTTCCAGAGGGCATAATATCTCTTAAAGCTTTATAGCCTGGTGGTAAATTTGTAGTAGTGGGAGTACTACTAACATGTATAGGGTCCGTTGCGGTGGGAATTTCACCGCTCGTCGCAACGGACTCATCAGTCGTTGTAGGGGCCAAATCATCCATGTCAGAAGAAACAGGTAGGACTGACACATGAGGAGAAGTATAGTCCCAAAAAGGGACACTGTCCTCAAAAGGTTCCCACGTAGGGTTCCAATGAAACTGGTAAGTCTCATCACCTGGGGCACGAGAACTAAGTGGTTGTATACTTGGAACCACAGGAAGACTCACAACCGGTACCTCGGCAGAAGACGAAATTGGTAATTCCACCAGGATGAGACTTTACAAACCTAGGGAATCTACCGAGACAACCCCTACTCAAACTAACGCAAACAAAATCTAATTGGGTAAATGTTATCGTGGCCAATAAATTTTAGGACGCAAAGACACAACTTGACCTTTTCATGTTTTAAGAGTCGAGAAAAGGACAAAAGATGACTCTAGTCTCCTTCGAATGTTTAATGAGCACGAAGTGACAAGATGCTCACATGCACCTTTTCTTTTAGAGAGTCCGAAAAGGATCAAAAGTGACTGCTCTGGAAAACTAGGCAAGAGGTTTACCAAACAATCCGTAAAACTGCTTATACACCTCAGCAATCAGATGAAAACCAAGGACTTCCCGTACTGCAGTCAATCTTCCCGAATGCTGTGTTCAGTGCATTACGGCTTGTAAGGCGGCAGACTCGGCTTCCTATGGATAAAAGGTTTTAATCCTATAGGGGTCCCCCAATATATACGTGGCGGTACGTGGGAGCACAGTCCGTATTGGCACCTATCGTTTCACCGTGGAGGAATCACCCAACCACTCGACGATAATCTACCAGGTTTAAAGACGCCAGAACACGTCTCTAACCTAGACCTCTAGAATGTTTGCGTTAGATTCCAATGCGTTGTTATGTTCATTGAGTTTATTTTAAAGTTTATCTTCAATTATGTTTCAGTTTTTTGGTCCTACCGTATGTGATATCTCAAAAACTTCTTAAATGCGAACTACATGCCAAAACTATATCATTTCATTCAATGAATTCTATCTACAGGAAGGTTGAGATCTAAACGAAATGATCACTCAGCAAACAACAAAGATCCTAATGCAGCTAATAACAAGAAATGAAAATTTTTTCTTTTTCTTTTTAATAGCAACAAATAACAATAAACACTAACTAATATGATGCAAAAGATCTTTTGTTTTTCTTTCCTTTAAGATGGCATGATGCATTTAAACAAATCTTAAGAGATATTCACAAGTATAAACAAACCAAGTTCACTCGATGAAATGGAACCAATTCTGAAACACCAAGATGAACTATCCAAGCAAGGAGAAACACAAAGACTTTCAATGAACCATGTAATCTAAGTTCAAATGAAGTCGAGCAAAATCCAGAGAAGCTAGAAGTGAATCACCCAAAGCATAGAAGACCAAGCTTTAACAAACCACTGGATAGGTGCGGAACACAACCAACAAGTTGACTGGAAAATCAAAAGACCGAAACTTCCCACAGAAGGCTAGACACGCGAAGCCACTAGATGTTCTAGGGCTAGGACGAAAATCAATAGAAATAAGAAAACAACTAAAGGATAAAGGCAAAACCAGTCAAACAGAGGTTCAACACACTTCCAAAGGCTGTAAAAGATATAAAAAGATAAAAATCTGAGTTGAAAGAGCTTCCAACCAACACACAGGCAAAATTCACAGGGCTGGCGCGACTGTCAGCCTGCAACTTGCGCTACCAAAAGATTGGCGCGGGTTGCTGTTGGGAAACATGCGCCAACTAGCGCGACTGTCAGAATAAAAACCGTGCCAACAAAGCTTGCCAGCTTAAAAAATAAATAACACGACCCCAGGTCGGGCTGACAGTGTTCAGATGGATCAAATAGTAAAGAACAATCTCAAAACTGACCCAGAAAGCTCATTCACTCAAGCAAGCAAGAGAAAATGAACATGCAAGACAAGTTCCAAATAGCTTCTCCCCAGTGGAGTCGCCAAATTGTTGGATAGGTAAATCCCCTCTACGGACAGAGGCAATCCCACTAGCCTAAAACAGAACTAGCCACAATCAATTCACGCTGCCACGCAAGTTCCTAGTTGTACATTAAAGGTGAATTAAGAAGACCAACCTGGAATCCAATGCTATAGTCGAGGCAGAGTTGGTATTCCCGCTCCCTCGCTCCGGCAGGTCACAATCCTTGCGATCCTTGCAAACGGACACCTGCACATGCAAAGGAAGAAACAAATACAAGCATAAAATCCACCAAGGCACAACTATATTTCAGTCAGAAAGGAAATAAATCAAACATTACTATAATAGACAATGAGATTGGAACTATAATAGCAGTCGTTCATTAATGAATAATAGACAGGAAAAGTTACAGCCAAGGTTCTGACGTTGAACCTCTCCTCTGGCTGGGCGAGCAACTATATGTGTCTTGCAATGTACCTCCTCTCCGGCAGCATAACCTCTCTATGGTTCACTATCGCACACGACAAGCGTAATCACAACTAGCATTCCTCCAAAAAATAGCTTGTCTAATGCATGAGGACAAATATTTATAGATGGAGAAGGGAGAAAGATTCGATGAACCAGGACACCCATTGTGGATTGGAATTATCTCTGAAAAGCCACTGTGGATAGATGTCAAGGATAAATGATGACTCTCGACCTCTATCAGATGGATTTTACCCTCAAAAGATTTCGTGATCTGAAGGGAAAAAACAGATGGGCGTGTGTCTGTCAAAAATCATTACCAAACTGGGCTGGCGTGGGTGTTGTTCTGTGACAGAGCGCCAATGGTCGCGCCCTCTTTTGAGGATCTCAGTGATTACCGCGGGTAAGATACTGTGGACCTGCGCCAATGGAAAAAGAGTACTTTTCAGGGAGAATTTGCAGAAGGTGTCTTCAGGGAACATGAAGTACATACTCAAGGGAACATAATGCAAGTGTTTTTGGGTTATGTCACTGCTCACAGGTCCCGGAATGCGTCCTCCAATGTATGGAAACAGGGCGATAGGGACGGTGACCAATGGTGACAAATTACTGTGTAACAATAAGACTTTTGGGGCTTATCAATATACTTCCATTAGTTTTCCTCTAGATCTCCGTGACTGTCTTTTGCGTACCCTAAATAGGCAATCCAAACACTTACACGCCTTTGTAATTACTCTTACTACTGTATTTACCTTGATTAGCTTAAGTAGTGGATAAATTCAACATGAATTAAGATTATCTTCGGGTAAATAGATATTCTTACTTGCGTTCATATAATAAAGTAAAACACATAGATTCATGCATCAATACAACATTAAATCATAAACCTAGTATTTAACATAACATAATTGAATGCAGTCATAACAGAAGTAATATAGCTCATACACAGGTAATTCCAGAATAATTCTCTTTACTGTTGTTCAGATATCTCTTACAGACTCTAACTACCCTGCGCACATAGCTGCAGGGGTACACGCACTCAGCTATGGATTTATACCCTAGACCTCTGCGCACTCAGCTGCAGAGCCTCTCTCCTACGCGAAGACGCTTTTCTCTTAGCCCTCACAGAACCATTACATCAATGACTCTTCAAAACATATCTGAACTGAACTACCAAAACTGCCTTAGACTCTTCTAAGACTTCCCTTTTATACATTCCCATGGTCCGCGGACCAAGGGTGGATCTCATAAATCCGACACAAGTTGCATAAACTAAGGGTGGAAACCCTTGATGACTCTTTATATCTTCGCATTCCGCAACCACAAAATGTGGAGAATTTACATTCTTTATACAAAACTTGGGCCTTTAGCCCCAAAACTTGGGCTTTTAACCCCAAAATTGACCCTAGGGGACCCATTCCCAACACTCCTCTACCTTCATCCGTTGCACTCCAAATCCTAGTCTCCATAAGAAATGCCATTGTCCAACGGTGTATTATAGATGAGGGCGCTTCCACCTCTGTGATAGTTGCTATTGTTTGGAAGCGGATTGGTTCCCCAGACCTGTCCCCATTCACCATCACTCTCTGTGCTTGGGACAATCATCCGTCACAACCCCTTGGCTTATATAAAAATATCATATCATTGTTTTCAGAAAGATTGTCCCTATTGACCATGAGGTCATTGATGCCCCATTACATTAAAAAATGATTTTTTGTCGTAGCTATACCTATGCTATGTTAGTTTTCGCATCTGCATTCACCGTAAGGTGTGCTTCCCTCATAATGGAAAGATTGTCACTATTGATCAACTGATGTACTATGATCCCAAATCTCAGACTTCACCTCAATCCAATATCTCATCAATGGCTGATAATCAAATTGTCTCATCCCTTACTAATTTCTCTCTTGGAGTCTACAAAGGTTCCATCTTGCTTTTTGTTTTTATGGTCTACCACCTACTCCTTCAAATCCATATCCACAAAGTTCAGAGTTTGGGACACTTACATTACAACTGAGCTCCATGATGAAGCAAATGACTTATCAAATTGATGAGCCTTTGTCCCGTTATCAAAATTTTCTTATATAATCGTCATCTCATTTGTAATTTGTCTTATGTAATAAATGATACGTAATTAAGTCCAAATGACACATGTGGAATGTGAATAGCCACACATTGGAATGTAATAAGTCATGTATATAATATAAATAGCCATAGAATTCAAAGGGTCGTGAGTAAGCTCAAAGGTCATTGTTACTTGTTACAAATAGCTCCTCATAACTCAAGCAGATGGATTGGATTCTAGAGGTCTTGTCTTGGAATCTCTTGTAATACTTAGGAGATAGATCATTCTTTAGAGAAGCAAGTTGTGGCTTCATGTTCCACTATTGGATACAAAATTTCATCTATGTAACAGTGTAATTGGGATCTTGTACTCTTAATCAAAATATCAATGAGATGACACTTCTTCATAAACGTATCATAGATATAGTAGGGCAATTCTTGTTATTTTTATGGTATATGTCATTTTAATCAAACACTAAGTTAATGAACTAATTTGTTGCTTATATATGGTTATTATTGAATAAATTTTGTTATGTTTTAATGATTGTTGTTTATTATGTGGACTAATCTACAAGTATTCAACAAGCCTTTCTCTTTCTTCCCTGGTCCCCCTTTAGGATAAAACTATTACTTTTCTAACTGGTGGCTCATTTTCCCTACTATTCATGGAAGTCTCCCATGTACACCTTACATTGGGTGTCTCACAAAGCTCACATTATTTTTGTTGACCTCGACACAAGTGACATTATCAAATGATGGTTTCGAGAGCCTTCCAATTTTCAACATCGCCCATTCGCGTCCTATCTGACCAAGATTCTTAGAGATGTATATAAATACCTGAAAGTTATGTGTTGTCAGTTGCATGGGTGCAAGAACGCTGAGGTGAGGAGAATTATATATATATGCTCAACATGGTGGTATTCCATGGAAGAGTTTTCAAATGGGAATATATATTGTCATATGAGTTGTGACGTCATGTGGGGCAAGAAAAAACATCTTTGAAGGCGAACTAGGAATCAAAATTCTACATGTTTTCATTTCTCTTAACTGGAATTTGTGCAAAGTATGTGTTCCTGGGAATGAACTGGAACTTGACCCATGAGGAGAATTTCCTGGTTTACTTCCACTAGATAGTGTTATTAGAATCAAGCTTCAGAGGTGCATATGACAAATTGGCTGAGCACTTCTTTGCAATTATCTTTTAGATGATATTCGAGATCGATCCTCCTTGCATGACCGATCAGGTGAAGGAGTCACTCCGAGATATCGCGGACTTGTTTGTGAGAGTAACAATAAATGGAAAGTTGATCCTTTAAAAAAATGAGCTATTCAACTAGAACATGAGAAGAGGAAGTAGGATGAGTTTCTCTAATGGTCTAGGTTCAGGTGTGACAAAGGACCCTTCCAATACCTTTTACTTTCATGATGTGTTAAATTGTATTTTTAAAATAACATAAATGAATACATGTGCATGTTGTAAAGAAGAGGAACATGTCAATCATCAACAACATAAAAACATAATTCGTTGATAATGGATTTCGTCTAGGAGGGACTACGTCTCTGGGCCCCGTGTCAAGATGGTGTAGGCCATTGCATTAAGTGTTTTCAATAGTGATGATGTACATAAGAGGTGATGTTGCTATCATACAAGGAAAATGCCCTCACGTAGGAGTGGCTCCAAGAGATGTTCCATTACAGGAACTCTCAGTCAAAAGGATTCCTATCAGTATGACACAAACTCATGCATGATGATCATCCTGCCAACATGGCATAAAGGGATCTCAATGAAAACATACAAGATGAAAATATGAGCATCCCATCAACATACAACGAAGGGATCTCAAAACACACCATGGCGAATTATGACAACAAGTACATCACATAGAGGATTCCACATCACATCAAGCAGGAATCGTGAAAACAAGTAAGAAACAAGATCCCACATCAAACATCAAACAAGGATCTGTGCAACGCAATGCATAGCAAAATAAGTACATGAATGCACTGCATATACCTCACATCCAGGGGCCATCTAAAGAAGCAGGAAGTCAAACTGCTCAAACTATTCGAACCATCGATCTCATAGCGTCGAATCTCATGGAATGATTGCTCACACATTGAATGATGACACCTGCACTCCACTTAGAAAAGTGGTTTAAGAATAGAATCAGAAAATGGAAAATTTGAATGCACCATCAGATTTGTGGTGTCGAATAGTGAAAAATTGACTATCAAATTTCTGAATTCTAAGAAAGTGAGAATCTAGGGCTCAAGGAATCTTTTAGATGCCCCCTAGATTCCTCAAATATTCCATCCTCCGGGTCCTCTGCAAATTGGTTGCTCAGATCAAGAAATTGACTGCGCCATCGGGTTCGTGTTGCCGAGAGGTGTAAGATCGACATAAAGTTTGTCTAATTTGGACACTGCGAAAATTTCACCCTCTTGGAAATTTTGCTCAGTCATGGTTCCACCTGCATTAAAAATTAATAAAAAAATATTCTGCCTCGTTTTCCATGCTCGCTCCTGGTTCCTCCATCTCCCCGGGCGCACTAGTGAAATGAATGTTTGTATAATTTTCTGGCGGATTTATCAACGAAATCATTTTGGTGGAGTGGTAAAAATAGGCAAATGGTTGAGGAGGGGACAGGTGGTCAAACCCCGCCCCTCCCTTTTTTTACCACATCATTGTTTGGTTTTAAAACGAAATGAATTTTAATGGGGGGTTGGGTCTGCATTGGGTGGCTCACCCCATACCTCCGTATCCATATATGTTGTTGACCATGGGCTTTGGAGTTGTTGCAATGTATTTTATGGGTGGTACATCACACGGTTTTGGTGTTACATGTATTAATGGGGTCGCCCACTTGGGGGTTGTCCACGTGGGCCGGTCGGGTTTGACCCCCGCCGGCTCTTGTACTAATATTTTTGTGCCATTTTATTGGTGGGGTTGTGACCCGTGCCCACCGGAGGCGACCCTTGCCCACCGGAGGTGGCCCGTGTCCACCCCATTTATGTTTTTGTTATGGTATTAAACATAGGAGAAGGGTGTGGTGGGGTCATGGCCGCCCACCCAACCTTTATATATTTGTTTTGTGTTGCAGTTAGGTCGGCGGGGGTCATGGCCCGTCGGCCTGTAAATAATTTATTTTTGTTATGGAATTTTGGGGGTGGCGGGGGTGGTAGATCGCCACCATAATGTATATATATATATATATATATATATATATATATATATATATATATATATATATATATATATATATTTATTTATTTATTTATTTATTTATTATTAGGAATAGGGGAGATTTTCCAACCTTTAGAAAATAAGGGATATTGGGAAAATTAACGAGGCCACAATTTCGACTGCTTTCAGAAGCTAGGTTTCATGCCTTGGGGTCGGTCAAATTGTAGGACACTTAAAAGTGGCCCACAACCCAACTTTTACCAGAACTTTGATTATCTCATTCTCCCTCATATGGGCTTGGATTGGCGAACCATTTTTAGCACCGCAATCAGGACGATGAGATCTACGCTTTGGCCCTAGTTCAAAACCATTCTGATCATTTTGATTTTCGAACTTCCATTAGCCCTCTTGTCCTATGTGTATCTCTGTAGCCACTTGGATCAATCCTCCCCACTGAGGAGCTTTTGGTCCTCCAAAAGCATGAAAAATAATTTGCAAATTCTATGTACCTTGTCTGCATCATAAGCGTCCTGAAAGGTATTGCTTCCATCTGCTTCACCTTTGTTCTTCAGAGCCTTAAGCGATGAGCCGACCCTTGCAACCTCTAGTACATTGTTTTGAAAATTACATGCTTGACTTTCATTACCAAATAATGACCCAAGCGTCCCACACTTGTCACGAGTTTATAACACATACTCGGTGGTCAAGTTTACAACAACATGGACACAATACCCTAGCTACGAAAACAAGGCCAACATATCATTGTTGCTTCAACAAGTGATGAAAAACACATCATCACTACAACCCATGATTTACAATCATAAGGCCAAGCACTATTGTCTTGACATGTGATGGAAACACGACATCACTTTCACAGTTTATCATGCAACACAAAACAAGACCAAACATCATTGTTTCTTAACAAGTGATGGAAACATGACATCACTTTCACAGTTTATCATGCAACACAAAACAAGACCAAACATCATTGTTTCTTAACAAGTGATGGAAAACACATCATCACTTTTACATTTTAAAATGCAACAAATGATTTACAAAAGTACAACCATGAAATGCTAACATATCTAGAAACCATTTTCACTTATCAAAGTGAATGGGTCGCCTCCTTGTGGCTATTTTTCTTATCAAACAATTGTTTCGCCTGGTTTATGCACCGACACTTTCTCTTTAAGGAGCTGCTTTTGATGGAGCCTCCAACAAGTGGCTCTTTGATGGCCACTTCTATCGCAATGACTGCGATACATCTTATTTCTCCATACCTGTTTAACCTGTTGTTGAGAGGGTCTTTCACGCCTCATCCTTTTGTGTGCTACCATTCTTTTCCAACACTTCAAAAATGTATGGATATGTAATCCAAAAAAGGTACATGTCTTTCGAAGCCATGTTTTACGTTCATTATTAACAACCTGATCATAATCAAAATGAACATTCGAATGTTGAAAGTGGTTATACCTTTCCTTGCCATCTCTGTGTTATGAATATAATTCATAACAATTAGCTAAATAAAATAAATATTAATATTAAATAATTAAATGTTATTTAGGTTAAATAAGTCATTAATTAAGTGAACAGACATGTCTAAAAGACATGCCCGTTCACGAAAGGTCACCTGCTGAGGTATAAAAGCAAGGTCCTCATTGTACATTGAAACCATCTTATACATTTTATATATAATAATAAATTATTGTTTTTAAATACCTTCTGTGCATTTTAACATTCAAGTTTACAAGCTATCAATCTTTTGTAATTCAGCATAGTTTTTATGCTACAGTGGTATCAGAGCCATGGCACATGATATAATCACGCAGGTCTTTGAACGTTGTTCATCTCACAATGTGTCTTTACGTTCACATCCGGATTACATCAAATAGTTTAGTATTCAAGAAACATTTCAGTGATTAGAAGAATCACGTGCTGAAGTTTCAACATATCTAAAGAAAAGTATTGTAGAAGAAAACAATGCCCCTCTTGTTCCTTCCCTGAAAGTTGAAAATGAAGTTTTGTTGGATCAATAAAACAAGCTATCTCCAAAAGTGAGCACATGTCAGTGTACATGCATGGAAATCTGTCCAAAAGAGATTACAAATCAAGCAATACCGGAGCAAGGAGAATTGTGGAAAAATTGTGAAGAAGCAATGCCACATAAGGAAGATTTGTTGGAAAGGTGTGAAGAGATCAAAATTATGGTTTCCAACGTGGATAAGATAGTCCATTCTCGTTGTGCAATTCCCAGGCAGAAGTATTGTGAATCCATATACAAGACAATACGTAGAAAAACAAGTACAATGATGGTTGGCAATGTCCCACTTGGGAGCAAACATCCTATCAGGGTTCAAATAATGGCTACTACTGATACAAAGGATGTTCTTGGTACCATAGAACAGGTAATGCCAATAGCCGATAAAGGAGCAGATCTTGTTCGAATCATTGTTCAGGGAAAAAAAGAAGCAGATGCTTGCCATGACATTGAAAATACCCTTGTAGAGAAGGGCTATGATATCCCACTTCTGGAAAACATCCATTTTGCTCCTTCAGTTGCATTGTGTGTTGCAGAATATTTTGATAAGATCCGCATTAATCCTGGAAATTTTGCTGACAGGCATGCCCAATTTCAGAAACTAGAATACACAGAGGAAGACTCTCAGAAGGAGCTTGAACACATTGAAGAGTTTTTCACACCATTGGTGGAGAAATGCAAGAAGTACGGAAGGGAAATGCGAATTGGCACAAACCATGGAAGTCTTTCCGATCGTACTATGAGTTACTATGGTGATTCTCCCAGGGGTATGGTGGAATCAGCATTTGAATTTGCACACATTTGTCGGAAGTTGGATTTTCATAATTTTGTGTTTTCAATGAAAGTGAGCAATCTTGTAGTCATGGTTCAGGCATACCGTTTACTTGTTATGGAGATGTATGTCCAAGGATGGGATTACCCATTGCATTTAGGAGTTACTGAAGCTGGTGAAGTGAAGATGGACGCATGAAGTCTGTAATTGGCATTGGAAAAGTTTTGGAGGATGGTTCTGTTCTAATGTCAGTGTCCCTTGACCAGTTGAAGACACCAGAGATTTTGTACAAATCACTGGCAACAAAGCTTATTGTCGGCATGCCCTATAAGGATCTTGCAACAGTGGACACAATATTGTTGAGGGAACTTCCCCCGGCTGAGGACACCGAAGCGAGGCTGTTGATTAAAAGGCTTGTAGACATAAGTATGGCCGTTTTGACACCTTTAACAGAGCAAGTTACCAAACCTTTGCCAAACTCCATGGTCCTTGTAAATTTGAAGGAACTTTCAACTGGTGCTCACAAGCTTCTATTAGATCATTGGGGACTTAGAAATTTCACTACAGAGCTTGTTGCATTTATATGTAGAAGATATGGTCATGTATACCACAATCTGCAGTCACGGGTGACAAAGACTCTTCTTCACGTGTTTCTTGTCACCAACTATGTCTCCTCCATCCCCGTGAGCGACCACTCCATCGTTCTTGGAAACTCTGCTTCCCTGCGTAACCTGTCTGCAGTTGTCGTCTTCTGCTGCCTGTCTGTTGTGCATCGTTGTCTTCCTACCGGTGATAAAACGTTGTCTCAATTTTTCCTGTCCATCCGCATTATGTTTTTCTACCGACAAAAATTCGTTTATTTGCGCTCTGCCCCTAAGAGGCATAACCTCTCGATCAACAGGCATCTTCGTCAATCGACATGGCCAGTCATCATGCATACGTGGAGCAGGGGCCAGAAGCCACAGTATTAACACCACGACATTTGCAAGGCCACCAAGGAGCAACCTGCCACCACGTTGGGAATGTAACACCAAAGTATTAACGTCGGAAGAATGAGGAGTCATGGTCTCGGTCAACCGTTGTACCTTGTACCTCAATATAAAAAAATTAATAACAACAACAACGAAACTATATATATAGAATTTAATTATGTAATTATATTTTATATTATAATTAATATATAGTTTCTAATTAATTAATTAATTTTATTAAAAAAAATCAGAAAGAAAAAAATAGAAATAAAAAAATCAGAAAAAAAATATATAAAATATTATAGAGTTATAAAATATATATATATAGAGAGAGAGAGAGAGAGAGTGTGTTACAAAAAAAAATATTAGACTTATGAAAAAAAATAAAAATCTAAGGAAATAGTACTAATAAGCTACCCGACGAATCAAATGACCAAGTTGTATACATCAACAACGACTAAGTGAAGAAAACCCTAGTATTAAAGCTTTGAGGACAAAGCTTCCAAAGGGAGAGGCTATGTTATGAATATAATTCATAACAATTAGCTAAATAAAATAAATATTAATATTAAATAATTAAATGTTATTTAGGTTAAATAAGTCATTAATTAATTGAACATGCATGTCTAAAAGACATGCCCATTCACGAAAGGTCACCTACTGAGGTATAAAAGCAGGGTCCTCATTGTACATTGAAACCATCTTATACATTTTTTATATAATAATAAATTATTATTTTTAAATACCTTCTGTGTATTTTAGCATTCAAGTTTACAGGTTATCAGTCTTTTGTACTTAAGGATAGTTTTTATGCTACACTCTGGTGTATGTATGGCAATGAGAGCTGGCCTCATACAAGGAAAATGCCCTCACGCAGTAGTGGCTCCAAGAGATGTTCAACTACAAGAACTCTCAGTCAAAAGGACTCCTATTAGTATGACACAGACTCATGCATGATGATCATCCCACCAACATGGAATAAAAGGGATCTCAATGAAAACATACAAGACGACAACTGAGTATTCCATCAACATATAACAAAGGGATCTCAAAACACAACATGACGAATCATGACAACAAGTACATCACACAGAGGATTTTGAATCATATCAAGCAGGAATCATGAAAACAAGTAAGAAACAAGATTCCACATCAAAGATCAAACAGGGATCTGTGCAGCATAATGCATAGCAAAACAAGTACATGAACACACTGCATATACCTCACATCTAGGGGCCATATGAAGAAGTGGATGTCAAACTGCTGAAACTATTTGGACCATCGATCTCACGACGTCGAATCTCATGGAATGAATTCTCGCACTCTGAGTGTTGACACCTACACTCCACTTAGAAAAGTGGTTGAAGAATATAATGAGAAAATGGAAAATATGAACGCACCATCAGATTTGTGGCGTCGAATAGTGCAAAATCTGGGGCTCAAGGAATCTTTTAGATTCCCCCTAAATTCCTCAAAGATTCCCTCCTTCGGGTCCTTTGCAAATCAACTACTCAGATTAGGAAACTGACCGTGCCATTGGGTTCGTGTCGCCGAGAGGTGTAAGATCGACATAAAGTTTGTCCAATTTGGACACTGCGAAAATTTCATGCTCCTAGAAATTTTTCTTAGTCATGGTTCCACCTGCATTAAAAATTAATAAAAAAATATTCTGCCTCGTTTTTTGTGCCCGCTCCTGGTTCCTCCATCTACCCAGGCTAACTGGTGAAATGAACGTCTATATAATTTTCCAGCAGATTTATCAACGAAATCAATTTGGTGCAGTGGTAAAAATAGGCAAATGGTTGAGGAGGGGTCGGGTGGTCAAACCCCACCCCTCCCTTTTTTAATACATTATTTTTTGGTTTTAAAATGAAATGAATTTGAATGGGGGGTCGGGTCCACATTGGGCAGCCCACCCCATACCTCTGTATCCATATATGTTGTTGACCGTGGGCTTTGGGGCTGTTGCAATGTATTTTATGGGTGGTACATCACATGGTTTTGGTGTTACATGTATTAATGGGTTCGGCCACGTGGGTCGGGCGGGTTCATCCCCCGCTGGCTCCCATACTAATATTTCGGCATCGTTTTATTGGTGGAGGTGTGGGTCAGGTCCACCGGAGGTGGCATATTCCCACCCCATTTATGTTTATGTTATGGTATTAAACATAGGATAAGGGTGTGGCGGGGTCATGGCCACCCACCCAACCTTTGTTAATTTGTTTTGTGTTGTGGTTAGGACGGCAGGGGTCATGGCCTGTGGGCCTGTAAATAATTTATTTTTGTTATGGAATTTTGGGGTGGCAGGGGTGGTGGCATGCCACCATAATGTATATATATTTTTTATTTTATTAGGAATAGGGGATATTTTCCAACTATTGAAGTTTCTAAGTTTACTTAGTTTAGAAACCCTCCATGCACTTTATCTGATTTATTCCTAACTACTTGTTATTTTACTTAACAAATTATTTACAATGTAAATACTGAAAATAAACACTAGCGCATGCTCAACATATTACAGATCAACGATTAAAAGAAACAGAAACAATCACGCCATATGACACCATTATTTTTGGACCAATGTCCCTGGAAAAACCTAGTGTGGGAAAACTAGTGCAGCTATATGAGGGTTTTATTATTAAGAAATAATAGAGTACAATCTGGGTGCCAAAAAAAGCCTACCTAACATATAATTTCCTTAGTAGTAATACCTCTCTGTTTCAGACAAATCTACTGGCTGAAACCCCGGATAATCCTTCCGGTAGCTACTCAGCACCAATCAGCCCCTTAAACCCCAGCGTTTGCCCAATATGGACTGCCTTAGCCTCTCCTAGCCCAGCGTTGGCCCTGCGTTAGCCTATCTTGGCCTGCGTCTGCTCTCTAAGCCTCTGCGTCAGCTACACTAGCCCCTCTGGTGCTTTACACAACACTTAGCTGCCTTTGCATGGCCCTGCATGAGCACTGGCTGCTCCTGTGTCTCTCTTTCTGGCTGCTCTGCTGCTATCCCAACACTATCTCTGCCTCTTTATCTCTTTGTACTCAATGCCCCTCAACTGCTCTCCAGCTCATTGATTCTATCTCTCTTAGCAAACCTCGCTCTAGAGAATAGAATGATTGATCATTTAGTTTACTCTCCAAGTGACCCTCAAGCCTCTTCTTAAACCTTTCATGTTGACGATTCAATGGCCGAGATTAAGTCCCTAATCAACTACTAAGATTAGATCTGGCTAGATACATGTCTTTTGGACCACTCTAACACAGATTCATATTAATACACATCAATATTTTATATTCCCTAAGTTTAGACTTAGGGATTCCATTAAAAATATTAATTATTTTAATATCTCCTGATCTGTTTAGAATCTGCCCAAACCCTTTCTGGGTATTGGACATCTCATGTGCCCCAACCCCTACACCAAATTTTGTGGCTAGCGAACATCCGATGCTACCAAAAATCAACACCAACCTTTAAAAAATAAGGGATATTGGGAAAATTAACGAGGCCACGATTTTGACCACTTTTGGGAGCTAGGTTTCATGCCCCGGGGTCAGTCCAATTGTAGGACACTTAAACCTGGCCCACAACTCAACTTTGACCAGAAATTTGATTGGCTCACTCTCCCTCATATGAGCTTGAATTAGCCAACCGTTTACATCGCTGCGATTAGGACGACGAGATCTACGCTCTGGTCCTAGTTCAAAACCATTCTGATCACTCTGAATTTCGAGCTTCCATAAGCCCTCTTTGTCCTGTGTATGTCTCTGGAGCCACCTGGATCATCTAGAAGTAAGAAGAAGAAGAAGAAGAGAGGAGAAGAATAGAGGAAGAACAACAGAGGCAATCTTTGAAGGAGGAAGCAACACATAGACTAGAAGAAGAACAACGAACTTAGGATATTGAAGAAAAAGAGTTGGAGGAAGAATATACTATCCAACCCATGGATGATGAACCAGGAACTCGAGAGGAACCTCCGCTTATAGATGATCATCTTCCTTTCGAGGAAATGGGGATCACACCTCCACTGGCTGACAGGGTCATGGATATGCAGTGTCACATTTGATCAACTTAAGAAGAGGTTCGTACAACAGTGGCATAGATACTTCCCCAAGGATCCTCAAAATCTAGTATCGGTTTCTACTGAGAAGGTCATAACCTCCAACATCAAAAGGAATCCAGAGCTATCATGGTGAAAATATTGTTGTGAGATGTTAATTTTAGGTATGTTCTATGCTAGAGCAATTTATTTTAATTTTCCAATATCTTTTCTTGATTAGAAATCACATCAGCATTAAAGTAAACTGCATATAGAACATAAATATAAATCGCAGAAGACAAGCCAAGACAATAGGACACAAGATGTGGTGCCAGCTAGGGACAAACCCCAATGTGGGGAAACCCTTGATCAATTCTTGTTTTATGTTCTTCAAAGTTCAGCAGAAAAAGAGAGAGATAGATAGTACATTTACAATAGAAGTCAACACTTTGACTTTTGATATTTGCATGAGATCAGTTGAAGACATATTGCTTCAACTGATTCTCCAAGGTCACTGATTCACCTATCATAGTATATTGCATTCATCATACCATTCGTCATCACGGTGTTGCATCATGCTGTACCCATGTGCTGCACTTTTCTGCATCCATCACCGAGTTTTTCTCATTACAATGTTGCTCCCAAGCTATTAGGTAATTGAGTCCTTCAAGGGTTGCAGACCATCTAGGAGAGCCCCTCCTAATCCATACTACCACCTGCATGCTGCATTATTTCCATGGAACAACCATAGCTACTTGCTATGGCTTGCAACCTAGCAAAGCAGCTAGCTGTAGCAGTCTATTCTTCCAACAGGTCTCATTCAATCTTCAAACAACGACCCCATAGCTTCTCTTCAGTGGATACTTATGCCTAGGATATTATACCAAAACATGACCATGATGTTACTTACAATAAGTGGCTAGATAAATGTGCAAGGCTTCTTTCAGGACAACACCCAACTGCTTTTCTCCTGAAAACAACCTACCTCGAACAGTCCTCCTCAATTGCGGATTGAGGCCTTTAATGACAGCGTCATAGTGCATGTCTAAATACTTCTGTTTGGAGCCACCTTGAGCTGCCCATAGCACCCTCCTTAACTGCAGCTTATATCCCTCCATGGACTGTGTATACATTTCTTCATTGACTGCGTCTAGGGCACCAGTGTGTCCCTTCTTGCTGCGTATATTCCCTCATGGATTGTGGCCTTAACCTTAAGTGTCACAATTAGGATACTACGTTTAGACATCAGCCAGATCTCTGTGTTTAGATCTCTTCATGACAACAATAATATCTATCTTTATGACCGCGTTTTAATTAGAACAGCAGTTAGGTCATTCCTCATTTAGGATAGCGTTGTGCCTTTTGTCCAGCGGATAAGGAATCCATAACTGTGGATATATTAGGTCTATTTAGTCCTCCTTTGTGCAACATATAGAAGCCTTCTTTGTCTGTGGATAAATCTCCTTCTATGGTAAATCTCCTTCTATGTCTCTTTTGTGACTGCAGCTAGGGCTTCATTGGCGGCTAGGGCATCTCCTTTAGGCCAGCGTATCTTCATTGTGTCTCTCCTTTACCAAAACCCAAAGACATGGAGAGGAGGAGACCACACATGAAAAGGTGTGTATTCCAAATGATTTCAAGTCCTCTATATTCATACTAAAAAAGTAGATGATGAATAGACACGACTATTGGGCTTCTGAGCCTACTCAAGTTGCTGGCCGACTTGACAATTTGTCTTATAACATAAATAAATTCATAGCTCCATGAATACTTATCGGAAACGGATGATCTTTAGATCAATCCTACACCTCTTGATGAGAGGGATCTAATAAAAATATCAGCTTCCATAAATAAGATGACCCACATGGAGTGTTTCCCTAGTTGCCAATTTTAACACTCCCTCTCAACTAGGGAGAACTCCATCCGCTGACCCATATGTCTGACTGTATTGTCTTTGCCATTAGTGCCCTGCACTACTCTGCTCAGATCTGCTAGCTTTGCCCAACTCTGTTGGCTCTGCTCGGCTTTGCTTAGCTCTGCTGGCTCTACTCTGCTCTGCTCATCTCTGCTAGCTCTGCTCGGCTCTGCTAAGCTCTGCTGGCTCTGCTCTGCTCTGCTTAGCTCTGTTGAACCATGAAGGAGAAGAATTGATCGAGAATGTGTCATACCATTCTCCACTGACCCAAAATTAGTCTCAGAGTGTGTACCACTGGTCCTAGACCAGTCCTCAACCGACCCGAAGTTAGTGTCATAGTAGGTACAACTCCTACCACTAGTCCCAGACCAGTATCATTGATCCCAGATCAATGAAGGTCATCCTAGCATAGGGAGTACGATAGATACATCGATGCATCCATCGGTACTACTATGGTCCCTATCCTCATTTCCCTGCTCATTGATCAGATGAGAGGTACTTCCCATGAGTCCCATACTGCATGGGTAGGATACCTCGACTGGAGAACTAATCATCCTATCCACAGGAGAGTGAATCATCCTATCCAGTGGATGCCATGGAGAACTAATCATCCTAGCCCACAGGAGAGCGAATCATCCTGTTCCACAATCGCCATGGAAAACACATCATCCAGGCCTCACAGGAGAACTAATCATCCTGCTACACAATCGTCATGGAGAACACATCATCCAGACCTCACAGGAGAACTAATGATCCTGCTACACAATGGACATGGAGAACACATTATCCAGACCTCATAGGAGAACTAATCATCCTACTACACAATTGTCATGGAGAACACATCATCCAGACCTCACAAGAGAACTAATCATCCTGCTACATAGTCGCCACAGGGTGTCACAGGGAAAGTTTTGATTCTTTTACCCTATAAAAGTGCACCACTAGGGAATGGTGAGTCACCCTGTGGTCATATGTTGCTCCATGAAGTGACCTGTGCCCCCCAGAGCTCCTAGAGCTTAGTGCATGCAACATGCAGGACCCTTATAAGAAGGTCTATCAACGACACCAAGTTGTTCGAGAAATTCAAAGGTTTGACCTTTCCGAGGTTTTGACAAAATGTCTGTGACCTGTACATCAATCTCAATGTGATGGAGCCTCCTCGCTCATCGACTTACCATATCCCAGATAAGGCAGTATCTAATTTTTATCGGCAGGAGTAGTCATCGAATACGGGATTCCTCGATAATCGAATCCCACCTCTGGTTGTCACAGAGAATCATAGTGGTATTCATCATGTGAACAAACAACTCACTTAAGAGCTTTTGTAACCATGCAACTTCACACGAGATCATACTCATAGCTATGTATTCGGTCTCGACGGTGCTTATAGCAACCGACTTCCGCTTTCTGCTCATCCGTGATATCGAAGCAGAATCCAAGGAGAACCAGCACTGAGAAGTGCTCTAGTGATCCTCCACACTGCCTGCCCACTCAGCATTCGAATATTCATGTGGTTTCATATTCCAAGTAGTGTATCTCAATCCATGAGAGATTGTGTCCTGAAGATATCTTAGAAGATTCTAGGCACCAATCTAATGAAGCTCAACCAAATATGAGCTCACCATGCTAACTGCAAAACATATGTCCGGACAGAGGTTCACCAAGAACATCAACGCGAATGAGTTTATGAAACTCAGAGGCATTTCCCAAATCTGGTTCGACATCACTACCATATAACTTCTGAAAGTTAAGATCCTCGAGGTAGTCACAAGCTTGCAGTTTATCTTTCCACATTCAGAATCCAACTCCCTCTGTCTTCTACAAATGAGAGGGTTTGCACCTATCAGACATAGGTGCCGGTATGAGAGGTCTATCATCCACAACCTTTGGGTAATGGTATGGATCGGTTTCACTCCTAGTGAATCTTAGCTTCATCCGACAACTATCAATCCTCTCATACTACACCCGGGGTGTTTTGCTTCAATCCATAGAGGGTTTTCTTCCACTTGCATACATGATATTCCTGATCATCAATCTCAAACTCCTTAGGTTGTTCCAAGCCTGTGGACCTGCTTTTCATCGATGAGTGCCACCTCGTAACCTTAGACTTCCATTGTTGAAATGGACACCAAGTTCTTCTTGCGACCAGGTACATAAAAGAGATTTTGTAAATGAATTGAGTTACCCCCATTCAGTTGAGGGATAAAATTCCCAACATCCTGTCCAGGATAGGTGGCATCGGCTCCAAGTATAATCCCATGAGTATTTCCATCTCTACCAAATTAGAGAGTGTACCCATCTATCCAATGAAGTGCCTTGAAGCACTACAATCAATAAGCCAAATTCCCAAAGAATCTGAAGGAGAGGGCCAATACAAGATAATGCTTCTTTATCTTATCAGAAACAACATTTGATTCTTCATACCTGGGGTTCTTTGCTTTCTCTGAAGAGTCGGTCGTGTCCTTGATGACCTGCATTACTTATCATTCCTCTAATCATCAAAGATGTCACTGGAATGATTAGTATCTTCATCAAGAGATGTGTCTCTACCAATTGGACACTCCTTCGCATAATGGCCGAACTTATCGCAACCAAGGCATCCATCTTTCCTTCCACCCTTAAATCCGAACTTCCCAATGAACTGATCTTCCGCTGTGCCATTCTAATAATATTCTCTACTTCCACGTCACCCTCGGTGAATTTGAGGAGGATTGAGGGACCCATTGATCCTTTTGTCCTTTCCCAACTATCTTCGGTGATTTCTCTTTCACTCTTGCTTGGAATTGTCTTCACCTCAGCTCTGATACCATGTTAATTATAGGTATGTTCTATGCTAGAGAAATTTATTTTAATTTTCCAATATCTTTTCCTAATTAACAATCACATCAGCATTAAAGTAAACTGCAGATAGAACATAAATATAAATCACAGAGGACAAGCCAAGACAAGTGGACACAAGATGTGGCGCCAGCCAGCGACAAACCCCAATGTAGGGAAACCCTTGATCAATTCTTATTTTATGTTCTTCAAATTTCAATAAAGAAAGAGAGAGAGAGAGATAGTAAATTTACAATAGAAGTCAACACTTTGACTTTTGATAACTACATGAGATCAGTTTAAGACATATTGCTTCAACTGATTCTCCAAGGTGATTGCTTCACCTATCATAGTATATTGCATTCATCATACCATTCATCATCATGGTGCTGCATCATGTTGTACCCATGTGCTGCACTTTGCTGCATCCATCACTGAGTTGTTCTCATTATAGTGTTGCTCCCAAGCTATTAGGTAGTTGAGTCTTTCAAGGGCTGCAGACCATCTAGGAGAGCCCCTCCTAATCCATACTGCCACCTGCATGCTACATTATTCCCATGGAACAACCTTAGTTGCGTGCTACGGCTTGCAGCCTAGCAAAGCAGTTGGTTGTAGCAGTCTATTCTTCCAACAGGTCTCATTCAATCTTCAAACAACGACCCCATAGCTTCTCTTCAGTGGATACTTATGCCTAGCATATTATACCAAAACATGACCATGTTGTTACTTACAACAAGTGACCTGTGCAAGGCTTCTTTTAGGACAACACCCAACTGATTTTCTCCTGAAAACAGCCTACCTTGAACAGTCCTCCTCAACTACAGATTGAGGCCTTTAACGGCAACATCCTAGTGCCTATTTAAATGCTGCTGTTTGGAGCCACCTTGAGCTGCCCATAGCACCCTCCTTAATTGCGGCTTAGATCCCTCCATGGATTGTGTGTACATTTCTTCCTTGATTGCATCTAGGGCACCAGTGTGTCCCTTCTTGCTTCGTATCTGCCCTCATGGATTGCGGCCTTAACCTTAAGTGTCACAGCTAGGATACTGCATTTAGACATCAACTAGGTCTCTGTGTTTAGATCTCTTCATGACAACAATAGGATCTATCTTTATGATTGTGTTTTAATTAGAACAATAGTTAGGGCATTCCTAATTTAGGACAGTGTCGGGCCTCCATCTTTGACTGTGTATCAGCGTATTAGGGCTCCTCCTAACTGCGTGTAAGAGCCTCTTGTCCAGCAGATAAGGGACTCCATAACTATGGATAGATTAGGTTTGTTTAGTCCTCCTTTGTGCAACGTATAGCAGCCTTCTTTGTCTGCGGATATAGGGTTGTAAATAGGTCCTGTGGTAAGGCTCCTTCTATGTCTCTTTTGTGACTGCAGCTAGGGCTTCATCTGCGGCTAGGGCATCTCCTTTAGGCTAGCGTATCTTCATTGTGTCTCTCCTTCACCAAAACCCAAAGACGTGGAGAGGAGGAGACCACACATGAAGAGGTGTGTATTCCAAATGATTTCAAGTCATCTATATTTATACTAAAAACGTAGATGATGAATAGACACGACTATTGGGCTTCTGAGCCTACTCAAGTTGTTGGCCGACTTGACAATTTGTCTTATAACATAAATAAATTCATAACTCCATGAATACTTATCGGAATCGGATGATCTTTAGATCAATCCTACACCTCTCGATGAGAGGGATCCAATAAAAATATCAGCTACCATAAATAAGATGACCCACATGGAGTTTGGCCCTAGTTGCCAATTTTAACATGAGAACACTTTGAAAGCAAGAATATTGTTGAGAGAACACTTTGTAAAGAAAACATGGTATGCATGAGAAATGCATTATATTGAGCATTGCTTGATATTAAAAAAATGCAACATATTTAATATCAAATGATAGTATTAAAGAATTTTTAAAGAAACATATTAAAGCAGGAACAAGACTCTCCTGTATGATGATTTAAACCAATAATTTAGATTTTATTCCAAAGTCTTGAGTACCAACAAAAATGCATCAAAAAAGGATTAAATACCCATGAACATTCTTCTTGAATGTGTTTTTGAGATTATGGTTTGTAGCAACTTCAAAATCTCAATTCCCCAAAACAATAGATCTATCTTCAAGAGTGTCTTTAACAACATCCTTAATTTGAGCAATTAGATAGATCTATCTTCAAGAGTGTCTTTAACAACATCCTTAATTTAAGCAGTAAAGAAGGAAATGTTGTTGAGAATTCTCCTTCATAAGATGCACAAGTTCATGGCCATATAGTGAATTCATCTGTGTATGAAGAGAACTCACACATAAGGAAGCTATACAGAGCGTTGAGATATCAAGGATTTTGCGAGATTCGAACAATAATTAGTTATACCAGTAATAGATAATCTGGCACACGAATAAATAATAATTGTAATTATTATTTTAACATACTTGGAGCATGCAAGGTTGAAAATTTGGTAATGTTCCCTTAAATCACTTTAGATCATGCGGGAGTGATACAATTTTGAAAGTTGTCAAATATTTGTCAATATATAACACCAAATTTGATTATTTGCCATGTGTTTTACTCCTGCGTTAATGACCTTCCTTCTAGCATATGACGCTACCAACACATGTCAATAGTTTAATATGAGAGTTGAAAAAAGACCTAAGAACATTCTTGTGCAATAGAATGAGTCGAAATGCATTTGCAAGGGATGCGTTGATGGCAATCATATCATCTTACACCTCTTGGTTTCATTTTCGAAATGCATTTTCCAATTCCAAGAACCTACTCAGAAAGAAACTGAGAATGTCAAGGATTATATAATTATGTGTGGTCACTTTTGGAGATATTAATACCAATTTAAATGAACGTTTTTCGAAGAGCGTCGAAACAATTCCATTAACCACACCACCCTTTCAGCTAGCTTTCACCATTTAGTGTACCTTCTGATTTAACATAATGTTCCTCTGACCATAACGCTTTTTTAATTCACCATAATGTACCTCTGGTGAAATTTATAAAATATGTCTAATTTTGGCATCTCTCTCGCAATTTTTGGCATACACTGAAATCCCCAATGCCAGGAATATTTTCTTCAATGTTGAATGCCATGTATTCATTTCATTTTCTTCAAAGTTAATGAATGTTTCACATTAACTTCCTATTCCTCAAAGATGCCAATGCCTTCCAATATGCATCAATGTTGCACGTAAAGTATTTGCCAAATATATCAATTCCATCATATCATATTACGCCCACCAATATAACGCACGACCTTTGGATGCTTTATCTTTAACACGATTCTCTATCATCTGCTTGCACGGATCTGTCAACATCCGTTTCTTCAAATCATCTATTTCACAGTTCTTAATTTTCCTCAGATTTTCATGTTCACATTCCAAGTCCTGATAAATATCATCCCTCATCTCATTTAATGACATTTGAAGATTTCTTCTTCTGACCTCTTACATGAACATAATCACTTGCACCTGGAAAATAATATTCCACTAAAGAACTGGATACATCCAAATTGTCGATTTGGAATGCCTGATCAAGAGCGGCTCCAGATTCATTTGAAAAGTGTTGTGTATTTGATTCCTTTTCTTCACATAATTTCTAAAAAGGAGATGGAAAATCCTTGTTTTTCCGCCCAGAACTAGGTCACTTGGAGGTCCTTTTCCAAGATGATTAAACTCCTCCTCTGTAAGCTCCTTCAGCATAGCACATGGGCACTAGGTTTCACGGTGGGTTTTCATTTTAACACATTTTTCTCTCTCATCCATGGTTGAATATAAAACCATTGTAGTCAAGTTTTCAATCCTCTCCTTTAACCATCTTTCACTCTCTTACAACTCTAAATAAATGCACTCCCATCATGTATGAAAATATTTCGTGGAATTTTTCATTGTTAATCTGTGCAATTTTCAACAAGTTCTCCATAACTCTTTGTGTATGACACTATCGTTTGACAATTTTATCATATGGCTTTTAATTCAGTAAACTCCAATTGGTTGAAGAGGCCGACTAGCAAACTGAAATGTTTCAATTCAACTACTATTGATATTGAATTTAGAGCACTGCAGGGGATTTCATTTCAACCTAAACTATTCCACATAGTGAGCTGAAGTCTTATATATACGTGAATTTGTTTACCATTTATTCAAAATTAGACACAAGGCCTATAGAGCCTTTATGTGTGATGCCTCCTCATTTTTCTTCTTCTTCCTCCCTCTTTCTTTCTTTCCTTTTCTTCTTTTTTTTTTCTTTTTAAATTTTGCTAATCCACAAGTAAAGCCTTTCTACCAACATCTAACTTTGATCTCACCATTCCAAAACATTTTATGGCCTTCTCTCCCCTTGGGATGTTGCTACTCTTCTAACACTCACTAGATCATTGCCTTGCTTCTTAGAGAAGCTCCCCCTGAAACCATGATGCCTTCATTGTGTCATTGAAGTAAAAATTTGTTCCTTTCTCTTCCTCCTCCACACTTTCATAGATCGTTTTCTTTTGTTTGCATTTCTTTCATAGTTTTCTCTTATTGAAGTTGCTTCTATCTTCTGTCTAGTGTTCTTTAGAATATATGGCAACTTACAATCCTTGGTTTTGTGGCTAAGATTATTACACACAAAACATCTTGTGTTTCCAAAGAATTGAGAAAATTATGTGTTTCTTTTTGCATTCATGTTTTTCTTCATATACACTTTGCATTCTACCGATTTATGTCCAAATTTATGACACATATAAAAATAACCATAGAAATATTTTATGTACCTGGTTGTCGATGTTCTCCTTTGTTTTCTTGTTGGATAGTATCTTCTTATTTGTTGCGTGTTTCGCTGAATAGTCTTGATCTTTCACATGTCCATCTTCATGGCAAGGAAAACATGTGATGTTTTTCCCAGAAACAAAGAATCTCCTTTGAGATATTCTAAACTTGTTCAACTCATTCATTAGATTTTTACATTGCTACTTGGTTTTTTTTCTTTACAAAGCATGTTGCTATTAGACTCTTCTTTTATAGGTCCTTTTCGAGTTTCTTCATTATCATCTTTAATGGTTTCCTTTGTTGAGTTCTTCATGGAAGAAAGGTCCTCTTCTAGTTGCTTACACAACCTATTATTTTCTTCTAACTTACTTCTAGCTTAGTCAACCTCAACTTCTAATTGTTTACATTGTAGGTCTCTCTCCTTGAAATTACTGCTCATCACCTCTTCTAGTCTCCTTGCTTCTTCAAGTTGTGTCTTCACACTGACAATTTCCTCTTTAAATCATGTTCTTTCTCATCACATATCTCCACCAGTGTCTTCAAAAATTGTTTTTATTCTTCAATCTTTCTATACTAGTCAATGATAAGTCAAGCCTAGCTTGATTTTCATATGTCTTTTCTTCATGAGGGATGGGTACATTCACACAGGTAAAGGTTTCATTTAACTGAACACATTCCTTTTAAAAAGGTTTTTTATCCTTCCTCTCTCATTTCTTTCTCTGCACTGCTGCTGCTAGCCTCTGCATTCATGAGATGCAACCTATTTCATATTTCTTTTGCATAAGTTAAATCTATGATTGTATAAAGATCCTTATTATGAAGATTTTTGTACATGACACATTTCAATTTAGCATTCCACTATTGTTCTTGCAAAGAGGGAGAATATTTGCAATAGCCATCAAATACTAGTTTCCATACCCAGGGTCGTAAGATATCAGTTCAAATTTTACCTTATCTCTCCATTCATGAAAATTTGCTGCACCCAACATAGGTACATTTTGATAGTCCATGAATCAACCAGATCTACCTTAAAGTTGTTAGGCTTATAAAGAAGGAACCAACTCTGATACCAATTGATGAAAATTTAACTAAATTGAGAGGAGGGGTGAATCATTTTAGCATTTCATGGACATTAAAATTCTTTTCTTTAAACTCATTAACTGAAACATTACATGAGCATCTTAACAAATAACGACTAGTAGATTGAATATGTGAACAACAAGTAATAATCAAACCAAAACATCACATGAACACATATTGACACTAGATATATGTGGAAACTCATAAAGGGAGAAAACCACGATTTTATTATTGTTGTGATGCAACGGCAAGCCCCTACTCCTTATTACATCTAATTTTATGTAGGCTCCAACCTACTGGAGGTTGCTACCTCAATTTTCTGCAAGCTGCAACATGCAAGGAAGCTCCAACTCCCATATGTTTTCTGTAGGCTGCAACCCATAGTAGGCTCCTACCTCAGCATAATCCAACCTGATGTTTATCAAGCCACTACTTGAAAGGACACCATAGTCCCCTAATACAAATAAGGAACAACAATGTGTTGGTTTACCTAGTCATAAATTATGCGTATCTCCATCTTCATTTTTGCCTCAGTCCCTTAAAATATGCTTCACATTAGCTTCATATGTGCCAAGTAAATATTGCATAATACCTCAATCAGCTCCCACTCATTCTCCCACTCTCTAACCTCCTTTTTCCCTCCAAAATCACATCTTTTATAAAGATAATTTGATGGTTGTTTGTATTCCACATAGGAATATGAAGTGAATAGGCTTGACTCTTTGCCTTCCACTCATTTGTTTCCAAACTCTTCATATTTTGAATATTATAAAATAAATAAGTGATCCACCACATACTATTTTGTCCATCTATAATGATAAGGTTCCTCAATATCAACATAGTTCTAAAAACAACATTATACCACCACAACACATGCAAGCATTCTCCAATGTAAACAATATGCACACAACATATGAAAATAATGCAAGCATATGTATGCATCATTCACTCTCCACAACCATCTATATGTTCAAATTCATCTTTTCTTCATGACATTGCCTCAACCTCCTTGAGTCTTATCTTGTTTTTCTGTCATGGAATCTTTCCTTTGTTGTCTTGGAGTCTTTCCTTTCCTATCATGGAGTCTTGCCTTTGCATCACAACAATTAAACTTGCCAACAAATTAGTGTCACTGCAAATTATTCATTAAACAATATCTGCAACATTATCTAAGCATCAAGCCATCAACATGCCAACATCAATGTTCTACCAAACCATCAATCTACTGCTCCTTTGTCCCTTGCTCCTGCATATCTTTCGGCTCCTATTCATGTTGTTCCTTGTGTTGCTCCTTTTCTATGGTTCTGCATACCTTGTTGTTGCTCCTTGCCCCATAAATGCATCTATTGATCATTTGTCCCTTGCTCCTACATACCTTGCTTCTCCTTCGCTTGTTCTTCCTTGTTCTACTCCTTTTCCATGCTTCTACATACCTTGTTGTTGCTCCTTGCCCCATCAATGTATCTGTTGCTCCTTTGTCCCTTGCTCTTACATACCTTGCTTCTCCTTTGCTTGTTGTTCCTTGTGTTGATCCTTTGCCACGCTTCTGCATACCTTGTTGTTGCTCCTTGCCCCATCAATGTATCTATTGCTCTTTTGTCCCTTGCTCCTGCATACCTTGCTGCTCCTTTGCTTGTTTTTCCTTGTGTTTCTCTTTTTCCATGCTTCTTCATACTTTGTTGTTGCTCCTTGCCTTGCTGGTCTTGTGCTACTCCTATGTCTTGTCATACTGGTCTTGTGCTACTCCATTGCCATTAATGACAATAATGCCAACAATAATGACATGAAATAGAGAAGGATACGAAAGGAAAAATAGAGAATTTTTTCAAATGCACGTATTTTAGCATTCAAGGAATTATTGATTAAAGAGTGGAAAACAACATACCTTCACCTACCTGAGAAGGTCTTGAGCTATGCATATGAGAGTATGGCTGGAATATTTTTGGCTGCTACTATTGGATCATTGATTTTCAAGTGAAACAACCTGATATTCTTGGTTGTATGAAGATAAAATGAGATTTGAAATTGATACATTTGTACCATCTTATTGCTGGAACTAAGTTGTTGGTGATGAAATCTAGAGCTAAATTTTGATTTATTGGAACATTTCTACAAGTTGTTGTAAGTGTTATGGAACCTTATAGTCTTCATTCATATCTACATCGTCGCATAATTCTTCTCTATGTGAATAATTTTGCTTATGTCGAACATAGAAATAAATTGTTGGATTACCGACCATTAATGAATGTCGTTAACCAACACGATACTACTCACCATTAATGTCAATGAGAGTCAAGATTCCCAAGTACATCTTACTGGGTATGAATAAATAAGTTGAATTCAAGTCACCTAGAAGATCTGACAAAAATGGGACATTGATTTATTCCCACTGTTCATTGGCAAGAGAACTTGCCATTAAGACATGCAAGCCTCAAGGTACTAAAAATATCTCTAGTCTCAAACCTAGATAATGTGCTGAAGTTGATGGGTCAAGACTTGCTATAAGGAGGGCCTTAATGAATCCCACATCATCCAATAGGAGCATAAAGTAATGATTCAGAGGATTATAGATGAAATAGTTTCATCTATGAAGCAGGTTTTATTTTGCAAAACGAAAAGGACAATGAGGTAATTCAGTATTGTAAGTGAGCTGAATGACTTCATGGGTTAGGTATGAAATGTCAGTGAGGTAGGAAATTGTGAAACTTGAAAAGGAAAAATGGTTTGAAGCTATGCTCTAGGAAGATGGAAATTAATGGATGGATTGTAAGCTTAGAAAGAGGGAAATGAATGAGTAGGAATGGTATTATGGATGTAATTTGAAATGGAGTTGAGTTCTTCATGTTATTTTTGAAAAATAAATTGATCTTTGAAAACCACTTGTGCATAAATTGATCTTCTTTGGTCATCCTCAAACCTGCAAAAACTTAGCAATAATCTGCAATAAAACATAAGATTCTCTAAGGAGAGAGGTGATCAGTTTGTCTTCATACGATATATACGTAACGAATTGATATATAGTGTTAATAAAAAAGATTCAAGGAAGACAAATAAAAATGAAATTCACTTTTTACCTGCAAGGAAGTGGTGTACGTTGGACTAACCGTTCGTGTTTCATTGATAATTTCTTCATTTGATATCGAATTTGAGTGATTCAAAACTAGGTTAAAGAAAATTCATATCAGAAACATGTTTTTAATGATTTAATGCTTTTTCCAAGTCCAATTGCTATAAAATCCATTAAAAAAGACCATTTTTTGTGTCTCAAATGCTATTGAAACATATCTCATCATGTAGAGCTCACCGAGATCTTTCAAACGACACTTGAATTGTATCAAATGGATGTGGTATGAGAAAGTTATGGCTTTTTGAAGTTTTAGAAAAACAATGAAATTGGAGGCATGGGTGACACATGGAAACACTAGGGAGTGCCATATGGCAACACCAAGGAGTACCACATGGCAGCTCCAGAAGATGCCACATGGTAGTGCGATGCTGACATGGATTGATGACATGGCATGATGACCCAAAAGATGATGATGTGGTAGTGATGTGGACAACTTACATGACGATGATGTGGCATTGACTGGTCAACTACTAATGTGGCACGATGAGTTAGCAGAGTGAAGTGGTCTGCTCAATGATAAGGTGACGTGGAAGACTATTGGGTGATGACAGTGCAATGTTGACGAATAGTAAGATGCCACGTGGACCAATCAAATGTCGCCATGTGAGAGTAAATTTGTTGCCTAGTTAAGGGTTGTCAAAATTGTATAATAGTTAACAAATTTTGGTCTCTATTATATTTGAACTCATCACCTCTCTATTCAAATTCAAAGACTTACCACTAAACCACATTCAAATTTGTGAATTAAAATCCATAAATTTTTTATTTAAAGTTGAAAATATTAATCATTCGACAAATTTGACTAACGAGGCAACAATTTGATAAATGCCCGCAAAACAAAATTCAAGATTTTTAGGAGAAAATAAAGTGTCAAATTGCTCTAGGGAACTTGTCAATCAATTTAATGCCACCAAAATGTTTGATTTTCAATTGAACTCATCATCTTTCAAAAAAAAATAAAGATCTCACAACTAATTTAATCTATAAAAATTGGGAAAACATTGAAGTTAAAACTCAAAAAACAATTGTTGTTGCAGGTTGCTACGAGGCGTGTTACAACAAAAATCGTTCGTCATTTTCTCATGAAATATCCAGTGGATTTCGTTTAAATTTTGTAGACGTTTTCCTGTTGTTATAATTTTTATGTACACTAAAAATGAACACCATCCAATGCACAAATTTTGAGATATAATCAAAATGGTTATAGGTGACGATGTGTTTCAACATTTTGTTTTGTAAACTTCAGAAATGATGTTCTCACAAAATACAAATCATATTGGGCTCAAATTTTGTAAGAAGGTTCCTATGTTCCTAATGTTTCTTCATACCAAAAATATGATCAATCCAATGCATGAATCTCAAGATATAAATGAAATGACTGAAAGTGATTATCCTTATTATATTGTAAACTGTGAAGTGGATTGAGCTAAAATTTAGAGGGATTGTTCATCGTCATATTATGCATTTCATGTCCAAAAATTACGAGAAACCAGTTCTAGATTGTGAGACATCTTTAGTTTAATTTCTGCATTTTTTATTTTGTTTTTGTTATATATATATATATATATATATATATATATATATATATATAAATTGCAGATTTTTATTTAAGTGATACAAATCAAATTGAATATTGAAGATGAAAATTAATTTAGGTATATTTGACATCGTTAACAACTTAAACCATTCCTAAAAACTTTTCAAAGTCATTTATTTGATTCCTACTTTTTTGATCTTCTAGGTTGCAACAAGGTGCAAGAAGAGATCATTCTTTGAAATTTAACAATTTTTTTTTTTGCATTTTGAAATCTGAAAGTTAGAAAGCATAGGAAAAAGATCAAATCTCAAATTTTTAGCTCTTCCTCTTTCATGAATGTCCATTTTCCTCATAAATATTCTTTCCAATGGTTGGTGAATGAAGTGGATCTTACTGCACCATAATGGAAGTTTTGAAGACAGTAAATGAAATCAAATTTGAAAATCAAAAACTTAAAAAAAAAAACTCTCTGAGATTGGTTTTATTTTCCTATTCTATCCTACTCTATTTTGAGAAATAAAAGTGTTGACATTATGATGCTTGTGTTGTACTTGATGGAAACCCACTTGTAGCAGAACAACTCACTTGTATCTAGTAACTAGATGAATCTACATGAGAGATATCAGATGTGACTGAATGCATGGTAGTTGTGTTTACAGATGTGACAAAATGCAGGGTAGTTCAGAGGAATCATTTCAGAAGTAATATGGCAAATCACATTATAACAAGTCTATTAAGAGGGAACAAAGTAATGGTACAAAAGAATAAGATGAAGGAACAAAGGACTACAGATCAGAATCAAGAAATTGAAGAAAAAGAATGGTTTAAGAAGTATACACTAGTTCACCTTGTCCAAGTAGTGTATACACGCAGGCTCACGAAACAGAAGGAGTGTATACATATGCACGCACTTTCACAGAATAAAAAGCTTGTATGAGATGAAAAATCAAGGTTTTGGTCTAAGGTATTGGTCTGAGGTATTGGTCCGAGATATTGGTCCAAGGTTTTGGTCCGAGGTATTGGTTTGAGGTTTTGGTCCAAGGTATTGGTCCAAGGCCTTGGTCCGAGATATTGAAAAAGTATCTAAGTATATAAGGAGGATAAGTTCAAAGGGCTAAGGGCACAAGTAATCAATATCTTATGAAGTTTTAGATCAAAAGCAAATATGCATGTTATGGGTTTCTGATGCTTTGCTTGATCTAGACTAAGTATGCACCTGAAAGTTTGATGATGGATGAGATATAATGATAGATCAGGATCATAATGACTTATCATTATGTGATCTGATAATGGATAGGCTATATCTGATTGCTAATACATGTTTTATCCTTTATATGTGATGATCTGGGTATGTCTGAAGTCGGGAATTACAACGAAGTTATAAGTAAGTATTTGCAGATCTATACATTGGTTCACTTTGGTGAAGGTGCGTATACATGATGGTCCAACTCTTCTAAGTAGCGTATGCAAAAGAAAAGCTTGATGTTCAAGGATGACTGATCTATCAGATCAGTGCTATTGTTTACCTATTGTTTGTCAATGATTTCTTCTTAGATATGAAAGTAGAACTGAATGTATAAGGAAACTGGGTATGATTGATTGATTGATTGAGAAAGAAGGGTGATCCCTGTTTCTATCTGTTTAGAACTCTATAATATGACAATAGATCTTTAGAATGTCACTGATTGGTACGGTTTGTGGTTCAGAGTTTTTATGATTCAGTATCTTTAGAGGTATACGTAGGTTGGCTTCATTGAAGGAGTGTATACATTTTGACACATGACTTTTGAGGTTATAGTTGGTTCTGGTTGTTAATGCATTGTTTTGTGTTCATATCTATGTACTGGTTACAATGATCTATTTGTTCCAGTTGATTGGTTGAATTTGATTAAGTTTGAATGAATGGTTGATTCAGTTGTGTCAGAGGTTCAATGATTGTTTAATTCAGTATGTTAGAGGTTCAGTGATTGTATGATTCAGTATGTCAGAGGTCCAACGATTGTTTGATTCAATATATTAGCAGTAGCAAACCCTAGATTAGCAGCATTAGCATTAGCGACTTCATCATCAAACTAGGGCAGACGATATCTCACAAACCGACCATCGGATCGGCTTGATTCCACCACCAAAAGTTGCGACTTCCAGAGGAGGTTCAGATGAACCTACAACGTAGTTTCGATGAGGAGATCTTCTAGTCCACGTAGGTCAAACTTCACTTCTGCAGTTGCAGCTTCAGTTTCAGCAGCTTCTTTCAAACTAGGGCTGTCGATATCTTGCAAATTGTCTGTCGGATTGACTTGATTCCACCACAAAAAGTTGTAGATTTCAGAGGAGGTTCAGATGAGCTGAAAATGCAGTTCAAATGAGGAGATGTTTTGGTCCACACAGATCAAACTTTACTTCTGCAGTTGTAGCTTCAGTTTCAGCAGCTTCCGGCTTCACATGTGTGAGGGAGAGACCCTTTTCTGCGTCCAAATGAGGAAAATTCCTCTTGTATTTATACACAACGTTGGTGTTTGAATAGATGCGACTGTTGGGCTTCTGAGCCTACATGAGTTGTAGGTCGGTTTGATAATAATTACATAATCAAAATAAATTCATATCTCCATGAATACTTATCGGAATTGGATGATATTTATATCAATCCTACACCTCTCGACAACTGGAATCTAAGAAAAATTTTATCAACCATGAATAAGATGACCCACATGAAGTTTTTCCTTGGTTGCTAATTTTAACACTCCCTCTCAACTACAGAGAACTTCATCTGCAATCTGTCTATCGGTCGTTACTATTCATCCATCAAATGCACTGCCCTGTATAGCCTGATCCTTGCCCTGCTCTGCTCTATTCTTCCTATTTTGCTTTGTCTTGTTTTGCCCTGTACTGATCTGTATTGTTCTGCTTTGTTCTGCTCTGCTCTTGCATTTTTCTGTTCTTCTCTACTTTTGTCTGAATTATGAAGAAGAAGAAATGATTGAGGATGTATCATACTGACTCAAAGTCAGTCTCAGAGTATGTACCATTGGTCCCAGACCAGTCTCAACCAACCCGAAGTCAGCGTCATAGTGAGTACAACTCCACTGGTCCCAGACCAGTATCATCCTCCACTGACTCAAATTCAGTCTCAGAGTGCGTACCACTGGTCCCAGACCAGTCTCAACTGACCCGATGTTAGCTTCATAGTAAGTACCACTCCTACCACTAGTCCCAAACCAGTATCGCAATCTCAGAGAGTGTACCACTGGTCCCAGACCAGTCTCAACTGACCCGATGTTAGCGTCATAGTATGCACCACTCTCACTAGCCCCAAACCAGTACTGCACTGACACGAAGTCAGTCTCAGAGTATGTACCACTGGTCCCAGACCAGTCTTAACCGACTCGAAGTTAGTTTCATAGTATGGTACAACTCCTACCACTGGTCCCAGACCAGTACCATTGATCCCAGATCAAGGGAGGTCATCCTAGCATAGGAAGTACAGTAGATACAACGATGCGTCCATCAGTACTACTATGGTCCCTAACTTCATTTCCCTGCTCATTGATCAGATGAGAGGTACTTCCCATGAGTCCCAGACTGCTTGGGTAGGATGCCTCGACAGGAGAACTAATCAATCCTGTCCTCACAGGAGAACACATCAATCCTACTACAATCGCCATGGAGAACACATCAATCCAGGCCTCACACGAGAACACATCACTCCTGATACAATCGCCATGGAGAACACATCAATCCAGGCCTCATAGGAGATCACATCAATCCTGCTACAATCGCCATGGAGAACACATCAATCCAGGCCTCACAGGAGAACTAATCATCCTACTACACAGGAGAGCGAATCATCCTGTTCCACAAGAGAGCGAATCATCTTGTCCCACAAGAGAGTGAATTATCTTGTTCCAGTGCACACCACTAGGGGAAGGTGAGTCACCCTGTGGTTGTATGTTGCTCCACTAAGAAATGCAAGCCCTCAGAGCTCCCAGAGCTCAATGTATGCAACATGCAGGACCCTTGTACAAGGGTTTCTTGACGACTCCAAGTCGTTTGGGAAAATCATAGATTAGATATTTCCTCAGGGCTTTGACAAGGTGTATCGACCTGTACATCATCTTAATGTGTTGGAGCCTCCTTGCTCATCGACTTACCATATCCCAGATGATGTCTATCTGCTGGAGCAATCGACGAATATGGGATTCCTCAATAACCGAATCCACCTCTGGTTGTTACAGAGAATCAGAATGGTATGTGTTCAAACATCTCACTGAAGAGCTTCCCTAACCAGGTAGCTTCATCTGAGTTCATACTCGTAGATATGTATCCAGTCTCGGCAGTGCTTATGGCAATCGACTTCTGCTTCCTGTTCATTCATTATATCGTAGCAGAATCCAAAGCGAAACATCACTAAAAGTGCTCCAATGATCCTCCACACTACCTGCCTAATCAACATTCGAATAATCATGCAGTTTCATATTTCTGGCAGTGTATCTCAATCCATGAGAGATTGTGTCCTAAAGACATCTCAGAAGATTCTTGGCACCAATCTAGTGAATCTCAACTAAATATGAGCTCACAATGCTAACTGCAAAACATATGTTCGGACAGAGGTTCACCAAGAACATCAACACGAATGAGTTTTGAAACTCAGAGGCATTTCCCAAATCTGGTTCGACATCACTACCATATAACTTCTGAAAGTTAAGATCCTCAAGGTAGTCACAGGCTTGTAGTCCATCATACCAAATATTTTCAGAATCTTCACCACATATTTTCCTTGAGATAGGAAAATTTCCCTTGGCTTCTGCCGCACTTCAAGTCCTTGGTTCTTCATTTCAAATTCAGAAGCCAACTCCCTCTTACATTTGTGAATGAGAGGGTATGCACCTGCTAGAAAGAGATCATCCATGTATAGCACCAGTATGAGAGGCTTGTCATCTCCAACCTTAAGGTAAAGGTTAGGATCGGCTTCACTCCTAGTGAATCCCAGCTTCATCAAAGTAGCTATCGATCCTCTCATACCATGCTCGGGGTGCTTGCTTAAGCTCATAGAGAGCCTTCTTCAACCTACATACATAAGATTTTCAATCATAAATCTCAAATCCTTCAGGTTGCTCCACATAGACCTCTTCTTTGATCGAACCGTGCAAGAACACGATCTTGACATCCAACTGATGTAGGTTCCATCCTTGTGAAGCCACAAGGGCTATGATCAAGTGGGTGGTCATATATTTGGAAATAGGTGTAAATATCATAGTCTATACCTTCCTTCTAGGAGAAACCACGAGCAACAAAAGGAGCCTTATACTTTTCCATACTTCCATCTGCTGCATGCTTTATCTTGTAAAGCTATTTGGAAGGAACAACTGTCTTGTCCTGAGTTCTGGGAACTACTTCCCAGACATCATTCTTCATAATAGACTCATATTCTTCAGTCATAGCATCCTTCCATACTTTATGCTTGACAGCATCTGAGAATTATGAAGGCTCATTTTGTATGATCATGCTCATGATGGTCAGGTATCCCTGATACCTATTAGGTTTCTTACTTTCACGAAAGGTTCCTCAGGGTGCAGCATGTCCTTCAGCATCATCAAGTAGCCCCCTAAGACATGAAGGCCTCTTCCTAGAAGAGGAAGGCTCATGTGGAAGAGGATCAATTGGATCCATGGGTTCTTCTACATCAGGCATTGATTCATCATCCTTTTCTTTTGGTTCCCTAGTGTTGACTTCTTGAGAGCTCCTCAAAGTCGGAAGATTATTCACCTCGCTGAGAGCCATATCTTTGTCAAAGGTGACATTATGACTAATTACGACTTCCTTTTGACCGACTACATAGATTCTATAGCCTTTAGTATTTTCACCATAGCCCATGAAAATTCCCTTCTTTCTAGATGCACCCAATTTATTTCTTTTCTCTTTCGACACATGAAAATATACAGGGCTTCCAAAAATTCTAAAATGAGAAACATCAGGTTTCTTACTGGTGAAATTTTCTTCAGGAGTCTTAGAACCCAATGCTTGATGACAACATCGATTTTGTACATATAGGGCAGTGTTTGTAGTTTCAGCCCATAGAAACTTCGGAAGTCTTTAATCATGTAGCATGGCCCAGACAACTTTCACAATCGTACGGTTCTTCCTTCCTGCCACACCATTATGCTCAGGAGTATGTGGTGTAGTAGTCTCCCTCTTAATGGTAGCCTCAGATACGCCTGAGTGAACCAACTATAATATATTGGAGGTATTACTTTGGCTTGAGGGGAATGGTCCCCTTTTGAGCTTTCCTTCGGCACATCCTAGACATACACCTTCTTTCTCTACTCGGAATTCGGGCATCCCTGTCACCATTTGTCTTACACTGAGTAGAGATTTATAATTAAGGGGGGAAAACCTTCGATGCCAAAGTTCGGACTGAAGAGATGTGTCATAGGACATGATACCTAGTGGACTTCCATCGACTTGATATAATGAATCAACATGAGACCCAAGATTAAAGGCATCTTTAACATTATTTTTCGATACACGTACCTTGCCATCATTGAAGGTTACCTTGTAGCCTTTGTCTTCCATTGCCAAGATGGACACCAGGTTCTTTCGGAGGTCAGGTTCATTTAATACATCCTGGAATTTCTAGCCTTCTTGAATGCTTGTCCTCTTCCATGATTCCCAGCTCTCCTTTTACCTTTGCTATTGAAATTGTCATTCCTTTGATTACCATGAGAGGGATTTTGATCATCGTCCCGGTGTGAGTTATTTCTATTAGGGCACTCCCTTGCATAGTGACCTGCTTTATCACAGATGTAACATCGTCCTTTTCTTCCACCCTTAGGTCCAACCTTTCCTTTTGATTTAGTCCCGGAATCATTTCTTTTCCTAGCATGAGAAGAAAAGGCAGCAGGAGGACCTTTAGTCATGGGCATTTCTTGCTCTTCTTCCCTTGTTTCTTCTTGAATGCATCTAGCCATTAATTCCTTGGAACCAGGAACTATATTATTGTTCAGAAGAGTAGTGTACCATTCAGATGGTAATCCTCCAAGAGTCGTGAGTGCCATTTCTCTATCAGTAATAGTCTCCCCAATAGATAGGAGATCGTTTTTGATTTCGATGATTCTTAAGAAGTATGCTTGCATACTCTCATCTTTACCCTTCTTGATTTACCTCACCTTATTTCTAAGAAAAAAAATTGGATTTGCATCATTAACTTTAAATAAACTCACTAGTCTATCGTAGATTTCCTTGGAGGTGTTTAGGTCAGAGATGTAGGCCACCAAGTGCTTGTCGATAGAGTCTCGGATGATCTTCTTTGTTTTAACTTCTCCGTTCTTCCATTTGTTCCTGGCAGCAGGAGGTGCATTTGATGGAGGCTCAACAATATTGCGTCTCACATGATCCAACACTCCTTGATCCTCAAGGGTTAGATCGATAGACATCTTCCATCTATGATAGTCAGCTTTCACACGGAGCTTGTCTTCGGCAAGAAAGAGTGTTGAGGACCCCATCATTCTTTTAGGATAGCCTTGCCAATCTTCTCTTCGGTGATTTCTCTTGCTCTTGCTCGGGCTTTGTCTTCACCTCAGCTCTGATTCCATGTTAAGTTATGGTATGTTCTATGCTTATAACAATTTACTTATTTTTCTTATTATATTCCACAGATTAGAAATCACATGTACATAAAGTAAAGTGCAGATAGAACATTAAATGATCGACATAAAATAAGCCAAGACAAGAGACACAAGATGTGGCGGCTAGCCAAGGACAAACCCCACAATGTGTGGGGAAACCCTTTGATCAAATCTTCTTTTATCTTCAATAATTCAACAGAGAGAAATAATACAATAAATCTGATTTATATCAGCAGTAGCAAACCCTAGATTAGCAGCATCAGCATTAGCGACTTCATCATCAAACTAGGGCAGACGATATCTCACAAACCGACCGTCTGATCGTCTTGATTCCACCACCAAAAGTTGTGGCTTCCAGAGGAGGTTCAGATGAACCTATAGCGCAGTTCATCTGAGGAGATCTTCTAGTCCATGCAGGTCAAACTTCACTTTTGCAATTGCAACTTCAGTTTCAACAACTTCCTTCAAACTAGGGCAGTCGATATCTTGCAAACCATCCGTCGGATTGACTTGATTCCACCACAAAAAGTTGCAGCTTTCAGAGGAGGTTCAGATGAACCTACAACACAGTTCATATGAGGATATCTTCTAGTCCACACAGGTCAAACTTTACTTCTGCAGTTGTAGCTTTAGTTTCAGCAGCTTCCAGCTTCACATGTGTGAGGGAGAGACCCTTTTCTATGCAATAGAGAAGAGACTCTTTTCTGAGCAGTAAAGAGAGAGATGATGTGATGAGATGAGTGAGTCCAAATGAGGAAAATTCCTCCTGTATTTATACACAACGTTGGTTTTTGAATAGATGCGACTGTTGGGCTTCTGAGCCTACATGAGTTGTAGGTTGGCTTGATAATAATTCCATAATCAAAATAAATTCATATCTCCACGAATACTTATCGGAATCGGATGATCTTTATATCAATCCTACACCTCTCGACGGGAGGAATCTAATAAAAATATTATCAGCCATGAATAAGATGACCCACATGAATTTTTTCCCTGGTTGTCAATTTTAACATGTTTTGATTGCTACTTGTATGTTTTCTGCTAGTGTTGCATCCTCCTAATTCATGGTTTCCTAAGTGTCGTCACTTAACCATTAGAAGTGATTGAGTTATTTATTTCATGGTTAGGCGAACTCATCACTGATATTGACTTAGAAACTTGCCTTCTCGCCATGCACACACTCAAAAAACACTCAAAATCATAGAAAAGGCAAACAAAACTGAGAAAAACACTCACAAAGCAAAAAAACACACTCCAAGTTGGTGAAGGCACGTGTTTGAGTTGAGCGCACAACTTCGGGTTGAAGAAGTGTGCCCTCCTTGGGTACACTCCTTTATGATGAGCAAGTGCGCCCACCTTGAGCATGCTCCCTCGTGCTAAAGACATGTGCTCTTCCTAGGTGCATGCATGAGCATCTTGTTGCATGTGGGTGCATTTCAATCCAAACCCATGTATCTTGGCCTACACGTGCATGTGCTTCATCAAGTCTTGTATGGCCAGAGTAGGTAGTTCTGCTATTGTGGAGTCTATTGTATGAAAGAGAAGTTGAGGGTAATACATCGTTGTGATTGCACTTCCTATTTCCATTGGTCAGTGCAGAGATTTGCATAGTTTCTCTTGTTCATTGCACTGTTCTTTGTTTTGGTTCTACAAGATTACATGCTTCGGTCCAAAGGTCAAGAGTAGCTTCTATGGCTGCATTGGACATTCCATTTTACATGCCCTGATCCTGTCTTGTTTATGTATGGATAGGATAGTTTGCATGTCATTATATAAACTGCATTCTTGTTGTGCGTTTTCATCTTTTATGTTTCGATTCTTTTGATTTTATTTGTCTTCAAATAAAGTTAGTTTTGAGCTTTGAGATGACATGGCTAATATTTTCTAAATGGAAAGTTGTAGTAACACGCAACCCTGGGCTTATCCATTACCCTTGTCCTTGATATGGTTTATCACTTTCGAGTCAATTATTTTACAATGGAAGATACGATCCTTCATCTAGGAAGTTGTAAGAAAACCATGAGGCCTACATCTATTTAGGATTCTCATTCCTGCACTTGATCTTGTTTATGAATAGTGTGTTCTTTCTTATCTATCTGTGTAGAGTAAGATAACGAGAAAACTTTTAGCAACCAAAGCATCATAAGTCTAAAACTTGTCTCTGAAGGAACAACCTCTTTTGCTCTCAATAAGTTAGGATCCCTCATCCACCCGTGAAAATAATAAGTGCCTATGCGTAGTCCTATGAAAATAATAATAATAATAATAAAGGTTGAAAGAAGGTAAAGGATTCTTGTGCAAGGAGGTGAAGCTAGCGACTTCATTGGGGTATTGTCTAGGCCTATTGACAACGGAGCAATGCCAGTGATGCAAAACTCGCACTCTTATTGTTTTTAATTCATTGTACTTTATTACCCTTACTTACATTGACAGGATAATGATACAACTTGTTATATGTTGTGTTACGTCGAGTAATGGAATATGGAAGACTATATCTCTAACTGGGTAAGAATGGGGAGCTAAGGTAACCCATTGACTAAATCAACACTTGAAATGAGACCTTGTGCCTACAATAAAAACATTTCAGAGAAGTTGGGGTTCTCCCAGTGTGTCACCAAGTGTTTTCGCTCTTACAATGACCCTCCAGAATTTTTCTTATCTCAATTTTGGAGCCAAAGTCAACTTTTGTTTCAATCATCCTTGTGTCGTCATGTTGTTTGAATTGTTATTTGTGTGTTTTCTCTTTGTTTCACATCCTCCTAAGTCATGGTTTCCTAAGTGTCTTCACTTAGCCATTAGAAGCACTTTAGTTATTTATTTCATGGTTAGGTGAACTCATCACTTATCTTTACTTGGAAAATTTCCTTCTCGCCATGCACACACTCGAAAAACACTCCAAAGCACAGAAAAAGCAAACAAAAGCGAGAAAATCACTCACAAAGGAAAAAGCACACTCCAATTTGGTGAAGACATGTGTTTGAGTTGAGTAGGACACTATAGCCCAAAGATAAGTCGGGTGAGTAGGAAACTTTAACCCATGTTGATGGTTAGTTTAGGTTCCAGTCGCCATGGCAGAATTTGTGATCTCAGTTAGTTCATGTTTCTTTTATACAAATTCGCCGTTAATCTCATCACATGGCATGTTGACTCTCTCGTGACGAATGTTTATTTTATTCACGTAAAAAAATTCAACCCCTAGACGAGGAAATTTAATTTGATTATTGGACTCCCAGTGTTCCATCCTGCCTCAAGCAAATCTCTAATCTGTAATGTAGAAAAAGGGAAGAATCTTACATATGTTTTTCATCATCCATCAAAGAATCTCACACACACGACAACTTGGATTGTGGTCAACCTTTTAGCATTTCTTATGACATGGATTTTTCTTTTTTCTTTTATTTTCCTGTCTATTTTTCCCTAAAGGTTGTTTCCATGATCCTATTACGGACTCATTAAAAGATTTTTTTCATTCCGTACCCATGTCTCTTGGCCTACATCTGCATGTGCATCATCAAGTCTTGTATGGTCATAGACTGAGTATTTTCTGTTGTTGTAGAGTCTATTGTTTGAAAGAGCAGTTTAGTTGAGTGTAATACACCGTTGTGGTTGCACTTCCTATTTCCATTGGTCAGTGTAGATATTTGCATGGTTTCTCTTGTTCAACACATTGTTGTTTGTTTTGGTTCTACATGATCAAATGCTTCGGTCCAAAGGTCGGGAGAAACTTCTATGGCTACATTGGAAATTCCACTTTACATGACCTGACCTTGTCTTGTTTACGTTAGGATAGGATATGTTGCATGTAGTTAGATGCACTACATTCTTGTTGTGTGTTTTCATCTTTCACATTTTGATTCTTTTGCTTTTATTTGTCTTCAAATAAAGTCCTTTTTGAGCTTTGAGATGATGTGGCTAATATTTTGTGAATGGAAAGTTGTAGTAACACGCAACCCTTGGCTTATCCATTACCCTCTTCCTTGATTTGGTTTATCACTTTCAATTTGATGATTTTACAATGTAAAATACGATCTTTCATCGAGGAAGTTGTAAGAAAACCACGAGGCCTGCATCTGTTTAGGATACTCATTCCTGGACTCGATCATGTTTATGAATAATGTGTTCTTGATTATATATCTGTGTAGAGTAAGATAAGGAGAAAACTTTTAGTGAGCAAGCATCAGAGGTCTAAAACATGTCTCTGAAGGAACAACCTCTTCTGCTCTCAATAAGTTAGGATCCCTCTTCCACCCATGAAAATAATAAGTGCCTATGCACAATCCTATGAAAAAGAAATAATAATAATAATAATAAAGGGTGAAAGATGATAAAGGCTTCATGTACAAGTATGTGAAGCAAGCGATTTTGTCGGGGTACTATCTAGGCTCGTTGGCAGTGAAGCAACATTTGTTGGGGTACTATCAAGGCCTATTGGTAGCAGAGAAATGCTAGAGATGCAAAACTAGCACTCTAATTGTTTTTAATTTTCCATATTTTATTACCCTTACTTGCATTGACATGATAATGATACAACTTGTTATATGTTGTGTTACATCGAGTAATGGAAAGAGGAATACTATATCTCTAACTGGGTAACAATGGAGAGCTGGTAACTCACTGAATGAATCAACACTTTCTAGAATGAGACTTTGGGCTTACAATAAAACCATTTCAAAGAAGTTGGGGTTCTCCTAGTGTGTCGCCAAGTGTTGTCACTATGACAACGACCCTCCTAATTTTTTGCCAATGTCAATTTTGGAGCCTATGTCAACTTTATTTTCAAGCCTCCTTGTGTCTTCATGTTGTTTTAATTGCTATTTGTATGTTTTCTTCTAGTGTTGCATCCTCCTAAGTCATGGTTTCCTAAGTGTCTTAACTTAACCATTAGAAGCGCTTGAGTTATTTATTTCATGGTTAGGCAAACTCATCACTGATCTTGAGTTAGAAACTTGCCTTCTCGCCATGCACACACTCAAAAAACATTCAAAATCATAGAAAAAGAAAACAAAATCGAGAAAAACGCTCACAAAGGAAAAAAACACACTCCAAGTTGGTGAAGACATGCATTTGAGTTGAGAACACTCCTTCGGGTTGAATAAGTGCGCCCTCCTTGGGTGCACTCCTTTATGATGAGCAAGTGCGCCCACCTTGAGCGCACTCCTTCGTGCTAAAGACGTGCTCTTCCTAGGTGCATGCATGAGCATCTTGTTGCATGTGGGTGCACTCCTAGAAAATAGGAGCCCACTTAACTTCTCTTAGTAACCCTTTCATGCGACGATAAGTGGTGATCATGCATGGATCAATTTTGCATGTAAACTCTTTTAAATCAACCCAGTTGATTATTCATTTGCATAATCATTCTCATCTGAGTTGGGTGCATAGTTGTGTATCAAGAAACTCTTCATCAACCAGCGCTACAAGTAACTCTTGCATGTCAAATCTTTTCATTGGCTTTCATGATTTCACTGTTGCTCTTGCTTTTATTGATTTCGTTTCTTCATTTTTTCAGTTTATTTGTTAGCGTTTATGCTCAACCTTCATTCTACAAGTGTTAATCTATTGTCGTAGGCAAAAACTCTTAACATTATTCAACCTTTCATATTCCACCATGAATGCAACAACATCTATAAGACCTTACATACCTTTCTTTTCCTCAATATTATCATCAAATATTTTTGTTAAATGTGTCCCTAAGCTTCCACAGGTAGAGATCACATCTGGAGCTCGAAGCCCGATCAATCTTGAAAATGGCACCCATAATGATTAAGTTTTCCTCTTGAGCGCACTTCTTCACCAAGAATAATTACACCCTCTCTTGAGCACATGAGCGCACCACGAAGAATAGAAGCACTTTCCTTCATCGCTTCGGCATGCACCAGTGCACCCTGAAGGCCTGATGGCTTGAAAACCCATTCCTTCGTGCATTCAAAATGCACTAGTGTGAACTGCCTCTCTGCTTGAGCGCATGAGTGCATTGTGAAGGCCTAAGGCCCAACAACCCACTCCTTCTGTAACAATCCAAAGTAAATATAAAATTAATTTCCTAATTAAAATCAGAATCAACAAATAAGTACATACTTATGTTACTTGTGATCAATGTTTTCCAGATGACAACAAGGTTTTGGGGATGACTCTCCACCCAACCGTAGGCTCAATTGTGCAATGGTTTGCTACAACTAGCAACCCCCAAGCCCTCAATCAATGTACTACTGCCAATGACTCCTAAGTCTTAGAATGCCATTCTCCCAAGAGAATGAAAGATAGAATCTCGGAATGATGGAATGCAAGAATGCCTCTCATATTCCTCACCGTCTATTAAATAGAACAAATATTGGAAGGGGAACCACGTGCACACACTCCATGTGTCTACATGCAACTTTCTTTTGATTTTTAGCTTTCTTGTTTTATTTCTATTTATTCTTATTTAGAGCTTTAGTATCGTTCTTACTATTTTGTTTTTATTATTTTTATTTATTTTCTTTGTATATATTTTTAATATAATTTATTATTTAACATTTATGATTTATTATCTTTATTATTAAGTGATTTATTTATTATTATTTATTATTTATATTATTAATTATTATTTTGTATTATTTATTATTATATTATTATTTATTATTTATTATTAAGGGGAGGGATATTACATACTTTCCCACTTTAAGGAACTTTGTCCCGAAGTTAAGTTGAATTATTTATTATTTATTATTTTATTTACTTCATGTTGCCAACACCCTCTGCTGAACTAGTATAACCAACAGGCATTGAAAGTCCCCAACACCTCGGGAAATCTCAAGGAATCTCTGTCCTGTTACCCACTTTCGGCACCAGGCATAAGCCTGACCCAGTCTGTATCCTAGTCCAAGGCTGGCCCCAAGGCTCGTGCCTGACGCAGACCTCATCTGCCCCAAGGCAGGCATCCGGTTTGGTACTTAATGACCCCGAGCATCTGGCAAGGCTGGCCCACTCCCTCCACAACTACTAAGATGAACAACTCTAGGCATCGAAGTCCTTTACATCCCTTCCAGACTTCGACATCCTAATCCAATAACAGGCACCTAGCCTAGAACATCAGGCACTTGGCCTCCTAAAGATGGTCCTATAGCTCTTTAAGAGCTATCCATCAAGAGCTATACACAAGACGAAGGAACCACTGGCATATGTAGTTTTGATTGAGTTTTGTCCCCAGCCAATATGGTGTTACTTATTCTCCCTCGTGCGTATGGGCTCACAGGAGATCATCAAATAAACCAGCCCTCTCGGCCCATTTGTGGAGTCCTGTGAATCATCACATCTCAACATGCATCCAATGCATTAACCATACCATCATAGTATCATAGGAAATAATCCACATGCCAAGTCTTGCATGTCATCATGAGAACGTTCATCTTTGTTAATCGCAATATTATGAATAATAAGGAACTGCATGCTCATGCTTGTCATAGATTTGTACAAAACTATTGTATGCTTCAACTATACCATCAACATAATTATATCTAAGACATATCATAACTTCACATAAATGAACCACATGTCAATAATCCTCGTATTATAGCGTCATAATTCCTATGCCACGTTATGCATATCATATCCATCATGAGTATTGAACATTAAATACCTATCATCACGTAGTAAATGAATATGTCAATATACCTTGACATAATGTCATAATACCTATGCATATCGCTATTATCATATGGATACATTATCACTATAAGAACCATATGTACATCATTATCTTCCTACCATGATATCATGAAACATCGTCAATATGTTTTCATCAAGTTGTCAATTACTTTTCAATAATCATTTCGACTTCTTTCTACTAGGTAGTTGATCATTTACACCAACGGTATAATCATCTAAGTCTATCGTTAAATTTCACGAGCGTCATCATCTTGAGTCTTAATCTCTCATCATATATTCTTCCTTCCCCAAGGAAATTCTAGTGAATTTCATTGTTTAAGATATTACTAGTGATACCATCATTATTTAAATCATCTATCTCAGAATTAAAATCCCTTGATTTTACATCCATTTACCCTTTGGCTTACTGATTCCAATCCCGCTATATGCAATTGCATATAAATACTATTTCATCATGATTTAACTTTATATCATGCTTAATTTTCTTGCATGAGGATTTGTTGACCCATGTTGACTTATTTAACAATTAGCACTTCATCCATAAAATATTTTCTTATCTCGTCGAGTTCGTAAAGTTCGTATCTCAATACCACTTGATTGCTTTATCATAAATTCAGTTTGCTCAAGTTGGGCAAAAGACTCTTTCTTATTAAATAGTATTATTATTTTAGATTTTGAAACAGTTGGAAACACTACTACCATCATTGTCCATGAGAAACTTAAATGTGAGGTGTTATGTAGAAACAACCTCTTTTAACATTATGGGAAGTCCTACTCATGAAATAATGAGTGAAAATTAGTCAAGTACAATCCTTCTCAAGGTATATCATGTTTAATTTTCTTGCATGATTTGTTGACCCGTGTTGACTTATTTAACAATCAACACTTCATCCATAAAAAAATATTTTCTTATCTCGTCGAGTTCGTAAAGTTCGTATCTCAATACCACTTGATTGTTTTATCATAAATTCAGTTTGCTCAAGTTGGGCAAAAGACTCTTTCTTATTAAATAGTATCATTATTTTAGATTTTGAAACAGTTGGAAACACTACTACCATCATTGTCCATGAGAAACTTAAATGTGAGGTGTTATGTAGAAACAACCTCTTTTAACATTATGGGAAGTCCTACTCATGAAATAATGAGTGAAAATTAGTCAAGTACAATCCTTCTCAAGGTATCCTTATAAAATTTCTAGCAACATTCCTTCCTATATCTTCCTCGTTTATTATCACTTGGTCATCATGTAACTTCATACCTTCACATTTTTAAAATATGTAGATCATCATTATGACCATTACCAATCATGTTTCTTTCTCTACTCATCAATACCTTTAAAAGGAATTTCTTCTTGATATAACATCCCTTCATTTCCTCCTACCCGATATTCATAGTTATATTTTTATTTTTCTCTCTGTCTTGATTTCCTATTATTCCAAGTCTACTGGCTTCAAAAATGGAAGTTTCTTCACTTCATTCTATTTTATTAAATTGACTTGAATTTCTCACCTCCAGTCATTGTGGTTTCTTCTCCTCCTCTCCTATAGCACTGATATACCTTGGAAATGTTGTTACTATTTCCCAATTCATTAAGATAGCTACCAAGTGTAATCCGCTTATCTTTCCCTATTTTAAGACATAAAATCTCCTGATCATACGTCTTGTTATCCATAATTCATTCATATAGTTAGTCACCTATGGAAAACTTTACAATGTGGCTCTCCCATTGTTATAGATGTTGTTATGCACACAACCTATCTTCTCCAATCATTCTCTTTATCATACCTTACAAGTTCCTTAAAATAACCTTCATTATTACCCTGATTTTTCAACTTCACTAGTTGCTTGCCAATATTTTCTTCTTTATGTGCATCATCCTTAGATAGACCTTATAGAGTACCAAGTTATGATTATACCAAACTCTTCCATTATGTTCTAAAATAGGTTGTTTCTTCTTACTGATTTCTTACCCCTGTTGTGATACTTCTTCTCTACCACCTTAAACATCTGATCCAAGTTGGCCATAATCATATGAACTATCATTAGTTATCATCCTTCTAAAAAAAAATGTTTCTCCTTTCCATTTCTCCATAGACAACTTTATCCACTATATGCATTTAACCTTGAATTACGAAACCTCATGTAACATTATACTCAACATCTGAACTGAAATCCAAATCTATACGATTTGCCCCTGAGACTAAAATATACCATCCTGTGGTTTATATATATATTGCAAACCCAACTGATTCACTCAATAATGAAGGGGACTTCAATGGTAGCTTGATGATGTTTAATATACAAATGATATAAATAGTAAATGAGCAGATACATGTAATCTGAATGGCAATTGTAATGCAAAATGAAATTTATTAGAAGATCATATTGAGAGAGTTGTGTTCTTGGAAGAATAGACTAGAGAAATGCCAAGCAACTGGTATCGCTAAAGGACAATGAGAACAACAATCCAACCTAATTAGTGAGTAGTATGATGAACATTGAACAGTAAAATAATGAACAAATGCTAGTGAACAATGGTCATCTAAAGGTAATAAGATATCAGAGTTTATCCATTGTGAATTGGAACAGATTTCACTCTTTTAGTGCAATCTTTCAGAGAATTATATATCGTCAATTATGGCTAGATTATCACCATCCAAGATTATATACTTTTCCAATGAATCGATGAGTCATAACAAAACTATATACCTTTAATTAGGTGATTCATTTAGAATTTCACTTTGTTATATGGTTGTAATGGAGAGAACTGTTGTAGCACTTTTCTTTTTATGAAATAGCATTTAGAAAATGATAAGAGAATGCAAGCACAAACAACTCAAGAAAATGAGATAGTGGTTTTACCATGTAATGAGATTCTAATGAGAGCAGAGAACCAAAGAATCTGCTGTCTATAATGATGCATGAGAAAACCAATGAGGAACTAATGAGTGCACCAAACTTATACCAGCCAAACATTTTCAGTTGATCTTCCAAAATAAATGGTGGTACCCCTGGAATTTCAGGTCTCACTTCCATAATTTAATATCCGACTTTTGTAATGATTTTAAAGAAATAAGTTGGTTGTAGCTAGTTTAACAAGTATATCAGTCTACCAAAGCCAAATTAGTTATCAAAATGTAATGAAAAGAAAGTTGATGAACTGTAAAATAAATGATTGATATAGAGACCTTGTACTAGAAATACTATTGTAACTCAATATCAAGATTCATCCCATAAAATAAGAATCAACATACTCAATAATAATTATTATCAGAGTCTAATAATAACAAAGTTAATAAGTTATTATCAAAGTTTATGAATTTAATAAGATATATTTTATCATAAATTATCAATAATCACAATACTTAAACCATAAATTATCAATAATCACAATTTTGTAGTATAAAACCATGGAAAACATGAGTTAGAGGGTAATAATGATGTTAGAATAAATCTTAGAGAATTGTCTCAATGTATAATCCAAATTTGAACGACTCAAGCTTAAGAATATTGGTGGCATTATTGTGCTAAGAAGGTACTTGAATTTTGAAAGAAAATTTATTAATCACCAATATTAATTCTACAGATTCATAATTTTTAAAGATAAATTGAAATTTTACATTTTTTTTAGTATCTGTTTGAGCAAGTGTATCTTGAGATTCTTATGGCTATTAAATAATTACTCTAAGAAAATTTAAGAAATCAAACCATCAAAGAAATATTCCACACCATAATAAGAAGAGACATCGCCACCCGACCCAGAACCGGATCGGATGAATGGGAAGGTTATCCCTCCCTAAAACACAAAATACAATCCTTTGATTAATAAGATGGCCCGCCTGCAAGCGCACCTGCGAAGGCAACACCTTATCAAAACCCTTAAATTACAATACATTTTAGCCATAATGATTTCCTCGATAAGACATAACATTGCCTGCATGTGTACAGAAACCCAACCCCCAATCGGCATTTCACATTATGCATCATGCCACTTCGTGAAAGTTAATCGATTGGCTTCGTATTCGGCAATAGAGGTCCCAAGGTTCATCAGTACTTTTTGCTCATTCGTTTTATTCATCAATGTTGGCTCCTCCTTTGTATGAGATTGCCAGAAAACTCTTTTAAACAACAAACAAAACTGACTAGATTTGCTATATGCAAGATTGACTAGACACATGCAAGATTATATGCGTAAAACAATAGAAAATGGTAGAATCACTTGAATAAACAAAGTTAGCGCGATTGACAGCCATAAGTAATAAGAATAAAAGCACACATTAAATATTATGTAGCTGGGTTGTTATTGCTCACATTGACTGATTCTAAATGCATAAACGAGATTATCTTTTATATAGAAATATTATGATAAGTATAAATTGAAATTAATATCTTTCAAAAATAAAAAATTATCCATTAAATTATTGCTATCAGAATCGAAAAAATAGAGTAGGACGTGGCAGCTTTAGGCCATTTGTTGTCATCTATCTTCTGTATTGATGTATTTTAATCAAAATAATTATATATAGATATTTTCAATTCCGTAATCCAAAAAGAGTTCTAGATATTGCGCTATCGAAATATATAACAATCCACTGTTTGTTGTCATCTATTTTTGTATTGATGTATTTTAATCAAAATAATTTTATATAAATATTTTCAATTCCGTAATCTAAGAAGAGTTCTAGATATTGTGCTATCGAGATATATAACGATCTAGTGTTAATTCGTTGCATCATAAAAAGAGATTGCATTCTCGTTCTTGTGAAAGAAACTTTATTCTCTAGAGGTCTCATTCAACCCCATTGGATATATAGTTTTAAAGGTTAAAATGATATATGTATATATTTTTTTTGTAATTTAGTTTTTCAGCTTCCTAACTCGACACCTCATATGCCTGCTTGTCAAGCTACGACTATATACATTAATTTATTTCCGTTATATCTTATCATATAGTATACATTAACTGCCAAAATTGAATAAGGTTAATGCCACTATTTCGGGGAAAATCATGAAAGCGTTTTAGAAGTTGACATATATGGGTTTTTTTTTTTTTTTTGTCAACGACATTCAGGAGTGTATATTGGATCATTTTATGACATGCTAGGCAATTAGTTAAACAGAAATTATTTCTTTTTAAAAGTCATGTAGAGATGATGTAGATGATGTATCAAATGTGGTATCAACAAGAAATATCAGGAAATATGATTAAAGCTCTGTCATCCTGCCTGGCAATCAATGGTCACACCACTTCATGGACATCGGTATAGCTTGTTGTATGCCGATCTATGATAACTACTGTTTCAATTTATGCATACAATAAGTACCTATGTTACACGTGCTAAACCCTATATCCACTTGTGTAGCTTGTGTCAATTAGTTTGCTTTTCTGCAGCGGTCTTTCATTGTATGCTATCCTATTAATATTTGCATGCTAGATGAATATGTGAACTTTACCATTTAGTGCAGCAGCGGCTAGATGAATATGTGAACTTTACCATTTAGTGCAGCAGCGGCTAGATGAATATGTGAACTTTACAATAGCAAAGGATGCCATTTAGTGCAGCAGCAGAAATCGACAGAAGACTTTAAGAACTGAATTCTTCAACAAGACCTCTTAATTTGGGCAAAAACATGTTTTAAATGATGAAATTTTAAATCATACATTATAAACTCATAAAATAAAATAGGTAAAACACACAGGAGTCCTGATTCGGACAAATTTGGGTTTTAAGTGATGAAAAAATTGGATAAAATAGAAGGGGAAACACAGACATCCAATGATTTATGCCGTTTATTGCAGACAAACAATCAACAAATAAGTCAGTGTACTTGGAGCATGAGTATTGAAATGTATAGTTTCTATAGTAATTCAAATAGGTTGCTAATCACCGACAACTACAACTATTGGAAAAAAATATATCAACCAGATGAAGCTGCATGGGTAAACTCGGCAAGGAACTTAGGAGGCCGTTCTGCTAACCGTGAAGCAGTTTTTAGTTTGTATCCCATATTTCAATTTCAGATTGTATCTATCCCCATCGTTAACTCTGGTCTACTTCAGATTCAGTAGTACTCACATTTATGCTCTTATACCTACCAGTCTTGAGGCTTGTAACGAAAAAAAATCGAGAAATAACATTCTGGAAATGTTTACAGAGTAAATATTGAAGCCATATTTTAAACACCAGAAATTTCATGCAAATTTATTATAAGACCTCTCTCCGTTCTGTTCCCCTCTTTCAAATGAGAATAAATTACAGAATAACTGAAATCTAACCCTATTCCCAGTTATTTTTGGAGTAGTCTACTTAGGCGGAGGAATTGCCCGGTTTCCGTCGCGGCCCGAAAAAACATCCGGCTCTGGCCGTCGGCAATCCCTCCGCCACCGCCACCCTCTGTCCAGCGCTCCGCCCTCCGCCACCCTCCCCTAGCTCCGCCTGACAGAATTGGAAATAGCTCCGCCTGACAGAATTGGAAACGGGGAGAGTTAATGCAATTTCCAATTCGAATTGGAAAAATTTGGAAACCGCGGGCTGCTCCCCCAACCAACTCGAGGCGCCCCCTGCAGCTCACTCACCTTCCAACGAGGCCAGCAGAGGATTCCAACGAGGCAGTTCTTTTCACTGGAGCATGCCATAATTTCTCTGTGCAGTAAGACCTGGAGGAACTGCCAGCAATTTCATTATGCTCCTCAGACCTGCAAAGATGATTGCATAGAGCAAAGCAATTTCATTATGCTCCTCAGACCTGCAAAGATGATTGCATAGAGCAAACTCTGTTGGTTCGTCATCGGTACAAGGATCTTCAAACCGCATTTGCTTCCAGCAAGTCTCATGGGTAAGTTCGTCTTTTGGCACGTCTTCATCAGGGCCATATTTTCTTGTTTCATGCCGAGAGCCACCATAGATACGACTTGTGCAATTATCATGCATAGGACAGTGAATCAAATGAATGTGGCCCCGACCTTGAGCTTTACAATGCATGTTACACATCTCTGCCACACCAGATTCCCCCAAGTATATTTCCTACCCTGAATATCTAATTCTTCATGTTCTGAAGCAAAAAAGACATTCCTCATGTTCCCATGCACCGTATGATGTAAGCCAGAATGATTTATGGGTCTTTGACAAAAATATCCACAAGCTTGACATCTCACCTTACAATAATGCACTGCATCTGGATTTAGTGTGTGGAGATGCTCACCATCATGGTATATTTGAAAAGGTGGAATGGCAATGCAACAATCCTTCCGCAGACCATTTTGTTCAGACACATGTTCATAATCAAAGGAACCTCTTCTGCCCTGAAATGAGCGTGTCTGTCGCACAAGTTCAGTGAAAATCTCACAAATGCCATCCGCTTCACATTTCTTACGACAAGCATGCTCGTTACCACATAGATGTTCTTCACTTGTCAATTCATGGAAGTGATCTTTGTGACCACAGTTTCTAAGACCCCTCCATGATGCAATTTTTAGGACAATATCTCTCATGACAAGCATGTTTTTGATGATCCCCGCGCTCGATTTCTATCACACAAGGATTTTTGCAGCTTGGAAGAGAACAATTCATCTTACACGTGTTGAGGTGAATTACACTTACGAAAACCTTCATGGCCAACCTTCAAGCAACAAAATTTGCTACAATTAGATGATTTATGGAATAAAGAACAGAGCTTCATACGTGTATGATTTTTCCTTTTGCAATCATGACTCCCATCATGACCTGCCAAATTTCGGCATTCCTCCACTTCATTTCCTTGGTGTGATTCAAGAGAGCAATATGTGCACTTTTCATCGCAACAATGGTTACCCGTACAAGAGTGATCAGAGGAATGACCCTTCTCTAGAACACATTGCCAAAAACATACAGAACATTTACAAACACATACAGAGAGTCCCTGTTTCAGTTCTGCAAGTGATCAAATTGCCTCCAGTTGCAACTTATGTACATCAGCATTCCCAGAAAACTCTGCAGTGTTGCAGTGAAGCCACTTTTCAACACGATCGAGCCGTCTATCAGACAATGCCACTAAGAAATCGAGAAATTTAGAGTGCCAAAAATCACCATTTTTGCCTCTCCTTTCCAAGACACATTCTAGTTTCGATCTGAGACGATACAAAATTTGCCATTTGACGTAGATTCATCTAGAGCTGCAAGCTCCAAGCCAGTGTCCTGCAAATCTATAAGGAGATCCCCAATTACTATTGGAGCGTCACTTACCTCTTCCTCTGAGTCAAAATTCATAAGCATTTTGTTAGCACCTGGCACAGAGAGGCATCCTGCCTTAACAGCAGAAATCAAGTTCCTGCGAAGGATATCCACCTTCATAGCAACCCTTTTCAAATCTACAGGTGTCCAATCCTTTGCTGCTATCTGGGAAATAACAAGCTTCAAATCCCTTAAGAAGGCACGGCCACTCTCATAACTATGTCCCAACTCTTCTTCTATAGTCAAAGCAATATCAGATAGGCTTTCTTGATGATATTCTTGTCGAGTGAAAGGAGGCATTGCAGCAAGTTCAACCATTCCTCCATACATCTTCGTCAGAAAGTTTTCACGAGATCGTTTACAAATTTGTAGAAGTTTTACTCGAAATTCATCTTTTAAATCCTCCACATCAGAGACATCAACATCCTTGATCGCTATGTAGAATAATCCCTGGAACAACTTTTCATCATTCTTGGCTAAGTTGACCCCACTTTGGAAACGCTGAAAGATAGCTTCTGTCTCTTTGTCAAGATGAAAATCCTGATTAAGAAAACATGTCTCACAAGTGTTAATAAATCTTTGAGCAGCTACATTAATATAAAAGTTAAGGCGAGCAGATTGAAATATGAGGAAATCAAAACAGCAAAACCAAACTAATAAAACAGTTAAAGCACACCTTTTTGTTGAATATTGTCAAATTACTGAACGCGGCATTTAGGACTGACAGTAACATATCTTCTTGCTCTGTTCTCTCAAAGCTCCCTAATCCCTCAAAGTCCATCAATACATAAAGGCACTTTGGTTCCATCCGAACTGTGATCCAGACTCCATCAGTGCATCTCCCTCCTGCTACATCAAGGAGGGAACCAGATAGATGGTTTAGTAAGTATGACTTACCACTACTTTGTTTGCCCATCGATGAGATTACCTTGATTTTACCATCCCACTGACTCAAGACAGCATCATACAAACCAAAGCGCAACAAAGTTGCTAGGGATATGCTATCTGCATATGTGAGGTGTGGAGGTATTTGGAGCCCATGAGGTGACTGTATCATGAGGACACCATTACTCCCCCTAGTTCAATCAAGAAATAATCAATGCCCCAAGTGTTGATTGGCAGATACTCTCCCTCAACTTAATTCCCAGCTTTCGGACTCAATTAAAAGTTTCTTTAGAAGTCATAACTTTCACTTGCTCTCAAACAGTTCAGACCTAATACCAGAAGTCTTCAATCTTTCTACTTTGTCCGTTGTCCTGGTTTTCTTTATGCATTACTAATTGAAAAGGAAGACATTAAAATTGAAAAGGAAGGCACCTGGCCTCATTCCTTTTGACATGTCATTAGAATGGGGCAGACCACAGAAAGAATGGAGCTCGGTGGATGGCTCAATATTGTCAACCACACCAGTGAACTGAGGCCCTACTAGAGTTTGTTTGACTTAGATGCCAAAATCTAGTCTGCCAAAGTCACCTAGGAACTTCACCAAGCCTCATCTTATAAGAAGTCAAAGACTTAGATGCCAAAATCTAGTCTGCCAAAGTCACCTAGGAACTTCACCAAGCCTCATCTTATAAGAAGTCAAAGCATACAATCCACTTCGAGAGTAGAAACTTTTTTTATAATAAATACAATACAAGACAAAGACTAGGTACCCTTGGTATATATATTGGAGACAAAGGGTAAAGTAATAGCACTCCACCAATCTAGGGTAGACTCTGCAGCTATCTTTGGGTGAGTAGAAACTCCTTTTATAATAAATACAATACAAGACAAAGACTAGGTACCCTTGGTATATATATTGGAGACAAAGGGTAAAGTAATAGCACTCCACCAATCTAGGGTAGACTCTGCAGCTATCTTTGGGTGATAAATGATAAATGTTTATGAAAAACATGAGGATATTTGTATATGCCAGAATTACTGACGTTCAAGAATTTTTCTTTTATGTAATAGCTGAACATAGCTCATTTATGTTGTCACCTGTACAAAAATAATGGTTATTCAATTTAATTTGGTGTTGTTTAATCATTATATGTTTTAGAAGTTTGAGTTGGAATCAGGTTAATTTTTTTTGGTGAAATATTGATCTTTGTTTTTTAAACTTTAAAATGAGTTTTAGATTATATATATGAATTCAGTATCTTGAAAAACTCTAAGAACATTCAGATTATTCAGATTATGGAGAGTTCATCGCTTAAATTTGTGATTCCAACCAATCTCTACAGAATTATAGACAAATTAAACTGAAAAATATTCCCAAAAACCTTCCAAAACGTATAACATATAGATGAAGGCTAAAAATTTAACGTGGGTGGAAATGTTTCCCAGACGGAAATGTATCTCAAAAAAAACATGGTAACTTGAAATATGGAGTACCTATTCGTGTTTTTGTCTTCAACTCTGATACTCTATTGGTTATTGCAGATTGCTGGATTTATCATTGGAGCAATCTCACCAGCAAAGGCTTTAATTGTTGGTGCATCTGCTCCTCTTCGAGTGCTCCAAGACTCCATTTCATTACTGGGATATGCATGTCTATGATCAATCTTTAGGATTCCAATTTGAGTGTTTGATTATTGTAATTTGAGTGTTTGATTATTGTAGTAAGTTTATGTTATAGTGCTAAGTTTGATAGTTCATGCAAAGAGCACACTCCACTCCAAAAATGACAACCGACAAGTATTGCTTTACTTTCCTTTTTCTCAGTTCCTATAGAACTTTTCTTCAATACCTCTCTGACCATTTGAGTATTTATTGATAGTTAGTTGATGGGAACAAATGTGAAATGCCAGAATTAGGAATTTACATGTAACTAAAATTCTGGCTATCTTTGTATATTTGGTGCAGAGATGGAGCCATTCCAGGCATCATCCTATTAAGGGGAGGACATCTAATCAAAAGTACTTTAACATTTGTCTTGGAGATGTTTTATAGTAGTGATCTGGCATTGCTGTTTACATTCTAGACTCTAAATGAAGGTTCTTAATTTTGTTAAAGTGTGGCAGCGAATACCCTTTACTACCCTTTGTTTTAAAATGGTGTATAATCTGATTTATGGCTGTGCTTCTCTTCGTTTTGAAATGGTGTATAATCTGATTTATGGCTGCTTTTGCAGGTTTGAGCTCTTCAAAGCTAAGACCTGTGACTATTGTATTGATTATCTGTGTGAAGTTCGCATTACTTCAGTGATTGGAATATTTGTAGTTAAAGGAGCATCCCATCTTGGGTTATTGCCAGCAGATCCATTGTATCACTATGTACTGATGGTCCAGTACACAGTCCCACTTGCTATGAGTATTGGTTAGTATCACGGTTCACATCTCAGCAGGACATACAATTCAAATCAATTTACTTTTCAACTTAGCATCAAATTTTTCTTTCAACTTTTCTGATAGTTCTTTTCTTTTTAATTTCTTTTTTATGTTTTACGAGAGATGTTATGGTAATTGTTATTTTATCATATAATCAAACATTGGAAAATATTTAAACTAATAGTTATCCAGTTACACCCAAATCAAGTGACTTTTCTCATGCAAACAGTTGTATTTTTGCCAATGTGCATCCTTTATTGTTGAGTCTTCTGTACTATAAGCATGTGTTTTGTTTGGAGCTGAGGGAATTCAGTTTTATGTGGATGCAGGGACAATAGCACAATTATTCAACGTGGGGGAACAAGACTGCTCTGTGCTTTTCTTATGGACTTATCTCTTGGCAGCCTTTGCTGTGACCTTTTGGTCAACAGTCTACATGTGGATTTTGTTTTCATAATTTTTTTATCACTTTCTTCTAGTTCCAGTCCATTGGTTGGACCTTTATTTTTCAACCCAAGTTGAAAACTGATCAATCTTCATTCGTTTCATTCATTATTTCAATCGGCACAATATATTATTGTATTATATATCTTCGATGTAAAATATAGGAGTCATTTGCATCCATATATCTCGGCAAATGAATATAATTTCTTTCAAACTAGAGACAAGCTTATCAGTTGTTTGGAGAAATTTTAGAGTACTATGTATCATTTCATTTTGTTTGGAATGTACCAAAAAAATTGTTCTGCACATTGACAAATTAACATATCAAAATTAAACTCTGACCAGCTGTATAAGCAAAATCATGATAAATGTGAGTTGCATCAAATAAACCAAGGGCTAATATGATATTGTCATGTATATCTCAAAGGACTAAATATAATTTGATGTGAACCAGTTCAACCATAGAAAATCAAGAAATCAAAATTAAGTTCTGACTAGCTGTATGAGCAAATTCATGATAAATGTGAGCTCCATTAAATAAACCAAGGGATAATATGATACTGTCATGTATATCTCAAAGGACTAAATATTATTTGATGTGACCCAATTCAACCATAAAAGCAGGATATATTATGATAAATGATATATTATGTGACCTCAGAAAAATGATAACAACAACCCATTCGCACAATGGGGATTTATATTGATGGTGATCAATGATTTCTGTTGTAGTGAGTGGTGATCCTATGTCATATTTGACATCTACATATGTGCTTAAAAATGCTCTGGTCATTATATCAGTGGACATCTTTTCAATATCTGCATAGTGATTGGTGGTAAAATGTTCAAATTGACAACTCCAATTTATTGCTTCCTTATGAAGAGGTTTTAAATTGTCCTTCCGGACCCGATAGATTCCTTTCATCTGATTACATATCAACTTCGGGTTGGTGAAGACTTCAATGTCATTGACATCATGTTGTTTTGCCTCTTTTAACCCTTCAACAAGGGCAATGTAATATGCCTCATTGTTTGTCGTCATTCCAGGCACTTCTCTCTTTCCATGAAATAAATGATTTGTTGTCATATTGTAAAGGACGAATTTAAAGTAGGACACTTCAATGCATAAACACCACTTTTGCACCATTTTTTACACTTCAAAAACCTGAAAAATAAAGTAACAATAAATTCATGTTAAACAAGTAGACAATTATCTATTTCCTAATACTCAACATGTTTTTCAATCATATATAATTCAAAAAAGCAGATAATTTGTGTTCATTTACACTGCAACATTCATACTGGCAACTATTCTGCAAAAAACACATCTAACAATCACCACTTTATATAGATGAAATGCTCATTATACGACCCAAATACATTTATGAGTTTTAAAATAAATGATATTGAATTAGGCTTCCCTGGTTTTTGAATGCCATATGCAAACTCTAAAAATATTTATCCTTACCGACTATCCATACACCAAAAACCACATAACTCTAGACTAACAGAGCATTGTCTAAGCAAAGCATGATTCATGTATATGCCTTATGTGTGACAAAAATGCCATTTGTCATATAACATCACAAAAAATTTATTCAGCCACTCTACATGAACGGTTCCTTCACACTACACTTGTTAAAGGTTAAACTTCTTCAACAACATTTGGAACAAATTTTCTATTACAATTGGGGGATAGGGTAGACTTTGAAGCTATCTTTGGATTGAAGTAATAGCACTCCACCACTCTCCTACCAATATTATGGGTAGTTTTGTGTTGTGCCTCGTGGATCATTGATGTCTGGGTGTCATTCCTTGTGTATCATCTTTGGGTTTGATGTGATAGCATCTTCCTTAGTTCTAATACTAACATTGCAAGCAGTTTCTGTGTAATTCCTTGCAGAGAATCTTTGAAATTGGCTCTGGCTTTGACTTTTGCATTGCAAGCAATTACTGTTGCAATGTCTTATAGAGCATATTTGAAATTGGCTCTGGCTTTTGGTTGTCATCTATGTGATGTTGCAAGCTATTTTCAAACTCATGTGAAATTTTGATGTTGCAATTCATGCTGATGGCAATGTCGTGAAAATGCTTGTGGGGAATAAGTCTGATTTAACTCATATAAGGGAAGTTCCTGTGGAAGATTGGAAGAAGCTTGTCGAATCAGAGGGGTTGTTCTTCATTGAGACCTCGGCTCTGGATAATACAAATGTATTGCCTGCATTCCAAATTGTGGTCAAGGAGATTTACACGAACGTGAGCAAGAAAATGTTGAATTCAGATTCCTATAAGTCTCAATTGTCTCTCAACAGAGTTAATATTATGGATGTATATGGATATGGGGATGGAGTGGAACCACCCAAGACAAAGAATTCTTGCTGCTGAGGATTCAGAAAAAAAGCTCCTTTGTTTTTGGGCTCCTTGAATATTATTTGCTTCATATGACCTTTTTTTGATTCAGATCCTTAAGGTTGCCTTAGGCTAATATAATTTTTTTTGTTTATTAGGAAAGTTTCAATATGTTGGATAATTTTTTTTTTCAATTTTATGAAGAAACCAGTAAGGGTCCCCAACTGGGCTTCTTACGCTTGAGCCCTAGATGCTGTACACAGAGCAGAATAATAGTGATGTATTAAGTAAGACATGCAAAGCAATCGTTTTTTAGAATGTTTTAGTCAAATTGATCTTCATTTTGTTTGAAATCATTTAGGGAATCTGGATTCCTAGATGGAGGTTAATGGACAATTTGCAGATGCCCAGATCTATTGTCTGGCTCAATGTTGTAAACATTATTGCTACAGAATTCTAGGATTCCTTCTCTGATTGTCCTTGAAGAAAGTTTGTGTATATGGTATTAGCAATTTAATGAAAGCTCTTGTCAGATTTTCTTCTATGATTGTCCTTGAAGCAAGTTTATGCATATAGTGATAGCAATTTAATGAGAGCTCTTGCCAGATTTTGTTTGGGGGCAATATATTACCAAACATAACATGCAAAAGCCTCACGATTTCATATAAATTGGCGTTGCAATTTGTAACATGAACTTGACTTCCCAGATCATGCCTGGGAAGTAGGTAAGAGATCTCATCCTTTAATGTACTAGAAATTCCATTTTTGAACAGTATAGTAGATGATTGTACAGGTTGCGTAATGTCGAATTGTACAGGTTACATAAAAGAAAAATTCTTGAACCTTATTAATTCTGACATATACAAATATCCTCATGTCTTTCATAAACATTTATCAATTATCACCCAAAGATAGCTGTAGAGTCTACCCTAGATTGGTGGAGTGCTATTAGCCTATTACTCTACCTTTGTCTCCAATATATATACCAAGGGTACCTAGTCTCAGGGCCATCATATCTTGTCTCGTATTGTATTTATTGTAAAAGGAGTTTCTACCGTCGAAGTGGATTGTATGCATTGACTTCTTATAAGATGAGGCTTGGTGCAGTTCCTGGGTGACTTTGGCAGACTAGATTTTGGCATTTAAGTCAAAGAAACTCTAGCAGGGCCTTGGTTCACTAGTGTGGTTGAAAATATTGAGCCATCCACCGAGCTCCATTCTTTCTGTGGTCTGCCCCATTCTAATGACATGTCAAAAGGAATGAGGCCAGGTGCCTTCCTTTTCAATTTTAATGTCTTCCTTTTCAATTAGTAATGCATTAAGAAAACCAGGACAATAGACAAAGTAGAAGATTGAAGACTTCTGGTATTAGGTTGAACTATTTGAGAGCAAGTGAAAGTTATGACTTCTAAAGAAACTTTTAATTGAGTCCAAAAGCTGGGAATTAAGTTGAGGGAGGAGTATCTGCCAATCAACACTTGAGGCATTAATTATTTCTTGATTGAACTAGGGGGGAGTAATGGTGTCCTCATGATACAATCACCTCATGGGCTCCAAATACCTCCACACCTCACATATGCAAATAGCATATTCCTAGCAACTTTGTTGCACTTTGGTTTGTATGATCCTGTCTTGAGTTAGTGGGATGGTAAAATCAAGGTAATCTCATCGATGGGAAAACAAAGTAGTGGTAAGTCATACTTATTAAACTATCTATCTGGTTCCCTCCTTGATGTAGCAGAAGTGAGATGCACTGATGGAGTCTGGATCACAGTTCGGATGGAACCAAAGTGCCTTTATGTATTGATGGACTTTGAGGGATTAGGGAGCTTTGAGAGAACAGAGCAAGAAGATATGTTACTGTCAGTCCTAAATGCCGCGTTCAATAATTTGATAATATTCAACAAAAATGTGTGCTTTAATTGTTTTATTAGTTTGGTTTTGCCGTTTTGATTTCCTCATATTTCAATCTGCTCGCCTTAACTTTTATATTAATGTAGCTGCTCAAAGATTTATTAACACTTGTGAGACATGTTTTCTTAATCAGGATTTTCATGTTGACAAAGAGACAGAAGCTATCTTTCAGCATTTCCAAAGTGGGGTCAACTTGGTGAAGAATGATGAAAAGTTGTTCCAGGGATTATTCTACATAGCGATCAAGGATGTTGATGTCTCTGATGTAGAGGATTTAAAAGATGAATTTCGGGTAAAACTTCTACAAATTTGTAAACGATCTCATGAAAACTTTCTGACGAAGATGTATGGAGGAATGGTTGAACTTGTTGCAATGCCTCCTTTCACTCGACAAGAATATCATCAAGAAAGCCTATCTGATATTGCTTTGACTATAGAAGAAGAGTTGGGACATAGTTATGAGAGTGGTCATGCCTTCTTAAGAGATTTGAAGCTTGTTATTTCCCAGATAGCAGCAAAGGATTGGACACCTGTAGATTTGAAAAGGGTTGCTATGAAGGTGGATATCCTTTGCAGGAACTTGATTTCTGCTATTAAGGCAGGATGCCTCTCTGTGCCAGGTGCTAACAAAATGCTTATGAATTTTGACTCAGAGGAAGAGGTAAGTGACGCTCCAATAGTAATTGGGATCTCCTTATAGATTTGTAGGACACTGGCTTGGAGCTTGCAGCTTTGGATGAATCTACGTCAAATGGCAAAATTTTGTATCGTCTCAGATCAAAACTAGAATGTGTCTTGGAAAGGAGAGGCAAAAATGGTGATTTTTGGCACTCTAAATTTCTCGATTTCTTAGTGGCATTGTCTAATAGACGATGTGATCGTGTTGGAAAGTGGCGTCACTGCAACACTGCAGAATTTTCTGGGAATGTTGATGTACAAAAGTTGCAACTCAAGGCAATTTTATCACTTGCAAAACTGAAATAGGGACTCTCTGTATGTGTTTGTAAATGTTCTGTATGTTTTTAGCGATGTGTTCTAGAGAAGGTCCATTCCTCTGATCACTCTTGTACGAGTAACCATTGTTGCAATGAAAAGTGCACATATTGCTCTCTTGAATCACACCAAGGAAATGAAGTGGAGGAAAGCCGAAATTTGGCAGGTCATGATGGGAGTCATGATTGCAAAAAGAAAAATCATACATGTATGAAGCTTTGTTCTTTATTTCATAAATCATCTAATTGTAGCAAATTTTGTTGCTTGAAGGTTGGCCATGAAGGTTTTCATAAGTGTAATTCACCTCAACACATGTACGATGAATTGTTCTCTTCCAAGCTGCAAAAATCCTTGTGTGATAGAAATCGAGCGTGGGGATCATCAAAGACATGCTTGTCATGAGAGATATTGTCCTAAAAATTGCATCATGGAGGGGTGTCTTAGAAACTGTCGTCACAAAGATCACTTCCATGAATTGACAAGTGAAGAATATCTTTGTGGTAACGAGCATGCTTGTCGTAAGAAATGTGAAGCGGATGGCATTTGTGATATTTTCACTGAACTTGTGCGACAGACACGCTCTTTCAGGGCAGAAGAGGTTCTATGTGTCTGAACAAAATGGTCTGTGGAAGGATTGTTGCATTGCCATTCCACCTTTTCAAATATACCATGATGGTGAGTGTCTCCACACACTAAATCCAGATGCAGTGCATTATTGTAAGGTGAGATGTCAAGCTTGTGGATATTTTTTTCAAAGACCCATAAATCATTCTGGTTTACATCATACGGTGCATGGGAACATGAGGAATGTCTTTTTTGCTTCAGAACATGAAGAATTTGATATTCAGGGTAGGAAATATACTTGGGGGGAATCTGGTGTGGCAGAGATGTGTAACATGCATTGTAAAGCTCAAGTCGGGGCCACATTCATTGGATTCACTGTCCTATGCATGATAATTGAACAAGTTGTATCTATGATGGCTCTCAGCATGAAACAAGAAAATATGTTCCTAATGAAGATGTGCCAAAAGACGAACTTACCCATGAGACTTACTGGAAGCAAATGTGGTTTGAAGATCCTTGTACCGACGATGAACAAATAGAGTTTGCTCTATGTGATCATCGTTGTAGGTCTGAGGAGCATAATGAAATTGCTGGCAGTTCCTCCAGGTCTTACTGCACAGAGAAATTATGGCATGCTTCAGAACATGAAGAATTTGATATTTAGGATGGAAAATATACTTGGTGGGAATCTGGTGTGGCAGAGATGTGTAACATGCATTGTAAAGCTCAAGGTCGGGGCCACATTCATTTGATTCACTGTCCTATGCATGATAATTGCACAAGTCCTATCTATGATGGCTCTCGGCATGAAACAAGAAAATATGGCCCTAATGAAGATGTGCCAAAAGACGAACTTATCCATGAGACTTACTGGAAGCAAATGTGGTTTGAAGATCCTTGTACCGATGGTGAACAAACAGAGTTTTCTCTATGCAATCATCTTTGCAGGTCTGAGGAGCATAATGAAATTGCTGGCAGTTCCTCTAGGTCTTACTGCACAGATAAATTATGACAAGCTCCAGTGAAAAGAACTGCTGCTTTGGAATCCTCTACTGGCCTCGTTGGAAGGTGAGTGAGCTGCAGGCATTAACTTGGGTTGGTTGGGGGAGTAGCCCGCAGTTTCCAAATTTTTCCAATTCGAATTGGAAATTACATTAACTCTCTGCGTTTCCAATTCTATCAAGAAATTAATGCGGAGCTAGGGGAGGGTGGCAGAGGGCGGAGCGGTGGATGGAGGGTGGCGGAGCTAGGGAGGGTGGAGGGATTGCCGATGGTTGGAGCCAGACGTTTTTCCGGGCGGCGACAGAAACCGGGAAATTCCTCCGCCTAGGTAGACTACACCGTTATTTTTAGTTGTACTAATTACAAATGCTTTGCACATTTAATGATAAAGAATAAACCCTCACTGCGACGACACGAAAAGTTAGCGTTTCTTGAGACAAATTCCTCTGCGCTGGAGAGTTTTTTTTTTTTTCCTTTCCGAAAGTTGCCGAATCCTTGCGTGACACAGACTACAGTATACCCGTGTATGGGATTTTATTGTACCCCTTTTCTATGCGCTTATCGATTTACATGTTTTGGAGCCCCCTATAGTTTTTAAATCTATTTTAATAGACTAGTCCTAGCCAAGTGATGTACCTTCCTTCCTTTTTTTGGAGTACAAATTTGAAAGCAGAAGAACAACCGCCATCCAACAAGATTGCAATTTAATGACGCATACACTCTAGTGACAAAGGAACCATAAAGATGGAAGCAAAACCAGGAAATGAATAATGCGCTGGGTTAATAGTGATTTGATTACTTGGTGTTGAGATGCACTTAGACCTCAAGACAATGTTTAACCCAACAAATTTTAAGTTCTAATTAAAGCTTGACAAATGCCAAAATATGAAAAGATTTATAAAGACGGCAAAATAATCAGATAAAATTCGCGAATAAGATGTGATCAGACAATTCTACATTCAAACTCATACAAATTACAAAAATTCTAAGGCTTCGATAAGAGAGAACAAAAAGTAAAGATTTCCAAAGGATTGCCATCAAACTCCACTCAGGAATGCCAATTACAGTATTCACTCGAAAATATCAACAATAACGTAAATACCCACAACCAGTCACAAGAATAAATCCTGATCGGGCAAAATATATTAAAACTTAAAAGCTAGAACCCTAGAATCCGTGTTGTCATACATTTGGAGGCATGGCATGGATGATAGCGTGATCAAAATCCGAAATCGCACTTCCTAAGTCCAACAAAATATTGTGCAATGAGGCGATAAAACCACCTCAAACAAGAGACAAAAACATATTGAAGACTTCCTAAGGATTCGTAATAGACTCCACCCTTAAACCCCAAATTACATTTTTCACCAGAAAAACTCCAAAATAATGTAGATACGCATAAATTACCCTGCATTTCTACCATTTTTGGCCTAATCTATCAACCTCCCACGTGAAACATTTCAGAACATACAAAATCAAACCTACCAAGTAACTCTAAACGTTTTACTTAGAATGCCGACAGATGCAACGTTTTGGAAGAAACTCGCAAATCCAAACATGACAAGAAAATATCATCAAGTAATTCAAATCTGCGAGAAAAAAAAAAATTGAAACGCACTACATCTTTCAATTGAAGGTTTTAAAAATAAAGAACACAATCACGCAATACCCCTAGATATTTTCGCTCATAAATGTTGATGGCTTCCCAAAAGAAATCGATAAATCATTTAGATCGAATTTTTTCTATATTAAAATGTCTATTGCCCTAAGAGTTGAACCTATGCTCTGATACCATATGTAACAATTCAAATTAAATATAAAATTAATTTCCTAATTAAAATCAGAATCAACAAATAAGTACATACCTATGTTACCTGTGAGCAATGTTTGCCAGATGACAACAAGGTTTTGGGGACGACTCTCCACCCAACCGTAGGCTCAATTGTGCAATGGTTTGCTACAACTGGCCACCCCCGATCCCTCAATCAACGTACTACTGCCAGTGACTCCTAAGTCTTAGAATACCATTCTCCCAAGAGAATGAAAGATAGAATCTCAGAATGATGGAACGCAGGAATTCCTCTCATCTTCCTCACCATCTATTAAATAGAACAAACATTGGAAGGGGAACCACATGCACACACTCCATGTGTCTACATGCAACTTTCTTTTAATTTTTAGCTTTCTTGTTTTATTTCTTTACTTTTTTTTTTAGCTTTCTTGTTTTATTTCTATTTATTCTTATTTAGAGCTTTAGTATGGTTATTACTATTTTTATTTTATTATTTTTATTTATTTTCTTTGTATATATTTTAATATCATTTATTATTTAACATTTATTATTTATTATTTTTATTATTTATTATTAAGTGATTTATTTAGTATTATTTATATTATTAATTATTATTTTTGTATTATTTATTATTTATTATTAAGGGGAGTGATATTACACCTTCATTCGTTCAGAGTGCACTAGTGTGCCCTTCTTGGATTTTTCCTCTTGCTTGAGTGCATGAGCACACTACAAAGCCCTGAATGACCCCTTACACTCCTTCATGCTTTGAAAGTGTGCCCTCCTAGTTTGTATGCCTATTTTCTCATGCATGCAAGTTATTTTGTGTTTCCGTTCATAGATTTTCATGTTCAATTACATGTGATGGCTCTTTGTACATGATTTACAAGTATTGTTGCATAAGTAGGTTTCTTTAAGATAATCTTGTCATTATGAGTGTGTTGCGCAAAACACGTGTTCGTGCTACAAGTATTGTCACCTGGTCTCCATTTGTTGGAGCCATGCCTCCCTCTAAAGTGGCCTCCAAAGCACTCTCAGAATAAAGCACTAAGGACCCTTTCAAAGTTACCAAGCGAAACATTCCCATATATGCAGACACACAGTGCTTCATTGATAAAACTATTGAGGTCACATGGCGCAAGATCAAGGACACATTCATGCAGGACAAAATTTTTGAGAACTTAGAAGATGTGCATGCATACATTAATATCAAGAATTCCAGGATGCATAGGATTGCATGCATATTCCTGGTCATGCCATGTGCAGATGTGATTGAGTGGATTGTTACACATATGGATAACTGTCACCTTGTTCTTCATAGTGAGAGTGGCGGTCATCTCACCACCTATTTTGGTGAAGACATGCAAACATACTACAAGATGCTCAGGCCCATAGAATATGCAAATGATAACTTCTACATGAGATGGGACAACCTCGACACAAGTGACATTATCTAATCATGGTGTCAAGAGCCTGCAAATTTTTTCCATTGACCATTCACAATCTATCTGACCAAAATTCTTAGAGATGTATATCAGTACCTGATAGCTATGTGTTGTCGGTTGTATGGGTGCAAGAACGCTGAGGTGTTTGAGAAGAATTGGATATATATGCTCAACATGGTGGTAACATTTGGTAGATATTTCAATTGGGAATATATATTGACATATGAGTTGCAATGTCATGTGGGGCAGGCAAAAGCATCTTTGAGTGCGAACCAGGCACCAAAATTCTACATGTATACATTTCTCTTAGATATAATCTGAGCACAATATGCGTTCCCAGGAATGAACTAAAGTGGACCACTTAGGATAAGTTAGCAGTTTACTTCCACTAAGTGTTATCAGAATTAAGCTTTAGAGGCATATATGAAAAAATCGTTGAGCACTTCTTTTCCATTATCTTTTAGATTATATTTGAGATCGATCCTCCTTTCATGACCGAAAAATGTGAAGGAGTCACTCTAAGATATCACATACTGGTTTGTGAGAGCAACAAGAAATGGAAAGTTGATCCTTTAAACACATGAGCTATTCAATAGGAACATGAGAGGAGGAAGTAGGATGGGTTTCTCTAAACGCAACAGGAAGAAGAAGATGAGAGGAGAAGAATAGAGGAAGAAAAATAGAGGCAGTCCTAGGAGGAGGAAGCAACATAGAGACTAGAAGAAGAACAAATGACTCAAAGATATTGAAGAAGAAGATTTGGAGGAAGAAGATACTATCCAACCCATGGATGATGAACCAGACACTCTAGAGGAACCTCCGCTTACAAGTGGTCATCTTCCTTTTGGGGAAATGGGGGTCACACCTCCACCGACTGACATAGTCATGGTTGTATACAGTGTAACGTTTGATCAGCTTAAGAAGAGGATCATGCAACAAAGGCACAAATACTTCCCCAAGGATCCTCAAAATCCAGTATTGATTTCTACTGAGAAGGCGATAACCTCCAACACCAGAAGGAATCCTAGAGCTATCATGGAGAAAAATATTTCATTCACAACAATGACATAGGAAAATTATGAATACTTATTGAATGAGAATTTCAGGCCGAGAAGAGAAATTCTTGTGGTAAAGAAACAGGTGGAACATCTTGCGGTGGAGAATGAATGATTGTCATCACAAAGCTTCGTCACCGTAGAATGGCAGTAAGCCTTGTAAGAAGAATTGGGGCCAATGGAGGTCACCAAGGCATGATTATATGATGAGATGATTCTTCTACAGCAAGTGGTTGCTCTTCTTGGTTACATTCAAAAGAAGGCACAACAAGTGTTGAAACTCTTGAAGATAGCAAACAAAGTAATCAATCATCTTCAGGAATGGGCTTTCAAGTATCCATATGCTCCGCAACATTTGGAGAAGAAAGAAAAGATTGTCGCAGAGCTGGATAGAGCTCAATTGAGACTCCACCGCAAAAACTACATGTATCTTGGAGAACAGTCGATTAGTACTATCACTACTTATAATCAAATACACAATGGTTTTGAGTCTCTAACATAGAAGCATGGGATGCCTTCGATAGGTACACTTGAAGCAATCAGAGGTGGGGAGATCATCTTCCCAGAGATTAGGAAATAGATTAAACAAATCAAGAATGCAACAAAATGGGAAGGCTTGGAAACCAAGGAAATTATTCTATAGTATGCCATTGCACCAGTCAAAGCTCATATGAAAGTTTCATTGTTGTGGAATAATGTGTAGTCGGACTCCAGAACACATTGACGAAGCACTGGAGGTGAAAATGCACTACATTGGGGACTTTCCACTTTTGATTCAAATCCATATCCACAAAGTTCAGATCTTGGGACACTTACATTACAACTGAGCTCCATGAGAGAGCAAATGACTTATCAATTTGATGAGCCTTTTTCCTGTTATCAAATTTTTCTTATATAATTGTCATCTCATTTGTAATTTGTCTTATGTAATAAATGATACGTAATGAAGTCCAAATGACACGTGGAATGTGAATAGCCACACATTGGAATGTAATGAGTCATGTATATAATATAAATAGCCATATAATTCAAAGGGTCATGAGTAAGCTCAATGGTCATTGTTACTTGTTACAAAAAGCTACTCATAACTCAAGCAAATGGATTGGATTCTAGAGGTCTTGTCTTGGCTTCTCTTGTAATACATAGGAGATAGATCATTCTTTAGAGAAGCAAGTTGTGGATTCATGTTCCACTATTGGATACAATGTTTCATCTATGTAACAATGTATTTGGGATCTTGCACTCTTAATCAAAATTTCAATGAGATGACACTTCTTCATAAAAATATCATAGATATAGTAGGACAATTTTTGTTATTTTTATGGTATATGTCATTTTAATCAAATACTAAGTTAATGAACTAATGTTTTGCTTATCTATGGTTATTATTGAATAAGTGTTGTTATGCTTTAACAATTTTTGTTTATTTTGTGAACTAATCTACAAGTATTCAACAAGCCTAACTCTTTCTTCCCAGGTCCCCCTTTAGGATAAAACTATTACTTTTCTAACTAGTTTCTCGTTTTCCCTACTAGTCATGGAAGTCTCCCATGTACACCTTACATTGGGTGTCTCACAAAGCTCACATTCTTGTTTCCGACCTCGAAACAAGTGACATTATCAAATCATGGTGTCAAGAGCCTTCCAATTTTCTCCATCACCCATTCACATCCTATCTGACCAAGATTCTTAGAGATGTATATCAATACCTGATAGTTATGTGTTGTCTGTTACATGGGTGCAAGAACGCTGAGGTGAGGAGAATTAGATATATATGCTCAACATGGTGGTATTCCATGGTAGAGTTTTCAATTGGGAATATATATTGTCATATGAGTTGTGGCATCATGTGGGGCAAGAAAAAACATCTTTGAGGGTGAACCAGGAACCAAAATTCTACATGTTTTCATTTCTCTTAAATGGAATCTGTGCAAAGTATGCGTTCTCGGGAATGAACTGGAACTTGACCCATGAGGAGAAGTTCCTGGTTTACTTCCACTAGATAGTGTTATTAGAATAAAGCTTCAAAGGCGTATATGACAAATTGGTTGAGCACTTCTTTGCAGTTATCTTTTAGATGATATTCGAGATCGATCCTCCTGGCATGACTGATCAGGTGAAGGAGTCACTTCGAGATATCACGGACTTGTTTGTGAGAGAAACAAGAAATGGAAAGATGATCCTTTAAAAAAATGAGATATTCAACTAGAACATGAGAAGAGGAAGTAGGATGCGTTTCTCTAATGATCCAGATCTGGGTGTGACAAAGGACCCTTCCAATACCTTTTAATTTCGTGATTTGTTAAATTGTATTTTTAAAAGAACATAAAGGAATACATGTGCATGTTGTAAAGAAGAGGAACATGTCAATCATCAGCAACATTAAGTCGTTGATAACGGATTTCGTCTAGGAGGGACTACGTCTCCGGGCCCCGGTGTCAAGATGGTGTAGGCCGTTGCATTAAGTGTTGTCAATAGTGATGATGTACATAAGAGGTGATGTCACTATCATACAAGGAAAATTCCCTCACGCAGGAGTGGCTCCAAGAGATGTTCCACTACAGGAACTCTCAGTCAAAAGGACTTCTATCGGTATGACACAAACTCATGCATGATGATCATCCCGCCAACATGGCGTAAAAGGGATCTCAATAAAAACATACAAGACGACAACATGAGTATCCCATCAACATACAACAAAGGGATCTCAAAACACAACATGACAAATCATGACAACAAGTACATCACACAGAGGATTCCACATCACATCAAGCAGGAGTCAAGAAAAAAAAGTAAGAAAAAGGATCCCACATCAAACATCAAACAGGGATCTATGCAGCACAATGCATAGCAAAAGAAGTACATGAACACACTGCATATACCTCACATCCAGGGGCCATCTGAAGAAGCGGGATGTCAAACTACTGAAACTGTTCGGACCATTGATCTCACAATGTCGAATCTCATGGAATGATTTCTCCCACGCTGAATGCTGACACCTACACTCCACTTAGAAAAGTGGTTGAAGAATAGAATCAGAAAATGGAAAATCTTAACACACCATCAGATTTGTGGCATCAAATAGTGAAAAATTGATTGTCAAATTTCTAAATTCTGAGAAAGTGAGAATCTCAGGCTCAAGGAATCTTTTAGATTCCCCCTAGTTTCCTCAAAGATTCCATCCTATGGGTCCTCTACAAATCGGCTGCTCAGATCAAGAAATTGACTGCGCCATCAGGTTCATGTTTCCGAGAGGTGTAAGATCGACATAAAGTTTGTCTAATTTGGACACTGGAAAATTTCACCCTCCTGGAAATTTTGCTTAGTCATGGTTCCACCTGCATTAAAAATTAATCAAAAAAATTCTGCCTCGTTTTCTGTGCCCACTCTTGGTTCCTCCATCTTCCCGGGCTCACTGGTGAAATGAATGTTTATATAATTTTCTAGCAGATTTATCAACGAAATCAGTTTGTTGTAGTGGTAAAAATAGGCAAATGGTTGAGGAGGGGACGGGTGGTCAAACCCCGCCCCTCCCTTTTTTTAACACATTATTGTTAGGTTTTAAAATGAAATGAATTTGAATGGGGGGTTGGGTCCGCATTGGGTGGCTCACCCCATATCTCCGTATCCATATATGTTGTTGACTGTGGGCTTTGGGGCTATCGCAATGTATTTTATGGGTGGTACATCACACGGTTTTGGTGTTACATGTATTAATGGGGACGCCCGCTTGGGGCTGTCCACATGGGCCAATCGGGTTTGACCCTCGCCAGCTCTTGTACTAATATTTCAGTGTCATTTTATTGGTGGGGGTGTGGGTCGGGTCCACCGTAGGTGGCCCATGCCCACCCCATTTATGTTTATGTTATGGTATTAAACATAGGAGAAGGGTGTGGTGGGGTCATGGTCGCCCACCCAACCTTTGTATATTTGTTTTGTGTTGTGGTTAGGCCGGTGGGGGTCATGGCCTGTAAATAATTTATTTTTGTTATGGAATTTTAGGGGTGGCGGGGGTGTTGGCCCGCCACCATAATGTATATATATTTTTTTATTACTAGGAATAGGGGAGATTTTCCAACCTTTAGAAAATAAGGGATATTGGGCAAATTAACAAGGCCATGATTTCGACCGCTTTTGGAAGCTAGGTTTCATGCCCCAGGGTCGGTCAAATTGTAGGACACTTAAACTTGGCCCACAACCCAACTTTGACCAAAACTTTGACTTGCTTGTTCTCCCTTATACGAGTTCAGATTGGTGAACCATTTGCAGCGCTGCGATCAGGATGATGAGATCTACGCTTTGGTCCTAGTTCAAAACCATTTCGATCATTTTGATTTTCGAACTTCCATTAGCCCTCTTTGTCCTGTGTGTATCTTTGTAGCCACTTGGATCAAACCTCCCCACTGAGGAGCTTTTGGTCCTCCAAAAGCATGAAAAATAATCTGCAAATTCTATGTACCTTGTCTGCATCATAAGCGTCTTGAAAGGTATCACTTCCATCTCCTTCACCTTTGTTCTTCGGAGCCTTAGGCGATGAGCCAACACCTGCAACCTCTAGTACATTGTTTTGAAAATTACATGCTTGACTTTCATTACCAAATTATGATCCAAGCGTCCCACACTTGCCACGAGTTTATAACACATACTTGGTGGTCAAGTTTACAGCAACATGGATGCAATACCCTAGCTACGTAAACAAGGCCAGCATATCATTGTTGCTTCAACAAGTGATGGAAAACACATTATCACTACAACACATGATTTACAATCATAAGGCCAAACATTATTGTCATGACAATTGATGGAAACACGACATCACTTTCACAGTTTATCATGCAACACAAAACAAGACCAAACATCATTGTTGCTTAACAAGTGATGGAAACACGACATCACTTTCACAGTTTATCATGCAACACAAAACAAGACCAGACATCATTGTTTCTTAAGAAGTGATGGAACACACATCATCACTTCTACATTTTAAAATGCAACAAATGATTTACAAAAGTATGGCCATGAAACACTAACATATCTAGAAACCATTTTTCACTTATCAAAGTGAATGGGTCGCCTCCTTATGGCTATTTTTCTTATCGAACAATTGTTTCGCCTGGTTTATACACCGACACTTTGTCTTTAAGGCGTTGCTCTGTGTTATCACAAAATCAGGTACTATGGGCTGCTACTTAGCAAGATCTCATGCAACTACTTCAAACCAGGCTTTAGACTAAGGCTTAGCCTCCTTAGTCAGAGAGGGCTCTCTCACAGATTTTTGATAGGAATGAATAACAAAAACAGATGGCTAACTCTTCAAAAAGTACATGAAAATAAGCTGGTTGGAAAAACAAAACAACACTTCTTCCATTGGGCTCATGGAGTCAAACACTTCTACAGTAAACTATAAACCACTCAATCATGGAAGCCAAGGCATATAATGTTTAGCACTCAAAACATTTCTCAAAAAGAACCTCAACTCATAAATATACACAGGAAGTCTGAGCACTAGGTGAATTCAGAGTGATTGCATATTTAGTGAGCTGTAAAATATATAAAGGATAATGACAAAACCACACATATTCTGAGCATTGAACACATGATGAATCTTGGGAAGAAAAAGTAATCTTTATATTACTGTCAAAAGTCTTTTACATAAGCTGATAAAAAAACTCTGTTTTTTCATAAATCTCCAACCCTACTTACATCAGAGTTTTCACTATATATAGGAAAACCAAAACTAAAACTACCTTGAGTCTCCTCCACAAGCATGAGGGGAGAGCTCGATGGTCTATCATTAATTAACCTTATCTATTTCTAAACAAACTTATTAAATACATAAGGTATTGTGCTGTAAATACATAGAGTCCTAATTACATTGAAAGTCCAACTCTATCTCCTCGTATGCATGATTCTTCTTGGATCCTTGACAACTGTACATTTTCTGTTGTGGCTGAGATATGTTGGAGGAACATTCACTGAACGAGCTGGCCTTCGGGTGCTAGCTGTGTAGATGGCTCATTAACTAGTAAACATGAGTACCCTATTTTCACGGTCCCTGTCTTCCATTCTTCCTTACTATTTAAAGACCACACTCCAAGCTCTTTAATCCTTCAATAACAACGCATAACACCATATGCCTCATGATCTGGATGCCTTGTGGACTGAACAGGTGTACAAACCAAAAATCCCGGTAACCCTACCAGAACCCTAGTAATTCGGTGATAAAGTGCCTTTAGGAAAACTTTAGCAAAAAACCAAAATATTTCACTTTTTCTTCAAAACTTACACCTGTCACTGTTTGAAATGCTATGACAGCCTTGTATGATCTCCCTCCTGTCCTCGAGGTATTCCTTTCAAAATTCGCTGACCTCATCATCAAATTTCATTGTTTTCTTATAAAACAGCGTCTACAGTAGTTTCGTAGCGCGCTACGAAACTACTGTTTTTGTCAAAACAAAACATATTTATCTTGCAACGCTTTCTGCTTAAACTCATGATTTCTTCAGGCATTTTATACAGGTGTTAGGGACCTAAATAACTTCAAAATGATGGAAGTTGAACCAAAATTTATCAAAACTTTGAAAAGTACCTTTCCTCTTAAGTCAGTGAGCTAGTTTACCTAGCTTCTTCTTCAAACTGCTAACCTCTTCCTTCAAAGCCTTATTTTCTGATCTCAGACACATGTTCAACTTTCTTATAAGTTTTTCTTGCTTAAGTGCTGGTACCATCCACGAAAATACATCAGACCCTGAGCCAGCTTGCCTAAGTAGACTTGTGCTGCCTTTTAATACAACCCTTCTATAACTAGCATATCTCATTGCACGTTCTCTAGAAAAACTCTTTATCTGAGCCACCTTTTCCTGGGTTTTTCCTGCCTGGTTCTTGATAGCTATGACATTCCCTCCTTGGCTAATAATAACCCTTTTATTCTTTTCTTTACTCTTGGCTGCATGCACTGTTTTAGTCAAAACTTCAAGAAACTCTGTACTAGGCATTTTTACAGCTGCCTCCTCTTTATGCACTTTCTCGGCCTCTTTCATTTGTCTTCTTGTAATTGGCCTCTGTGGCTTGAACACATATTCTTCACTTGGCTCCTCAAACCATAACCTTTTCGAAGCCTTTGATTTCTTCATGCTCTCTGGTGAGGATTGGGTTAAGTCAATGTGCATTGGTTGCACTGGCTGGTCCTGCTCAAGCTCCATTGGCTCAATCTGCACTGACTGATCTTGTTCAAGTTCAATTGCTTCAAGTAAATCAGTTAAACTAGCTTTTGACACAGGACTTTCTTCAACATCAATTGACTTACCCTTCTCCTTGCTTAACTGACCTCTGGTTTTTACTCTTGATACCTTTTCAACTTCACTTGGTGCAGGTGCATCCTTCTTCTGTTTGACCTTCTCTTTTGATGATGATTGAGGTGTCTCCTTGATCACCAAAGGCTTCACTGGTTTCTTCAACTTGGTTTTGGACTTCTTCTGATCTTTCACCTCCTTTCTGAGCTCAGCAAGAGTAGGTTCCTCAATTGTTTTTTCCCTTTCCCTAACAGGCAATGGAGTAAGGCCCGTCTTGCTCTGAAAGCCAGCCATAAAAATAAAGGAGTTCCAATCCTTCCCAATCTTCTGCAAACCATCTAACACTAACAACTTCACCAAAACATGATGGAACAGTGATGTTTCACAGTCATCTTTTTTCAGCTGCATTTTATCACACATTTTACTTAGGCTTCTGAACAAGTAGAAAGGGATATCAATTGATGCTTTTCCTGTGAAATGTAACAAAAGTTTAAAACGGTATGAATAAACTTTGTTATACCTCCCTTCACATGTTAAATATTTTTGGATGCATGTGAGGAGCAGGGAAAAATGTTCCTTCACGTAACTCCTTGGCACAACCTTTGTGAGGTCTTCATTTACATAAGGATCCTTCAGAAATTCCTTACAGGGACTCATGTCGAATTTAAAATTTTTGAACCATTCATGTCCACCTCTAGGAATCTCAATCACACTAGAAATGGCTTCTGGGGATACAGGGAATTCTAGCATTGACACCTTAGAGTTTAAACCAGTAAAATTCAATGCAAAAGCTTTTGTTACCTCTGCGTGCCCTCCTTGCAACTTCTCACAAAACCTCCAGCAACCAGCACTTTTAAAAGCTCTTGCTACACCTTCATCCTTTAACGTAATATCAAGCCCCTCCGGTTCTGTTCTTTGGCACCTACCGGATCAATGTTCCCTTTTCTCCATTTTACTTTGAAAACTTTCGGACAGAGAACTAACAGCAGCTTCAACTCAGAATGCAACTTCAAACTTTGGAATGCAGGCTCGCTTGCAATCAGCTCCTTTAAATGAAAACTCGGGCTCCTTTTCGCCTCAATAATCTTGTCATACAAACAAGTCAGTTCACGCACTAATAACAAATATCATGATACTACCATACATCATAAAATCATTTTGAATGATGTTTATGTGCGTGGTTTTGAACCTCATAGCGGAATGATGACCCATAATGACCTGGAGAGGACATCAACTGACAATATATGGACGGACCTAATGACTCATCCCCCCAGACTTGACATTTCAAGAAAACGCGCTGCAGAAACCCCGAATCCCCGATTCCGTAGCGCAAACAGCTATAAATAGACAGAATTCGCTACGAAATGGCTGATAGATGACACGCTACGAAAAGGCGGAAACATCATTGCGCTGCCAAATGGGCCAATCAGACTGCGCTGCGAAACTGCGCAAAGGACCAATGACGCAAACAAGACAAGACATGCCTTAAAGAATTATGATGGAGGATGACTAACGGTTTTTTGTAATGATTCACACCAATACCTTTTTAAAACATGATCCCTAAGTAACACACATAGGACCATAACCATTTGACACACATTTTTTGACAATGAAATTTTTTTTGTTTGGGAAAACATTATATACATGGACTGAAATTCTAGGTGATAACACTCTGGATGGAGCCTCCAACAAGTGGCTCTTTGATGGCCACTTCTGTCGCAATGACTGCAATACATCTTATTTCTCCAGATCTGTTTAACCTGCTGTTGAGAGGGTCTTTCACGCCTCATCCTTTTGTGTGTTTCCATTCTTTTCCAACACTTCGAAAATGTATGGATATGTAATCCACAAAAGGTACATGTCTTTCGATGCCATGTTTTACGTTCATTATTAACAACCTGATCATAATCAAAATGAACATTCGAATGTCGAAAGTGGTTATACCTTTCCTTGCCATCTCTGGTGTAAGTATGGTGATGAGAGCTGGCCTCAGCTCTTTCCCTCCAATGGGCACTGCCATGGGATGATGGGGATGTGTTCTCATCATTCTCTTTGCTCAATGATTTCGATGATGTCTTGAAAGAATTTGACACCTTCGAGCATTCTCTTTTGGTGTATATCAAGCCTGCAAATTGAGTTCTATGCACAACCTCCAATGGTTGAGTTATGCCTTGGTTATTAACACTAAGTTTTGCTTCATTCTCATGCTTTGTCCTGGTAAGGAGCCTCATGTTTGTCCCTGTAATTGGGATCTCCAAATCTCCAACAACAATCATACTATGTGAAGACGAAACCGAAAGGAAATCAACATTGTTTACCTCCTATGTCGATTTGGAAAGAACTGATGAGGGCTCCTCATCATCTATTTTTGGTGGTTCACTAGTTGTCTCGGCGCATTCCTCAGCTTCCTTTCTGACATACCCAAGTCCTATCTGACGGGGTAATTCCTCTACTTTGATGGGGTTGACAATGCCTTGGCCATTCACACCCAAGACTTTTCCTTCATACCCCATTTTCTTCAACAGTTTGGAGCCAATTCCTGTGGTATGATTTTCAAAAACAGTGAAATCATCATCAGGACACATAGATGAATTCAAAGAACTGCTTTTTACCTCACATGGGTCACGCTGTAGCTCTTTCAAGGCCTCGTCCTTAGCTTGTAGCTGTTGTAGCAAACTCTACTTTTCCTCTTTCTCTTCATGCAAAAGCATCTTCAATTTAGCATTTTGTGTTTGAAGATTATGTTTGTTGTGCTTCAGTTCTTCCAGGGCCTCTTTCGTGGCTTGCAACTGAAGTTGCAATCGCTCCTTTTCCTCTGTGTCTTTCTGTAAAGTTTCATACATTATTTCCACTCTTTTGGTAATTTTGAGCATGGTCTCGTACATCGCTTTTTCATCCTCTGTCGCTGCATGTTCCATTGTTCACACTGCAATTCACATCCACACAAAGACCTCTTTGATACCACTTGATCCAGGTCCGAGTGTGACAAAGGACCCTTCCAAGACATTTTACTTTTGTGATGTGTTAAATTGTATTTTTAAAAGAACATAAATGAATAGATGTGCATGCTGTAAAGAAGAAGAACATGTCACGACTTCGTACAGGAGGGACTACGTCTCCAGGCCCCGGTGTCAAGATGGTGTAGGCCGCTGCATTAAGTGTTGTCAATAGTGATGATGTACATAAGAGGTTATGTCGCTATCATACAAGGAAAATGCCCTCACGCAGTAGTGGCTCCAAGAGATGTTCCACTACAGGAACTCTCAGTGAAAAGGACTCCTATCAGTATGACACAAACTCATTGATGATGATCATTCTGCCAACATGGAATAAAAGGGATCTCAATGCAAACATACAAGACGACAACATGCGTATTCCATCAACATATAACAAAGGGATCTCAAAACACAACATGACGAATCATGACAAAAAGTACATCCTACAGAGGATTCTGCATCATATCAAGCAGGAATCATGAGAACAAGTAAGAAACAAGATCCCACATCAAACATCAAACAGGGATCTGTCCAGCACAATGCGTAGAAAAAGAAGTACATGAACTCATTGCATATACCTCACATCCAGGGGCCATTTGAAGAAGCGGATGTCAAACTGTTGAAATTGTTCGGACCATCGATCTCACGACGTCGAATCTCATGGAATGAATTCTTGCACTCTGAGCACTAACACCTACACTCCAATTAGAAAAGTGGCCGAAGAATATAATGATAAAATGGAAAATATGAATGCACCATCAGATTTGTGGCGTCGAATAGTGCAAAATCGATTGTCAAATTGTTGAATTCTGAGAAAGTGAGAATATGGGGCTCAAGGAATCTTTTAGATTCCCCCTAAATTCCTCAAAGATTCCCTCCTCCGGGTCCTCTGCAAATTGACTGCTCAGATCAGGAAATTGAATGCGCCATCGAGTTCGTGTCGCCAAGAGGTGTAAGATCGACATAAAGTTTGTCCAATTTGGACACTGCGAAAATTTCACCCTCCTGGAAATTTTGCTTAGTCATGGTTCCACTTGCATTAAAAATTAATAAAAAAATATTCTGCCTCATTTTTCGTGCCCGATCCTGGTTCCTCCATCTACCCGGCTCACTGGTGAAATGAATGTTTATATAATTTTCCAATGGATTTATCAACGAAATCAGTTTGGTGCAGTGGTAAAAATAGGCAAATGGTTGAGGAGGGGTTGGGTGGTCAAACCCCACCCCTCCCTTTTTTTAACACATTATTGTTTGGTTTTAAAATGAAATGAATTTGAATGGGGGGTTGGGTCCGCGTTGGGCGGCCCACCCCATACCTCTATATCCATATATGTTGTTGACCGTGGGCTTTGGCTCTGTTGGTAAATCACACGGTTTTGGTGTTACATGTATTAATGGGGTCGGCGACGTGGGTCGGGCAGGTTTGACCCCCATCGACTCTTGTACTAATATTTCGGCGTTGTTTTATTGGTGGGGGTGTGGGTCGAGTCCACCAGAGGTGGCCTATTCCCACTCCATTTATGTTTATGTTATGGTATTAAACATAGGAGAAGGGTGTGGTAGGGTCATGGCCATCCACCCAACCTTTGTTAATTTGTTTTGCATTGTGGTTAGGACAACGAGGGTCATGGCCCGTCGACCTGTAAATACTTTATTTTTGTTACATAATTTTGGGGTGGCGGGGGTGGTGGCCCACCACCATAATGTATATTTTATTTTATTTTATTAGGAATAGGGGAGATTTTCCAACTATTGAAGTTTCTAAGTTTACTTAGTTTAGAAACCCTCCATGCACTTTATCTAATTTATTCCTACCTACTTGTTATTTTACTTAACAAGTTATTTACAATGTAAATACTGAAAATAAACACTAGTGCATGTTCAACATATTACAGATCAACAACTAAAAGAAACCGAAACAATCATGCCATATGACACCATTATTTTTGGACCAATGTCCCTGGAAAAACCCAATGCGGGAAAATCGGTGCAGCTATATGAGGATTTTCTTATTAAGCAATAACAAAGTACAATCTGGGTGCCAAAACTAGCCTACCCAACATAGAATTTCCTTAGCAGTAATACCTCTCTGTTTCAGATAAATCTACTGGATGAAAACCTGGATAATCCTTCCAGTAGCTACTCAGCACCAATCAGCCCATTAAACCCCAATGTCTGCCCAATCTGGATTGCGTCAGCCTCTACTAGCCCAGCATTGGCCCTGCGTCAGCCTATATTGGTTTGCATCAGCCCCAGGAGGCCTTGCGTCAGCTCTTCGATCTTCTGCGTCAGCTACACTAACCCCTCTAGTGCTTTGTGCAACACTTAGCTGCCTTTGCGTGGCCCTGCATGAGCACTGGTTGCTCCTGTGTCTCTCTCTTTGGCTGCTCTGCTGCTATCCCGACACTATCTCTACCTCTCTATCTCTCTATACTCAATGCCCCTCAACTGCTTTCCTTATCACTGATTCTATCTCTCTTAGCAAATCCCGCTCTAGAGAATAGAATGATTGATCATCTAGTTTACTCTCCAAGTGACCCTCAAGCCTCTTCTTAAATCTTTCATGTTGACGATTCAACGACCGAAATTAAGTCCCTAATCAACTACTAAGATTAGATCTAGCTTGATCCATGTCTTTTGGACCACTCTAACACATATTCATATTAATACACATTAATATTTTATATTCCCTAAGTTTAGACTTAGGGACTCCATTAAAAATATTAATTATTTTAATATCTCCTGATCTATTTAGAATCTGCCCAAATCCTTTCTGGGTATTGGACATCTCATGTGCCCCAACCTCTACACCAAATTTCGTTGCTAGAGAACATTCGATGCTACCCAAAATCAACACCAACCTTTAAAAAATAATGGATACTGGGAAAATTAACGAGGCCACAATTTTGATCGCTTTCAAGAGCTAGGTTTCATGCTCCGGGGTTGGTCAAATTGTAGGACACTTAAACCTGGCCCATAGCTTAACTTTGACCAGAACTTTGATTGGCTCTTTCTCCCTCATATGAGCTCGGATTGGCGAATCGTTTGCACTGCCGCGATCAGGATGATGAGATCTACGCTCTGGTTTTGGTTTGAAACCATTCTGATCACTTTAATTTTCGAGCTTCCATAAGCCCTCTTTGTCTTGTGTGTATCTCTGTAGCCACCAGGATCAATCCTCCCCACTGAGGAGCGTTTGGTAGCAAACAGAGCAATCAATCATCTCCAGGAGTGGGCTTCCAAGTATCTAGATGCCCTGCAACATTTGGAGAAGAAAGATAAGATTTTCGCAGATATGGATAGAGATCATTTGAGACTCCACCACCAAAACTATATGCGCCTTGGAGAACAGTCGATTAGTATTGTTGTTGCTTATAATCGATTGCACAATGGTTTTGAGTATCTAACACAAAAGCATGGGATGCCTTCAATAGCTACACTTGAAGCAATCAGAGGTAGGGAGATCATCTTCCTAGAGATCAGACAATACATTAAACAAATCAAGGAAGAAACAAAACAAGAAGGCTTGGTAACCAAGGAAATTAATTTATAGTACACCATTGCACCAGTTAAAGATCATATGAAACTTTCATGGATGAGGAATAATGTGCAATCAAACTCCAAGAACATATTGATGGAAGCACTGGAGGTGAAGATGCGCTCCATTGGGGACTTTCCAGTTCGTGTCAAAGCCATTTGTACGGAGTTTAGAGCTTGGCACACTTACATTACAACTGATCTCCTTGAGGAAGCAAATGACTTATCAATTTGATGAGTCTTTGTCCCATTATAATTTTTTCTTATATAGTCGTTGTCTCATTTGTAATTTGTCTTATGTAATAAATGATTTGTAATGAAGTCCAAAGGACACATGTGGAATGTGAATAGCCACACATTGGAATGTAATGAGTCATGTATAGAATATGAATAGTCATAGAATTCAAAGAGTCATGAGGAAGCTCAAAGGTGATTGCTACTTGTTATAAATATCTCCTCATAACTCAACAAATGGCTTGGATTCTAGAGGTCTTTCCTAGGCTTCTCTTGTAATATATAGGAGATATATCATTCTTTGAAGAAGCAAGTTGTGGCTTCATGTTCCACTATTGGATACAATGTTTAATCTATGTAGCATTGTACTTGGGATCTTGCACTCTTAATCACAATATCAATGATCCGACACTTCTTCATAAATGTATCACATATATAGGAGGACTATTCTTGTTATGTTTATGGTATATGTCATTTTAATCACATATTAAGTTAATGAAATAATTCGTTACTTAGCTATGGCTATTATTGAATAAGTGTTGTTATGCTTTAATGATTGTTGTTTATTATGTGGACTAATCTATAGGAATTCAACAAGCCTTTCTCTTTCTTCCTGATTCCCCCTTTAGGAAAATACTATTACTTTTCTAACTAGTGGCTCATTTTCCCTACTAGCCATGGAAGTATCCCATGTACACCTTACATTGGGTGTCTCACAAAGCTCACATTCTTGTTGCCCCAAAGAGGTGTTGTGTTCTCTTGTGTTTGATCATAACCAAGGCATATCTTTAATACCCTTCTAACTATGGCTGGACTGTATGACCGAATGGGACTCCTACACCAAATGATGTGAGGCCTAATGGGAACTTCACATTAGGGAGATCCCCTTACAATGTTGGCGGCACCCAACACCATCAACATGACCTTAGAGTGAATGGAGCAACATACAACCTTATGCTCAATTTGCACTAAGACATCTAATAGCAGGGATCAAATCATGTGAGCAGGAAACCTTCAAATGATATAGGAACATTTCTCTCATTGAATAGGTGATGGATACTGAGCTTCTTCTTATTTCCATTAGATTTCACTTTTTTTTTTAATTATATTTATTTATTTATTCTATGTGGTTCACAAACCCAGAGATTGGTGATTGCTACATCCATGAAATATTTGTAGTAGGCACATCCACCTGAAGGAATCACTTCCTGCTAGCTTAACCATAAATTCTAACCCTAATAGAGTCGAGAGAATTGAACCTGTGACCTATCGAGTGAAAATGTGCTTTAATGACAATGACTCGACCAATTGGTCTAATCATCGAGGCTATATCATTTTTATTTAATTTCATTGCTAACAAATAAATTTATCCTAAGATTAATATTATTTTCCATTGATGAGATAATACACTATGTGGAAGTAAGAAACTAGGGTCTCCCCACTTATTTGTTTTAGTTTTGTAGGTAAATCAGTCTGAGGGTTCTAAACTACTTTGGAATGGGACTTTATTATCTCATGGTCTTGATATTTTTCCACGTGGAGAACAAAAGTTAAAGACGCCACATAGAGAGGGTTTCTCCCAAGGAAAATTGAAAGTTGTAGGATGTATTAAGCAAAGGTGGGGGCATTTTCTGGAAGGACCAAACCAAATTCGTAGACAAGAACCAAAGATAGTGACTTAGACTATAAAATTCCTCAAATTTATTTTATTTTTCTATAATTAGAGTAGGAATTTTCTTGCTAGCTTTTACTATCATAACAATTTACAACAAGTTATTTGTTAGGAGGAGCTAATTAAATGACTAGATCTAAACCCCAAAAACAAGTTACTATTTCTTGCAATTTATACTTGTATCTAGCCTTCTAGTTATATATTACTAGGTTAAAAGGGATTTATGTTTGCTGGACGTATATTTTCAACCACCCAAAACAAGTTCTACATGCCTATAAGTATATTACACTAGAACTTATAATACTTTTTTCAAGTTTTTATCAATTTATAAGCAATATTTTCATGTTAGAGTTGAATTAATTGTATTTTCCAACCATTTAAATTATAAAATAATATTCTAAAAAAAATTGGGTTAACTAACATAAAACAAAAATCTAAAAATCATTTTTTTTCAATCGATATTCATTAGATAGGAGGCCCCAAATCCTCTACAATCACCCTCTAGCCATTCCATATCTTGGGGTAACTCCTAGAGGTGATATTCACATAGTATATTAGTTGCTTGAACAAAATAGGTTGTTTTCCCTGCCTTTTTATGCGGGTTTTGTAGGTTGTCCTATAGGAAAACAAGAAATTTTAACTTATAATTCCTTAACTGTACTTCAAAATCGATAAATAATCACATATATGGTTAGAGCAACTTCAATAGATTAAAATCCATATGTTACATGGTGTATCATTGAATTGATTTGGTTACTAATATCTATTGTTAAATTTTTTCTCTATTTTAGACTAAGAACACCTCCACCCCATTGACTACATCTGAGGAACTGGACATAAACTGAAGTTACTAGTGGATATTTACAGAGTCCTCTCATGGTTGTTTATCTATATATGAAACTGCTTGAGGATTATGTAAATTGCAAGTTAATAAAATGAGTTTTTATGGCTCTTTAAGTTGAATTCATACACATTAAAACATGAATTTAACTCATAAATTGCAGAAAATTACAAAGAATAAAACCATAACAGTAACTATAAAACAACAAATGATAAAGGATTTCACCCCTCCTGGGCTACGTCTCCTGGTCCAGCTCCCAATGCTTGGCCCTCTTTCATTATGCTAAAAAATGATGATTACAATGAGTTACAATGCTCAAATGGCTTCAAAACCTACTCCAACAACTTAAGAGCTATCAAAAACCATGTCTAGCCTCTTTTTGCTCCCAAAAAGACCAAAAACTAAGAAAGTTATGAGCTTTCCAAGTTTTCCTACTAGTTGGCCCACAATTTCGCCAAGTTGAGCTAACTGTCCTGCATTTTTTCCCCAATTTTCACTAATGAAGCAACAAATCGGCGCACTTGTGGAAACAATTGTGGGACCGTTAATTTCTCCATTAACTCCGGTGCGCATCGATGATCACATGGGCGCTCCACGTGCCCTGGGGCCGGCCTCTGCGATCTATCTCCTCTTTGTTTCGGCCCTTGGTCTCGACGATATGGTCACATGGCAAATGTTTAAGGTTGGGGGGGTGTGGAGCTAAGCCCTGGCCCCTGGTCATGCCCCTGGTCCTTATGGGCATGGTGACCAGGGCTGGGGCTAGCCCTTGGCCCCTTACCCCAATACTTTGTCCCTTTAATCTTTAAATAAACATATGGTGGGTCCTTTACACAAGGCCCACCTCTGGCCTAATGGTGTATGCAAATATTTGTTGTTAAGAGGTTTCAGGTTCGATTCCTGTGGAGTGTAATTCAAATTTTCCCCAAAAAATTTCATGGCCATTGAGGCGCCATGTGGCAGCCTCTAGCTGGGCCATGTGGTAGCCTCTGGTTGGTCCACCTAACCAACGAAAAATTGACCAATAAACAATCACCAACTCAGCATGAATAAGAATATGAAAAGTGGTGCGATGTCATTGGCCCTTTTTGAAGCCCAATCATATGCCAACTCAGCAGGCCCAATCATCATGCCACGTCAACAGTATGAACTGCTAGCTGGGCATCCCTACACAAAATTTTGCCTATTTTCCCTTATCGATCAGAACTCATTTCTAGGAGAATACAATGTTTGTTTTCTGTGAAACGAGTTGCGTAGGATTCAAGAAGACGAGATATATGTGGTCGTTCAAGTTTCTCTTCAATTTGGCAACTTTCATTTTTTAGCATATTTTTTAGCACCGAATCACTCCTCCCCACTGGAAGCTTTTGGGCCCCAAAAGCTTTTTTATTAATGAACAATTAGATGAGGGTACAACCCCCTCACCCTTCCAGTCTCAATCCATTGGAATTTGCCTGAATTCAACAATTTGAGCTTTTCATGAAAACTGATCTTTTTCCTTGATTCTGGAGACCCTGTCTTGCTGTTGTAGATACCATCTTGGAGCAACTTCCCAGAATTTGCAGAACAAAAAACTATCCTTGAAGAAACAAACATATTCCTTCCTTAGTCGTCAATCAAAGGAAACTTAAACAACTTGAAATCTTTCTCACCTCGAACACGGTCGACATGGCGATGTTTAGCTTGTCTTTCTTTGTCTTGCTTGCCCTTCTTAGGATGAGGTTGCGGATGCAATTTCCAAAACTTCTCGACCCAATACCCACTAATATTACAATGGGTGCATATTTTTTTGTGCTTGCTTCTTGATGACATTGTCTTTGAACTTGGAAGAGAGTCTTTCTGCCTTGCTTCATTCCTAGATTCAAGCAACTCTTTCCTTTGCTGACACTTATTACAAAAAGTATATGGAACCATATTCCATAAAACTTTATTCAATGGATCATGTGGCTCAAAATCAAATAAACTATTTCAGTGAGGCTTATACCTTCCCTTGTTATCCTGTGAACCATGCTTCTTACGCGAGGAACTTGAATGGCGAGAAGAACTTTTCTTAGTCTCTTCTTCAACTTGTTCATCTCTATTTAGAGAGGTGTTGCATTTCATGTCCTCCTTTTGCTTTAGAAACCAAGAAAGTACCAATTTCAGATGCAAATCCCAACAATTTTCCTCGTCATGTCCTCTCTTATGACAAAAAGAACATGATAGCCAAGAGTTATCGCTAGAAGACCATTCTCCCTTTTCAACATAGTCCAAAACTTCATATCAAGGTCTCTCCTTTTCCTCAATTGGATGGATAATGCCCTGACTGTTCACTCCAAGTCCTCCTCCCTTGCCTCCTCCCTTCTAACCCATCTTGGACAAGAGTTTTGTTCATATGCCTTTTATATGCTTCTCTGTTAAAGTTGGCAACTAGGGAAAAACTTCATGTGGGTCATCTTATTCATGGCTGATAATATTTTTATTAGATTCCTCTCGTTGAGAGGTGTAGGATTGATATAAAGATCATCCGATTCCGATAATTATTCATGGAGATATGAATTTATTTTGATTATGGAATTATTATCAAGCCGACCTACAACTCACGTAGGCTCAGAAGCCCAATAGTCGCATCTATTCAAACAACAACGTTGTGTATAAATATAGGATGACTTTTCCTCATTTCGACTCACTCATATCATCACATCTCTCTCTCTCTCTACTGCGCAGAAAAGAGTCTCTTCTCTACTGCGCAGAAAAGGGTCTCTCTCTCACACATGTGAAGCCGAAAGCTGTTGAACCTAAAGTTGCAACTGCATATCCAAAGTTTGACTAGCGTTGACCATCAGATCTCCTCCTTAGAACTGCACTGTAGGTCCATATGGATCTCCTCTGAAAGCCACAACTTTTGGTGGTGGAATCATTCAATCCGACGGACGATTTGCAAGATATCGACTGTCCTAGTTTGAAGGATGATGCTGAAGCTGAAGCTGCAATTGCAGAAGTAAAGTTTGGCCTGCGTGGACTAGAAGATCTCCTCATCTGAAATGTGCTATAGTCTCATCTGAACTTCCTCTAAAAGCTGCAACTTTTGGTGGTGGAATCAAGTCAATCCGATGGACGGTTTGCAAGATATCGACTGCCCTACTTTGAAGGAAGCTGCTGAAACTGAAGCTGCAACTGCAGAAGTAAAGTTTGATCTACGTGGACTAGAAGATATCCTCATCTGAACTACAATGTAGGTTCATCTAAACCTCCTTTGGAAGCCGCAAATTCTGGTGGTGGAATCATGCCGATCTGACGATCGGTTTGTGAGATATCGTCTGCCCTAGTTTGATGATGAAGCCACTCATGTTGATGCTGCTGATCTAGGGTTTGCTACTGCTGATATAAATCAGATTTATTGTGCTATTTTTCTCTGCTGAATTATTGAAGATAAAAGAATATTTGATCAAAGGGTTTCCCCACACATTGTGGGGTTTGTCCCTGGCTAGCCGCCACATCTTGTTTCTCTTGTCTTGGCTTGTTTTCTGTTGATCGTTTAATGTTCTATTTGCACTTTACTTTATGTACATGTGATTGCTAATCTGTGGAATATAATAAGAAAAATAAGTAAACTACTATAAGCATAGAACATACCATATCTTAACATGGTATCAGAGATGAGGTGAAGACAAACCCGAGCAAGAGCAAGAGCAATCACCGAAGAGAAGATTGGCGAGGCTATCCTAGAAGAACTATGGGGTCCTCAACACTCTGCTTAAGGCAAGCTTCGTGAGAAAGCTAACTATCATGGATGGAAGATGTCTATCTATCTAACCCTGGAAGATCAAGGAGTGTTGGACCATGTAAAAGGCAATATTGTTGAGCCTCCATCAAATGCATCTACTACTGCATGGAACAAATGGAAAACCGGAGAAGTCAAAACAGAAGATCATCCGAGACTCTATCGACAAGCAATTGGTGGTCTACATCTCTGACCTGAACACCTCCAAGGAAATCTACAATAGACTAGTTAGTTTATTTAAAGTTAATGATGCAAATCAAGTTTTGTTTCTTAGAAATAAGCTAAGGGAAATCAAGAAGGGTAAAGATGAGAGTATGCAAGCATACTTCTTAAGAATAACCGAGATAAAAAATGATCTCCTATCTATTGGGGAGGCTATTACTGACAGTGAAATGGCACTCACAACTCTTGGAGGATTACCATCCAAATGATACGTATTCAGGACTACTCTTCTGAATAATAATGTAATTCCTAGTTTTGAGGAATTAATGGCTAGATTCATTCAAGAAGAAACAAGGGAGGAAGAGCAAGAAATGCCCATGCCTAAAGGTCCTCCTGCTGCCTTTTCTTCTCATGCTAAGAAAAGAAATAATTCCGAGAATAAATCAAAAGGAAAGGTTCGACCTAAGGGTGGAAGAAAATGACGATGTTACATCTGCGATAAAGCAGGTCACTATGCAAGGGAGTGCCTTGATAGAAAAGACTCACATCGGGACGATGATCAAAATCCCTCTGATGGAAATAAAAGGAATGACAAATTCAATAGCAAAGGTAAGAGGAGAGCTGGGAATCGAGGAAGAGGACAACCATTCAAGAAGGCTAGAAATTCCAGGATGTATTAAATGCACCTAACCTCAAAAAGAACCTAGTGTCCATCTCGGCAATGGAAGACAAAGGCTACAAGGTAACCTTCAGCAATGGCAAGGTACGTGTATCGAAAAATAATGTTAAAGATGCCTTTACTCTTGGGTTTCGTGTTGATTCATTATATCAGGTCGATGGAAGTCTGTCAGGTATCATGTCTTATGACACATCTCTTCAGTTCGAACTTTGGCATCGGAGGTTTGCCCTCCTTCATTTTAAAGCTATACTTGGTGTAAGACAAATGGTGACAGGGATGCCCGAATTCCAAGTAGAGAAAGAAGGTGTATGTCCAGGATGTGCCGAAGGAAAGCTCAAAAGGGGACCATTCCCCTCGAGCCAAAGCAAGACCTCTGATATATTACAGTTGGTTCACTCAGGCATATCTGAGGCTGGCATTAAGAGGGAGACTACTACACCACATATTCCTGAGCATAATGGTGTAGTGGGAAGGAAGAATTGTACAATTATGGAAGCTCTCCGGGCCATGCTACATGATCAAAGACTTCTGAAGTTTCTATGGGCTGAAACTACAAACATCGCCATATATGTACAAAATTGATGCCCTCATCAAGCATTGGGTTCCAAGACTCCTGAAGAAATGTTCACCGCTAGTCAAAGGGAAGTCGTGATTAGTCATGATGTCACCTTTGACAAAGATATGGCTCTCATCAAGGTGGAAAATCTTCCGACTTTGAGGAGCTCTCAAGAAGTCGACACTAGGGAACCAAAAGAAAAGGATGATGAATCAATGCCGGATGTAAAAGAACCCATGGATCCGATTGATCCTCATCCACATGAGCCTTCCTCTTCTAGGAAGAGGTCTTCATGGCTTAGGGGGATACTTGATGATGCTGAAGGACATGCTGCACCCTAAGGAACCTTTCGTGAAAGTAAGAAACCTAGCAGGTATCAGGGATACTTGACCATCATGAGCACGATCATACAAAATGAGCCTTCATCATTCTCAAATGCCGTCAAGCATCAAGTATGGAAGGATGCTATGACCGAAGAATATGAGTCTATTATGAAGAATGATGTCTGGGAAGTAGTTTCCAGAACCCAAGACAAGACAATTGTTACTTCCAAATGGCTTTAAAAGATAAATCATGCAGCAGATGGAAGTACGGAAAAGTATAAGGCCCGTTTTGTTGCTCATGGTCTCCAAGAAGGAAGGTATAGACTATGATATTTGCACCTGTTTCTAGATATACGACCATCCGCTTGATCATAGCCCTTGTGGCTTCACAAGGATGGAACCTACATCAGATGGATAGACTGCGTTCTTGCACAGTTCGATCAAAGAAGAGGTCTATGTGGAGCAACCTGAAGGATTTGAGATTTATGATTGAAAATCTCATGTATGCAGGTTGAAAAAGGCTCTCTATGGGATGAAGCAAGCACCCCGAGCATGGTATGAGAGGATCGATAGCTACTTGATGAAGTTGGGATTCACTAGGAGTGAAGCCGATCCTAACCTTTACTTTAAGGTTGAAGATGACAAACCTCTCAGACTGGTGCTGTACATGGATGACCTCTTTCTAACAGGTGCATACTCTCTCATTCACAAATGTAAGATGGAGTTGGCTTTTGAATTTGAAATGAAGAACCAAGGACTTGAAGTGTGGCAGAAGCCAAGGGAAATTTTCCTATCTCAAGTAAAATATGTGGTGAAGATTCTGAAGAGATTTGGTATGATGGACTACAAGCTTGTGACTACCTCGAGGATCTTAACTTTCAGAAGTTATATGGTAGTGATGTCAGACCAGATTTGGGAAATGCCTTTGAGTTTCAAAAAAACTATTTCGCGTTGATGTTCTTGGTGAACCTCCATCCGAACATATGTTTTGCAGTTAGCATTGTGAGCTCATATTTGGTTGAGCTTCACTAGATTGGTGCCAAGAATCTTCTAAGATGTCTTTAGGACACAATCTCTCATGGATTGAGATACACTGCTGGAAATATGAAACTGCATGATTATTTGAATGCTGATTAGGCAAGTAGTGTGGAGGATCACTGGAGCACTTTTAATGTTGTTTCTCTTTGGATTCTGCTTCGATATAATAGATGAGCAGGGAGCAAAAGTCGGTTGCCATAAGCATCTCCGAGACCAGATACATATCTACGAGTATGATCTCGTATGAAGCTGCCTGGTTGGGAAATCTCTTCAATGAGTTGTTTGAATACATAACACTGTAATTCTCTGTAACAACTAGAGGTAGGATTCGATTGCTGAGGAATCCCGTATTCATCGATTGCTCCAGGAGATAGACATCATCTGGGATATGGTAAGTCGATGAGCAAGGAGGCTCCATCACATTAAGATGATGTACAGGTTGATACACCTTGTCAAAGCCCCGAGGAAAGATCTAATATATTATTTTCCCAAACGACTTGGTGTCGTCAAGAAACCCTTGTACAAGGGTCCTGCATGTTGCATACATTGAGCTTTGGGAGCTCTGAGGACTTGCGGCTCTTATTAGAGCAACATACGACCACAGGGTGACTCACCCTCCCCTGGTGGTGCGCACCGGAAGAAGATGATTTGCTCTCTTGTGGGACAAGATGATTCGTTCTCTTGTGGAACAGGATTATTTTCTCTCCTGTGTAGGAGGATGATGTGTTCTCCTTTGAGGTCTGGATTGATGTGTTCGCCATGGAAACTGTAGGAGGATTGATGTGTTCTCCTGTGATGCTTGGATTGATGTGTTCTCCATGGCAACTGTAGCAGGATTGATGTGTTCTCTTGTGAGGCCTGGATTGATGTGTTCTCCATGGAAACTGTAGTTGGATTGATGTGTTCTCCTGTGAGGCCCAGATTGATGTGTTCCCCATGACAGCCTGGATTGATGTGTTCTCCATGGTGATTGTAGCAGGATTGATGTGTTCTCCTGTGAGGATAGGATTGATTAGTTCTCTTGTCGAGGCATCCTACCCATGCAGTCTGGGACTCATGGGAAGTACCTCTCATCTGAAAAATGAGCAGGGAAATGAAGTTAGGGACCATATTAGTACTGATGGACGCATCGTTGTATCTACCATACTCCCTACGCTAGATGACCTCCACTGATTTGGGATCAATGATATTGGTCTGAGACCAGTGGTAGGAGTTGTACCATACTATGACACTGACTTCGGGTCAGTTGAGACTAGTCTGGGACTAGTGGTACATACTCTGAGATTGAATTCGTGTCAGTGCAGTACTAGTCTGGGACTAGTGAAAGTGGTACATACTATGACGCTGACTTCGATTCGGTTCAGACTAGTCTGGGACCAGTGGTACATTCGCTGAGACTGCGATACTAGTCTGAGATTAGTGGTAGGAGTGGTACTTACTATGAAGCTGACTTCGGGTCGGTTGAGACTGGTCTGGGACCAGTGGTATGCACTCTGAGACTGACTTTGAGTCAGTGGAGGATGATACTGGTTTGGGACCAGTGGAGTTGTACTCACTATGATGCTAACTTCGGGTTGGTTGAGACTGGTCTGCGACCAATGGTACATACTCTAAGACTAACTTTGAGTCAGTATTCGATCATTTCTTCTTCTTCATAATTCGGACAAAAGCAGAGCAAAACAGAACAATGCAAGAGTAGAGTAGAATAGAGCAGAACAATACAGATCAGTACAGGGCAGAACAAGACAAAGCAGAACAGGAAGAATAGAGCAGAGCAGGGCAAGGGTCAGGCTGTATAGGGCAGTGCATTTGATGGATGAATAATAATGACCGATAGACAGATTGCAAATGAAGTTCTCCCTAGTTGAGAGGGACTATTAAAATTGGCAACCAGGGCAAAACTTTATGTAGTTCATCTTATTCATCGCTAATAATATTTTTATTATATTCCTCTCGTCGAGAGGTGTAGGATTGATATAAAGATCATCCGATTTCGATAAGTATTCATGGAGATATGAGTTTATTTTGATTATGGAATTATTATCAAGCCGACCAACAACTCATGTAGGCTCAAGAACCCAACAATCGCATCTATTCAAACACCAACATTGTGTATAAATATAGGAGGAATTTTCCTCATTTGGACTCACTCATCTCATCACATCTCTCTCTCTCTACTGCGCAGAAAGACTCTCTTCTCTATTGCACAGAAAAGGGTCTCTCTCTCTCACACATGTGAAGCCAGAAGCTGTTGAACCTGAAGCTGCAAATGCAGATCCAAAGTTTGACCAGAATTTACCATCAGATATCCTCCTTATAACTACACTGTAGGTCCATCTAGATCTCCTCTGAAAGCCGCAACTTTTGGTGGTGGAATCAAGTCAATCCGACAGATGGTTTGCAAGATATCAACTGCCCTAGTTTGAAGGAAGCTGCTGAAACTGAAGCTGCAACTACAGAAGTAAAGTTTGACTTGCGTGGACTACAAGATCTCCTCATCTGAACTGTGTTGTAGGCTCATCTGAACCTCCTCTGAAAGCCACAAATTTTGGTGGTGGAATCAAGTCAATTCGATGGACGACTTGTAAGATATCGACTGCCCTAGTTTGAAGGACGCTGCTAAAACTGAAGCTGCAACTGCAGAAGTAAAGTTTGACCTACGTGGACTAGAAGATATCCTCATCTGAACTATGTTGTAGGCTCATCTGAACCTCCTCTGAAAGCCGCAACTTTTGGTGGTGGAATCAAGTCAATCCGACGGACGGTTTGCAAGATATCGACTGCCCTAGTTTGAAGGAAGCTGTTGAAGCTGAAGTTGCAACTGCAGAAGTAAAGTTTGACCTGCGTGGACTAGAAGATCTCCTCATCTGAATTGCATTGTAGGTTCATCTAAACCTCCTCTGGAAGCTGCAAATTCTGGTGGTGGAAGCATGCCGATCCGACAGTCGGTTTGTAAGATATCGTCTGCCCTAGTTTGATGACGAAGTCGCTCGTGTTGATGCTGCTGATCTAGGGTTTGCTACTGCTGATATAAATCAGATTTATGGTACTATTTCTCTCTGCTGAATTATTGAAGATAAAAGAATATTTGATCAAATGGTTTCCCCACACATTGTGGGGTTTGTCACTGGCTAGCCGCCACATATTGTGTCTCTTGTCTTGGCTTGTTTTCTGTCGATCGTTTAATGTTCTATCTACACTTTAATTGATGTACATGTGATTGCTAATCTGTGCAATATAATAAGAAAAAGAAGTAAACTATTATAAGCATAGAACATACCATATCTTAACATGGTATCAGAGCTGAGGTGAAGACAAATCCCGAGTAAGAGCAAGAGAAATCACCGAAGAGAAGATTGGCGAGGCTATCCTAGAAGAACTATGGGGTCCTCAACACTCTGCTGAAGGAAAGTGGTGAGCTCCAGTATTGTAGCAATAATGCTACAACTCCTGGGGCTTCCTGTCTCTTAATTTTATCAACCCAGTAGTTCGTACAAACTTGGAAGCGATGGTGCTATATGCACAAGTACTAGCACTTGTCGCAGCTGTCACTTGGTCAGCTGGCACAAGTCCGCTAGGGCTCAAGCCAACTTCTATAGGCTCACAAAAGAAGCTTTATCAATGATGGACGAAAGCTAACTCAAAGGAGACTAGTCTAATTGCAGAAAGAAACTGAAAACCAATAAAGCATGGAAACCCTAGGAAACCCTAGTTTGACTAGCTAGACCCTAACTATGCAAAACTGTGAATGAAACAACTACCAATAATGCCATTACTTGCAGTGAACTGAAATACATGCATCTAAGCTACTTGCATCTGAAAAATCATGTTTTTGTATTTTTTCATTAAGTGGATGGAGTGATTGTGATTTTGTGCTTATTAGAGTTTGGTTGTGCAGATGTGATGCGGAAGGAAGGAAAGCTTGGGAAAGGTTAGGGAGGCTAGGAGAGGTCCCCAGAGATCCTTAGCATCAGTCCACAGAGGTTCCTCACGTTTAGAAGCTCAGCAACCGAGTGAGTGGCCTCCTACAAGATGTCTGCAGGGGATTCTACAGGAAATGCAGGGGTTTCTACAGGAAGTCTACAAACTGCTACAGGATGACCTACCGTGGGTGTTTGAAGTGATGGTGGAGTGATGGAATGGTAGGGGGAGATGTGCAAGGTAGGAATAAAGCTGGTGATGGCTCAGGAGTGGAGAAGTAGGATGGAGAACGAGTGTATGACGTGGGTTGATGGATGGAAGGTTATAACTACGAAATGTCTAAAGAATGAAGTTACGTGAGGAGTGGAGGAGTTTGGGAGATAAAAGAGCGGAGCAGAGGTCGAGGATGTGGTTGTATGCGTGATCAAGACGAAGAAGAAGGTAATAGAACGATGAAGAGTAGTGTAAATGAAACAAATGGCTTATGACTGTCACCAAGATGAAAATTCATTAACCTATGCTACCTGTGCTATGAACTCAATGAACAGCAATATAAAGCGTGTAGAGGAATGTGCATGAGGTGGTGATGAAGGTGTATGGTGCAAGAGTGAAGTGCATGGAAAGATCTATCATAAACGAGACTATGTTGCAGCATGTATAAAGTGAAGAACTGCGTATTTTTGTGGCTGGTATGGGCTGCACTCCAATCTCCAAACAGAGATGGCAGTGGAGACTTCCTCAACCTTTTTGCTGGAGCTCCAAGAGATTATATCTATCCTCCTATCAAACTTAAGCAACTGAAAGCAAATAACCATAAACTAGTCCTATCTATGCTCATGAAAACGACTAAATTACCAAACTGTGAATTCGAATTGCATGTGGAAATAAACAAACTCAAAGTGCTGGAACGAAATGCAAACACATTACAACACTGAGGAGATCTATTGCTCTCAGGTTGGGCCCTAACCTGAGAGCTATAGCTCCTTGAGAAAACTCAGAACTAGATCAAAATCTCCCTTCTTTATTCATAATCTGATGTCATGCCAAATTGGCTTACAAAAAGGAACAAAAACTGAGCTCTAGCTCGTACTTTTCAATTACAAGAGTAATGCCAAGGTTCAAAAAGCTTCTCTACAAGGCTACGGCCTCAGTATTTATGCAAAAACGATCAGCCAACAGATGTCCTTGATTTTAGGAGCTCGGCTGTCCAACTAAAGTTTAACTTCTGATCCTGTAGGACAGTCATAACTACTGTTCCTGTAGAACAGTTATAACTGTTGTTCCTATAGAACAGCTGGCTGCTTCTAAGCTCGGTGGGGAGATGGATTGGAGCTCGGAGTTCTTGGTGGGAATCACGAGGAAGGTCCCCAAGACCGTGGACATCCTCTCCTAAAAACCAGCAGTGCCACCTCATTGTCTCCTTGTCTCCTTTTTCATTGTCTTTTTCTCCCTTTTAATGCCAAAATCTTGAAAGCATCATGCATTAGTCACGTAGATAAAATGTCTACCCTTCTTCCTACAAACAACACGAATAAACTAAGAAATGCATGCATAAGCAGTAAAAAGTGAATGGTTTGAGCAAAGCAAGTAGGCCAAATGAGCCCAAATTGTACCAAAAATTGGGGCGCATCATCACCCCCCAGCTAAGCTATTTGCTCATCCTTGAGCAACTTTGCCCTGGCTCCTCATCTTTGGCCGGGAACTAGAGCCCGGAGCACGCTTTTCCTCCCCTGTTTTCGGTGGTTCTGCCTTTTCTGCTGAGGGTGGCACTTCTTCCTTTCCCGTTTTTGGCGGCCCTGTCTTTGCTGCCCCTGGTGGTGACAAAGGTGATGCTTCCTCCCCCTTTCCTATTTCCTTGAGCCGGCCTTCAGAAGGCGACTGGCCTATTTTTCATGTCCAGGAAGTTATTTTTGGGCTCCCCTTTTCGGGGGTGGCTGATGTTTTAGAGGGGGTTCTTGCACTGGGTGAAGTAGGGACATCCCCTGAAATGGTTTGGCTACTGGGTGGAGGCTGTGGCTTGCCCGTGGTCATCCTCTTGCTTCTCCTGGCTTCAGATGGTAGAGGGGCCTCCCTCTCCCTTTTCTCCTTCGGTTTTGGAGGTGTACTGAGGGCAGCCAGTGCCACTGCTGCCTCTTTTTCGAGAATGCCAACCTTCTCTTTCTTGCGTTTTTCTCTCTCAGAGCTCCTTGTAGAGGGCCCCTCCTTTCCAGATTTCGGGCTTCCTGTGGAAGACCCTGCTTTGCCCACTTCCGGCCTCCTGTAGAAGATTCTTTCTTTCCCGTTGTTGGGCTTCCTGAAGAAGGCCCTCTCTCTGCCTTCAGACTCTCTGTAGGAGGCTATTTCTCAATGACTTTCGGGCCTCTTGTAGAAGCCCCTTTTTCCAATTTCGGGCTTCCTGTAGAAGCCCTTGTCTCTGTCTTCGGGCTTCCTGTAGAACCCTGTGTTTGCACTTTCGGGCTTCCTGTAGAAGCCTTTGTCTCCGTTTTTGGGCTTCCTGTAGAAGCCTGTTCTCCAACGATTTTCGGGCTTTCTGTAGAAGCCTTGGTCTTTGCTTTTGGGCTTCCTGTAGAAGCCTGTTTCTCACTGATCTTCGGGCTTCCTGTAGAAGCCTTTGTCTTTGTTTTCGGGCTTCCTGTAGAAGCCTGTTTTTCAATGATTTTTGGGCTTCCTGTAGAAGCCTGAGTTTGTGTCTTCGGGCTTCCTGTAGAAGCCTGTTTTTGCTTTCCTGTAGACACAGGTCTCTCCACTTCCGCTTGCTTGCCTGCTTGAGTTTTGCTTTTTGCTTTGGGTGCAGGCGCTGTTGAGGTACTTGGGCTGACGTGGGCCACCTCTGCTTTGTCCATTCTGCTCTTCATCCTCTTTTCCCTTGCTGACAGGATAGGTGTGCCACCTTTTTCTTGGTCCTTCTTTTCCTCATGCTTCTTCCTTTGTTCTTCGGCCACTGCTTCGTGTTCCTCACTGCTAGAGGAACCCGTTTCTTCGATCAACATTTTAATATCCCCATCTTTGGTCAAATTGCGGAAGGATTCCCATGAGAGGGGGACCTTATATGAGTGCAATGCATCTTCCACAAGCAGCTTTATTAACCCATGGTGGGCTATCTGATCAGGTATGCCCTCTCTTAGCTTTGTAGCACACTCCATTAGGGACTGCAGGAGATAATAAGGGATGCTCAGTTTTTGCTCTACAGGAAGGTCAATTCGGTGCCTCAACTCAGTGAGTAGCCGAAAGTGATATGCATACACGATGCTGAACCGGCCTTCACAAGTAATATATTTCATGATTTGCAAACTGACTTCATTCCAAGGTGGTGATAGACTCGTTCTTATCACCCCGTTTTTATCCTCCGAGAATTCTTCCTCAGGTGGAAAGAATTCCTTCTTTGCCTGCTAACTCAGCTTTCTCTCCTCTTTATCCCACGACAGACCCATAGGAAGTTCTGTGATCCAACTGATATGTTCTGGGGTGAGTTTGAGGCTTAGACCTCTGAAGTTTACTGTGGCCAGTGTCTGGGATTTAGGCTTCAAAGCCTACAAGAATTCCTCGGCTACTTCATCATCGTAGCCCTGCAGCTTATCACAAAAAGACATCCATTGTGCTCTGGTGAAGAGCTCTACCATTGTCGGGTTTCTCCTTAGGTTATTTGAATCCGTGGGCTCTCGTCTTATAAACCCACCCGGCATGATGAACACGGTTGTTTTAACGAAAGGTGGCAGATGCAAAAGAGATTTGGTCTATGAAGACAGAGCATGCACATACAAAATTTCAACACAGACTACTTATACCAACATCCTGTAGAATGGTAGCAACGGCACAGCAAACAACAATTCCACCAATATTTTTATAACCCGACCGTGGACGATGGTCTTGCCACTTCTAATAACCAGTTACATTAAGAGTTCAGGGTTACCTCCTTAATTGGCCACCTTTTTCGCGAGGCACCCGCTTTCCTGTAGATGACTTCGTTCCTGTAGACTGTGTTCCTGTAGACAGCGTTCCTGTAGAACTGCGCTCCTGTAGAACTGCGTTCCTGTAGAAGCCGCGCGCAATTCTCGGGGAGCACTGTAGTTGGCCATGCTCGCGGTGTGCTTGACCAGCGTTCAGGTAGCCAACATCTCGGCGTATCAAAGTGCAGAGGAGATCAGAATAGCTATCCGAGTTGAAGTGTTGGATGATAAATGCATGTGCATGATTTAGCCGATTGGATTTTGAATCGGCGCAATCCGTGGCGTGGGGGATGAGCTGTCCCTGTCGGACCGTTGGGCGACGTCATCCATCCTCCGCCTGCTTATTCACTTGCTGCTGCATTCATTCCCACAGATTTGCCGCCGCCTTTCTTGTTAAACTCATGCTTCTGACGAGAGTGTTCCCACGTGCATGTTGTTCATTCTCTTTGTCGTGGCCGCCACCCAAACATCCAATTACACTTTAACTAGCCGACGTGGCCAGTCGACTGGCCGTACGGCCACTCAACCATTCAATTTTACGCTTTTGAAAACAATTTCAAAGTTAGATTCATGCGATTTGATGGAAGGAAGGGTGGAGACACTTACCTGCGCGGCTGTACACGATTTTTCCAGTTCTCGGACGATGGTGAGCGGATCTACCTGCTGCGTGCGACTTACAAGAACCCGGAAGCTCGTGGTTACAGGCTGCCGACGCTGGAATGGGTGGTTTTGCTTGCATGCGCCCGCGTTTCATTTCGGATGGTGATGCTGTGAATGGTATCCACTCGAGCAGGTTGAACTGTTACAGGATCCCCGCGCGGGGTCTCGTAACAGTCCTTTCTCCTTGGGTGCATGCTGCACGATGGTAGTTCTGGCTTCTCGATCACAATCCTGGAGCTCTTGATGCATGTGGTATGAGATTCCATCATTTGTTAATCTTTGGAAATGGCTTTCCCGCGAGATCTCATCGATTTTTTTTGTTTGTGCAGGGACTTGGCCGCATGTCGACACGGGTGGTGGAGCATGGTGACAACAACGTGCAAGGATGCCAACAGAGGCTTGCATGCATCCAAACCAATCCATGGTCGCGAACTCTCTTTTTAAGATGAATTCTGGCCGTCCAAAACTCCTACAGGAAGTTTCCTGTAGAACACAGAGCTTCCTGTAGAAAGTTCGGCCTTCTTGTAGAAAGTCTGCACTTTCCTGTAGAAAGACTGCGCCTTCCTGTAGAAAGACAGCAGCTTCCTGTAGAGGATTCAAACCATGATAAAATTGCACATACCTTGAGAAAACATGGGTGCTCTTGGAGGAGGTACTGATGAGGTTCCTTGACAGCATGATAAGGACACTTGGCTGTGAGTTGAAGGGCTTCCTATTCTCCATAGAGCATCTGCAACCTGCATGCAATTTTTACCATATTTTTCTTATTATTATTATTATTATTTTTTTTTTTTTGAAAGATGATAGGGGCGCCTCAAAGAGGTTTTCACCCATGCCATCTGCCCTGAGTGCCTCAGAGAGGTTTTCACTCAAGGATCTTTTCACCTTTTCTCCTTTTTTTTTTTGAAAGACAATAGGGGCGCCTCAATGAGGTTTTCACCCCTACTACTTGCCTTGGGCGCCTCAGAGAGGTTTTCACCCAAGGATCTTTATTATTATTATTATTATTATTATATATATATATATATATATATATTTTTTTTTTTTTTTTTTTTTTCAGATATTTTTTCAGGGTGTGCCAGAGGGAGAGGCAGAACCCTTCTCTATGACCAATACAGATTTCTCCATAGTTTTGATAAACTCTTGTCTTGAGAGAGGTCTCCTGTAGATCTTCAATCGATTCCCATTGACAAGCATGGGAATGGCTTCCTCATCAATGGTTCGAATGAGGACAGATCCATTGTCATGGCATTTCTCCACTGTATATGGTCCTAGCCATCTGGTTCTCAGCTTCCCCTTGAAATCTTTGTATCTGGAATCATACAACAAAGCCCAATCTCCCGACTGAAATTGCTTGTCATGGAGATGTTGGTCATGCCACACCTTCCTCTGAAGTTGAACTACTTCTGAGTGAAGGAGGGCCTGCATGCGGTGCTCGTCAAGGCCATTTAGCTGCAGCAGCCTTTCTTGTTGTGCATGGCTGAGATCTAGGTCCAGCTGAGCTACCATCCTCAAGGTGTTGTATTCAAACTCAATGGACAGCAAAGCTTTCTTCCCATAGACTAGCTCATATGGTGTGAAACCGGTGGTGGTCTTCCAAGTGGTGTTGTAGGCCCATGTGGCTTCTACCAGGCGATCTGCCCAGTCCTTTCTGCTGCTGCTCACCACTTTAGTCAAGATCCCTTCTAATGCTCTATTGGTGACTTCCACCTGCCCATTTGCTTGAGGGTGATAAGGGGTGGAAGTCCTATGCTTGATCTTGTGATGAGCTAGGAGATCTTCAACCAGGTTGGAGGTGAACTGGCTCCCTTGATCGGTGACCAGCTCTCTTGGATAGCCAAACTTATAGAAGATTTTCTCTCTTAGGAACTCGGCCACCTTTTCTTCTGTTGCTGCTTTGATTGCTTTGGTCTCTGCCCACTTTGTCAAATAGTCAGTACACACAATGATGTAAGTCCTTTGCCTCGAAGAGGGGTTGATTGGGCCCACAAAGTCCATGCCCCACTTCTCAAATGGCTCAAGAGTCACTTGAGGTTGGAGAGGCATCTCATCCCTTTGGGTCGGTTTCCCCATTCTTTGGCATTGGTCACACTGACTAACATATCTTCTGACATCTTGATGAAGTGTGGGCCAATAGTAGCCTGCCTGCAGGATCTTGAAGGCAGTTCTCTTTGCTACAAAATGCCCTCCACAAGGCCCATCATGACAAGTGAGGAGGATATCAAAGAATTCCTCCTCCCTTACACAACACCTTAAGATCTGATCGGGGCCAAGCTTGAACAGATTGCCCCCGATCCAAGTGAATGAGGCACTTTTTCTGATGATTCTGCTCTTCTCTCTGGAAGATAGGTGTGGAGGGAACTGTGCTGAAACAAGATAGTTTGCTATATCAACAAACCATGGAGATAGTACTGAAATAGCAAACAGATGTTCATCAGGCATCTGATCTTCCACTGTTCCATCCTCATCTGCAGACAAATCCAATCTAGATAAAAAGTCAGCAACAACATTTTCTCTACCTGGTTTATCAACAATGGTTAGATCAAACTGCTGCAATAAAAGTAACCATCTAATAATACGAGCATTCACATCTGGTTTATTCATCAAATATCTAATAGCAGCATGGTCAGTATGTACAAAGTTCTGGTAACCAGTAATATAATGTCGAAACTTGTTCAATGCATGGACCACAGCCAAGAATTCTTTCTCGGTTACAGTGTAATTCAGCTCAGCTTTGGACATGTTTTTGCTAACAAAGTAAATGGCATATGGAAGTTTCTGCTCAACTTGTCCTAAAGCTGCACCTATGGCTTTGTTCGAGGCATCAGTGTGGATGTGGAAAGGTAGGGCCCAGTTTTGACCTCTCAGGATTGGGGCTGACACCAACTTGTCCTTCAATTCATTTAAAGCCCTCTGACAATCGTCAGTCCATTTAAACTCCACATCTTTTGGCAACAGACCAAACAATGGCGAGGCTAGCTTGCTGAAATCTTTAATGAATCTCCGGTAGTATCTTGCTAATCCCAAGAAACTCCGGACATCCCTTACCTTTTGAGGAGGTGGAACCCTCTTGATGAGAGCAATTTTGTTAGGATCCACCTGCAATCCTTGGCAAGAAATGGTATGGCCTAGCACGGTCCCCTCAGTCATTAGGAATTCACATTTTTCAGGACTAAGGGACAAGTTCATCTCGGTGCATTTGGTTATGACTTTCCCCAGGTTGGACAATGCTTCCTGGAAGTTGGCCCCACAAGGAGTAAAGTCATCCATATAGATTTCTACTGCATCATGGACCAACTCAGAGAAGATGCTCAAGACAGCTCTATGAAAGGTAGCAGGAGCATTGCATAGCCCAAAGGGAAGGACTCGATAGGCAAAGGTACCCCAAGGACAAGTGAAAGTGGTCTTATATTGGTCTTCCGGGCTGATTTGGATTTGATTGTACCCACTAAACCCATCCAGGAAAGAGAAGAACTTCTTTCCTGCCAGTCCATCCAACACTTGATCTATGAAAGGTAGAGGGAAATGGTCCTTCTTGGTAGCTTTGTTCAGTTCTCGGTAGTCCACACAGATTCTCCATTTCCCATTTTTCTTGGGAACCAACACTAGAGGGGACACCCATTCACTATCTGAGATGGGGTAAATGAATCCGGCATCCAACAATTTTTGCAATTCTTCCTTAACAATGTCCTTAAGGGCTAGATTCATTCTCCTCTGAGGTTGCCTAACCGGTTTACAATCCTCTTTGATGTATATATGATGGGTACAGACCGAAGGATGGACTCCTTTCATTTCCTTATAGCTCCAAGCAAAAGCATCTAGGTGGTTGGCCAACAGACTACACAGCTCCTTTTCCTGGGAAGGAGATAGGGAGGAGCTGATCTTCAATGCTTTCTCAGGGCCGAACTCCACATTCTTGACTCTGGGAGTAACAGGGTTGGTTGTACAGAGATCCACTAAGGTGCTAGCTTGGGCATCCTCCACCAATTCCTCTAAGGGTAGTGCACTGGAAGGTGGATTCTGGATCAAGGTCTCAATCAAGTCATCCTCGGTTGGGGGGTCTTTTCTAGTGGTATCTAAGGTGCACAGAGGTGTTGAGTACACCTCGTCTTCTTCTCCTTCTTCCGACCAGAGTGGTAAATCATGCTCTAAAGAAGGTTGGGCAGGAGGGTATAGGACTAGCTGCTTGGACATGGGACCATTTTTGATGGTCATGTTTCCTGCCCGACAACTTATGTAAGCATCTGCAGTGGCTAACCAAGGCCTTCCCAAAATGAGAGGATATCCAGTAAGTTTGGCCTTTGGTTGCAGAACCAGGAAGTCTACTGGGTATTCCCAAGAGTCAATAGAGACCAAGACATCCTCCACAATCCCTTCGGGAGTCACGGTGGAGCGATCTGCTAATTGTAGTACTGTCGAGGTCTTCCTCAAGGAACCCTGAAGATTAAGCTTAAGCATGGTATCCCTGGTCATCACATTAATGGCAGCCCCCAGATCAATCAAGGTGTGAGGTATAATAGTGCCATTGATGTGAACATCTACTACAGGGCTTCCAAGATCTAGGTACTTTGGGCAGATGACTTGTCCTAGCATGAGGTCAGACAGTTGTCTTATGACATTGATAGTTGAGGCATCTTTCTTCCGTCTGCATGGGTGTTTGAAACACTTCTCCTTAACCAGCTTGTTATATATTGGCACATCCTTGATGGCTTGGAGAAGTGGGATTTTTACACACAACTGCTTGTGCTCACCCAAAAGCTCATCTTCTTCTGGGTTAGGTTGTGTGGTGGCTGTTAGTCTCTCAGGAAAGGGTGGAATAGCCTTCGGTTCACTTTCCTGTTTATCTTCCTCATCCTCTGGGGGAGGAGGTTGGCGATCTGGTAGAGTCTTTCCAGATCGAAGGTTGATCTCCTGGATCTCCACAGTATAGGTAGGGCATGAGGTTTCCCCAGTGTATACCTGCTGGGCCTGTCTATTGTTGGGGTTCGGGTTCGGTTGAGCAGGCATTTGAGGTTGCCTTGGAGGAGCAGGAGGTAATGGTTGAGGTTGAACTGTTGGTGGAGGCAAAATGGCAGGAGGAGTGTTGTATTGGGGCCTCCACCCTGACTGAGGTGCATTCCATTGAGGCTGTGGCTGGGTATGTGAGTGATATGGATGAGAAGTAGGTTGAGTGGGGTACTGAGGTGGATAAGACCATGGAGGAGGCATGGACCATGAAGGATGAGCAGGGGGGGCCCCAGGAAGGCATAGGAGTTGACTGGTTGGGGTTGTAATAAGCTTGAGATGCCCCTTGCATCCCCTGCTGATAAGGTCTAGATCCTTGTGGCCTCCTTTGGTTGAGGTAATAGAGAGGCTCTGTGGGAGCTTCGGTCCCTTGGTACATGGCCTTAAACCCAGGTAAGGTTGGGCACTGATTTGTGGGATGGTCCTCCTCACAAACGAAACACACTTCAACCGAATGCAATGGACATTCGTTCTTAGGGTGCCTCCTTGTGCACCTAGGACAGAAGACAGCCAAGGCTCTCTCATCCTCTTCTTTCTTTTGCTGAATCCTAAATGTATCAAGCTGCATGGCAATGGTTTGTCTCACCTCACTCTTAAGATCTTCCAATTGGTTTGCAAGCTCATGTTTGGAGAAAGGGACACTAGTTGAGAGGTGGTTTCCTCTACCTCGTTTCCGAGCTGCCCTGGAGTGGTTTCTAAACACAGTCTTGATGTCCTCATAAGGCAGTTGGTAAATGTCCCCCCCAGCTAACATGTGAAGGGTATATAAGAGGTCTTCAGGGACTCCTCGGAGTAGGACCAACTTGAGGGATTCAGGGTCAAGTGTGCACCTGGCCCACTTATAGCTTAGTTGGAACCTCTCCTCATAATCCTCTAAGGACTCATCATTTCCCATGGACATCTGAAAGATTTCCCCCTTTGTTTCTTTGGACCTACAGTAATCCCGGTACTTGGTGTTGAAAGCTTGCTGCATCCGAGCCCAAGTAGTGATACTATTCCCAGGCAAACCCATGAACCAACGTAGTGCTGCATCCTTGAGAGTGGAAGGGAAAAGTTTCAACTTTTGCTCATCTTCAGTATATTCATAGGTTCTATAAAGGACAACAAACTCAAACAGGAAGGTATCTGGATCTTCAGTGGTCAACCCATGGAAGTGAGGTAAGGCGGAGGGGCTAATGTTTTTCATTTTCATCTCTCCATTGGTCTCTCGGATGGGGAAGGCACCTTCTATTCTCTCATCTTCTCTTCTATTATCATCCATAGCTTCAAATGGAGTAGTCTCTAACTCTTCTTCTACTATAGGATCTTTGGATATCTCAGGATGTTCACCTATAGGTTCTTCGGGGTCACTGTCACCAAAGAGGAGAGAAGGGTGACTCAGTGATGTGGTGGGGGTGTTTGGTAGGAATTTGTCTGATCTATCTCAGTTCCTACGAGGCATGAAATGGAAAAGACTTTCTTTTTTCTCTTTGATTGCTTTTGCTTTTCTTTTGGTACCTGCAAAACTGAGACAGATTGATCTACAACTATCTATGAAAGATGCAAAATTAACTGAAAGCAGGAAAGGACTAATCTACTTTGCTTAAATGAAATTGAAGAAAGGAAATGCTAGTCTACGCTTGCAGAAAGGAAATGCTAATCTATGAAAGCAGGAAATGCTATGCTACTTTTGCAGAATGGAAATGAAGTAAACTACTTAGCAGAAGGTAAGAGTAAGAAAGTAGAAGAAAAGCAACAATTACTAATACTTTGACGCTTCCCCGGCAACGGCGCCAAAAAGATGGTGAGCTCCAGTATTGTAGCAATAATGCTACAACTCCTGAGGCTTCTTGTCTCTTAATTTTATCAACCCGGTAGTTCGTACAAACTTGGAAGCGACGGTGCTATATGCACAAGTACTAGCTCTTGTCGCAGCTGTCACTTGGTCAGCTGGCACAAGTCCGCTAGGGCTCAAGCCAACTTCTATAGGCTCACAGAAGAAGCTTTATCAATGATGGACAAAAGCTAACTCAAATGAGACTAGTCTAATTGCAGAAAGAAACTGAAAACCAATAAAGCATGGAAACCCTAGGAAACCCTAGTTTGACTAGCTAGACCCTAACTATGCAAAACTGTGAATGAAACAACTACCAATAATGCCATTACTTGCAGTGAACTGAAATATATGCATCTAAGCTACTTGCATCTGAAAAATCATGTTTTTGTATTTTTTCATTAAGTGGATGGAGTGATTGTGATTTTGTGCTTATTAGGGTTTGGTTGTGCAGATGTGATGCGGAAGGAAGGAAAGCTTGGGAAAGGTTGGGGAGGCTAGGAGAGGTCCCCAGAGATCCTTAGCATCAGTCCACAGAGGTTCCTCACGTTCAGAAGCTTAGCAACCGAGTGAGTGGCCTCCTACAGGATGTCTGCAGGGGATTCTACAGGAAACGCAGGGGTTTCTACAGGAAGTCTACAAACTGCTACAGGATGACCTACCATGGGTGTTTGAAGTGATGGTGGAGTGATGGAATGGTAGGGGGAGATGTGCAAGGTAGGAATAAAGCTGGTGATGGCTCAGGAGTGGAGAAGTAGGATGGAGAATGAGTGTATGACGTGGGTTGATGGATGGAAGGTTATAACAACGAAATTTCTAAAGAATGAAGTTACGTGAGGAGTGGAGGAGTTTGGGAGATAACAGAGGGGAGCAGAGGTCGAGGATGTGGTTGTATGCGTGATCAAGACGAAGAAGAAGGTAATAGAACGATGAAGAGCAGTGTAAATGAAACAAATGGCTTATGACTGTCACCAAGATGAAAATTCATTAACCTATGCTACCTGTGCTATGAACTCAATGAACAGCAATATAAAGCGTGTAGAGGAATGTGCATGAGGTGGTGATGAAGGTGTATGGTGCAAGAGTGAAGTGCATGGAAAGATCTATCATAAACGAGACTATGTTGTAGCATGTATAAAGTGAAGAACTGCATATTTTTGTGGCTGGTATGGGCTGCACTCCAATCTCCAAACAGAGATGGCAGTGGAGACTTCCTCAACCTTTTTGCTGGAGCTCCAAGAGATTATATCTATCCTCCTATCAAACTTAAGCAACTGAAAGCAAATCACCATAAACTAGTCCTATCTATGCTCATGAAAACGACTAAATTACCAAACTGTGAATTCGAATTGCATGTGGAAATAAACAAACTCAAAGTGCTGGAACGAAATTCAAACACATTACAACACTGAGGAGATCTATTGCTCTCAGGTTGGGCCCTAACCTGAGAGCTATAGCTCCTTGAGAAAACTCAGAACTAGATCAAAATCTGCCTTCTTTATTCATAATCTGATGTCATGCCAAATTGGCTTACAAAAAGGAACAAAAACTGAGCTCTAGCTCGTACTTTTCAATTACAAGAGTAATGCCAAGGTTCAAAAAGCTTCTCTACAAGGCTACGGCCTCAGTATTTATGCAAAAACGATCAGCCAACAGATGTCCTTGATTTTAGGAGCTCGGCTGTCCAACTAAAGTTTAACTTCTGATCCTGTAGGACAGTCATAACTACTGTTCCTGTAGAACAGTTATAACTGCTGTTCCTGTAGAATAGCTGGCTGCTTCTAAGCTCGGTGGGGAGATGGATTGGAGCTCAGAGTTCTTGGTGGGAATCACGAGGAAGGTCCCCAAGACCGTGGACATCCTCTCCTAAAAACCAGCAGTGCCACCTCATTGTCTCCTTGTCTCCTTTTTCGTTGTCTTTTTCTCCCTTTTAATGCCAAAATCCTGAAAGCATCATGCATTAGTCACGTAGATAAAATGTCTACCCTTCTTCCTACAAACAACACGAATAAACTATGAAATGCATGCATAAGCAGTAAAAAGTGAATGGTTTGAGCAAAGCAAGTAGGCCAAATGAGCCCAAATTGTACCAAAAATTGGGGCTCATCAGAAAGCTTCATGAGAAAGCTGACTATCACGGATGGAAGATGTCTATCGATCTAACACTAGAAGATCGAGGAGTGTTGGACCATGTAAAAGGCAATATTTTTGAGCCTCCATCAAATGCATCCGCTGCTGCATGGAACAAATGGAAAACCGGAGAAGTCAAAACATAAGATCATTGGGGACTCTATCGACAAGCACTTGGTGGTCTACATCTCTGACCTAAACACCTCCAAGGAAATCTACGATAGATTGGTTATTTTATTTAAAGTTAATGATGCAAATCAAGTTTTGTTTCTTAGAAATAAGCTGAGGGAAATCAAGAAGGGTAAAGATGAGAGTATACAAGCATACTTCTTAAGAATAACCGAGATAAAAAATGATCTCCTATCTATTGGGGAGGTTATTACTGACAGTGAAATGGCACTCACAACTCATGGAGGATTACCATCCGAATGGCACGTATTCAGGACTACTCTTCTGAATAATAATGTAATTCTTGGTTTCGAGGAATTAATGGTTAGATTCATTCAAGAAGAAACAAGGGAATAAGAGCAAGAAATGCCCATGCCTAAAGGTCCTCCTGCTGCCTTTTCTTCTCATGCTAAGAAAAGAAATAATTCTGAGACTAAATCAAAAAGAAAGGCTGGACCTAAGGGTGGAAGAAAATGACAATGTTACATCTGCGATAAAGCAGGTCACTATGCAACGGAGTGCCCTGATAGAAAGGACTCACATCGGGACGATGATCAAAATCCTTCTGATGGCAGTCAAAGGAATGACAAATTCAATAGCAAAGGTAAGAGGAGAGCTGGGAATCGAGGAAGAGGACAATCATTCAAGAAGGCTAGAAATTCTAGGATGTATTAAATGCACCTAACCTCAAAAAGAACCTAGTGTCCATCTCGGAAATGGAAGACAAAGGCTACAAGGTAACCTTTAGTAATGGCAAGGTACGTGTATCAAAAAATAATGTTAAAGATGCCTTTACTCTTGGGTTTCGTGTTGATTCATTATATCAGGTCGATGGAAGTCCGCTAGGTATCATGTCTTATGACACATCTCTTCAGTCCGAACTTTGGCATCTGAGGTTTACCCCCCTTCATTATAAAGCTATACTCGGTGTAAGACAAATGGTGATAGGGATGCCCTAATTCCGAGTAGAGAAGGAAGGTGTATGTCCAGGATGTGTCGAAGGAAAGCTCGAAAGGGGACCATTCCCCTCAAGCCAAAGCAAGGCGTCTGATATATTACAGTTGGTTCACTCAGGCATATCTGAGGCCGACATTAATAGGGAGACTACTACACCACATACTCCTGAGCAGAATGGTGTGGCGGGAAGGAAGAACCGTACGATTATGGAAGCTGTTCGGGCCATGCTACATGATCAAAGACTTCCGAAGTTTCTATGGGCTGAAAATACAAACACTGCAGTATATGTACAAAATCGATGCCCTCATCAAGCATTGGGTTCCAAGACTCCTGAATAAATGTTCACCGCCGGTCAAAGGGAAGTTGTGATTAGTCATGATGTCACCTTTGACAAAGATATGGCTCTCAGCAAGGTGGACAATCTTCTGACTTTGAGGAGCTCTCAAGAAGCCGACACGAGGGAAACAAGAGAAAAGGATGATGAATTAATGCCTGATGTAGAAGAACCCATGGATCCGATTGATCCTCATCCACATGAGCCTTCCTCTTCTAGGAAGAGGTCTTCATGGCTTAGGGGGATACTTAATGATGCTGAAGGACATGCTGCACCCTAAGGAACCTTTCGTGAAAGTAAGAAACCTGAAAGGTATCAGGGATACCTGACCATCATGAGCACGATCATACAAAATGACCCTTCATCATTCTCAGATGCCATCAAGCATCATGTATGGAAGGATGGTATGACCAAAGAATATGAGTCTATTATGAAGAATGATGTCTGGGAAGTAGTTTCCAAAACCTAGGACAAGACAACTGTTACTTCCAAATGGCTTTACAAGATAAAGCATGCAGTAGATGGAAGTACGAAAAAGTATAAGGCTCGTTTTTTTGCTCATGGTTTCTCCCAGAAGGAAGGTATAGACCACCTGTTTCTAGATATACGACCATCCGCTTGATCATAGCCCTTGTGGCTTCACAAGGATGGAACCTACATCAAATGGATAGACCGCGTTCTTGCATGGTTCGATCAAAGAAGAGGTCTATGTGGAGCAACCTGAAGGATTTGAGATTTATGATTGAAAATCTCATGTATGCAGGTTGAAGAAGGCTCTCTATGGGCTGAATCAAGCACCCCGATCATGGTATGAGAGGATCGATAGCTACTTGATGAAGCTAGGATTCACTAGGAGTGAAGTCGATCCTAACCTTTACTTTAAGGTTGAAGATGAAAAACCTCTCAGACTGGTGTTGTACGTGGATGACCTCTTTCTAACAGGTGCATACCCTCTCATTCACAAATGTAAGAGGGAGTTGGATTCTAAATTTGGAATGAAGACCCAAGGACTTGAAGTGTGGAAGAAGCCAAGGGAGATTTTCCTATCTCAAGTAAAATATTTGGTGAAGATTCTGAAGAGATTTGGTATGATGGACTACAAGCTTGTGACTACCTCAAGGATCTTAACTTTCAGAAGTTATATGGTAGTGATGTCGGACCAGATTTTGGAAATGCCTTTGAGTTTCAAAAAAGCTCATTCGCGTTGATGTTCTTGGTGAACCTCTGTCTGAACATATGTTTTGCAGTTAGCATTGTGAGCAAATATTTGGTTGAGCTTCTCTAGATTGGTGCCAAGAATCTTCTAAGATGTCTTTAGGACACAATCTCTCATGGATTGAGATACACTGCCAGAAATATGAAACTGCATGATTATTCAAATGTTGATTAGGCAAGTAGTGTGGAGGATCACTTGAGCACTTTTAGTGTTGTTTCTCTTTGGATTCTGCTTTGATATAATGGATGAGCAGGAAGCAGAAGTCGGTTGCCATAAGCATCGCCGAGACCAGATACATATCTACGAGTATGATCTCGTATGAAGCTGCCTGGTTGGGAAAGCTCTTCAATGAGATGTTGGAACACATAACACTGTGATTCTCTGTAGAAACCAGAGGTGGGATTCAATTACTGAGGAATCCCGTATTCATCGATTGCTCCAGGAGATAGACATCATCTGGGATATGGTAAGTCGATGAGCAAGGATGCTCCATCGTATTAAGATGATGTACAGGTTGATACACCTTGTCAAAGCCCCGAGGAAAGATCTAATCTGTGATTTTCCCAAACGACTTGGGGTCGTCAAGAAACCCTTGTACAAGGGTCCTGCATGTTGCATACATTGAGCTCTGGGAGCTCTAAGGACTTGCGGTTCTTATTGGAGCAACATACGACCACAGGGTGACTCACCCTCCCCTGGTGGTGCGCACTGGAACAAGATGATTTGCTCTCTTGTGGGACAAGATGATCTGCTCTCTTGTGGAACATGATGATTTGTTGTTCTGTGTAGTAAGATGATGTGTTCTCCTGTGAGCCCTGGATTGATGTGTTCCCCATGGCGACTGTAGCAGGATTGATGTGTTCTCCTGTGAGGCCTGGATTGATGTGTTCTCCATGGCAACTGTAGCAGGATTGATGTGTTCTCTTGTGAGGCCTGGATTGATGTGTTATCCATGGCAACTGTAGTAGGATTGATGTGTTCTCCTGTGAGGCCCAGATTGATGTGTTCTCCATGGCAGCCTGGATTGATGTGTTCTCCATGGAGATTGTAGCAGGATTGATGTGTTCTCCTGTGAGGACAGGATTGATTAGTTCTCTTATCAAGGCATCCTACCCATGCAGTCTGGGACTCATGGGAAGTACCTCTCATTTGATCAATGAGTAGGGAAATGAAGTTAGGGACCATAGTAGTACCGATGGATGCATCGTTGTATCTACCGTACTCCCTACGCTAGGATGACCTCCATTGATCTAGGATCAATGATATTGGTCTGGGACCAGTGGTAGGAGTTGTACCATACTATGACACTGACTTCGGGTCGGTTGAGACTGGTCTGGGACTAGTGGTACATACTTTGAGACTGACTTCGTGTCAGTGCAGTACTAGTCTGGGACTAGTGAGAGTGGTACATACTATGACGCTGACTTCAAGTCGGTTGAGACTGGTCTGGGACCAGTGGTACACTCTCTAACACCGCGATACTGGTTTGGGACTAGTGGTAGGAGTGGTACTTACTATGAAGCTGACTTTGGGTCGGTTGAGACTAGTCTGGGACCAGTGGTATGCACTCTGAGACTGACTTTGAGTCAGTGGAGGATGATACTGGTCTGGGACCAGTGGAGTTGTACTCACTATGATGCTGACTTTGGGTTGGTTGAGACTAGTTTGCGACCAGTGGTACATACTTTGAGACTAAAATTGAGTCAGTATTCGATCATTTCTTCTTCTTCATAATTTGGACAAAAGCAAATAAAAACAGAAGAATGCAAGAGTAGAGTAGAATAGAGCAGAACAATACAGATCAGTACAGGGCAGAACAAGACAAAGCAGAAGGTAGAATATAGCAGAGCAGGGCAAGGGTCAGGCTATACAAGGCAGTGCATTTGATGGATGAATAATAACGACCGATAGACAGATTGAAAATGAAGTTCTCCCTAATTGAGAGGGACTATTAAAATTGGAAACCAGGGAAAAACTTCATGTAGGTAATCTTATTCATGGCTAATAATATTTTTATTAGATTCCTCTCATCGAGAGGTGTAGGATTGATATAAACATCATCCGATTCCGATAAGTATTCATGGAGATATGAGTTTATTTTGATTATGAAATTATTATCAAGCCGACCTACAACTCATGTAGGCTCAGAAGCCCAACAGTCACATCTATTCAAACACCAATGTTGTGTATAAATATAGGAGGAATTTTCCTCATTTGGACTCACTCATCTCATGACATCTCTCTCTCTCTCTACTGTGGAGAAAGACTCTCTTCTCTATTGCACAGAAAAGAGTCTCTCACTCACACATGTGAAGCCGGAAGCTGCAACTGCAGATCCAAAGTTTGACCAGCATTGACCATCATATATCCTCCTTAGAATTGCACTATAGGTCCATCTATATCTCCTCTGAAAGCCGCAACTTTTGGTGGTGGAATCAAGTCAATCCGACAGATGGTTTGCAAGATATCGACTGCCCTAGTTTGAAGAAAGCTGCTGAAACTGAAGCTGCAACTGCAGAAGTAAAGTTTGACCTGCATGGAATAGAATATATCCTCATCTTAACTGCAATGTAGGTTCATCTGAAGCTCATTTGAAAGCGGCAACTTTTGATGGTGGAATCAAGTCAATCCGACGGACGGTTTGCAAGATATCGACTGCCCTAGTTTGAAGGAAGCTGCTGAAACTGAAGCTGAAACTGCAGAAGTAAAGTTTGATCTACGGGGACTAGAATATCTCCTCATCTAAACTATGCTATAGGTTCATCTGAACCTCCTCTGGAAGCTGCAACTTTTGGTGGTGGAATCAAGCCGATCTGATGATCGGTTTGTGAGATATCGTCTGCCCTAGTTTGATGATGAAGCATCACATGCTGATGCTGTTGATCTAGGGTTTGCTACTGCTGATATAAATCAGATTTATTGTACTATTTCTCTCTGCTGAATTATTGAAGATAAAAGAAGATTTGATCAAAGGGTTTCCCCACACATTGTGGGGTTTGTCCCTGGCTAGCCGCCACATCTTGTGTGTCTTGTCTTGGCTTGTTTTCTATCGATCATTTAATGTTCTATCTGCACTTTACTTTATGTATATGTGATTGCTAATCTATGGAATATAATAAGAAAAAGAAGTAAACGGTTATAAGCATAGAACATACCATATCTTAACATTCTCAAAGGTTGCAAAATATCTTAAATCAACATTTTCATATAAAGAAACTGCATGTAAATTCTTACCATTTTCCTCATCTTTCGATTGAAGGAAAAAGATGCTCTGAAACTCCTTCCTAATTCTTGAGGTGTCTTCTTGGAATCTTGGCCTTTCTTATTTCAGCTCCTTGGACTTTGGTGCTGATAGAACTTCATCCTCATCATCATGAGGACAAAAAGTGCAGACTTTGCCATCTTCCTTCTCTGAGGGGCTTTCTGCACTAGCCTCTTGTGTAAGGGTTGTTTTGGAAGAGGATGATAATGAAGGTGAGGATAGAGGTGAAGATGATGGTGAAGAATATGGTGGTTCATCATAATTCCCTTTTGAAGGCTTGTCATCATCTCCTCCTTTTCCTCCAGAAGAACCCTCTCCTTTTGAAGGCTTGGAGCTCTCACCCTTCAATCTTGAATTTCTCTCTTCATAGAGAACTTTCACCATGTGGGTCATGTCAAGGAATGCTTTTTTGAAATAATTCTCATCCTTTGATATATTATCAACTCCTCCTTCATGAGACATGCTTACTAAAGCTTCAGGAACAACTTTAGGTGAAACTTATGGTGGGGATTGTGGAAAATGTGCTCTCCTTATCCTTGTCCCAAATTGAGAACCTATACCCACAAGCTTTCCCTCTCCTCTCTTAAGCCTCAACCTTGTAAGCATCATAAACACTTGCAAACAATTAAATCCTCACAGGAGCAAAGAAAACCTATTCTCTGAGGCCAAACTTGGTCTGTATATGAAACTACTTGAGGATTATGTAAATTACAAGTTAATAAAATGAGTTTTTATGGATTTTTAAGTTGAATTTATACACATTAAAACATGAATTTAATTGATATATTGCAGAAAATTCCAGATAATAAAACCATAATAGTAACCACAAAACAAAACGTGATGAAGGAGTTCACCCCTCCTGGGCTACGTCTCCTGGTCCAACTTCCAATGCTTGACCCTCTTTCATTATGCTAAAAGATGATGACTACAATGAGTTACAGTGCTCAAATGGCTTCAAAAACTGCTTCAACAACTTCATAGCTATCAAAAACCCTTTTCTAGCCTCTTTCTACTCCCAAAAAGACCAAAAACTGAGAAAGTAATGAGCTTTCCAAGATTTTCTGCTAGTTGACCTACAACTTCGCCAAGTCTGGCTAACTGTCCTATATTTTCGCCCCATTTTTCGCTAATGGAGCAACAAATTGGCACACCACTGGTGCAAATTATGGGACCGTTAATTTCTCCATTAAATCATGTGCGCACCGGTGGTCACATGGGTGCTCCACGTTACTTGGGGTTGGATCTCGCAGTCTAGCTCCGTTTCGTATCAGCCCTTGGTCTCGGCATTATGGTTGCAAGGCCAATGTTTAAGGTTGGGGGGGCCGGGGCTAAGCCCTGGCCCTCGGTCCTGCCATGGTCCTTGTGGGCGTGGCGACCAGAGCTGGGGCTAGCCCTCGACCCCTTACCCCAATACTCACCCCATTAATGTTTAAATAAACATATGGTGGGTCCTTTACACAAGGCCCACCGTTGGCGCAATGATGTATGCAGATATTTGTTGGTAAGGGGTTTCAGGTTTGATTCTTGTGGAGTAAAATTCAGACTTGCCACAAAAAATTTCGTGGCCATTGAGGCACCACGTGGCATCCTATGGCTGGGCCATGTGGCGGCCTCCGTTTACTCCACCTTACCAACAAGAAACTAACCAATAAATAATCACCAACTCAGCATGAATAAGAATATGAAAAGTGGCGCGATGTTATTGGCCATTTTTGAAGCCCAGTCATATGCCAACTTAGCAGGCCCAGTGAGCATTCCACGTCAGCATTACAGACTATCGACTGGGCAGCTGTGCACATAATTTTGCATGCTTGCCAAATCGATCAGAACTCATTTTCGGGAGCATACGATGTCTGTTTTCCATGAAACGAGTTGCGATGGATTCAAGTAGACGAGATCTACACGATCATTCATTTTTTGCTTCAATCTGACAAATTTCATTTTTGAGCATATTTTTGAGCATCAAATCACTCCTCCCCACTGGAAGATTTTGGACCCCAAAAGCTCTTTTATTGCTGAAACATTAGATGAGGGTAAAACCCCCTCACCCTTATAGTATTAATCCATTGGAATTTTCTTGAATTCAACAATTTGAGCTTTTCATGAAAACTGACCTTTTTCCTTGATTCTAGAGACATTGTCTTGTTGTTGTAGACACCATCTTGCTGCAATTTCCCAGAATTTGAGGAACAACAAACTGTTCTTGAAGAAACAAACATATTCCTTCATCGGTCGTCAATCAAAGGAAACTTAAACAAATTGAAAATTTTCTCACCTTGAACACTGTCGACATGGTGATGTTTAGCTTGTCTTGCTTTCCTTTCCTAGGATGAAGTTGCGGATGCAATTTCCAGCACTTCTCGACCCAATGGCCACTAATATTACAATGGGTGCATAAAGTTTTGTGCTTGTTGCTTGATGACATTGTCTTCGAACCTAGAAGAGAGTCTTTCTTCCTTGTTTCATTCCCACGTTCAAGCAACTCTTTCCTTTGCTGACACTTCTTCACACTATGGTTATGTGAATGACAGAAAGTGCATGGAACCATATTCAATAAAAATTTATTCAATTGATTATGTGGCTCAAAATCAAAGAAACTATTTGAGTGAGGTTTATACCTTCCCTTGTTATCCTTTGAACCATGCTTCTTACACGAGAGACTTGAATGGTGAGAAGAAATTGTCTTAGTCTCTGCTTCAACTTGCTCATCTCTCTTTGGAGAGGTCTTGCATTTCATGTACTCCTTTTTCTTTAGAAACCAAGTTGGTACCAATTCTGGATGAAAATCCCAGCAATTTTCCTCGTCATGTCCTCTCTTATGACAAAAATATCATGATACCCAAAAGATATCACTGGAAGACCATTCTCCCTTTTCGACATAGCCCAAACCTTGATATCGAGGTCTCTCCTTTGCCTCAATTGGATGGATAATGCCCTGATTGTTCACTCCAAAGCCTCCTCCCTTGTAACCCATATTGGACAAGAATGTTGTTCCTATGAATTTTCTATACTTCTCAAAGGCTGCAAAGATATTAAATCAACATTTTCATGTAAAGAAACTGCATGTAAATGCTTACCATTTTCCTCATATTTCAACTGAGGGACAAACGTGCTCTTAAACTCTTTCCTAATTCTTTAGGTGTCTTATTAGACTCCTGGTCTTTCTTCTTTCAGATCCTTGGACTTTGGCGCTGATAGAACCTCATCTACTTCATCATGCGGACAAAACGTGTAGACTTGGTCATCTTCCTTCTCTAAGGGGCTTTCTGCACCAGCCTCTTGTGAAAGGGTTGTTGTGGAAGATGATGATGATGAAGGTGAGGATGGAGGTGAAGAAGATAGTGGTTTTTCACCATTCCCTTTTAAAGGCTTGTCCTCATCTCCTCCTTTTGTTCTAGGAGAACCCTCTCCTTTTGAAGGCTTGGAGCTCTCACCCTGCAATCTTGAATTTCTTTCTTCATAGAGAACTTTCACCATGTGGATCATGTCAAAGAAAGCTTTTCTTAAAGCCTTCTCATACTCTAAAATATTATTATCTCCTCCATTAGACATGCTTACTGAAGCTTCAGGAACAAATTGAGGTGAAACTTGTGGTGGAGATTATGGCAAATGTGCTCTCCTTGACATTGTCCCAAATTGAGAACCTGTACCCACAATATTACCTTCTCCTCTCTTAAGCTTCAACCTTGCAAGCATCAGAAACACTTGCAAACAATTAAATCCTCATAGCAACAAAGAAAACTTATGCTCTGATACCAAACTTGATTTGTATATGAAACTGCTTAAGGATTATGTAAATTGCAATTTAATAAAATGAGTTTTTATGAATCTTCAAGTTGAATTCATACAAATATTAAAACATGAATCTAACTCATAAATTGCAGAAAATTGTAGAGAATACAACCATAATTATAACCACAAAAGAACAAGTGATGAAGGAGTTCACCCCTCCTGGGCTACATCTCTTGGTCCAACTTCCAATGCTTGGCTCTCTTTCATTATGTTGAAAGAATGTGATTACAATGAGTTATAGTGCTCAAATGGCTTCAAAACCTGCCCCAACATCTTCAGAGCTATCAAAAACCCCTGTCTAGCCTCTTTTTTCTCCCAAAAAGATGAAAAATAGATAAAGTTATGAGTTTTCCAAGTTTTTTTTCTAGTTGAACCATAATTTCTCCAAATCTGGCTAATTGTCCTACATTTTGACCCCATTTTTTGCTAACAGAGCAACAAATCAGTGCACCACCAGCGCAAATTATGGGACCATTAATTTCTCCATTAACTCCTGTACGCATCGGTGGTCACATGGGCGCTTGATGTGACCTCGGGCTGGCCCTTGCGGTCTAGCTCCCCTTCATATCGTCCCTTGGTCTCAGCACTATGGTTGCCTGACCAATGTTTAAGGTTGGGTGGCCGGGCTAAGCCCTGGCCCTCGGTCTTGCCCCTAGTCGTTGTGGGCACGATGACCGGGGCTGAGGCTAGCCCTTGGTCCCTTACCCCAATACCCTACCCCGTTAATGTTTAAATAAATATATGGTGGGTCCTTTAGTAAAAGGCCCACCTTTGACGCAATGGTGTATGTGGATATTTGTTGGTAAGAAGTTTCAGGTTCGATCCTTGTGGAGTGTAATTTGGACTTGCCCCAAAAATTCTGTGGCCACCGAGGTGCCACGTGGCAGTCAAAGAAAGCATGTTGAGACACGCTGATGATCATAACCTTAGTCTTGAATACGAATCTATATTGACTTGATGGTTTTCTTGCAAGCCTCACTTTGGTACTTTCTATTTCTATTTAGAAACTTCAAATATCTAGAAGAATAATTATGTTTCCCTCCTATTATTGGAATGACACTACTCTTTCAAAGGAAAACTGTCCAACCTACAGTTGGGTTCTGGCTGTCTTCCAATTATCACCTAGATCTGGAGAAAGAGAGAATACAATGTAATATTTAAATACATAAGCAGTCAGAAAACATGGCCTATTGGAATTATTATTTATGCCACTAGTTTTATTTTTGAATATGCTTATTAAATAATGTACCTTATGCAATAAGGCATAGGTCATGCCACAAAAAAAATAGGGGTGGAAAATAGGTTGTGCCGCAATCACAACAATGCAAAATCTGGGGAGAATAAAAAGTCCCTGCTCTCTAGATTCTCACTAAAAAATATAATCAAGGTCAACCTCCTCATGTGTTTAAGGAGTTTAGGGTTTTCAAAATAAGCCTAAAGAGAATTACAATGTGACAATATCGTAAATGCTTTAGCTAATTGGAATAGATTAGAATGTAGGGTTGATGTTTCTTTTGGAGCCTAAATTCATGCAATGTTCAGATTGCAAGTTGGCCTCCAACAATTATCAAAAATTTATGTTATGTTCCCATTGTAGTTTTTGATGCCTACTGCATGCATTCTAGGATTGATGGTCAACATGCTTCATACAAAACAAGAACCAAGGAGATAGTAACCATTGCACAAATTTACCCATATGTCCCTTATAACACTTTCTTCATCATAAGCTTGGTGAAGTCAATTGCATTTCCCCAAAACATCTCTATGGGAATCTTCCAAGCATTGTGGAGGAGGCATTTGAATGCAGTCCATATATAGAAGCATGCTTCAATTAACTTTAATGCAGTGACAAATGAACCAGCTTCAGCCCAACGAATTTTATATTGTATTTATTAAAGGATGGGTACTTCCATGAAGTCAGTTAAAGGTATCAATCAATAGTAAATAGGCAGAAACTCTTACAAGCCAATATTCCTGGTAATCTTCTCTATCTCCAACAAGAACATAAATTTCACATAAAACCAAAATACATTAAGTTTTGAAAAAACCATTCACATAGTTCTGCACATGTTTCGCTTTCAAGATAGCTCATTGTTTGCATTTTGTTCTATGTGGAGGGATGAGGTAACCCTCAGGGATGAGGTAATTTATATGCCCATCCAACCTATCCTCCACCCTCAATCCCAATGACATCCTGTTGTCCTAAAACTGAAAAATAGCACTGCTGTAGTAAAGATAAAACTGTTGTTTATGAAAAAATCAGCTTGCTGGAGTTTTCTGAGTGAAAAATCAGCAACTGTAATTTTTCCTTTTGCTGTCCCAAACTGCCCTTCAGCACTCAAGCTCTGATACCATGTAAAAATTTATGTTTTCCCACCCCAGTTTTCAGTTTCTCCTTATTTCTCCCATGTAGTTAAATGCCCATTCCCATAACCATACATTTAACAGACTGAAAAAAATAAATATTGCTGAAAACACAAATTCTGGAAATTTTTCAGAATGCTGGAAATTGCAGAATTAAAAATCAGCAATCAAAAACAGCGATTAAAACACATTAAAACACTGATATTTTTGGTCAACTTGACCCTGGAAAAACCCCCTACAACTCTTGGGGAAAACCAGTTTGAGAGCTCTTCTTTATTTCTGAAAATTGCCTTTTTACAGTGAGAATTATTCAGCAAAAAATCAGCAAACAAATTTACAACTTATCTCCTTTCCCGTGCCTCACAGCAATCTGGAAATTACAACAAACAAGACAACAATAAATGCTGTACGGCCTCCGTTTTGTGTGCAGAAAAATTAACAAACTGCTCCTCGATTTTTGTGCAAAAATCTGCCTTTCACTATGTGTTGAATCAGCTGTACAAATCTGCTCAACTGCTGCCTTGGAATGTGTGCCAAGCTGTTGTCTCCTTCTCCTCCCTGCTCAGAAATCTCTCTTGCTCTCTTGCTCTCCTTCTCCCAATCTGCTCATGAAAGAATGAATGACATTTTCCTCCTTTTCCTCCTTTAATATAATTCCAAGTGACTTTTGGGTGATCCAAGTGACTTTTGGGTGATCTCTAAATCCAATGGTTGAAATAGATTTAGATCAATGGCTGAGATTAGATGCTCATTTAAATCTCACTTTCTATTTTTTAATTCACCCCACTTTAATAAAGACCCACTTAGTCATTTATTTCCAAAGTCACTTTTCCTTTCTAATTTTTCATTGACTTTATAAAAGTTACTTTAAAATTAGACTTAGTAACTTTATCACTTAAAGTCACTTTTAAATTAGATTTAATTTTATAAAATTATAAAGTCACTTTAGGAGAAAAATTAAATTCTTTTGGACACTTTTCCCTAGGCCAAAGATCAAAGCCTAAGGGAAGCACCTGTCCTCCGGTACCAAATTTCAACACTCCCTCTTATCGAGGAAGGTGTTCCTCACCACACCCATCTTGTCTTTGAAGTAGACATGCTTGCCCCGTGGTAAGGCTTTGGTAAGGATATCTGCAACCTGCTCGTCAGTGGAAATATACTCAAGCTTCACAGCTCCCTTCTGAACATAGTCTCTGATGAAATGATATCTGATCCCGATATGCTTTGACCTGCCATGAAGTACTGGATTCTCCGTGAGTTTAATGCAACTCTGATTATCACAGTAAATCACTGAAGGTCTCAACAGCTGACCAAATAAGCCAAACAACATCTTGCGAAGCCAGATAGCCTCACAACTAGCTAGACTGGCTGCCATATACTCTGCTTCCGCTGAACTCAGTGCTACTGACTGCTGCTTCCGACTGAACCATGACACTACTACTGAACCCAACCCAAAACAGCACCCTGAAGTGCTCTTCCTATCAGAAGCATGACCTGCCCAATCAGAATCAGTGTATCCTGCCAATCTCACTCCATCTCCCTGCCTGTAGTCCATACCATAATCGACTGTCCCCTGCAAGTACCGCAAAATGTGTTTTGCAGCCACCCAGTGAACCTTCCTAGGCTCACACATAAACTGACTCATCGTGTTGACTGCAAAACAGATATCTGGTCTAGTGTTGACCAAATACATCAAGGAACCAATCAGCTGCCTGTACAATGTGGGATCCACCAACTCGGAATCTGAAGCATGAAGCTTCTTCCAGTTGGTGATCATCGGTGTCGACATGGGTCTACAATCCTCCATGTGGAATCTGCTAAGGATGTCCATAATATACTTCCCCTGCCCCAGGAAGAAATGCCCCTCCTCCTGCCACACCTCCAAACCCAAAAAGTAATGCATCAAGCCGATGTCCTTCATCTCAAACTCCGCCGCAAGATCTCTCTTGCAGTGCTCTATGAGTTTCTCTGCACCTGTAATGATCAAGTCATCCACATACAGCACCAGAATGAGAGGCTCCTCACCAATCACAATAAAGTAAAGGTTCGGATCTGCCTCACTCTTTGTGAAACCCATCCCCTGCAAATATGTATCTATCCTGGAGTACCAAGCTCTGGGAGCTTGCTTCAGGCCATAAAGGGCCTTCTTCAGTCTGCACACATGGGACTCCTTCCCATGCACCTCAAAGCCCTGTGGCTGCTCAATGTACACCTCCTCCTGTATGAAGCCATTGAGAAATGCGGTCTTCACATCCATCTGGTGGATCTTCCAACCCATCTCTGCTGCTATCGATATGATGGAGCGGATCGAAGTATATCGAGCCACGGGAGCGAAGGTCTCCTCATAATCAACTCCCTCTACCTGGGAGAACCCTCTAGCTACAAACCTCGCTTTGAATTTCTCAATGTTGCCATCTGCAGCATGCTTTACCTTGTAAAGCCATCTGGAAGTAACCACAGATTTGCCCTCAGGCCTCGGCACCACCTCCCAAACATCATTCTTCATGATAGAAGAATACTCCTCCTGCATGGCCTCTCTCTAGACCTGCTGGCTAGCTGCCTCCTCATAGCTAGAAGGCTCAGAGTCAAGGATGCTGGTAACCATCGCCATATAGCTACAAAACCTCTCAGGTGGTCTACTCTCTCTGACCGGCCTCTTCGGCTCAGCAACAGATGTGGCATCTCTCAAGGTGTCCTGAAGCCACTTGGGCTTCCTCTTCCCTGAGCATGTTTCTCCCATAGGAGAATGAAACTCCTCCTCCTCATCACCATCAGTAGCCTGAACTCCTGAATGTCTGTCTGTTGTCCTCCTGCCTGCACCTGAACCTGTAGAGGCTGAGGTACCGTGTGAACTGTCCATCAGTGGACTCCCTAGTGAACTGCTCTGTGAACTGCTCTGCATGCTACCCCGAGCACCACCCCTCTGGCTCGGCGAGCCACTGCTCACTGATGGACCTGAAATCCTTATGGATGTACCTCCGGATCCTCCTGATCCCTGCCCACTGGATCCCTGTGACTGACTCAACTGCTGCTGAGGGTCTGGCTGATCCAGATACTCTAACTCTCGTGACCTCCTAAAGGCCCTGTCCTCCTCGAACTTCACATCCCGTCTGACAACAACTCTCCTCTGTGCAGGGATGTAAATCCGAAAGGCCTTTGAGGTCTCACTGTAGCCCACAAAGATACCCTTCTCTGCGGTGGGCTCTAGTTTGGTCCTCTTCTCCTTGGTTATATAGGAGTATGTGATGCACCCAAAGATATGAAGATGACCAATATCAGGCTTCTTCCCAGAAAAAGCCTCCTCCGGAGTCATGTGCCCCAAGGCACGATGCAGACTCCTGTTCTGCAAGTAAACAACTGTGTTGTAGGCCTCTTCCCACAAGAACAATGGAAACCCCTGATCATGTAACATAGCTTTGGCAGCCCTTATGATGGATCTGTTCTTCCTCTCCGCAACCCCGTTCTGCTGGGGGTTGTAAGGAACAGTGAACTCCCTCCTAATGCCTGCCTCTGCACAATAGTCAACAAACTCTCCAAGGATGTACTCTCCTCCATTGTCCGACCTCAGGGACTTGATCTTCCGACCTGTCTGTGTCTCCACAAGAGCTTTGAACTCCTGAAACCGCTTGAAGACCTCACTCTTGGTCTTCAAGAAATAAATCCAGGTCCTCCTGGAGTGATCATCAATGAATAAAACATAGTACTCATATCCACTCAAGGAAACATGAGACATCCGACTGCTCACATCAGAATGAATCAAATCAAGTATCCCCGTCGCTCTGCTATCACTGCTGGGAAAAGGGGATTTGGCAAACTTGCCCATTGCACAACCTCTGCAAGTATCAAAGTGATCAGTACTGAAATCTGGCACACCTGTAGTGATCTCCCGCAATGTCCTCAAGGCTCCATGATACATATGTCCCATCCTGCGGTGCCAAATCTCACACAGCTCAGAACTGCTAGCTCTGTTGTCGGTACTACTGCTCAATGCCAAAAGGGGCTGAAATGCAAACTTGTACACCTTTGCATGGCGTACACCTATCACTCTAGCTGAATCAGCTGGAGCGCCCCTGGGATACATCAACACCTGTCCTCCCCTGAACAGTACCTCATATCCTCTGTCCTCCAAAGTTGAGACGGATATGAGGTTCTTCCTCAACCCTGGCACATAAAGAACATTTGACACTTTCAAGGGAGGTTTGGACTCCCTCTGAAATGTCACTGTCCCCACCCCAACTTCTCTAACAACTCTGTCATCACCGAGTACTACCTCAATATCAGTGCCACTCTCTGAAAGCTCTGAGAAGTACTCCCGGACTTCTGTCATGTGACGTGAAGCCCCACTGTCCACATACCAGATACTTGTAGATGCTCCGCTAATCGAGGGAAAAGCATGCTCCCTCTGAACCTGTGTGGCAGGTGATCCTGCACTAGAGGACTCACATGTAGTGAACGCAAACTCCCAGTCAAAACGACTTGCAAAGTCCTCAATCTCAGCTGAAGCTGCCACATCCTGGTTCTTCCCCTTCTTCTTCTTCTTCTCTGGACACACAACTGCATAGTGTCCCATCTTTTGACAATTCCAACACTTCACCTTGGAATAGTCCTTCTGTGTGTTCCCCTGTTTACCTTTACCTTTGCCTTTGCCCCCACCACTACTTGTGGAAGCCTGCTTCTTCCCTTTGCCTTTCTTGCCTCCTTCCACCAGTGCTACATCCTCATCCTGCTCAATTGGCTTGGCTGCCCCAAGCTGACCTTTCCTGATCTCTGTCTGAATGCAATCATCCAAAAACCTCTCCCATGTGGGAAGGGTCTCACGTGCACAAACCCCATCAGCAAAGTTCAACCATGAATGGGGGAGGCCATTCACTGCAATCCGCACCAACTCAGTGGGTGGAATGGCCTCTCCAATCACTGCCAACCCATCTCTCACATTAGTAATCTTTGTGAGATATCCAGCTGCACTATCATTACCCATCTTAATGTTTTTCAGCTTCTCCTTCAGGACCATCTTCCGGTTCTCATTGGTACTCTGGTAGAGATTGGACAATGCTATCCACATCTCATGGGCATTGCTCTTTCTTCTCAGATGAGGAATGCAATGGTCTTTGATTTCATCTAGAATCAGCCTCTTACCCTTATTGTTCTTCTTTTTATACTCGGCTAACTGAGTAACATCAGTGGACACAACAATAGGGTTCTGTGCGGTATGCACCATGATATCCTAGACTTCTGCCTCCTCAAAGATACTCTGCATTCTCTCCTTCCAAACGCTGTAATTTATATGCCCATCCAACCTATCCTCCACCCTCAATCCCAATAACATCCTGCTATCCTAAAACTGAAAAATAGCACTGCTGTAGTAAAGATAAAACTGTTGTTTATGAAAAAATCAGCTTGCTGGAGTTTTCTGAGTGAAAAATCAGCAACTGTAATTTTTCCTTTTGCTGTCCCAAACTGCCCTTCAGCACTCAAGCTCTGATACCATGTAAAAATTTCTGTTTTCCCACCCCGGTTTTCAGTTTCTCCTTATTTCTCCCATTTAGTTAAATGCCCATTCCCATAACCATACATTTAACAGACTGAAAAAAATAAATATTGCTGAAAACACAAATTCTAGAAATTTTTCAGAATGCTGGAAATTGCAGAATTAAAAATCAGCAATCAAAAACAGCCATTAAAACACATTAAAACACTGATATTTTTGGTCAACTTGACCTTGGAAAAACCCCCTACAACTCTTGGGGAAAACCAGTTTGAGAGATCTTCTTTATTTATAAAAATTCCCTTTTTACAGTGAGAATTATTCAGCAAAAAATCAGCAAACAAATTTACAACTTATCTCCTTTCCCGTGCCTCACAACAATCTGGAAATTACAGCAAATAGGACAGCAATAAATGCTATACGGCCTCCATTTTGTGTGCAGAAAAATCAGCAAACTGCTCCTCGATTTTTGTGAAAAAATCTGCCTTTCACTATGTGCTGAATCAGTTGTACAAATCTGCTCAACTGCTGCCTTGGAATGTGTGCCAAGCTACTGTCTCCTTCTCCTCCCTGCTCAGAAATCTCTCTTGCTCTCCTGCTCTCCTTCTCCCAATCTGCTCATGAAAGAATGAATGACATTTTCCTCCTTTTCCTCCTTTAATATAACTCCAAGTGACTTTTGGGTGATCTCTAAATCCAATGGCTGAAATAGATTTAGATCAATGGCTGAGATTAGATGCTCATTTAAATCTCACTTTCTATTTTTTAATTCACCCCACTTTAATAAAGACCCACTTAGTCATTTATTTCCAAAGTCACTTTTCCTTTTTAATTTTTCAATGACTTTATAAAAGTTACTTTAAAATTAGACTTAGTAACTTTATCACTTAAAGTCACTTTTAAATTAGATTTAATTTTATAAAATTATAAAGTCACTTTAGGAGAAAAATTAAATTCTTTTGGACACTTTTCCCTAGGCCAAAGATCAAAGCCTAAGGGAACCACCTGTCCTCCGGTACCAAATTTCAACATATTCCTGGTAATCTACTATATCTCCAACAAGAACATAACTTTCACATAAAACCAAAATACATTAAGTTTTGAAAAAACCATTCACATAGTTCTGCACATGTTTCGCTTTCAAGATAGCTCATTGTTTGCATTTTGTTCTATGTGGAGGGATGAGGTAACCCTCAGATCTTGCTCAAGGACACTTCAAGATGTCCAATCTTTAGATCCCATAGCTTATTTAGGATCTATCTAAGTTTTAGGAGCTTGTGGGAGGAAGCTATGTTGTCCATTTTACATGCCTTTTCACTTTATTTCTTTTTATTCTCTATTGTTTGTAAATATTTTCCTATAAATATAAAACATATTTTATTCAAAAGAAAGAAGAAGAATAGATAAAAATCTATCATTGAATTCATTAGAACAAAGTTTGGCTTTGATTGTCTATATACAAGGTCACTGTAAACCACAAGGAGAAAGCTCAGAGAGGCAAGATGCTAAAGAAAATGTGTTCAATGTAGAGGTATGAATATATAGGCAAAGGAAATCTCTCTGGAGTCTGTTAGCAGAAAGACAATGTCCAAGGAGTCAAGTTGATCTGTAAATGTAATATGCCTATGGCCCCTCCATTTCACCAACAAGGATCCTTTGTGGAATTAATAAATTCCACTGGTGTCTCTGCAATTCCCTTTATGACAGATTACAACAATGCATATAAATTCTTTAACAATAACCTTTGTCTCTGTGTTATGCTTTCAATTATTTATTTTATGTGTGGCCTATCCAAAGAACCTAGTTTCTAATACATTGATTTCCAACTATTAAATAAGGTTATTTCATTTCAAAACATTCCCAACACTTCTATGCTCATTAATAAAACAAAAGAACAACTATATATATTGTTCGATCAGACACACATCACAGTGAGCATTATCCTTCAAGGAAACGCTGAATTTATGGTTCTTAATTTGAAGAGAAGGAAATGGGGATTTAAATATGCACTTGGTTTGAAATATGGTATCCAACCACCAATGCTGCATTAAATAAGAATAGAAGCACCCCAGCATTAAATAAGAATTGTAGCACTTTCCTCAAGTTTCAACATCAACATCACCAAGCATTGATACATTTATATATTCAGATGAGGGCCAACAATTTAAATGGGAGTATCTACAGACCATCTCATTTTCTGCCCTCCATCTCAAAAATTAACAAAGTATTGAGCAAGTATTTGTTTACAAAGGAAAAGATATGAAGTGACATACATATACCGATTTTTTATGTATACTTGTTTTTCAATTTACCATAGTACGCATTCTCTAAAGACTGCCTGGTCCTGCATATGTTCAATTTCAGAATAGGGGTCCAAAAAAATAATAATTTTCAGTGCAGAAATGATATATGGAGAATTACATAGCTTGAAAGACATCCATAATACATATACATTGAACAAATGGGTATATCGCTCACATGGTTAGTCACAGAATTAAGAATACTTGGATGCAGCTAATCTGTGGGTGGGTGAGATAAAATCTAATGCTTGTGAGTAGATGAAGAAAATGTTGTCATAAAATAGAATACACCCTAAGGAAAGACAGAGAAAGAAATTTGTTGTGTGAAATGAGGATGGTAGAATTTAATACTATAATGCTTTTGAAACCCGAGAGATTACTTCTGAGCATGCAATGTGAATAACACTATGATGCTTTTGAAACCCAAGAGATTACTTCTGAGCATGCAATGTGAACAATGCTAGTCTAGTTTAGTCATCCCATTACATAGCACTCAAAAAACATTCAATGATGTTGCCCAAAATTGTTCCTCTTATGATTGTGATTCTATTGAGTACTACAGTCTATCGTTGAATGGGAGGATTGCATACTAGGTAAGGAGACAATTAATCACTCTACCCTAAACTTTTCCAATTTGCGTAGACACAAAGAAGATTACAAGATAGACACTAGCTTAAGTAGATGGTATTCCAATGACAAGTCAACTTGGTGAATAGAAAGTGCACTTTCCCCTAAAATTGATCCATCACTTCTAACGTCGATGACTGAAATGACCACCAACATAAGCTTCAGCCCATTCATCAACGAAGGGTTCTAAACCCTCACATTAAAAATAGAATGAGCTTACATCTAACAAAATATCATTATTTGATATCAAGCAGTAAATATGTCCAAAATCAAAAGAACATTACTCAAAACGAATTTGACCCATGTATTAGACAACTATTTATGAAAATACGCAGATACATAGCAACGAAGCTATGGTGATCATATCTTTGGTACCAAACCAAAAACCCAGTAAAATGGCTAAGAAACAAAAACCACACTGATGGAGATCATTGTAATTTATAAAATTACAATCAGCAAGGCTCGACTCGTAATGAAATAGCCATCTGACTGCCAGTAATCCTTTGGAATTTCAAACCATAAACATATTTTCCTACCCCAGTAAACCACCTGAGCTTTTGAAATGTATATATGGTAGATAAATGAGTTATATTTTGCTTAATTTCTACATATCTTGAAGATTTGTTTCATGGAAACCGGAGAGTTTTACTCCTTACATTTGTGGAGAGTTTGATTCCATAAAAACACTACGCACATCGCTCTCTCCAGTCACTAACATTGTTACTGAAGTGATTCCTTACTCCCAACAAAAATAAGGTTGACCAATTGAACCATAAACCTAACCAGCTGAGTTAGGGACTGCCAATGACCGCCCAACCATAGATTGGGCTGCACTGTAAGCTTTCTTGCAGCCCAGTCACTCCCATGCCAGACTCTAGAGCATGAGGAGGCTACTTAAAGGATGAAGTACTTGCTCCTATTCTACTTGCAATTTCCAACCCATTTTCCTGCGTACCTGCTTCTCACCCTCTTCATGACATGCTACCTTAAACAGAGTACTGTCATTCACAGACTTTAAGTTCTCCTGCTCCTTGTCGGTGCGCTCTTCCTTTTGAAAGATGCCTCGAATTGTTTCCCCCTTTCCCAGGTATAATCAGGGTCTAATAAAAAAAAATCTCCCTCTGGCCCAAAGTTACCGAGCCAATCAATTGTTTCCAAGCTATCCATCTTGTTCCATATTTTTTTGTGTTACTTGACCTTGTCACTGCTAAAAAATTTGATTCTCTGCTTGCCAAGTATTGCAAGCCAATCTCTGTGATGCCACCTACCAGCCTTCATGGTTGTCATAAGCAACAAAATCCCAAGTAGTTTACCTCCTCATCTCTGGAAGTCCATGTCACCAACTTAGCTGTAATATTCCTAATTAGATATGGCTAATTGGAATATTCGATTTTGCACAATTTTGCCTTCTATAGTTAGTTATGAATAAAAAGGTGAGTAAAGGGTGACATAAATCACTTTTAGAATAAATTCACTCCCTATTAGCACAACGTTGTGACTTAAAGGTAAGACAAGGGGGCCAAAGGGGGACGCAGAGATGGAGCCCACGCAGACACTTGGAGGGACTGCGCAGAAGGAAAGAAACACGTGGAAAGAGAGGAATTACGTTGGAGGAGGTGGGCCTTGGGATTGAGAGAGGCAAACGCTATAAAGGAGAGAGGAGCCTCCTCATTTTGGCATCCAATTATGTGCATTTGAGCTGGTCACATCGACTTAGAGCACGTTGGCTGTTTAGCTAGTCTGCAACACTGTTTAGTGCATTGAGTGTCTCCATTCGAAGATCTCACCCTTAGCCCCAGGGGACTTCGAGTGCCTGCTCAGGCAAGGTATTTACATCAGTATTTTTGCAGTAGTTTTAGAAGCATTTTGGCAGGAGGATTGAGCATCTTGGATGACTGCGCAACACTGAGAGGAATGACGCAGTTCTTTCTAGCAGGAGTTTTAGATTGGGGTTTTGCAAGAGGATTTGTGTTGGGTGATTGAGCAGGGGACCAACCCTTGCATATTGGAGGATTTTTGCAGAGTTTAAGGCAAAGTTCTAGAGGGGTTTCTTCAGTGGCAGCGCAGAGCATTGAGGGACTGCGCAGATCACCAAGGGGGGGTGATTTTCGGAGGTCGGCCATTTCAGAAAAGCTTTCTGGGTTTTTCTGGGTTTCTTGAGTAGAGTCCAATTCCAGAGTTTTAGCCTTTTTTGAGTAGGGGAACAACCCCTAATCCTCATTTTATTTCTAGTAGCAACAGTAGCACGACAGTTTCCTAGCAGCTGGGACGCAGTTTAAAGAGAAGCCATTCCTTTGCTATTCTGAGTGTATTTCTTCACTTGCCTTGTGCAAGTTGAGGTGCCATCTTCCTGATCACCTCCTGTACTCATTATTCTACTCAGTATAATAAAATGACTTAGCATTTCTTGCTGCATTTCTTGAGTATCTGTTTATATTTCATATATACATTATTGTTGTTGCACTACTATTATTTTATCTCTGTGATATTCTCGGCTATTATACCACTTGTACATTTTTTTGGTTGATATTTTGCTGGGGTTTGAGGAATATTCCGGGTTAGGGATATTACAGTGGTATCAGAGCATAGATCTGGCTCAGCCTGTGGAGCTAGCAGTCTATGACACCAAGGGAGAAACCCTACATCTGTTACAGGGTAGGAAATACAGAGACACTAGACGTAGGTTGGAGAATACCTATGGGGAGGGAGACTGTGTTCCTATGGTGGACGCAGAACAGGAGGAGCCTGTGGTGGACGCAGAATAGAAATGGCCTATGGTGGACGCAGAGCAGATGGCAGACAAGGACGGGAATAGATTTTGCGGATATGCTCCTCAAATCAGTGCAGGATCTGTCAAGGCAGATTGAGGTGATGGGACAAAGATTCACAGCAGTAGAGGCTCAACAGCGTGAGAGCCCACGGGTTTTCTAGGTTGGTGAGGGATCATGTGCATCCAACCATTTGCCAAAGCAGCGTGATACTACCCAACAGGTGGCCTCACATGCCCCTACACGCTCTACCATTCCCACCTTCTTAGGCGCAGACACGGGGGCTGGAGCCCAGCAGGAGAGCTTGATCATATGGGCGATTATTTTGCAGAGTACCACGCCTATGGGCAGGAGTTCAGGGAGGCTCTCTCATTCAGGGACTTTGTTCAGCTCTAGCGGGATAGTAGACCCGACGACCATCACAGAGGATGCCGGCATTATCATGATGGTGACACCCATCGTGCTGCTAGTAGATTCTACTTGCCCATGTTTGATGGTTCATCAAAAAGCTCGGAAAGGTCTTGGGTGGAGAAGCTGGACATCTATTTCCTGCTTAACCAGATGTTAGAGGAAAAGGCCATCAAGGTGGCGACATTACATTTAGATGGCGAGGCCTAGGATTGGTGGTTCCATGGGATGGGTACACTCGGGCATTCCACAATGACGACGTATGCCGAGTTCACCAGGAGATTAGAGAGGTTTGACCAAAGGGATCCAGAACAACACTTTGTTGAGCTGATGAGGCTCAAACAGACAGGGAGCCCAGAGACCTACATTATGGACTTTTTGAGGGTTTCAGTGATGGTGCCAGATCATCCACGACACGGAGGATCTACATGTATGTTGAGGGGTTAGCAGAGCCACTTCGGGGTCTAGTCAGATCCGCTAGACCAAACACACTTCAGGATGCTATTAGCAGGACCCAGGACTTACAAGATGTCTTACCCAGGACTCGCACACCTTACCCCCAGCGACAGGCTTTCCAGCCTTAGGGGAAGGATGTGAGGATTTCACCTCCGAAGGGGAATCTAGGACGAGTACAGATTGACGATGATGCTAGGAGGGAGTTGAAGAAGAAGTAGTTGTGCTTCACCTGTCAAGAGTCGTGGGCACCAGGACATAGATGTGCTGCTGGAAAAACACATTTTATTAAGGTCTTCTCCGAGAGCAGTGGGGAAGAGGATGAGGAGGATGATGTGGAGGCAGGAGATAGTCATCCAGTGCAGGGTCCCTTGCCACCTCCACCAGCAGCAACAAGTGGTGTAGCTTTTGCACCCACCGGAGGAGCCCTTGCAACATTGCGAGGCGTTCCCAAGTATTTGATGCTGCGCATATAGGGGACAGTACGTGGCCAGTGAGTATCAGTTTTGGTTGACAGTGGGGCAACCCACAACTTCATCGATGCCCAGATGGTTGAGCAGAGAGGTATACAGACCGAGAGCTTCGATGGGTTTTCAATTTTGGTCCCAGGAGATCATACCATGATGTGTGCTCATTATGTTCTAGAGCTATCAGTGACGATGGGCACCTATACATTGACTGATCGCTTTTTCGTGGTCGATATTCCGGACACCAACATGATACAGGGTGTTCAGTGGCTTATCACTCTAGGGAAGGTCACGACAGATTGGAAGGCCCTAGAGATGGAGTGGGATGATGAGAAGACAGGGAGGCATGAGAATATATGGGGACAACAGATATATCTGCCTCAGTTTGTTTCAGGTCATCGGATGGAGGCAGTCTTCCGGAAGGGAGACATAGAGTGGGCAGTGGAGCTGCATGCATTAGAGGCAGGGACTATAGGGTAGATAGTACATCCAGAGATATAGTCCATCCTCAACCGATATGCCATAGTGTTTGGGGAGATTCTGCCGGGACAGCCACCAGACCGGGGGTTTGAGCACACCATTGAGCTTGAGCAGGGCATACAGGCATTGATTACTACCCCCTATAGGCATCCCAAGGTCTATCGGGATGAGATTGAGCGGGCCATTCAGGAGTCGCTGGCTCTTGGGCACATTCGGCCGAGCACGAGTCCTTTTGCTTCTTCTGTGGTGTTGGTGAGGAAGAAGGATGGCACATTGAGGATGTGCATTGACTACAGGGCCCTGAACAAGAAGAAACTGAAGAACAGGTACCCCATACCCAGGGTCGATGAGTTGATGGATGAGTTGAGAGGAGCACGGTTCTTCTTAAAGATTGATTTGAGATCTGGGTACCATCAAATTTGCGTGAGGGAGCAGGACATTCCCAAGACTGCCTTCAAGTGTCATTATGGGAACTTTGAGTTCTTGGTGATGCCCTTTGGGCTAACCAACGCCCCCGCTACATTTCAGTCCTGCATGAATCACATCTTCCACAGTCATTTGAGGAAGTTTGTGTTGGTTTTCTTTGACAATATCCTCATTTACAGCAGGACTTGGGAGGAGCATCTCCAACACATTGAGATAGCGTTGCGCATCTTGCAGGAGCAGCAGTTCTACGCCAAGCTCTCCAAGTGTGATTTTGGGTTGACGGAGATGTTTTACTTGGGACACATCATAGGGGTTGACGGAGTGAGGGTCCACGAGGAGAAGATCAGGGCCATCAGAGATTGACCGAAGCCGAGGAACATGACAAAACTTCAGGGATTCATTGGCATTTGTACTTACTACCGGAAGTTTGTCAAGAGTTTCTCACAGCTTGCTGCACCCCTGACAAATCTGATGAGGAAGGGGGCATTCAGCAGGTCGGATACAATGCAATGAGTCTTTGACAAGCTCAAGCAGATTATGAGTAGCTGACCAATGCTTGCATTGCCAGATTTCACGGAGGCATTTGTTTTGGAGTGTGATGCGTTGGGAGAGGGGATCGACGCAGTATTGATGCAGGGATGTCACCCTATAGCCTATGAGAGCCAGAAGCTCCTTCCGCACGAGAGGTTGTATCCTATATACTACAAGGAGATGCTGGCCATCATGCATGCATTGGCCAAGTTCCGGCAGTATTTAGTGGGTAATAGGTTCAGGGTGAGGACTAATCACAACAATCTCAGGTTCTTTTTGGAGTAGAAGCAGCTACAAGAGAGGCAACAGAAGTGGATCAGTAATCTCTAAGCATATGACTTTGACATTGAGTATGTCAAGGGTAAGAACAAAGTGGTAACAGATGCCCTTTCACGTAGACCAACCACGTTGTCTCTTATGAGCTTGGACACAGACTGGAGGGCTCAACTTTTAGTAGAGTACTCCAAGGACAGGGTTTCATGTGAAGTTCTGGATGGGCAGATGGCGGATGACAAGTATAGGGTGGCCGATGAGATCATCTACTACAGGGACACGATCTTCTTGACTGAGGGATCTCAGCTCAAAAGGAAGATACTTTAGGCTTCACATGATTCATCATTGGTCGGCCATCAGGGGTTTACCAAAACCTATAGGGCCATTAGAGAGAGGTTCTCTTGGAAGGGCCTCAAGGAGGACGTACTCCAGCATATCTGGGAGTGCAATGTTTGCCATAGGAACAAGGGGGAGATGAGCCATCCCGCAAGTTTATTGCAGCCATTTCCCATTCTGGAGGGGAAATGGGAGTGTATTTCGATGGACTTCATCACAGGGTTGCCCGCGGTACAGGGCAAGGATTGTATCTTTGTCATCGTTGATCGACTGACAAAGTATGCACATTTTTTTTCCATATCCGCACACTACACAAAAACAAAGGTGGCCAAGCTGTTCTTCAGAGAGGTCTTCAGGCTACATGGTCTTCCTAAGACCATCGTCAGTGACAAGGACAACCGTTTCATCGACAGGTTTTGGCAAGAGCTTTTCCAGTTGGTGGGGGCGAAGTTGACACCGAGTACCAATTATCACCCACAGATGAACGGGCAGACAGAGATAGTTAACAAGTGGCTGGAGGGCTACTTGCGTAAATATGTCAGTGGGCAGCAGCGAGCATGGTTGAGATGGCTGCATATGGGGGAGTACTGCTACAACACTACACATCACATGTCCATTGGTATGTCAACATTCTATGCTTTGTATGGATATCATCCTTTGTCTTTTGCTGACGTGATGTTTGGTGAAAGCAAGGCTCCGAGAGCCAAGATTTGGATCCAAGAGAGTCAGGATATTCTTCGAGCTCTCAAGGACAATATGGCTATAGCGCAGAACCAATAAAAGCTATATGCTGATAGGGGTAGGGTGGAGAGACAGTTTTAGGTAGGGAACTTGGTCTACCTATGATTACAGCCATACCGATAGTCATCACTGAAGCAGAAGGGGGCTGAGAAGCTCAAGCCCCGCTTTTATGGACCATACAGGGTGATACGCAGGATTGGACAGGTTGCATATGAGTTGGAGCTGCCCCAAGGAAAGAAGATTCATAATGTTTTTCATGTATCATGCCTGAAGAAGGCATTGGGGCAGCAGGTGACAGTGACAGATGAGCTACCACCCATAGATGATGAGGGGCATTTGGTGTTGAAGCCAGAGGCTATTATTGATACTAGGGAGAGGCAGCTGCGGAGCAGGACGGTCCGGGAATTCTTAGTAAGGTGGAAGAATTTACTGGATGAGGATGCCACTTGGGAGAGTGAGAAAATTTTACAGCATCCATCACTTTAGTTGCTTGAGGACAAGCAAAATTTTGCCGGGGGAGACTGTAATATTCCTAATTAGCTATGGCTAATTGGAATATTCGATTTTGCAAAATTTTGCCTTCTATAGTTAGTTATGAATAAAAAGGTGAGTAAAGGGTGACATAACTCACTTTTAGAATAAAGTCACTCCCTAGTAGCACAACATTGTGACTTAAAGGTAACCCAAGGGGGCCAAAGGGGGACGCAGAGATGGAGCCCATGTAGACACTTGGAGGGACTGCACAAAAGGAAAGAAACACATGGCAAGAGAGGAATTACCTTGAAGGAGGTGGGCCTTGGGATTGAGAGAGGCAAACACTATAAAGGAGAGGGGAGCCTCCTCATTTTGGCATCCGATTATGTGCATTTGAGCTAGTCACATTGACTTAGAGCACACTAGCTATTTAGCTAGTCTGTAGCACTGTTTAGTGTATCGAGTGTCTCCGTTCAGATATCTCACCCTTAGCCTCGGGGGACTTTGAATGCCTGATCGGGAAAGGCATTTCCATCAATATTTTTGCAGTAGTTTCAATAGCATTTTGGTAGGAGGATTGAGCATCTTGGATGACTGCGCAACACTGAGAGGAATGACGCAGTTCTTTCTAGCAGGAGTTTTGGATTGGGGTTTTGTAGGAGGATTTGTGTTGGGTGATTGAGCAGGGGACTAGCCCTTGCATATTGGAGGATTTTGGTAGAATTTCAGGTAGAGTTCTAGAGGGGTTTCTTCAGTGGCAGCACAGAGCATTGAGGGACTGCGCAGATCCCCAAGGGGGGGGTGATTTTAGTAGGTCCGCCATTTCAGAAAATCTTTCTGGGTTTTTCTGGGTTTCTTGAGTAGAGTCCAATTCTAGAGTTTTATCCTCTTCTGAGTAGGGGAATAGCCCCTAATCCTCATTTTATTTCTAGCAACAACAGCAGCACAACAGTTTCCCAGCAGCTGGGATGCAGTTCAGAGAGAAGCCATTCCTTTGCTATTTTGAGTGTATTTCTTCACTTACCTTGTGCAAGTTGAGGTGCCATCTTCTTGATCACCTCCTGTACTCATTCTTCCACTCAATATAATAAAATGGCTTAGCATTTCTCGCTGCATTTCTTGAGTATCTGTTTATATTTCATATATACATTATTGTTGTTGCACTACTGTTATTTATCTCTGTGATATTCTCGGCTACTATACCACTTGTACGTTTTTCTGGTTGAGATTTTGCTGGGGTTTGAGGAATATTCTGGGTTAGGGATATTACATTAGCCTTTTTATTTACTTAAATTTATAATGCTTAAAGCAAGTAGGAAATGTATTGAGTTATTGTTACACTAAAAAATGTAACCATGACTATTTACAGTTAGGATGACTCTATCAACAGTCATACTACCCTCTTAGGCAAGTCTTATGCCTCTGCTCTCCATGTCAAACTCCAAAAAAGAGAGAAAGTCTTTCTAAATGTATTTATCTCTGGGGATGCAGGTTCTCTCAACCTTACCTGCGGGGACGCACCCAATGTTCACAAAAGCTGCGTCTTTGGACGCTCTGTATGTAAAGGTGCAGGTGCGTCCCCCTGAAAAGGTTAAAATGCGCAAGTTTCATCTTTAAAAAGTCACTTGTGGTTATTTCTAGAGCATTCTAGAAGGTTGTTCGACGTGTATTGAGCGCCTCCAGATGGTTCATGCACTCCTACCAAAGAGGAACTTATCCCATCAATAGGGGAGCTATCCCAACCAAAGAGGGGATCATCCCATTGATGGTGGACCTGATTAACTTCCTCTTGAACACTATAAATATAGGCATTGGGCCAGAAGGAGAGAGGTTGAAAGCTACACATTTCTAAGGGTAAATGCTACAGGAATTAGGACTCCCATTTAGAAGCTTGTGAGGAGAGATTGCCATCTTTGCTTGTTCTATTTGGAAGTGGGTGAGCTTTGTCAAAGTAAAGGAAGACTCTTGTGGACCCTGGAAGGAGCTTGCACAACACCAAGGCTCAGGTTGTAATGGTTCCTTTTGATTACCTTTAATGCAAATTGGTCCATTCTTCTCAATAACTTGTTGTTTGTGAGTTATTTCATGTACTCCTTGGTCTATATGTTGAATATGCTTTGTTTTATGTTATAATCAGGTGCTATTTAATTGTTTGACTGTTGGTGATTGCAGGTTTTGGAGAAAAGGAGGAGCTCATCCAGATCAACAAAGCTTGGACTTCTACAACAGCGTTTGGACAAAGGTAAGAACAAAACACTTAATTTCTCATATTATAATGCATGTTTAGAGAAGGATAGCTCTAGTTTGTTTTGTTTGTCATTAGAATGTCTTAGACTTCTAGGAAGGTCGGTTGTGTCCGCACTTTTGACTGATTCCGTGTGACAAATTGGCGACTCCACTGGGGACTACAACAACCCCTCTAGACTACAACCTTCTTTTGGGTCGAAGTTGGTCATATGCTATGACAGCGGTCGTTTCATCGGTCTTCAGAGTAATTAAGTTTCCACATAATGGTAAGATCGTGACTATTGATCAGCTGACATACTTTTCATCCGACCCAGCCTCTTCAGAGAGTATCCAGCATGTCGGTAAGACGACAATCCCTTATAGGGACGTTGGTGTAGGTTTAGTTAAAGATTCCGGTTTACTGGGAACTTTTCCTCTCCCTCCACTCAGCGTAGAATCTTCATTTGCAACAATTCATATGATTACATCAGAAAACATTATTTATGATGATCCTTGGATTGTCCCATTTGACTCTGACATAGACTCATTTGGTGATGCTATGCCCTTGAGTCCATATGAAATTGCTTATATAGCTCTCATGTCTTTTACCGACTCTCATTCAACCGAGATCGACCAAATGAATGTGGTCAGTGAAGAATCACTTTTCACCTCAACCTTAGAACGGATAGCATTTCCCGAAGTCGTGTCATCTGACGAACAACTTCGCGAAATCCTAAGTGTAGATGATCTACCATGGGAGGATCTGTTACACTAAAAAATGTCACCTTGACTACTTACAGTTAGTATGGCTCAAATCAACAGTCATGCTACCCCTTTTAGGCAAGTCTCATGCCTCTGTTATCCATCTCAAACTCAAAGAAGAGAGAAAGTCTTGTAAAAACTATGTTTATCTCTGGGGTCGCAGGTTCTCTCTAGCCTTACCTGCGGGGACGCTGACCATGTTCACAAAAGCTGCGTCCATGGACGCTCTGTATGTTAAGGGACAGGTGCGTCCTTCTGTAAAAGGCAAAATGCGCGAGTTTCATCTTGAAAAAGTTACTTGTGGTTACTTCTAGAACATTCTAGAGGTCGGTTTGATGAAATGGATGCGCCTCCAGTTGGTTCATGTATCTCTATTAAGAGGGAACTTATCCCATCAATAAGGGAGCTATCCCACCCAAAGAGGGGGATGATCCCATTGATGGTGGACCTGAATAACCTCTTTACAGCACTATAAATAAAGACATTGAGCCAGAGGGAGGAGAGGTTGGAGCTATACATTTTCTTTGGGTAAATGCTGCAGGATTTAGGTCTTCCATTAGAGCCTTTGTGAGGAGAGATTGTCTTCATTTGATTCTACTTGGAAGTGGGTGAGCTTTGTCAAAGTAGAGGAAAACCCTTGATGGACCCTGGGAGGAACTTGCACAACACCAAGGCCAGGTTGTAAGAGTTTCTTTGTTTCGTTATTAATACAAACTGGTTTATTTTTCTCAATAGCTTGTGTTAATGAGTTATTTCATGTGTTCCTTGGTCTGCATGTTGAATATATGTTTTATTATATGAAATGCAAGTGCTTGGTAATTGTTTGATTGTTTGTGGTTGCAGGAATTGACTTGAAGGAGGAGCTCATCCGGATTGGCAAGGACAAACTACAACAACAACGTTTTGGAATAAGGTAAGCCTAAACACTTGTAATCTTCATGTTGTAAAAGGTGTATTTAGAGAAATATCACTCCATTTTGTATTGTTTGTCATTAGAATGTCTTAGACTTCTAGGAAGGTCAGTCGTGTTCCGCACCCTTGACAAATTCCGTGTGACAAATTTGCGACTCCACTGGGGAATCCATTAATGAGAGAGTCTTTTCCTTTATATGAACTTTGCTTTGAGAAAATCATTTTTATTTTCTGGTTTTTGACTGTGAGAATTAGTATTTGGGTGGCTTAGCTTTAGATTTAGTTAGATTTGGTTTTTCTTCATTTTTCCAGAAGGACGCACCCTCTGAGTACTGCACAGTGCGTCTTTGGACGCGCTGTTGCCGTCTGCACAGAGCGGGCCCGCACCTGTTGTAACGGGTTGCCTGCGTCTTCCTGTAAACTTTAAGAAAATTCCATTTTTGCTTTAAATTGCTTTTAGATTTTGTTTTTCCTTAGTGTTTTCTGCCCAGATCCTTTAGTACCCTGTCAAGAATTTTCACCTGAACTTGTTTTGTGAGCTTTGAGTGTTTTAGTGGTTTTCAACGAAGTTTAGACCTAGGGTTTGATTTTTGGATAGGTTTTGTAGTCACTTTGATAGTAGAAAGTTGTCCAACCTTAGATCTCTCTGGTTAGTCAACCTTCTTAGAAGTCGGGCCTGTCGTAAAGTCTCCTTGTGTGAGCAGCTTGCCATTTAAGTTGTTTTGGGTCAAATTTCGAATTGCTTGAGTATAAAGTATTGATTTCCATTTTACAAAAAGAACAAAAAGATTAGAGTTTTGTTTTGGCTAGTTTTTGGTTCTGCAATAAGCTAGTCCTTGATTTGATTGTGATCAAGTAAAACACCTTAGAATAACCATTGTTAGTTTTGGCCTCGTTAAACTTGCTTAGAATAAATTTGCCTTTAGTTTGCTTATGAGTGGATTTTCATAGATTTTAATAGTCGTTAAGATTGATTTTTGGTTACGTTAGGTTTATTTGCTTTATTAAAAGAAAAATACAAAAACATCTTCTTAAAAAGTCTTGTTTCAAGTAGCTTTTTGTTTTTGAAAGAAGAAAAGAGTTTTTTCGTGCATGTAAAGAGAGGTTATGTTTTTATGCTTGGAAAAGAAAAACGAATTGTTTCTTTGATTGTCTTCAATTAAGAAGTTGCTTTTATAAAGATTGCATTCTCTCAACTTTTTAGTTAAAACAATTCATCGAAAAAGCAAAGTAGTGGATAAATCATCCTAGGTGCATTTTGTAGTGGATTCGAGTCGAGTCAACACACCACTAGTTTCACTTCCATCACCTTTTGACTTAAGAAACAAACTTAAAAGTAACGCTTAAATTAAAATCAATCTAGTAATTTTTATTTTCTAGGGCTCTAAAGCACCAACATAGCTTAGGCTAGGGTCTTGGAGTAGGTGAGTACTTAACTCTCCAAGACTACAAAACCAAACAGATAGTCTATCTTGAGTAGAATAAATCCAATTGTTTCAGTTACATTCTGGGAAAGCTCCTCTTAAAGGAGAAGCACGAGCTCGTGTCCGAACCAGTGAGGGGATCATTCCTCCCTCGTTGGGAACGACGCCAGACAGTACGTATTAAAAACGGTAAACCTCGGATTAACCATTGTCGAGGAGCCAGGGGTCACTTATCGGTAAACCTTGGATTACTGTCAAGGAGCCGGTAAGGGGATTGAGCTTGTTACTCTGCCCTTGCGTGCTGTCGGAGTTTAGACTGTTCCCCCAGGTGTAATTGTCCTGATTGGTAACCTTAGTGGCCATAATATCTAGGATTCTACCCAAGGTGACGGTGGAGGGAAGGTCCCACTGTACCTGGAGCAGACGTCGGCTATACTCACTTGGATTTTCTGGGGGGTTCGCTTCACTTCGAGACGGTTAAAGTGGAGGAACTTGGTCCAGTCTATTCATTAAGCAGGTTGTCAGCGTAACTGTTCCACCCGCCATTTCTGTACTGAATCCTGCGAGGTTGGACCTAATCACCAACTAGCGCTTTTGGTCCGGAAGATACTGTTTGTGTGTGCTTTGACGCTTTAGATTCTTTAGGCGTGTGCTTCAAATTTGTTTGGTTCTTTAGAAGACTTTAGGTGGTTTGATTTGAAATTTTTACTTTGTTTTCGTGTGTTGTAGTTAAAAATCATTAATTGTGGCGGAATTACCGAGACGGTCCCGTCGAATTGCGGGCCAGTCTCCTGAAGTTGTTTCTGTGGCCGAATTGTTGAGGAGATCCCGTGAACTTAGGGGTTCACCTCCTCGAGACGACCCCAGTAATTTAGAAGGTTTAAAGGTCCTTGTAACTCCTCCTAGTGGCAGTAGAGTAGGTTCACCTGAAGAAGGAGAATCTTCCTTGGTAGTCCATCCAGATTACCAAAGTTTAGAAACAGGTTATAATCCCGAAGCTGTTACAGTTTCTGAGCTTGCTGGTAGTTTTTCATCTGCCAGTGAAACAGGCGAAGAACCTGAAATTTCCGAACCTGTTACTCCAACTCCTAGTGTTCCTGATTCACCAAGAATAGAAAGAATTATCACCGAAAATCTTCCTGTTGGATTAATTGCTATAGAAGAACTTGTTCCAGAGGAAGAAATAGGCGTTTCTGATTCTGAAGATCTAATTACCCTTGATCTAAGGGAGCGTGAATCCATCTTTTACAGTCCTCCTAGGAGTGAACCTTGGTACCTTGCATTAACCAATTTTTTAGACAACTCAGTAGGTTTTTCTACACCTCGTACTCCTTTTCCACCCGGAGGAATTCATACTCCTGTAAATATGTCTGGTCAGTCATCTGTGTTTACGCAAAGTCCTGAATCATTTTTACATGGCGGTCCTTCTGTTCCTACTGGGTATCAATCACTTTCTGGTACTTTTGCAGGAGCATCTCCTCAACCCATTGATCATGGGTTATTAGTTGGAAACAGTGGTAATGTACCATTGAGTATAGGTGATGTTTATATGATGTCAGGTTCAACTCCCATTAACCAACCTCAAGGTGGCCAATTACCGCCTGGGGGGCAACCTTCGTTAATGCCTGGGGGGCAACCTCAAGGTACTTCATTCGTGTCTGGGGGGCAACCTCAAGGGTATCAACCCCAGCCTCAATATGTACCCCAAAGTCAACCTCAGTATCAATATCAACCTCAAGGATGGCAACCTCAAGGATGGCAACCCCAAGGGTATCAACCCCAAGGGTACCAACCTCAAGGATACCAACCTCAAGGTCAAGGTCAACCCCAGTACTCGTATTTACCTCAAGGTTATCAACCTACGGGTCAATACCCTGGTCAAGGTTATCAACCACCTCAAGGGCAATCATATGGGACTGCACCTTACAATTATCAACCCTATCCTCAATACGGCTATGGATCTCAGTATCCTCAACCTGTTACGAGTCAATACCCTGGAATGTTAACATGGGATCCGTCACAGGGTCAACAGATGTCGCAACCAAGTATACAGTCGGTACCTCAAGCAGGACAACCTGTAGTTCCTGGTCCACCCCAGCAACCGCAACCTGTCCAGTCAAGTGTTCAGACCCCTGTAACTTCAGTAGTTACTCAGCCGCCAATTGCACCTGGTACTCCACCTCACACGGCTGTAGCAACTACCACTTCATCTACCATGTTTACTTCTGGAGTATCGGCAGCTCCGGTTTCTACTGTCCCTGTAACCACTCCTCAGACATCTGTACCGTTGTCTGGACCTACGGTTCAAACCACAGTCCAGATGCCTGCAGGCCAACCTGGTACAAGTACGGTTGTTACTACTCAACCTCAATTTGTTCAACCTCCGTACCAGGGACAGTATCAACCTGGGCAAGCTGCCCAACAACCGGTTTACCAGTATCAACCGTATCCTGGGTACACTTATCAACAACCTCAGCAACCCCAGTACGGTCCGGTTAATCCTGGTTTTCCAGGAGGATATAATATCCCAAATGCGACTCCTGTTCCTAGTTATCCTGGATATCCTCCTCCTGGGGCTGGTATTGTGACTCAGAGTTTTAGAGATCCTAACCGGCAGTTACCGTTTATTGCGACTTTAGATTTACCCGACTTGACGCGCCTAACGAATGATCCAATTCAATATCTTCAGTTCTGGCCGCCAATGCCAAATAAGTTGCCCAGCGATATACCCAAGTTCGAAGGTAAGTCTGGAGAGGATCCGTCTAATCACGTGATGACTTACCACCTCTGGTGTGCCTCAAATTCCATCTCAGATGATTCCATCCGCTTACGTCTTTTCCAGCGTACACTCATTGGTCTCGCAGCCAAGTGGTACATTGAGTTACCACGGGCCTCTTTTTACAACTTTAGCCAGTTAGCTACCTCGTTCTTAACTCATTTTCAGTTACCAGTCAGATACGATAATGGTACAGAATTATTAACTTCGCTAAAACAATCGACGTCCACGTACATTTCTGATCACATCCATGAGTGGAGACGTCGAAGAAGATTAGTGAAAGTTTTTATCCCGGACCAAATCTTAGCTGAATGGTTTGTCAAATCGTTATTACCAAGAATTACTGAAGATGTAGCTAAGGCCGGAGTAGTTACTGAGGAGCAAGTCATTGCTCAAGCACAATACCTTGACTTAGTTTACACTCAGTCGGGTACGTTACACGAGAAAATTCCGGATCTTCCAAAGTCAAACCAAATCGCTGCTGCTCCTTCGGGATCTCATGCCGCTGATGGTATGATTGGTATCGTGACTACGAAGAGCAAGAAGAAGTCTTCCAAGGCTTCAACTACTCCAATTATCACTTTGCCTGATTCTCCGACAGGAGAGTCTTCTCCTGAACTTACCGCCGACATTCACGCCGTAGAGTCATCTACGGCCAAACCAAAAAACGGTGGAAAGAAGAAAGGAAAGAAGAAGGCCAAAGCAGACAAGGCTCCAAAGGAGAAAACGGAAAAGTCGGAAACTAATGACGAAAAGCGCAAACCTCGTTATCCTTGTCTCATTTGTGAAGAAGATCATTTTACGAGAGACTGCCCTCATCGGGCCGAGGTAGTGAAAATAGTCAAAGGTTCTCCCACTCCTGCTGTGTTAAAAAATCCATTTCCAGAGCAGGAGAATAAGATGATAGGTTCTTCTTCGAATGCCAGTGAAGAACCCATTTTGATGATGTCTCATGTCAGGATTGCGACTCGATCGCAAGATTATGGTAGTAAAGCTCCTGTTGATGGTAAGGAAGCAGAATCTTCTCACTCTAACCCATCAACCTCAGCTCCTGGTTCCGATCCACTACAGATCGAAAAACCTAACCCAGACTTAGTGATTAAGCCGCCCGCCAAGGGTGTACTTCGAAGGTCTGCTTTCAATCCACATGCGAGAGCAGCCCAGAATTACAACATTGTTGAAGACTTAGCTGTTTCACCTTCAGCAATGTCGGCACTCGAAGTGCTGCAATCATGTCCAGCGCAACGAAAATTGCTTTTGTCGGCTATCGGAGCTGTCGATGTTCAGGACCCGAACCTAATGATCTTTGATCTAGAAAATAGTACACCGCGTCTCCCCCATCAAATGGCTTTCCAAATCCCAGTGATAGTCAAAAACAGGCCTATTCATCGGACTGTGATTGATGAGGGAGCTTCTACGTGTATTATGTCGATTCAATGTTGGAGATCGCTTGGTTCTCCTTCGTTGAACCAATCCCCCACCATCCTTAAGGCCTTTGATGGCCGTGGGTTCCGTCCGTTTGGTATTCTACAAGAATTGCCTATAGGGGTCGAAGGTAAAACCGTTAGTCTGGATGTGGAAGTGGTTGATGCCCCTCTAGACTACAACCTTCTTTTGGGTCGAAGTTGGTCATATGCTATGACAGCGGTCGTTTCATCGGTCTTCAGAGTAATTAAGTTTCCACATAACGGTAAGATCGTGACTATTGATCAGCTGACATACTTTTCATTCGACCCAGCCTCTTCAGAGAGTATTCAACATGTTGGTAAAACGACAATCCCTTATAGGGACATTGGTGTAGGTTTAGTTAAGGATTCCGGTTTACTGGGAACTTTTCCTCTCCCTCCACTCAACGTAGACCCTTCGTTTGCAACAATTCATATGATCACGTCAGAAAACATTATTTATGATGATCCTTGGTATGTTCCATCTGACTCTGAGCTAGATTCGTTCGGTGATGTTATGCCGTTGAGTCCGTATGAAATTGCTTATGAAGCTCTTATGTCTTTTACCGATTTTCATTCAACCGAAACCGACCAAATGAATGTGGTCAGTGAAGAGTCACTTTTCACCTCACCCTTAGAACGGATAACGTTTCCCGAAGACGTGTCATCTGACGAACAACTTCGCGAAATCCTAAGTGTAGATGATCTACCATGGGAAGATCTCCATCACAGATCTTCGTTTTTACCTAAGGGCGATGCATTTGAAAATGATTTTTCATCTATCTTTACCGCTGAATATGTCAAAGACGCTCAGGATCCAACGAAACATTCTGATTCAGAGTTGAATTTAGGGAATATTTCTCGTACTGTTCCCATTGATATATCAGTGAAGCCCGGAATCGAGGAAAACATTCATATAGGTGCCGCATGTACTGAAGAAGAAATCCAAACTTACAAGGCCCTATTCCAAGAATTCCGCGACGTGTTTGCCTGGTCTTACGAGGAAATGCCAGGAATCGATCCTGCCATTGTTGTTCATGAAATCAAAACCTACCCGGATGCTAAACCCATTCGGCAACGGTTGCGTCAGATTCACCCTCGAAAAGCGGCTGCAATTAAAGCAGAAGTCGAAAAGCTGTTGAAAGCAGGTTTCATTTATCCGATCCCGTTAACGGATTGGGTATCGAATATTGTTCCCGTCAATAAAAAACAAGGAACAATAAGAATCTGTATCGACTATAGGGATATCAATCGAGCTTGTCCAAAAGACAACTATCCTACGCCTTATATCGATCAAATTATTGATGATTGTGCCGGAAGTGAGATGTTTTCCTTCATGGATGGTTTCTCAGGCTATAATCAAATCAATATTCTACCTGCCAACCAACCAAAAACGGCATTCATTTGTCCATGGGGGACATTTGCTTATTGCAAATTACCTTTTGGGCTTAAGAACGCCGGCGCTACTTTTCAACGGGCGATGTCTTATGCATTTCATGACATCAAGCACATTGTGCAACCCTATCTCGATGATTTGCCTGCTCATTCTTTACATCGAGCTGATCACCTTGTCCATTTACGAGCAATCTTTATGAGGTGTAGGCATTATCGAATTCGGTTGAATCCCCACAAGTGTGTTTTCTGTATAGAAACAGGTCGATTGCTGGGATTTGTTGTTTCAAAAGCCGGCATTCGCGTCGATCCCTCGAAAGTCGAGGCTATCATCCAATTGCCTCCTCCTTCGAGTTTGCGCCAACTCCAAAGTTTGCAAGGGAAAGCGAACTTTTTACGCCGATTCATCCCAAACTACGCCGAGGTCACTAAAGGTTTTACACGGTTGTTGAAACAGAACGCACAATTCTTTTGGGACGAGATTGCCCAACAATCTTTTGATGCATTAAAACACGCGTTGACCCATGCACCGTTATTGCATCCTCCCAACTACAACCAGGACTACTTCTTATACCTCGCAGCTTCGCATTCCACCATTGGAATGGTGTTAGTTCAAGAAGATGAATTCAAAGCAGAGCATGTGATATATTATCTTAGTAGAACCTTAAATCCCACTGAGTTAAAATATTCGCATGTGGAGAAATTGGCCCTGGCAGCCGTTCAAGCTGTCCAGCGTTTTCGTCACTACATTCTTCTTCGCAAAACTACGGTTATTTCGGATTGCAACCCTATGATTTATATTTTGACAAAACAACTGCTAGGGGGCAAGTACTCTAAATGGATTGTTATCCTGCAAGAGTTCGACTTGGAGTTCGAGAAGTCCAAGTCTAAGAAATCTTTAGTTTTTGCGGAATTAATGTGTGATTTCCCGAGTGCTGACACAGAGACTGTGGCAGAGGAGTCCATTGCGGACGAATCTTTGTTTCTTATTAGCACTTTAGATCCGTGGTATGGGGATATAATCATCTATCTCCAAACCCAAACCTTTCGGCCTGAAGCTTCCAAGGAAGACCGTCGAAAAATTCGGTTTCGATCCCAGCAATACAGAATTATTGGAGATACACTTTATCGCCGGGGGCAGACTTAGTTTTTCGACGTTGTTTAACTCACGAAGAGGCTGAGAGAGTTTTGAATGATTGTCACTCTGGAGCATGTGGCGGTCATATGTCTGGGTATGCCACAGCTCAGAAGGTGTTGCGCGCTGGCTATTTCTGGCCGTCTATGTTTAAAGATTGTATCCTTGCCGTCAGAACATGCCACAACTGTCAAGTGTTTGATCGAAAGATGCGCGCTCCACCTGCTCCTCTCCACCCTATAATTGCCGCTGGTCCATTCGCCAAATGGGGTATTGACTTTATTACTTGTAACCCTCACTCGGCCGGGGGGCATGCGTATATCATCCTCGCGGTTGATTATTTTACAAAATGGGCCGAGGCGATGCCTACATTCGACGCAAGCGGCAAGACAGCTGCAGTTTTCGTATTCAATCATATCATAACTAGGTTTGGTGTCCCACAAGCAATCATTACTGACCATGGGAGCCATTTTCGAAACGTCATGATGACTGAACTTACAAGCCAGCTTGGTTTGCGCCACGATAGCTCTACTCCTTATTATCCGCAAGCCAACGGTTTGGTTGAGTCAATCAACAAAGTTCTAGTCATCATGATTCGACGGATCATTGGTATCCATCGAACGAATTGGCATAACATGTTATTTTCGGCGCTATGGGCATATCGAACTTCAGTGAAAAATTCAACAGGTTTCACCCCTTTCCAGCTAGTTTATGGCTTAGAAGCTGTGTTACCTATTGAATGCGAAATCCCATCACTTCAAATGGCTGTCGAATTACTTCCAGCTACTTCCGAAGAGGAGAAACGGTTATTATACTTGGCTAAATTAGATGAGACTCGACGTGACGCTACTTTAGCTATCGAGACTCACGCGAAACGAATGAAAGCTCAGTATGATAAAAATGTAACCCCTCGAAGTTTTTCGGAAGGAGACCTAGTACTATTATATGATCAAGCTAACGATAAGCTAGGTGCCGGAAAATTCGTTCCCATGTGGCATGGGCCCTACATTGTAAAGCGAAAGCTAGCAAAAGGGGCTTATGAGTTAGTTGATTTTGATGGGGACTCTTTGGGTAAACCCAGAAATGGACTTTACCTAAAGAGGTATTATGCTTAAAATGATGGGTATGGAGAAATTTTTAGATAGGTTAGATTTTCTTTCTAGCTAGCAAGTGTGTTAGTTTAGTCAGTGTGCTTAGCTTAGCGAGTGTGGTTTTTCGTCATTATTCTGGCTTATCTTGGTTTTACTCTTGATATTGTAGATGTCGACGCCTCTCCAAACATACATTGGATTTGCTGATGGTGCTTGTCGTAGTACACGGAATATCTCTTCCGCAGCTTGGGTTATCTATTCGCCCTCTGACGAGTTAGTTTCTATGCATGGGGTAAGCCTCGGTCAAACAACGAATAACATTGCAGAATACAGTGCAGTGGTTGAATTATTATCCGAATCTATTTCATTTGGAATTCGACGTTTGATAGTGAGGTTAGATTCTGAACTTGTTGTATTACAGCTTAATAGAGTTTATGCCATTAGAAATCCTGTGTTATTAAGGTTGTTTTTGAGAGTGCGTCTCTTGGAACGTGAATTTGATTACATTGAATATCAACATATTCCAAGGTCCCTGAATACATTAGCAGATGCAATTGCTTCTCGAGTGTTGGACAGACATTTATAATAATCATGCAAGTAAATTTAAAAGCATTTCATCATACATGTTAAACAAGATAAGCCGGTAATAGTGATATATATAGATAGAAGTGTGTCAAAAAATATATACATCGTCTTCGATCATAGGTTGAAAACACCTTATGATCGGCAAAATGATAGTACAAAAAGTCAAAAATGTCACATGTGACTACAAAAGTGACTAGTCAATCACTGGTGGTGCTCTCTGTACGACACCACTGCGCGGGCTACCTTACGCAAAAATCTCCTAAACGGTCCAGGGACCGCGACTACAAAATGCTGAAGCCTGATAGGAATGTCATCCATAGTAGTCTCAGGTATGTCTGCCGTGAGACGCTCTAGATCATGCTCCAACTCAGCTAGTACGTCTGCAGCCGCGTCCTGTGGGGCCGGTACCGGTGCAGCTGGATGTAGTCTATCATAAGGCCGGAGGTTGGCTGGACGCTGTGGACCAACATCTGCATTTTGAAAAAGTTTTACTATTAGTTTTGAGACGATATATATAAAAAATACAAAAAATACATAATTAGGAAACTTGTGAAAATAAAAGTACCTCTGTCGTCCCATTGTTCTCCCTGTGGAAGAACCATGTCCGGATCACCTCTGAAATCCATTCCGGCATACGGAAAGTCCTGTATCACAAAAAGCTGGCCCTCTAACCAGTCAAAGTAACGGTCTGAGAATCGAACCACTGCCGCACCCTCGTCAGGATGCCGGGCCATCACCGCAACCCATCGTATCAGCTTTGGCTCCCGAGGACCCAAGTCATCAACAGTGAGTTGCTGAGGGATCAGCATTGGAACTCTCTCCAAGGCAAAGCTCACGACTATAGGCCCATATCCAAAAGTCTTTAGTCGTCCGTTCTTTGCCTTGGTCAGTTGGCTCTTCATATGAGCCGACACAGCTTCACACCAGTTGAAGATGGTGCCTTGGTAACAGTCAATTGCCATCCGCATTTGGGATCCGGAAGCAATGTGCAAAGCGGCCGCGCCGCAAATTCTGGTGACCGTGAATGCAATAACTTTGAGTTCAGGCAGAGTGATGTGTTTTATCTCTATGCCTTTTGAATGGTGAGCCCCACGTGTGCACCAATCTTCGCGGAGACTATCAAGGGATTGGCCACCCGGCCTAGTCCCCGCAAGATTGAGTTGCTCACCTCTGTTTGGCAAGCCAGTGAGAAAGTATACATCCGAGGGCTCTATCTCGAGCTGGTGCCCTCCTATGTAAAAGCATTGTTCTTGCACGTTCCATCGCTCAACCAGCCATTCCAAGAATCTTACCTGGCCCCTCATGCCCGGTATGGTCCAATATTTGTATAACCCGCATGCTCTTAGGGCATCCAGAGAAGGTTGGTGATTTATTGCAGCTTCATCTTCCTCTACATGCTCTCTCTCTCTCCAGTCTAACATGATTAATGCCCTGCATATCAAAAAAGACAATTAGAAATTGATTTGAGGTTTTTTGGTGGTTTTTTGAGGGAGTTGGGGTTTTGAAATGCGCATTACTCGGAGGACGCACCCCAGCTTTGTAGCACAGGGCGCCCGGACGCAGCTGGCCTGAAGGCGGGCTGCGTCCCCCGACCATTTTCCCGTATGAGAAAAAGTCGGGGGACGCAGGTCACCCGAAGGGCACCTGCGTCCGCCGAGAGGCGCATTATAAAACCCAAAACCCCCCAAAAAATGAAACTAAGACCTAAAACTTAATTCTAAACGGATAGAAATGCAGAGTAGGATGTGTAAAATACCTGGATGAAGCGGCGTTCGATTCCGACGGTCAGATTTTCCGCAGCGACCACGGGAAATTTCTTGTCAAAAGCTCCTTTTTCAACCTCCAAAGTCAAACGGTAAAAATGACATGGTAAAAGGTCTTTTTATAGGTTTTTTGGGTGAATTAGTTCATTTTTTACCATGAAAAGATGTTTTTCGACGTATTTTTGCCTATTTTAAACAGGTATGAGTAATGTGTTGCTTTTGTACAGGACAAAAGGACTTCGAGGGAAATTGTCATTTTTCACAAATGAAAATATCAGAGTCATCTTTTAAGCCCTTTTCTGACTCCTAAAAATATGAAAAGATCGCCGAGTGTTTCTTTTTCACTCGTTAAAACGGAATTAAAAGACGGTCCTCTTTTAGCTCTTTTCTGGCCGTAAAATCAAGAAAAGATTGCCGGGTTTTTGTCGTTTCAAATTCGATAAGGAAATAAAACGACGTGTCCTTGATCGCTTTTTACTTTTCAGGTCGACGACACTATCATGAAAGTACTCCTTGGTCGCAAGATCAAGCGGTTCCCCCAGGTATTATTTTATACTTTTTCGGGCTTGAGGGACACAAATTTACGAAAAAGTTCAACGTGGAGTTTTCTTAAGTTTTTTTTTCAGACTCTCTAAAATTGAAAAACGCCGAGTTTCTCCTATACTGGGCTCGTTAAACTTTTACAGTAAAGGACCTGTTCAATTACAAACGAGAACGAACCACTCCTTCCTAGGGTTCGAATTTAAACTAGGTTGGACTCGTCCGAAGGATGAGCTTATAACCAAGCATATGTTATCCTCCTCAAGCTTGTTAAAAATAAAGAGGTACTTGCCAGAAATGGTGGGGGAAAAGAGAGAAAAATGAACCTATTTGTTACCTTTATCTCAAAAGAAACTTTATTACCACTCTTGAACACGACACTTTTTCATTCACCTGGGTTGGGAAATCTTTTACCTCACAGTTGACCAAATCACTTTGAAAATCTTTAACCGGGTTCCAGGGTTTAACTTTGAGTTATTCGTCACCAAACCATCTGTCGTGTCGTTATGTGTTCAAGAGGTCTGCAAGTAAAACTTTCATCTGCAAAATACTTGTCATCCATTTGACCATCCCTGAGTCAGTCCTTACAGCAACATTTCTTCAACTTGAACAATGATTTCGTGTTGCAGGCTTGCCTGCAACGAGTCGCTTTCTATCGACATCGACACATTATCTAGAAAGATGACTTAGGAATCGACAGTACCTTGAAGTCTGCATGCATCAATGGCAGGTTTCTCGCCTTTGACGACAGTTTACATCATTGACTTTCGATCAAAGGATTCCGTGAAGTGTTCGACATCAAAACATCTATTCACATTTCACGGGTTGTGCTTGGTACTTTGAGAACCATTGACATTACTGGTGGTCTCTCTCACGCTTGTTAACAGTTCACATCATCGACTGGTAATCAAGTGGTTTCTAACATGTTCGACATCAAACCATTTAATCACATGCTTAGAATCGTACCAATTCGGGAAGTAGAAGTGAAGACCCTGGATCTAGTTTCTACCATCCAGGCTGCGAGGAGTTTTGTATTCATTATCTATGTAGACTAATCATAAACAGATGGCTGCGTCCATACTGTGTCTACAAAAGTCTATAAAAATGATGCACTGCAAGATCATTCCTGTATCAGAATAGTTAGTCCATTAGTTAAAGTTTTGAATCTGAGTATGGGAATGCCTACCTCAGTGATGATATTATCTTATCCATGTATTTTGTGTTGAAAATTGCAGGTTCCAACCAGGTCATCCACAAGACAATCCTTGAAATGATAAAGCGCTTCACCCTTCCTAGAATTACAAAACCCTAATTTATTCCAGGCTTCGCACTTTAGGGGGCAATCTGTTACACTAAAAAATGTCACCTTGACTACTTACAGTTAGTATGGCTCAAATCAACAGTCATGCTACCCCTTTTAGGCAAGTCTCATGCCTCTGTTATCCATCTCAAACTCAAAGAAGAGAGAAAGTCTTGTAAAAACTATGTTTATCTCTGGGGTCGCAGGTTCTCTCTAGCCTTACCTGCGGGGACGCTGACCATGTTCACAAAAGCTGCGTCCATGGACGCTCTGTATGTTAAGGGACAGGTGCGTCCTTCTGTAAAAGGCAAAATGCGTGAGTTTCATCTTGAAAAAGTTACTTGTGGTTACTTCTAGAACATTCTAGAGGTCGGTTTGATGAAATGGATGCGCCTCCAGTTGGTTCATGTATCTCTATTAAGAGGGAACTTATCCCATCAATAAGGGAGCTATCCCACCCAAAGAGGGGGATGATCCCATTGATGGTGGACCTGAATAACCTCTTTACAGCACTATAAATAAAGACATTGAGCCAGAGGGAGGAGAGGTTGGAGCTATACATTTTCTTTGGGTAAATGCTGCAGGATTTAGGTCTTCCAATAGAGCCTTTGTGAGGAGAGATTGTCTTCATTTGATTCTACTTGGAAGTGGGTGAGCTTTGTCAAAGTAGAGGAAAACCCTTGATGGACCCTGGGAGGAACTTGCACAACACCAAGGCCAGGTTGTAAGAGTTTCTTTGTTTCGTTATTAATACAAACTGGTTTATTTTTCTCAATAGCTTGTGTTAATGAGTTATTTCATGTGTTCCTTGGTCTGCATGTTGAATATATGTTTTATTATATGAAATGCAAGTGCTTGATAATTGTTTGATTGTTTGTGGTTGCCGGAATTGACTTGAAGGAGGAGCTCATCCGGATTGGCAAGGACAAACTACAACAACAGCGTTTTGGAATAAGGTAAGCCTAAACACTTGTAATCTTCATGTTGTAAAAGGTGTATTTAGAGAAAGATCACTCCATTTTGTCTTGTTTGTCATTAGAATGTCTTAGACTTCTAGGAAGGTCAGTCGTGTCCGCACCCTTGACAAATTCCGTGTGACAGGATCTCCATCACAGATCTTCGTTTTTACCTAAGGATGATGCATTTGAAAATGATTTTTCATCTATCTTTACCGCTGAATATGTCAAAGACGCTCAGGATCCAACGAAACATTCTGATTCAGAGTTGAATTTAGGGAATATTTCTCGTACTATTCCCATTGATATTTCAGTGAAGCCCGGAATTGAGGAGAACATTCATATAGGTGCCGCATGTACAGAAGATGAAATCCAAACTTACAAGGCCCTATTCCAAGAATTCCGCGATGTGTTTGCCTGGTCTTACGAGGAAATGTCGGGAATCGATCCTGCCATTGTTGTTCATGAAATAAAGACCTACCCGGATGCTAAACCTGTCCGACAACGGTTGCGTCAGATTCACCCTCGAAAAGCGGCTGCGATTAAAGCAGAAGTCGAAAAGCTGTTGAAAGCAGGTTTCATTTATCCGATCCCGTTAACGGATTAGGTATCGAATATTGTTCCGATCAATAAGAAACAAGGAACAATAAGGATCTGTATCGACTATAGGGATATCAATCGAGCTTGTCCAAAAGACAACTATCCTACGCCTTATATCGATCAAATTATTGATGATTGTGCCGGAAGTGAAACGTTTTCCTTCATGGATGGTTTTTCGGGCTATAATCAAATCAATATTCTACCTGCCGACCAACCAAAAACAACATTCATTTGTCCATGGGGGACATTTGCTTATTGCAAATTACCTTTTGGGCTTAAGAATGTCGGGGCCACTTTTCAACGGGCGATGTCTTACGCATTTCACGACATCAAGCGCATTGTGCAACCGTATCTCGATGATTTGCCTGCTCATTCTTTATGTCGAGCTGATCACCTTGTCCACCTACGAGCAATCTTTATGAGGTGTAGGCATTATCGAATTCGGTTGAATCCCCACAAGTGTGTTTTCTGTATAGAAACAGTTCGATTGCTGGGCTTTGTTGTTTCAAAAGCCGGCATTCGCGTCGATCCCTCGAAAGTCGAGGCTATCATCAAATTGCCTCCTCCTTCGAGTTTGCGCCAACTCCAAAGTTTGCAAGGGAAAGTGAACTTTTTACGCCGATTCATCCCAAACTACGCCGAGGTCACTAAGGGTTTTACACGGTTGTTGAAACAGAACGTTCAATTCTTTTGGGACGAGATTGCCCAACAATCTTTTGATGCACTTAAACATGCGTTGACCCATGCACCGTTGTTGCATCCTCCCAACTACAACCAGGACTACTTCTTATACCTCGCAGCTTCGCATTCCACCATTGGAATGGTGTTAGTTCAAGAAGATGAATTCGGAGCGGAGCATGTGATATATTATCTCAGTAGGACCTTAAATCCCACTGAGCTAAAATATTCGCATGTGGAGAAATTAGCCCTGGCAGCCGTTCAAGCTGTCCAGCGTTTTCGTCACTACATTCTTCTCCGTAAAACTACATTTATTTCAGATTGCAACCCTATGATTTACTTTTTGACAAAACAACTGCTAGGGGGCAAGTACTCTAAATGGATCGTTATCCTGCAAGAGTTCGACTTGGAGTTCGAGAAGTCCAAGTCTAAGAAATCCTTAGTTTTTGCGGAATTGATGTGTGACTTCCCGCGTACTGACACAGAGACTGTGGCAGAGGAGTCCATTGCGGACGAATCTTTATTTCTTATCAGTACTTTAGATCCGTGGTACGGGGATATAATCATCTATCTCCAAACCCAAACCTTTCGGCTTGAAGCTTCAAAGGCGGAACGTCGAAAAATTCGGTTTCAATCCCAGCAATACAAAATTATTGGAGATACACTTTATCGCCGGGGGGCAGACTTAGTTTTTCGACGTTGTCTAACTCACGAAGAGGCTGAGAGGGTTTTGAATGATTGTCACTCTGGAGCATGTGGCGGTCATATGTCTGGGTATGCCACAGCTCAGAAGGTGTTGCACGCTGGTTACTTCTGGCCATCTATGTTTAAGGATTGTATCATTGCAGTCCGGAAGTGCCACAACTGCCAAGTGTTTGATCGAAAGATGCGCGCACCACCTGCTCCTCTCCACCCTATAATTGCCGTTGGTCCATTCGCCAAATGGGGTATCGAATTTATTACTTGTAACCCTCACTCGGCCGGGGGGCATGCGTATATCATCCTCGCGGTTGATTATTTCACTAAATGGGCCGAGGCGATGCCTACATTCGACGCAAGCGGAAAAACAGCTGCAGTTTTCGTATTCAATCATATTATAACTAGGTTTGGTGTCCCACAAGCAATCATTACTGACCATGGGAGCCATTTTCGAAACATCATGATGACTGAGCTTACAAGCCAGCTTGGTTTGCGCCACGATAGCTCCACTCCTTATTATCCTCAAGCCAACGGTTTGGTTGAGTCTATCAACAAAGTTCTGGTTATCATGATCCGACGAACCATTGGTATTCATCGGTCGAATTGGCACAACATGTTATTTTCGGCGCTATGGGCATACCGAACCTCAGTGAAAACCTCAACAGGGTTCACTCCTTTCCAGCTACTTTATGGCTTGGAAGCTGTGTTACCCATTGAATGCAAAATCCCATCACTTCAAATGGCTGTCGAATTACTCCCAGCTACTTCCGAAGAGGAGAAACGTTTATTGTACTTAGCTAAATTAGATGAGACTCAACGTGACGCTGCATTGGCAATCGAGACTCACGCAAAGCGAATGAAAGCTCAGTATGATAGAAATGTGACCCCTCGAAGTTTTTCGGAGGGAGACCTAGTGCTTTTATATGATCAAGCTAACGATAAGCTAGGTGCTGGAAAATTCGTTCCTATGTGGCATGGACCCTATATTGTAAAGCGAAAGCTAGCAAAAGGGGCTTATGAGCTGGTAGATTTTGATGGGGACTCTTTGGGTAAACCCAGAAATGGACTTTACTTAAAGAGGTATTATGCTTAAATGGTGGGTGTGGAGAAGTTTTAGTTAGGTTAGGTTTTCTTTCTAGCTAGTATGTTTGTTAGTTAAGTCAGTGTGCTTAGCTTAGCGAGTGTGTTTTTCGTCGTTATTCTGGCTTATCTTGGTTTTACTCTTGATATTGCAGATGTCGACGCCTCTCCAAACATACATTGGATTTGCTGATGGTGCTTGTCGTAGTACACGGAATATCTCTTCCGCAGCTTGGGTTATCTATTCACCCTCTGACGAGTTAGTTTCTATGCATGGGGTAAGCCTCGGTCAAACAATGAACAACATTGCAGAATACAGTGCAGTGGTTGAATTATTATCCGAATCTATTTCATTTGGAATTCGACGTTTGATAGTGAGGTTAGATTCTGAACTTGTTGTATTACAGCTTAATAGAGTTTATGCCATTAGGAATCCTGTGTTATTAAGGTTGTTTTTGAGAGTGCGTCTCTTGGAACGTGAATTTGATTACATTGAATATCAGCATATTCCAAGGTCCTTAAATACATTAGCAGATGCAATTGCTTCTCGAGTGTTGGACGGACATTTACGGTAATCATGCAAGTAAATTTAAAAACATTTCATCATACATGTTAAACAAGATAAGCCGGTAATAGTGATATATATATATATAGATAGGAGTGTGTCAAAAAATGTACATCGTCTTCGATCATAGGTTGAAAAACACCTTATGATCGGCAAAAATGATAGAGTACAAAAGGTCAAAAATGTCACATGTGTCTACAAAGTGACTAGTCAATCACTGGTGGTGCTCCCTATACGATACCACTGCACGGGCTACCTTGCGCAAAAATCTCCTAAACGGTCCAGGGACCGCGACTACATAGCGCTGAAGCTTGATAGGAATATCATCCATAGTGGTCTCAGGCATATCCGCCGTCAGACGCTCTAGATCATGCTCCAACTCAGCTAGTACCTCTGCAGCCGCCGCGTCCTGTGGGGCCGGTACTGGTGCAACTAGATGTCTCCTCTCAAAAGGCTGGAGGTTGGCTGGGCGCTGTGGACCAACATCTGCATTTTGAAAAATTTACTGTCAGTTTTGAGACGATATATATAAAAAAAAACAAAAAAATACATAATTTGAAAACTTGTGAAAAATAAAGTACCTCTGTCATCCCATTGTTCTCCCTGTGGAAGAACCATGTCCGGATCACCTCGAAAATCTACTCCGGCATACGGAAAGTCCTGGATCTAGAAAACCTGGTCCTCCAACCAGTGAAAGTAACTATCAGAAAATCGAACAACTGCCGCGCCCTCGTCAGGATGCCGGGCCATCACCGCAACCCATCGTACCAGCTTTGCCTCCCAAGGACCCAAGATATCAACAGTGAGTTGCTGAGGGATCAGCATCGGAACTCTCTCTAAGGCAAAGCTCACGACTAAAGGCCCATATCCAAAAGTTTTCAGTCGTCCGTTCTTTGCCTTAGTCAGTTGGCTCTTCACGTTAGCCGACACAGCATCACACCAGTTGAAAATGGTGCCTTGGTAACAGTCAATTGCCATCCGCATTTGGGACCCGGAAGCAATGTGTAAAGCGGCTGCGCCGCAAATTCTAGTAACCGTGAACGCTATGACTTTGAGTTCACGCAGAGAGATGTGTTTGATCTCTACGCCTTTCGAATGGTGAGCACCAGGAGTGCACCAATCTTCCCGGAGACTAACAAGGGATTGGCCACCCGGCCTAGTCCCGGCTAGATTGAGTTGCTCGCCTCTGTTTGGCAAGCCAGTGAGAAAGTATACATCCGAGGGCTCTATCTCGAGCTGGTGCCCTCCTATGTAAAAGCATTGTTCTTGAACGTTCCATCTCTCAACCAGCCATTCTAAGAATCTTACCTGAGCCCTCATGCCAGGTATGGCCCAGTATTTATATAGCCCGCATTCTTTTAGGGCATCAATGGAAGGTTGATGTTCAATTGCAGCTAAATCAACATCTTCATGCTCTCTTTCTCTCCAATCCAACATGGTGAGTGCCCTACACACCAAGAAATAATGATTAGAACTAATTTGGGGAAATTTGAATGGTTATTTGTGGAGATTGGGGTTTTAAAATCCGCCTTTCACGGAGGACGCACCCCGCGTTTACAACACAGGGCGTCCGGACGCAGCTGGCCTGAAGGTGGGCTGCGTCCCCCGACCATTTTCCTGTATAGGAAAAAGTCAGGGGACGCAGGTCACCCGAAGGGCACCTGCGTCCACCGAGGGGCGCATTCTAAAACCTAAACCCCCCCAAAAAACAAAACTAAAACCTAAAAATCAACTTTAATCGGATGAAATTGAAGAGTAGGATGTTGTAAAATACCTGGAAGAGACGGCGTTCGATTCTGACGGTCGGATTTTCCGCAGCGACCACGGGAAGTTTCTTGCCAAAAGCACCTTTTTCAACCTCAACAGTCAAACGGTAAAAATGACATGGTAAAAAGTCTTTTTATAGGTTTTTTGGATGAATTTGTTCATTTTTCACCATGGAAAGATGTTTTTCGATGTATTCTTGCCTATCTTAAACAGGTATGAGTAATGTGTCGCTTTTGTGCAGGACAAAGGGACTTAGAGGGAAAATTGTCATTTTTCACAAACCAAAATATCAGAGTCATCTTTTAAGCCCTTTTCTGACTCCTAAAAAATGAAAAGATTGCCGAGCGTTTCTTTTACACTCGTTAAAACAGAATTAAAAGATGGTCCCCTTATAGCTCTTTTCTGACCGTAAAATCAGGAAAAGATTGCCGGGTTTTTGTCGTTTCAAACTCGATATGGAAATAAGACGACGTGTCTTTGATCGCTTTTTACTTTTCAGGTCAGTGGCACTAATTATGAAAGTACTCATTGGTCGCAAGATCAAGCGGTTCCCCCAGGTATTATTTTATACTTTTTCGGGCTTGAGGGACACAAATCTACGAAAAAGTTCAACTTGGAGTCTTCTTAAGTTTTTCAGACTCTCTAAAATTGAAAAACGCCGAGTTTCGCCTATACTGGGCTCGTTAAACATTTCACAGTAAAGGACTTGTTCAATTACAAACAGGAATGAACCACTCCTTCCTAGGGTTCGAATCAAAACTAGGTTGGACTCATCCGAAGGATGAGCTTATAATCAAGCATATGTTATCCTCCTCAAGCTTGTTAAAAATAAAGAGGTACTTGCCAGAAATGGTGGGGGAAAAGAGAGAAGAATGAGCCTATTTGTTACCTTTTGTCTCAGAAGAAACTTTACTACCACTCTTGAACACGACACTTTTCATTCACCTGGGTTGGGAAATCCTTTACCTCACAGTTGATCAAACCACTTTGAAAGTCTTCAGCCGGGTTCCAGGGATTAACTTTGAGTTATTCAGCACCAAGCCATCTGTCGTGTCGTTATGTGTTCAAGAGGTCTGCAAGCAAAACTTTCATCTGCAAAATACTTGTCATCCATTTGACCATCCCTGAGTCAGTCCTTACAGCAACATTTCTTCGACTTGAACAATGATTTCGTGTTGCGGGCCTGCCTGCAATGGGTCGCTTTCTATCGACATCAGAACATTATCTAGAGAGATGACTTAGAAATCGTCAGTACCTTGAAGTCTGCATGCATCAATGGCAGGTTTCTCGCCTTTGACGTCAGTTTACATCATTGACTTTCGATCGAAGGATTCCATGAAATGTTCGACATCAACTCATTCATTCACATCTCATGGATTGTACTGGGTACTTTGAGAACCATTGACATTACTGGTGGTCTCTCTCATGCTTGTTAACAGTTTACATCATCGACTGGTAATCAAGTGGTTTCTACCATGTTCGACATCAACTCATTTATTCGCATGGTTAGAATCGTACCAATTCGAGAAGTAGAAATGAAGACCCTGGATCTAGTTTCCACCATCCAGGCTGCGAGGAGTTTTGTATTCATTATCTAAGTAGACTAATCATAAACAGATGGTTGCGCCCATACTGTGTCTACAAAAGTCTATGATTATGATGTACTGCAAGATCATTCCTGTATCAGAGTAGTTAGTATGTTAGTTAAAGTTTTAATCTGAGTATGGGAATGCCTACCTCAGTGATGATATAATCTTATACATGTATTTTGTGTTGAAAATTGTAGGTTCTGACCAGGCTCTCCACGAGATAATCCTTGAAATGATAAAGCGCTTCACCCTTCCTAGATAATACAAAACCCTAATCTATTCCAGGCTTTGCACTTTAGGGGGCAATCTGTTACACTAAAAAATGTCACCATGACTATTTACAGTTAGGATGACTCTATCAACAGTCATACTACCCTCTTAGGCAAGTCTTATGCCTCTGCTCTCCATGTCAAACTCCAAAAAAGAGAGAAAGTCTTTCTAAATGTATTTATCTCTAGGGACGCAGGTTCTCTCAACCTTACCTGCGGGGACGCACCCAATGTTCACAAAAGCTGCGTCTTTGGACGCTCTGTATGTAAAGGTGTAGGTGCGTCCCCCTGAAAAGGTTAAAATGCGCAAGTTTCATCTTTAAAAAGTCACTTGTGGTTATTTCTAGAGCATTCTAGAAGGTTGTTCGACGTGTATTGAGCGCCTCCAGATGGTTCATGCACTCCTACCAAAGAGGAACTTATCCCATCAATAGGGGAGCTATCCCAACCAAAGAGGGGATCATCCCATTGATGGTGGACCTGATTAACTTCCTCTTGAACACTATAAATATAGGCATTGGGCCGGAAGGAGAGAGGTTGAAAGCTACACATTTCTAAGGGTAAATGCTGCAGGAATTAGGACTCCCATTTAGAAGCTTGTGAGGAGAGATTGCCATCTTTGCTTGTTCTATTTGGAAGTGGGTGAGCTTTGTCAAAGTAAAGGAAGACTCTTGTGGACCCTGGAAGGAGCTTGCACAACACCAAGGCTCAGGTTGTAATGGTTCCTTTTGATTACCTTTAATGCAAATTAGTCCATTCTTCTCAATAACTTGTTGTTTGTGAGTTATTTCATGTACTCCTTGGTCTATATGTTGAATATGCTTTGTTTTATGTTATAATCAGGTGCTATTTAATTGTTTGACTGTTGGTGATTACAGGTTTTGGAGAAAAGGAGGAGCTCATCCAGATCAACAAAGCTTGGACTTCTACAACAGTGTTTGGACAAAGGTAAGAACAAAACACTTGATTTCTCATATTATAATGCATGTTTAGAGAAGGATAGCTCTAGTTTGTTTTGTTTGTCATTAGAATGTCTTAGACTTCTAGGAAGGTTGGTTGTGTCTGCACTTTTGACTGATTCCGTGTGACAGTTATTACAGCCAACACCACATTGCAAGATCCAGAATTCCTCCAGGCACCTAGTGTCATCAAATTATCTTACTACAACAATTAAAGGACTTGATATTGAAACCTAGAATTATCTACCATGATGAGAATTCTCTTAGACTAGCACATCAAGAAAATTATACTTCCACGTTGTCCTTTGAAAATTAAATTTTTTTAGAGAAAAGGCAAGGTGATATGTTCTGAGATGGCCCAGTTTAACTCTTAGTTACCTCCTGTACACACAGTTTCTAATCCGCCTAAAGGGTGTTTAGACTCTACATACAGAGAATAAATACAAATCTTCTTAGATAATGCACAAGATTCATGGAAATTATCACTGGTCAATAAACCCTCTAGAGCTTAGAAGTCACTCTCAAGATAACACACATGTGAGGTACATTGGATGCAAGAATGATAAAATGAAACCACAATTGCAACCCAGCAATCTCACCCACCCAACACCCCTAAATTGTGTGGAAAAAACAAAGAACCCAAAAAACACCACAACAAATAAAAAGCAAGCCTTGAAACTCATAACCCCAAAATTCTCGGATAAGATTTTTTTTTTGAAGAGCTAAAAACAATCAATGATGACATTGCAAAAAAAACTATTGATAAACCATTAACGCTCATATAAACACTCTTAGTTGATGTTTCTCAACATTTCCTTGTATCTTGGCATATCCATTACGAACCCATGAATCAACTTGAGCACATATAGTCACAAGATCAATGCATTTCCAACAAACTACGTATTTTGGTTAGGAAACAAAGGCAGTTCACCTAGAGTTTAGTCCACCGTGCTATTAAAAAAATTACTTTTAACATGTGGATCCATCAAAAGTGCCCAATGTTCTTTATTTCAAAATTCAAAAATAATCTTTACAAAAAAACATTGCTAACCAACCCTTAGCAACTTAGATGAAAAGAATCAAATAAGGACCAATGGCACTCCAACCCATATACACTACAACACTAGATGTACACACTTGGATCCCTCAGAGCCAGTTTCAAGTGGGTTCACAATGCACATAGGCTTTAGGTTGGGGTTGAGCATCATATTCCACAAGCATTCCCATAGTGTATTCATATTATTGTACTTAGCCATCCCATTCACCTATTTGTGGCCATTTTTTGGAGATTACTATAATTATCTTCTCCTATTATACACAATGTATTTGTATATTGTACTTAGCAATCCCTTTCATTCAATTTTTGGATATTCCTAAAACTATCCTCTTTTACTATCTTGTCTTCTTCTTCTCATCCTAAAAGAAGACAGAAAACAAAGCCTCCCCCAGTGTTTTTCCATAAACAACATTATTAAACTTTGTACAAGCAATTTCCCTTGATGGGTAAAGGACGCTTTAAAAAAAAGTGATTTGTTATATGTTGATTTAAAATTTTCTATGTTGTGTTGATTGAATACCACCTTATTGTTGCAACTAGTTAGCTTCTGATGCCTATATCAATATGCATGACTAGAAGGGTAGTGTAACCATTTGATTAGGAGGATGGGTGTATTTTATAAATACAACATGCCTAACAAATTGGAAAACAAACTTATATAGTTGGGAATTAAATATGCACAAGCAACCCAAAAATAAATAGGAATGAACACCTCATCTTTCTGTCTAAGGCATAATTGACCGGGGATTGATTCCTTCTCCTGTGGGGTTAACTATCCAACATCCTCCATTTTTCTTATGTTCATCACCATTTCCCTCGACAGTAGTACCTCTCCTTGGAGACATATATTTTGGCTGATTAATCACTGGATGAACAATCCCATAGCAACAATTGCAACTTCCACTGCTCTGCGTTACTCTGATAGGGACTACGTCACCCTACCCGGCTCACAAGTTCTCAGTCTGTCCCTCGAAATCCTCCTAGCACTGCATCTTGGCCCTGTGTCAGCTCTACGTAGCTTTTGAAGCTTCTGCGTCACCCATGCTGGCCTCTCCTGGCTCTGCGCAGCTCCTAGCTACCTTTGTGTAGCACCCAACTGCCTCTGCGTCAACCTCTCCAAGCTCTCCATTGTCTCTATGTACCAACTCTACCTCTCTTCTATGTATTCAATGCCCCTCGCTACTAATCATTGATTCTATTTCTCTTAGCAAACCCCGCTCTAGAAAATCGAATGACTGATCACTGTGGTGTATTCTCCAACTGACCCTCAAGCCTCCTCTTATACTTTTCTCGTTGGTCCATCAACAACTGAGATTGAATATTTAATCAACGACTAATATTATTTGGCTTGATCCATGACTTTTGGACCCTTCTAACCCAGTTTTATATTAATACCCATTAATATTTTATTTTTCCTAAGTTTAGACTTAGGAATGCCATTAAAAATATTAATTATTTTAATATCTCCCAAACCGGGTACAATCTGTCCAAACCATTTTTGGGTCTTGGATATCTCACGTGCTTTAGCCTCTCTACCAATTTTCATGGCTAGATCACATCCGATGCTACCCCAAGTCAACAGGTTCATGGTTTCAATGATCTACCTTTGGAAATATATGAGGTATTTGTCAAAAAGAAAAGCATATACATCATGATAAGTGATACTCATCCTCATCATAGACAGACACTCTGAAGGTCACAATAGAAGCATTAGTGTAAGTGAAGGAGGAAATTGAAGGCATCTCTTCCAAGCCACCATTGACATATAAGGAGGCAATACGCATCAGGGACATGATTTTTCAGGTTGAGAAGACTATCAATAACAATCTCTTGGTTTGGAGCTATTATTTTCTCTTCCATTAGAAAATAAGATCATTTTTACTAATTTTATAGATAGTGCTACTTCTCCTTTGATTAACACTTTCATAGATGCAAGAAACATATCTCACCTTCCAAAACTCTTCACATTCAACTCATCCCATAGGGACATTAAGATTACCATTGTTACTTGTAATTTAACTTTTCTCACTTTTCTCCTTAGCACAAATTCTACATGGGATATTGCAATTTTGATAGAATTATATTCCAATGAAATTATCACAAATAGTTTGAAATTTCTTTTTACAGAAACTCTACCATTTACTGTTTATGTGAAATTATGGATTTAAATCAAAGTTCAAATTCAAAAGATATTGCAAGTTTCAATAAAAGTTGTATCTTTGAGAATAAATTCTAATAATACATTTGCTCTTTATTGTTGAGATCAATTTATTCTTACCTGTTCATAGTGTCATCCCACAAAAGTGGGGCAACATCAAAATTTGAGTGAAAAGATCCTAGCCAACAATTGAAACTTGAGATATGCCCAATGCTCCATGCAAGTATTAATACAACTGCCAGCTTCCAGTCTACGATCATAGTTTTCAAAACTGGCCTTGCTAACCAGTTATGGTCTAACCAGCCGGTTAGCAGGCCCACCAGTCGAAATTGGCCAAAAAACCCGATCACAGGGGGCACTTCGCCATTTTTTGTAGAAAAACGGTCCTAATCGACCAGTTTAGGATGGAACCGGCCGGTTTGTATGAAACCAGCCGATTCCGTCCTAAATTGGCCGGTTAGGAGGCATGCCCACCGTGAGCCCAAAAAGCGAATTTTTGATTGTGTTTTAGGGGTTTTGGAGGGAAATTAAAGGTGATTTCCCTCCAAAAAACCCTCTCCAAGCCTTTAAGAGCCCCCCCTCCCTCTCATTTGTCTCCCACATCTCATTTGGAGTGTTTGTGAGTTTTCTTGGGAGCTTGGAGAGTGTTGAGCTTTTGCTGGAGTAGTGGAACAACAGAGTTTAAGCTAAGTAGTAGTCATCATGCCTGCAAAAGCCAGAGATCCTGCATGGGCTCATTGTGATATGATTGATGGCAAAATGATCTGCAAATATTGCCAAAAATCCATTCAAGGAGGGAGTATTAACAAGTTCAAGCAACACTTGGCTGGGATAGGAGGCCATGTAAAGCCATGTGGAGCACCAAATGAAATAATAGGGCATATTAGGGCAGAATACCTTCAGAAGTTTGAGACTCAAGTCACTGAACCAATAGAGAAGTTTGTGACTGCAAAGTTTGGGAGTCGAGACTCAACCAACTGAGTTTGATCATGATGACTCATGAGAAGTTTCAAGTGATAATGTTGATCACTATTATAGTATTATCATATATGTAGACTTGAGTCTTGTAGTAGGCCACTGGCCCCATAGTTTGTTGGCTTTGTCTTTGCACTCTAGAGGCCATTTAGAGCCTCATTGCTTATGTATTTTGTCGATGATATTTATTGCAGTCGGTGCCATTTTGATATATTCACACCTTTACATGGTATATAAATGAGAATTCTTTGCATATTTTGTCTCTATTGGCTTGGAATCATGGTTTTAAATCTTAAAAATAGTTTTTCCATTAAAAATTAATTATTTAATGTAATGTATTTTTCTAAAATTGGTCCGTTTAGACCAAACCAGTCCCGGTTAGACTGGTTCCGATCGGTAAACCAATTCATTAGGTGGACCGGTCTGGTCACCGGTTCCTGTTTTAAAAACACTATCTACGATCTTGCTCTCTACAAATTAGACAAAAGACTTGACAAAATTGCCAAAAACAAACAAGGACAAAAACACCCATCAAAATTGCTAATAAAACACCACTGAGGCAAACATGGTGCTGCAAACAATGATGAAAATGCACACAAGCTTTAGTGATTCTATGATTTACCATTTGTTCCAACATTCGATACAGTTGGGCTTCAAGAGAAAACATAAATCAAATGCATTTGGAATGTTTAAATCACTAAAACTCTATCATCAATGTTTTAGCAATTTTATTCAGAGAAACTTCAATATAATTGCAAAGAGTTAATGGAAAATATAGAGAAAAATTTGAAGAAACTTCAATGTGACTGGAAAGAGTCCATGAAGAATTTACATAAAAAAATTGGGAATTTATATTGAGACAATGGACTAATATTGTTGAAGCTCACTTCTAAATTCTGCTGAGCAGCCTACTAGGGAAATAAATACATGGTGGAGGAGTTTAGCCAAGCACGGTATCCCTTACATTTCATTTGTGTAGGGATTAGTTTACACAAGTATATCACTTAACTATATGTGATGTGTCTCTCTTAAACTTAAACACACCAGTTGATTTAGAGGGGTTACATGTAATAATTACATGGCACAGTGAACTATGAGGGCAATTTCTGAAAGAAATAAATTGTCAAAAATAACTTGTGAACTTAAATGATTCATCATATATGATGGCCAATCAATCATATTAACCATATTTGACGTTCAAGATGCATTTTTCCAAGATCTTCTCCGCTCATTGTTGCCATTAATAGTGTTTTACTTGACAGTTTTTGAGGTACTAAAATCTCACTATTGAGAATTATAGCTTGGACATGAACTTCTGCACAGGTTTAGTGTGAACATAAGAAGTAGTTTGAGATAATTTTGAAAAATAATTCTATTTTTGAAAAATTTATTCTATTTTGTAATTCACTTTAGTAGAAAAAGTTAAATTCTTATGTTTAGTAGTTGAGCCTAAGACTGTATCTCATGCATAACTTAGACTAGGAAGACTCTTAAAAATAGATTCCCTACTAAGAGTATATTGATAGGGCAAGGTAGAGACCTTCAACACACTTGGGCAGTTGAGTAGGTTGAGTAACATAAAGGGAGAGAGAGTGGGTAACTAGGAAAGAGATGTTTCCAACAACACTCAGTCCCATACGGACGCATGGATAGCACAATACGTATTTGTACAGTCATAGAGACAATATTGTTCGGATCCATACAATTATATAGACAGTTCATACATGTGACCATACAATTTGTATGGGCAAGCCAAACATCTATATAGCAGTAGTTTTGCTCAGTCCATTGTGTGTTTTCTATCCATACATGTGTTTATACATCTCATATGGGCAGGACAAACATCTAAATAATGGCCTTTTTTCTCAGTCCAAGGTGTTGTTGTATCCTCCCGATAGAGCTCTCCCTTCCCTTCTACATAATTTATGGACCACATGTCACATAGATAAGTAACCCCAAAGGACTTGTGAGATTTGATCATGAGACCTTTGTAGACTTAGCACAAAGCATCTTCCAATCAAGCTAATTGTTAGGGGTTAACTAGCCACTATACATAAATGAATATGCACTAAAACATCATTCTTTCAGTTGGCATTTGAATTTTCTAATGACTTCACTTGTCCATGCTCCTTGGAGATTTATTCCCTTGACCCTAGATATTATGTTGTCAATGTGTCTGTAAGATTCACCTAACCTTTAGTCAACCCATTGGGTGTTCTTACACGGGTTTTGGTACGTTAGAAGTTTCAAGATTCAGAGTGTTTTTTCTACAATTTTAAGGTGTTTGGATGTTAGCATGATCCACTAGTGTGGTAGGGGAATGTTGAGGCATGAAAGAAATTTTGTGACTTTGTCAGGGACATTCCTGATGGGTTGGAGGATTTCCAGATATTTTTTCCTTATTTGTTGTGGTAAATTAAAGAATTTTTATATTAACATACAACAATGTGCATTGTCACACTCTGGCTTCACTGCCTCAAAATTAAAGTTTCATTGTTTGATGACAAAGCCAAAAAAACCTTTGCTTGACAACATCAGTCTCAATCCTTGTCCATATTAGCTAGGCTCTTCCTTACCATGTTTGACCATATCATAAATATCAGACCCTAAAATATGAGATGTTTGTATCTCTGAAAGGACTACTGGGCATACCGATAGAGCCCACTATAATCTTTAAACTAGAAAACTAATCATCAAACCAAATCCTATATATATGTTTTCGTAAGCAAAGTTTAAGGCTATCCAGATCAAACAGCTACAAGAAATATCACAATGCTTAACTGAGTTGGCAGCATTTTCAGTCAAAAAACATAGGGAATGTGTCGCTTGATTAGTTGCTTTGAACTGTTGTAGAGCTCTCATTCCATCTCCCTCATCGGTTGGTCCTTATCTCTTGAAGCAGGTAGTTCAGGTAATTATTTGTCTCCAGAGCATGCTTCTACTATCAACTTTTTCTCCAGGAAGCTCACATGTGCTACCGAAGTTGGTAGGTATCCTTTAGAGAATGGAAGCACTCATTGATGGCAATCCTGATGCAGAGTCTTTAGGTTGTTTTTTGTTGCGCCAAGAATCCCATGAAGACATACTTTAACCATTCACTCAGAATCTATAGGCACCTTGAAGAAATTTTGATATCCTGGAATATTTTTTGGGTTGTCTGGTGAGAATCAGAAGGGTTCCTCATCTCTTCTTTATTCTGTTGTTCCTTCATAATTCTACTATCATGCTGCCAAGTGCAAATTTGAGGTGTTGGATGGCAACCTAAATGCCCGTTCATTTTTTCCCACTAGATCTTCATACTTGATGAGTGGATGACAGATGACCTCAATTCTTCCCACTAGGATGTGTGTCATTGGCCTCAAAACCACCACCCTAGAGTTTCTCTTATGCCCAGAATGTTTAGAGGAGGAGCATGAGTCTCTTTGTCTACTTCTTCCCCCCCATCCCCCTCTCTCTCAGCTTACCCCCTTTTATCTCAGGAACATATGAACATCCATGGTGGCACCCTCAGGTGTTAGACCTCCCACTCAGATTCAAAGAAAAACAGACATATAGGGAGGAGACAGACATGGCAATCCAAAGCTCCGTATAGAGTAAGTTGAGAACTGGAATCCAATGAAAACAACCAAAGCTTACCAATTAAGAATAGCATCTCTCCATCCTTCACCTTCCCCAAATGCCATAATGACCACCAAATGCCCTCCTCCCTCAATGATGATTTTCCCTGCACGAGGATATTTCATATATCTTTTCTTTGATTGCAAGCCTTGATTATTGCATTCTATTAATAGTTATGCATCAAATAATTTGTGGAATATTATGGCTTGATTTTCCACCATTATTAGTTCTTGATTCATAAATATTAGATTGCATTATATCCCCATATACCTTGCTTAATGTGAGTTAACACTTTGGCCTATACCTTTTGCCATGTACTCTAAGTGACGTACTACCCCACTGGGATTCAATCGACACTTATAATTTGATCTTATTAATGATGCCTATAGCACAAGATTTTGAGGAAATTTTCCATGCCCTTTGTGGAATTTGCAATTTTGGATTGAACAAATGTTATGAACATATTGTTTTCCTTCTTTTATGTTATTTTACCTTTGAACCGACCTTTTCAAATTATTTGGGTTTTGCAAAGACTTGCATACAGGAAAACTTATGCATCTTATTTCATAAAAAGAATGTTTTTTCCAATAGGATCTTGATTCAATGTTCTGACCACCTGCTTCATAAGCATTTTATTTCTTGGAAACTGCCCTCCAAAAGAAAGGCATAAAAAAACTCAAAATATTTGTCATAAAATTCATGGACGACATCATCAGAAAATGGAAATTATTATTTTCTCTCTACTTTTTCTCCTCTTAAAACAATATATCTCCAATCCAGCCTCTATGTCTTTGTTTCGTGCCTTTCTTCTTTCAAGAAGAATATTTTGCATGTGTTTCTTCTTCGTATGCCTTGCATATTTTATGCCTTATTTGTTCATCCCCTATCCATTTCTCTATCTCTCTTTGTTCACTTTTTATTTTGTTTTAGATGCCTGGACCCATGGATCAGTGGGTTGATTAAACAAATCAAAAGTCATGCGTTTTATATCTAACTGATATTTTAATTGTGATGGACCTCTTGACTTTGCCTTCCGTAATTACACTACTGTTAATTGAACCAAGTGAGGAAAATGCTATATCCATTCAGAAACATTCCAAATGTAACTAATAAAACTAGTTAGGGTTTTTGGTTATATTCTTTCCTGAAAAAACCAAAGCTTGTATAGACACTGATACTTTAGCAAAAATCTTGTGTTTCAAGATCTGTAGCCTGTGCATTATAGGTGAAAACATAAAGTAACTAATTATAATTCTGTAGCCTATACCTTTTCTTTCTAAATGATTTTATACTGTGACAAATGTTAATTATGCTCTTTATGTAATTGAGTTTTGCTGCTAGGAAAAGGACAGAGGACATCTCAATTCTGACTTCCAACCAGTTCGTGCTCTTGTTTTCACATATATAGGCAGAATTAGATTGGTTTCATGCCACATAAGGACAGATTTATTTACAAATGATGCACAACAGTATGCATGGAAGTATCCTCTGTATGGAGAAATACTGCGAAGAAGTATGCTTTGTTGCTGCTTCTACAGTTTCCCTCACTGCTAGCTTTATTCATATTAAAAACTTTAGTTCTTCATAGATCCTGAATAAGGCACACAAGGTTTATATATGCGTTCTTCCAATAACAAAAGATAGGTCAACCCTAGTGTATCCCGTGATTTAGATTAGAAAATATGAATCTCCATAATTTCTTGTGTTATGGTGTGTCCTAAGTGCAGGATTACAAGACCTTCATGCATGGATGAACTTTTCTCTTATAAGGACTGAATTCATTGTTGGTTTGCTGCTCTTCAAACATTTGATGCCATACCCGTTTGGCCATGCTAAAGGTACTTTCCTCATTGTGCCTGAACAAATGGAAAACAAAATCATGTGTCCAACACCTCAATAAGCACAAATCAGGTTTCTTTCGATCCCAGCAGCGGCTCCAAGAGTCTTCTCCATTTGATCACTGAAGATCTGGGAATGTTGCAGCCACTTCTTATTGATAACAATAGATTTCTGATTCAAGCATGTGGGTTTCTACCTTATAGACCCTGACACTACATCTGGAGATTCAAAACTGGAACACTTACTCTAAAGCAGGACTAGAAAATCCTCTAGAAAGGCTCTCTGTTATGAAACCAGCTCAAAAAAAGATAGAAAAGATAGATCAACGCCTTAGAATTCAGCCTCTTCGAGGGGGAAACCTCCTTTACATTACATAAATGAATAATTCTTGGATGATACAAATGACAAAACCTCCTTTCTATATATAGGAGTCTAAGGAGTCACGATATAATCCAGCCGACCTAACAATAATAATATAAAGCCACAAAAATAACAATAGAGGGATTCTATGGGGCACAAAAATAACAACATGGGGGTAATATGGGCACAACAATATAAATAAGGGGTGTAACTACAATAGTAATGTGGTAATCACTAGTATTATAGGGACCCAACATGCCCCTCTCCTTCAAAAAAGTGTTGTCCTCAATGCTTGAGTAGTTCTGGATACTTCTGCATAAAATTCTCATCCTCCCATGTGGAATCTTCAGCGGATAAGTTCTTCCACTTGATAAGATACTCTGAAATTGATCGATTTCGTAGCTGTTGAGTTCTTGTTTCTGTGATTGCTTCCGGTTCCAATATAATTTTTCCTTCCTCGTCAAGTTCTGGAAATATTGTTTGAACTGGGAGCTTGTCGCCTATAACCTTCTTTAAACATGAAACATGGAAAACTGGGTGCATTCGAGAAGCTGCAGGAAGCTCCAATTTGTATGCCATAGTACCAATCTTTTGCAACACCTTGTATGGACCATAATACTTTGGTGATAATTTATTATCATTCTTAGCTTGCTTTAGGGACATTTGCTTATATGGTTGTAGCCGTAGGAATACCCAATCACCTACATCAAAACTTCTTTCACTGCGATGTTGATCTGCCTGTTGCTTCATTCTATTTTGTGCCAACACGAGGTTATCCTTTAAGAGTTGGAGGACTTGTTGTTGATGTTTTATGTGATGTTCCACTGCCTGAACCTTAGAATTTTCTCTTAAATATGATGTGATGGATGGTGGTTGATACCCATAAAGTGTCATAAATGGGGTCATTTTTGTTGCTGTATGGAAGGAAGTGTTATACCACCATTCAGCCAGAGGAAACCATTTGACCCATTGTGTCTGTTTATCAGATACAAAGCAACGCAGATATCCTTCCAAACATTTGTTTACTATCTCAGTTTGCCCATCAGATTGAGGATGATAAGATGAGCTATGAGCTAACTGAGTACCAAGACAAGAAAATAATTCTGTCCAAAAATTTCCAGTGAAAATGGGATCTCTGTCACTTACAATAATCTTTGGGTTTCCATGTAGCTTTTGAATTGTTTCCATAAATGCAGTGGAAACTGTACTGGCTTTAAATGGCTATGATAATGCACAAAAGTGTGCATACTTGGTAAGTCTGTCAACTACCACCATGATGACACTCTTTCCCTCAGACTTGGGTAAACCTGTGATAAAATCCATTGAAACCTCCTCCCAACGTTGGCTTGGAATGGATAAAGGTTGTAATAGATCCGGTGTCTTAATTGTTTCAACTTTATTTTGTTGGAAAACCAAACATTTCGCCACAAACTTTTGAATATCTGATTTAAGGCCATCCCAAAAAAATTCCTTCTTAACCCTGTGGTAAGTTTTTAAAAATCCTGAGTGCCCTCCTAAGGGAGAAGTGTGCAATTCCATAAGAATCTTTTGTTTTAGCTGAGAATTCTTACAGAGGTATAAGCGATCTTTGTACCATAATGAATCATTTTGCCAGCTAAATGAATCAGACGTACTGGAATCTTGTTGTAGCTTTCGAATAAGTGCCCATACTTATTCATCATTCTTCCATTCCTCCCTTGCTTCGTTTATCCAATCTGGTTGGATAATAGAAATGGCGCACAACAATGCTTCCACATCCTCATCCTTTCTTGAGAGTGCATCTGCCACCACATTTTGCTTCCCTTTCTTGTAGATGATTTCAAAGTCATAACCCAACATCTTTGTGACCCAATTTTGTTGCTCTTCAGAGGATAATCTTTGTTCTAAAAAGTATTTAAGGCTATCATGATCCGTTTTTACCTTGAAGTGTCTTCCCATTAGGTAGGGTCGCCATTTCTTATGTGCATGGAGTATTGCCAACATTTACTTCTCATAAATAGCTTTTCTTAAAAACTTTCCCTTGATTGGACGACTTTCAAAAGCAATGGGTCTTTCATCTTGCATTAGAACAACACCATTTCCTGAAGCATCACATTCCACAATAAAGGTTTTTGTGAAGTCCGGTGTAGCTAAGACCGGTGCTTGGCACATTGCCTCTTTAAGATTTTCAAAGGCCTTTGTTGCTTTCGGAGTCCATGAAAATGCATCTTTCTTCAATAATGTTGTTAGAGGTGCTGCTATTCTCCCATAATTCTTAACAAACTTGCGATAATACCCTGTCAACCCAAGAAATCCTTGCAGATGCTTTATGCATGTGGGGATTTTCCATTCCTTAATGGCTTTAATTTTGTTAGGGTCTACCTTAACTCCTTCATGAGATACAATATGACCCAAATATTCCACCTCCTGGACTCCAAAGAAACATTTGGATCTTTTTGCGTATAATTGTTTCTCCTCCAATAGTTGTAGCACCTTGTCAACATGTTCAACATGATCCTTCCAAGACTTGCTGTAGATTAGTATATCATCAAAAAATACTAACACAAATTTTCTAAGGAATGGTTTGAAAATTGATTTCATCAAACCTTGAAATGTTGAAGGTGCATTAGTAAGGCCAAAAGGCATGACCAAAAATTCATAATGACCCTCATGAGTTCTAAATGCCGTTTTCGGAATGTCTTCAATCTTCATTCTGATTTGATGATATCCCGAACGAAGATCCAACTTGGTGAAGTAAATTGATCCATGCAATTCATCCAGTAATTCATCAATGACAGGAATGGGGAACTGATCTTTAATAGTGAGCTTGTTGAGCTCCCTATAATCCGGACACATGCACCATGATCCATCCTTCTTGTGCACCAATACTACTGGAGCAGAGAAAGAACTTTGACTTGGTTGAATTATACTAGCCTCTAGCATTTCTGCAACCATTCATTCAATTTCACTTTTTTGGACATAGGGATATCTATACGGCCTGATGTTTGGAGGAACACTTCCTGGAATCAGATGAATAGCGGTGGGAGACCTTTGGGAGTCTCAAATACCTTGGAATGATTGTCCAGGACTTTTTGGAGATCTAGAGAAATAGATGATTCTGATGTGGAAACATCTAGCGAACATAATTGTGCAATTACACCTCTTTGCTCCTTTTTTAAAAGCTTTGTCATACCATTAGAGCTGATTATCTTTCCTGGTTTCCCTACAATACCCCTTAATTCAACTTCCTTTCCTTCCGTAGAAAATTTGATGAAAAGTTCTTGAAAATTAAAAGCTATTGTACCCAGGGATTGTAGCCATTGGACTCCTAGTACAACGTCAGCACCTCCCATTGGAATGGAAAGCATTGGGCTAGTCAATACATATTCTCCCATGGATAGCTTGATATTATGGCACCTTCCAGAGCAATTTATTGTTCCTCCATTTGCAATCATCACTTGACACTTTGGTGCTGGATATAGGAAGCAATTCAATTCTTTTGCTACCCTACAATGAATAAAATTGTGGGTGCTTCCTGAATCAATCAACACTATTACTTTTTTCTTCTTGATTTGTCCTTCTATCTTGATGGTTTTAGGAGTGGTAATTCCCGCAAATGCATTACAAGATATGGTCGGATTTATTTGTTCTTCATCTAGGCTTTGTTCCTGGAGTATATCTTCTTCTTTTGACCTTTCTTGCTCCTTTTCTTCTTCCTCTTCACAATCTATGTAGAATAATTTCTTCTCAACACACTTATGACCTTTAGTGTATTTGCTATCACAACTGTAACAAAGCCCTTTTGCTCTTTCTTCTTCCAATTGTTGTGGTGTCAACCTTATAGGTTGTGGAAGACTAGGGGCAACAACACTTCCGTCTTTATAGTTGTGAGTGGTATGCTTCCTAGTTTCCATAATTTTGCTTTCCATTTTTCTTGCTAACCTGAATGCCTTCTCTAATGAATCAGGTTCCCAAAGGCGAACATCATGTTGGATATTGTCCTTTAAAGAACCTATGAACACATCAATCCTATGCTCCTCCGGAATATCTTTTACCCTTATGTTCAATTTTTGGAACTCTTCAATGTGCTCCATTACTGAACCCTTTTGTTTGAGACTCATCAATTGGCTAAAAAAAGTGTTGCTTTTTGTATCTTCATAATGTGCTATCAATTCTTCCGTAAAAATTGCCCAAGTGATAAATTTTTTACGAGAGCAAAGCCATTGATACCATACAAATTTATTTGGTTCCAAATATACAGTTGCCATACGTACCTTTTGTGTGTTTTGCACATTATTTAGATCGAAGAACTGCTCCATCTGTAATATCCATGTGGCAGGATCCTTGCCATCAAACTTCCTCATATTGATTTTTGGAATATGGTGGGTCTTTGATCCAACATTAGAGTCTATGGAATCATGATTAACATTACTTTTGTTCACATCATGAGTTTCCTTTACACCCTTTTCACCATTAGTAAGTATTTCTTGTAGAAAATTTGTCAAATTTGTCTTCAAATCTGCCATGTCTGTCTTTAAATCTGTCTTCAAATCTGCCATGTTTGTCTTCAAATCCATCTTCAAATCATCCATCTTAGCTTCCATTCCCTTTATCTTAGATTCCATGCCATTTATCTTAGATTCCACGCCATTTATCTTAGCTTCTGTTAGCTTTTGTGAGCGTGACATTAGTTACACTTGTTCTTGTAATTTTGATATATCATGTAGCATTTCTTCCTCTTCTTCATGAGTCATGCTAGAGCTTTCAGGTTCCTTACTAGGTGTTTGCATTTTCTTTCCTCGGGGCATCAGTTACTGATAATAATGCTTTACTATGCCCTTTGAATTTCGTTAAACCAAGCTTACACAAAAAATTAAAAAAAAACTACACACCTTTTTTCACTTTATAGAAGTCTGATATTGAATCTGATGTATCTCTGTAATTTCAGATCATCCAATTTTGAAGTTGTAACTTGTAGTAGCCTTCTGCGTCCTCTTTCCAATGCCACAAGTCTGATCCAAATTGGATTCTCCAAGGAAGAGTTATGTGAAATCTCCCACAGTGACTTGCTTTTAGACTAGTTCAGTAGAGCGAACTTGTACGACGTGCCACGAGTCACTGTTTTAACCTTTGGATCTGAAACTCGCATACAAGAAACTACAGTCCGTCCTCTTTCTGTACCTTCTTACGAAATTTCAATCCGATCCCCAGAGAGAAAGTTATGACGATTTTCCCCAGGTCACCTGTTTTGAATGTAATTCAGGAGTCTGCAAAAGACCAACTTCCTCAGATCATATCTCCGTAAATATCGCGCGAAAAGCTCTGAAATTTGGACCCAAGGTTCAGCGCGATTTATTCTGGGTTTTTTTTGCGACTTCTGAAACGTTACAGAAAAACGTTATAGTGAAAATGCCACGATGACCTGTTTGGAGCAGCGAAACCCTAGAATCCAAAGCTCTGATACCAAATGTTATGAAACCAGCTCAAGAAAAGATAGAAAAGATAGATCAACGCCTTAGAATTCAGCCTCTTCGAGGGGGAAACCTCCTTTACATTACATAAATGAACAATTCTTGGATGATACAAATGACAAAACCTCCTTTCTATATATAGGAGTCTAAGGAGTCACAATATAATCCAGCCGACCTAACAATAATAATATAAAGCCACAAAAATAACAATAGAGGGATTCTATGGGGCATAGAAATAACAACATGGGGGTAATATGGGCACAACAATATAAATAAGGGGTGTAACTACAATAGTAATGTGGTAATCACTAGTATTATAGGGACCCAACACTCTCTCAACATAACACTCTTGCTGTAATAGGAAAATATCTCCAAACTCAGCAAACAATGTACGTAGACCCTAGACTGGACATCAAAGTTTCCTGCAAACTTTCCAACTGTAGTGACAATCATGCTAAAATAACGTCTCAAAAGTATTTCAACTATGTTTTCTGGGTACAGGGATATTGTGTGGAGACTAATGAGTCCAAGTGTTTGTCACAGTAGACACAAGATTAGCCTTAGTGAAATACTGGAAGTTCATGCTTCTCATATCATGACCATATAGACTCCCAATTGTCAAATATAACTCTGTTGATGAACAACACATTACTGGGTCTAATCTATGGATATAAACATAAATCTGATTCACCTGTGTATATTCTCAGCACTTTTGTTCCATATTAACAAATGAATATTTCTGAAATGGATTATTCATAGTGTTTGTGCTTGAAAGAGTTCGTGCTGATAAAAAAATAGAACCCCCAAATCCATCTAAAATCCATATCTATCATGTTGCAAATCATATCTTGTGTTGAAAAGTAGAAGAGTTACCTTCATGGCATATCAAAGATAACAGGCCTATTTAAAACCGATGTCACAAAAATATTTTAAAACATAATTCAAGTCCAAAGTATGAACTAATTATAATAATTGTGCTATAGATTTCAACCTACAGCAACCTCATATGGAAATTAGGTGTCCAACCTAATTCCTAACTGTTTTGGGAATAAGATAGAGCCGTGTTTGGTAGAGATTGATCCTCTGATACAACTGTGGCTTCATAGTGCTAGTGTAAAGGAGGAAAATAAAAAAAAATATTCTAAGCTTCATTTTTGCCAACATGTTCATGTTTCATGAATGCTTGTGGAAACAAAATTGCTGACCTGTACTTTAATCCTTTAAGACAAAAACAAAACCTTTGGTCTATCTATATCCAGAACATTTGCATTTTAGTATATATGTAGAAGAATATTGAACAATAAGATTGATATACATAAAGTTTTTCTAAAATAAGGATAGAGGATTTTATAGTTGTAGAAACATTTACAAGACAACATTTATGGCATATTTCACTTTATTGTTCATGCTCATGGACCCAACAAGTTCCAATAGGCATGCCACATAAAGGAGAGGGGAATAGAACTACAAATAAGCTGCATAGAGAAGGAGAGAAGAATAAGCCTTGACTTAGATGGAACTAATGACAAATGACTCAAATTACTTCATGGTTTAGTTAAAAAACTGACAATGGATCAAATTACTTCATGCTTCAATTATTCAACCATTACTCCTTTACAATAAACTAGAAGAACTTTGGCCTTCGCCAATGTTGTTATGAGTAGTACTTGTACTGCATAGTAAATGTGATATTTTTGATTGAAATTTTGTGTTGATTTGTGGTAGCTTCGGATGTGCTCTAGCCATCAAAATTGGTGGAGAAGCTAAAGCACATAACATCTTCAAGACCCAGAAATCGTTTTGAGAAATTCCATCTCAATGAGGAGTTATTAAAATAACTAATATTTTTAATGGGCTCCTAAGTCTAAACATAGGAAAATAAAAATATTAATGGGTATTAATAAAGATAAGGATGAGAAGCTTCTAAGAGATGAGGATCAAGTCTGTTTTAATCTTAGCCATTGATTAAAAACTTAATCTCGGTCGTTGATTCGTCAACGGGAAAAGTATAAGAGAAGATTTGAGGGTGAGTTGGAGACACACTAGCAGATACCCAGTATCCTAAGGAAAATCGATTTTCAGAGAGAGTGAAATCGATTTCAGAGGGAGAGTTGCAAGGTAGAGGAAGAGGGGGTGATTAGAAATAGTCAGGGAGCTCAGAAGAGGTGACGCAGGGACTCTAAGAAATAGTGAAAATGGAGACGCAGATCATAGAGACTCAATGGATGATGCAGAGAAGGATAGAGCAGTGCAGAGCCACGCAGAATGACGCAGGGCTGATGAAGTAACGAAAGGAAGTCCTCCAAGGTGTCAGAAAGTCTCAGAGAAAAGTCTTAGGTGTTTTCTCCAAATGTCTATGCAAAAATTTTCTGTAAAAGCGATCATTGGTAAAGATTAATAAAACCCTCCTCTGTTGCACAGATTTTTCCACATTGGGTTTTTTCGGGGATAATTGTCCAAAAATAACTGTGTTGATGTGTGTGATTCTTGTGCATATATTTGCTTCTGTATAATGGTGTGATATTTGCAGTAGAATTTATTATTGATTTGGGGTAGCATCGAATGTGCTCTAGCCATGAAAATTGGTGGAGAGGCTAAAGAACATGAGATCTCCAAGACCCAGAAATGGTTTGGACAGATTGTACTCGGTTTGTGAGATATTAAAATAATTAATATTTTTAATGGAGTTCTTAAGTCTAAACTTAAGAAAAATAAAATATTAATGGCTATCCCAGTTGACTCGGTAGCTAATGAGAAGTACGAGGAGGCAATGGCCAAGAAAAAATGCATCATCCTCAATGGGGTCAAGGATCATGTGGTCCAACATATTGCCGAGAAGGAAATGACAAAGGAGATGTGGTACACCTTGAAGACGTTGTACCAGCATACTTCTGTGCAGAGGAAGATGTTACTTGAGAATCAACTATGTTCATAACAGATGCAGAAGGGGGAGCAGATAGATCACTTCCTCGGTTGGTTGAAGGAGATCTGGGACCAACTGACTTCCATAGGAGCCACACCGGATGAAGAAATGATGGTAAGGACCGCACTTAACATAGTCTCCAAGGAGTGGTAGACATTTGTGCAGAGCATACTCGGTAGGGCAGATCTTCCAGATTGGGAAGAATTGTGGGCGGATCTTTGTCAAGAGGAGATCAGGTGGTTGAGTAAGGTGGGAAGTAGCAACAAAGGAGTCTAAATCAAGAAGGAAGAGGAAGAGTATGTAGCTCTGGCATCTGCGGGAAAGCAGGAAAGGAGGAAGAAGAAGGACCACTTCCATTGTGGGGAACCGGTCATTATGCGAACCAGTGTCCGAGGAAGAAGAACAAGGGAGAGGCGTTTGACTCTAAGGGAGCGCCAGTGAAGGCGAAGAAGGAAGTTGAGGAGGATGAAGATTGTTCCATGAGTGCTCATCTACCTCTAGAGAAGAGGTGGGGAAACATCGAGCTGTAGTCAGGAGGACTACAGGCGATGAGGGGCAGGATCCTTGAGGTACCCAACCTCTTGGATTATACATTTCTACGGGAGCCCCGAAGAGTAGTAGCAATATTAACGAATGTCGGTAGAAATGGATACATATGAGCGACAGAGAGTGCTACAATGTAGGAGTCCCTGGGTAGCACGAGGCTAGTAGACTGCAAAAGTGCGAGAGGCACGGAGTGTGTTGCAATAGTGTAGGATGGTACAAATATGTTTGCAACGGTGCGAGATGTAGGTAGTTGTTGCAGCAACATAGAGGCCATAGAGGGAGCACTTGATAGCAGCAGAAAGAGCTTCAAAATTGGGAGTGTTCCTATCCTAACAAAGATGTCAGAAGTTGGGAGAACCAGTTACTTACTTCTCAGTAACTGGGTTGCAATGCAATAGCAGTATGCATTAGCATGATGCAATATGATGAGAGGGGGATGCAATGGTGGGAGAATGGGCTAGAAGCAACACGGATGCAGAGGAAGTTGCTGTACGGATGCAACAATGGCAGTGGCAGGGCCATGGGCAGCAATACCGAATGCAGTAGTGCAAAGGATGTTGGGCGAGGAGGCCTAGCATCAGCACAGGTACTGGTGCCATATAATCTGAGTGATGCTCAGTGAGGAGTATTACTAGAGCACAGTCCTCGCTAAGAGGGAGTTTTGATTTGGAGTAGCATCGGATGTGCTCTAGCCATGAAAATTGGTGGAGATGCTAAAGCACATGAGATATCCAAGACCTAGAAATGGTTTGGACAGATTGTACCCGGTTTGGAGATATTAAAATAATTAATATTTTAATGGAGTTCCTAAGTCTAAACTTAGGAAACTAAAAATATTAATGAGTATTAATATAAAACTGGGTTAGAAGGTTCCAAAAGTCATGGATCAAGCCAAATCTAATCTTAGTCATTGATTAGAGATTCAATCTCGGCCGTTGGAGGAACAACTAGAAAAGTATAAGAGGAGGATTGACAGTCAGTTGGAGAACACACTAGACTGATCAGTCATTCGATTTGCTAGGGTGGGGTTGCTAAGCAAAGTCAAATCAATGGTCAAGAGCGAGGGGCAGTGAGTATTGGACAAAGAGGCAGAGACAATGGTGAGAGACCAACACAGAGGCAGAGAGCGAGAAGCAGCAGCCAGAGCAGGTCACACAAAGCCTAGCAGAGATAGCACAGAGGTTAGAGGGACTGCGTCATCCACGCAGAGGGCAGCTGGAGTGACGCAAAGGGTCCCAAAGGCTACGCAGTGCATCAGAGGGCTGACGCAGAGGGGTTTGGGGCTGATGCAGAGGCCAGAAGGGCCAGCGTAGTGCTTTAGAGTCGCTGGAGAGGGTTTCGTGGGACAAGTTTTCTAAATACCCATTTCCAAATAGAGAGGTATTGCTGCCGATTATTTTTCTCTGTTGGGTGAGCCAGTTTGGTACCTAGTTGTACTCAAGGAAATGCTGCATAATAATAAAACCTCAAAATAGTTGCACTGATTTTCCCGCAATGGGTTTTTCTGGGGACATTTGTCCAAAAATAACGGTGTAACTTGTGTGTTTTCTTTCTTTTAGATGATGATTTGTAGATGTTGAGACTGTATTGTATTTATTTTGTTATTTATATGTTTTAAATAACTTGTTCGAATTTAATAAGTAGAATAAATAAACCAGAAGAATAAAAAATAAATTTCTAACGGATGGACTTAGAAATTTCAACATTTATTTTAATATTTACTGAAGGAATTTCATAAATAACTTATTGTGAAATAAGTAGGTTAAACAAATCAATTGCTGCAGTAATAGAATTTCTATTTAGAAATTTTCACATGGTATCAGAGCAAAGATTCAGAGACAGGAAGGGAAAATCAATTATGGGTCAAGGGCATGATGCAGAGACATCCACGTCAGGAGACGTGTAGATTTTCAGAAGAATTCACAAGAGATATAAATTTCAATTTCTTTAGGCTGGCTTCCAGATTGGAAGAAGAAGTTGCTTGCGTAGCAAGCCCTTCATCATCATGGGTATGGTATATAGATAGTGGGGCCTCCTGGCATATGAGAGGAATCTGGGAATGTTTCTCAGATTATCAGGAGGAATGAATGAATTTTCAGATCACCATGGGAAATAAGGCAAAGTGTACTCTAGTAGGGAAGGGTCCTATAGCTTTTCAAACAGAAATAGGAGAGATATTTCGAGCTACCGATGTGCTACATGTGCCAGGACTGGGGATGAACTTACTTTTCATATCTCAAAATCAAAGAAAGGGCTATGAAGTTTTCTTCATTAAGGAGAAAATATACGTCAAACATCCGAGTTGGAAAAATAAGGTACATATCAGAATCAGAAGTAACATGTTGTACAGGTTGTAGTTAGAATCACCAATGGCACTAATAGGAAGTTATGGTAACAAGGATTTGAATGAACTATGGCACAGAAGGATGGAACATTTGCACCATGGGGCTCTGATAATTCTCAGGAAAACTGTAACAGGAGTTCCAGATCTTAGTACTGAACAAGATGATGTATGCAGAGGGTGTGCTCTGGGCAAGTATGCGAAAGCAACGTTACCTCGAAGTAGCAATAGGGCCAAGAGTGTACTAGGATTGATACACTCATATATCTGCGCACCGATGTCCACAAAAGCTCTTAGTGGTGCCGAATACTTCGTCACCTTCATCAATGACCATTCCAGGAAGACTTGGATCTATCTTCTGAAAACCAAGGATGAGGTTTTCTGTCAATTCAAAGAGTTCAAGGCTCTAGTGGAGAATTTGGATAAAAGGAAAATAAAAGTGTTGAGCTCAAACAATGGTGGAGAGTATGTCGACAAGGACTTCATTGATTTTTGCGCTAGGGAGGGCATCATATGAGAGAGGACAAATCCCTACAATCCAGAGCAGAATGGAGTACCAGAAAGGAAGAACATGACTATTGTGGAAGCAGCTAGGGCAATGATGTATGATCAGGATATGCCAAAATTCTTGTGGGAAGATGTTGATTTGTGGTAGCATCGGATGTGATCTAGCCACAAAAATTGGTGGAGAGGCAAAGGAACATGAGATCTTCAATACCCAGAAAGAGTTTGGGCAGATTCTAAATAGTTTGGGAGATATTAAAATAATTAATATTTTTAAATGGAGTCCCTAAGTACAAACTTAGGGAAAATAATATATTAATGTGAATTAATATAAAACTGTGTTAGAATGGTCTAAAAGTCATGGATCAAGCCAAATCTAATCTTAGCCGTTGATTAGGGACTTAATCTTGGCCGTTGTTTTTTCAACGAGAAAAGTATAAGACGAGGTTTGAGGATCACTTGGAAAACACCCCAAGAGATCAAGATTTCGCCTTTCTGGGTTCGGTCTACTTAGAAAGTTGAGAGAGTGGTCAGAGTTGCAGCTAAGGGGCAGTGAATACATAAGAAAAGATGCAAAGATATCAATAGGAGGATCAGTGCAGTAGCCGGAGAGAGGGAAGTAGAAGCAGCCAAGGGTTCACACAGAGCCAGCTAGGGCTGACGTAGAGCCAACCAAGAGTTGCACAATGCCTCAGAGGGCTAGCATGGGTGACACAGAGGGCCAAAGGGCTGATGCAGTGCCTCCAGAGGATGATGTAGGCTAAGCTGGAGTGACGCTGGGCTAACGTTGGGGCGGAGAGAGGCTGACGCTGGGGTTTCGTGGGGCAAATTGGAGTTGTGGAGCTGCTAGAGTGTTTATTCAGGGTTTCATTCGAAATATCTACTTCCAAGTAGAGAGGTACTATTTCCAAGATTTCTCTATGTTGGGTGAGCCAGATTTGGCACCCATATTGTATTTTGAAACTACTTAATAAATCAAACCCTTAGATAGCTGCACTGGTTTTCCTGCATTGGCTTTTTCCGGGGACATTAGTCCAAAAGCAATAGTGTCACTTGTGTGCTTATTTCTATTTCCTTCAGTTGATGATCTGTAATGTGTTGGGCATGTACTTGTATTTATTTCCAGTATTTACATGGTAAATAAATTTTTAATTAACAAAGCAAGTAGGTAGGAATAAATCAGTAAAGTACATGAAGGGTTTCTAATGTATCAAACTTAGAAATTCCAACAGTAGAATCATACAACACGACAGTCTATGTCTAGAATAAAACTCCTCATAGGGCATTGGGCAAGATTACCCCAAAGCAGGTCTTCATCGGGAATACACCTGAAGTTATTCATTTTAGGATATTTGGGAGTTTAGCATATTGTCGTATACCCAAGGAGAAGAGGAAGAAGTTAGATCAAAATGTAGAGAAAGGATATCACGGGGGATATAGCGAGAAGCTAAGGCATATAGAATCTATATTCTAGGGAGCAGGAAGGTAGTATTTTGATGAGATGTGAAGTTCATGGAGGATAGGGCCTTCAGAAAATCTTGAGAAATGCCTTCCGAGGAGCAGTCAAAAGATGAGCCGTTGGTCAAAACACTTCAACCTGCAAAAGCTAGTACCAGAAATTCTCCTTCAGAACAGGAGGAATCATATGAAGAGGAAGAGCTAACAGATTTACCTACTACCAAAGCAAGAACAAGCCGGGAACTCTAACAGATTCTACGGGACGGGGAACCTTCCAGTTTTCAGGAGGCTGTTCAACATCAAGTTTGGATGGATGTGATGGTGGAGGAATACAACTCTATAATGGTGAATGATGTCTGGGAAGTAGTACCTAGGCCTTAGGATAGATCAGTGGTAGGTTTGAGATGGATCTACAAGATCAAATATGTTGTAGAGGACAGTGTGAAAAAATAAAAATCCAGGTTTATGGCTAAGGGGTATGCTCAGAAGGAAGGAATAGACTACGAAAAGACCTTCTCCCCAGTAGCCAGGTATACATCTATTAGAACCGTGATATCTCTTACAACACAGATGGGGGAGAGATTCATCATATGGATGTCAAGGCAACATTCTTTAATGGGGTGATAGAAGAGGAAATATACATTGAATAGCTAGAAGGCTTTGAGACACATGAGAAGAAATCTCATGTATGCAGATTGAAGAAAGCCTTGTATGGGCTCAAACAGGCACCTAGAGCGTGGTATGGTCGAATTGATGGCTACTTGCAAAAGATGGGGTTCTTCGAGAGTGATGCAGATCCCAATCTCTACTATCTGGTTGTAGAGAATGAGCCTCTAGTCCTAGTATTATATGTGGATGATCTCTTCCTGACATGATCATCCAGGCTCATTGAGGACTACAAGAAGAATTCATGAATGGGGTGATAGAAGAGGAAGTATACATTGAATAGCCAGAAGGCTTTGAGACACATGAGAAGAAATCTCATGTATGCAGATTGAAGAAAGCCTTGTATGGGTTCAAACAAACGCCTAGAGCATGGTATGGTCGAATTGATGGCTACGTGCAGAAGATGGGGTTCATCAAGAGTGATGTAGATCCCAATCTCTACTATCTGGTTGTAGAGAATGAACCTCTAGTCCTAGTATTATATGTGGATGATCTCTTCCTGACATGATCCTCCAGGTTCATCGAGGACTGCAAGAAGAATCTAGCCACAAAATTCGACATGAAGGATTTGGGACATATGCATTATTTCCTGGGGTTGGAAGTTTGGCAGCAGAAGGGTGAAATATTCCTTGGACAAGGGAGATATGCTACAAAAATCCTGAAGAGATTCATGATTGAGGACTATAGGACTATGGCTACTCCAATGATCACCAACTGGAATAAAATTGCTGCATTGGAAGACAAGGATGTTGATCCCACCTTATACAGGTAGCTCACAGGGTCCTTGATGTATTTCGTCAATACCTGGCCAGATTTTTTTTATGTTGTCAACACCCTCAGTCAGTTCATGGTGGAACCTTAGAGGGCGCATTAGGAAGCAACCAAACATGTTCTCAGATATATACAACGAACAACCGAGTATGGACTATGACATCAAACTGAGTGGGTTTACTGATGCAGATTGGGCTGGAAGTTCAGTAGATCAGAAAAGTACTTGTGGGTACTGTTTCAACATTGGATCGGGGATGGCCTCTTGTTGCAGTAGGAAACATAAATCCGTAGCTCTGAGCTCATCTGAGGCACAATATATGGCAGCTAGCACAGCTTCGTGCGAGGCCATATGGCTTAGAAAACTGCTTGTGAACCTATTCAGAAGAAGGATGGAGGTGACCAGGATCATGTGTGATAATCAAAGTTACATCAAGCTCTCTAAGAATCTAGTATTTCATGATCAATCTAAGGACATTGATATTCAGTGTCACTTTGTGAGAGACTGTGTCCAACGAGGAGCAGTACATTTGAACTACACTCCTATAGGAGAACAGGTGGAAGACATCCTCACTAAGGCCCTATGAAGAACCAAGTTCGTTTATTTTAGGGATAAGATGGGGATGGTAAATAATCCATTTCAGTAGAAAAAATGGATAAGTATCATAGAGTTGCAGCGCATATGTAGTGTTGGGAAGAAGGACCAACAACGACACGGACGCAGAGGGAGATACAATAAAGATGTAGCAGTGGAGAGCCATGGGCAACAATACAGGAGGCAGTAGTGCAGTGGATGTAGGCCAGCAGGCCCAACATCAGCATAAGTGCCGGTGGTGGAGGATCAATGTGATGTTTAGTGGTCGAACATTACTAGAGCATATTCCTTGCTAAGAGGGAGTGTTGATTTTTGCTACCATCGGATGTGATCTAGCCATGAAAATTGGTGGAGAGGCTAAATCACATAAGATCTCCAAGACACTGAAATCGTTCTTAGAAATTCCATCCAGATGAGGAGTTATTAAAATAATTAATATTTTTAATGGGCTCCTAAGTCTAAACTTAGGAAAATAAAAATATTAATGGGTATTAATAAAGATAAGTATGAGAAGCTTCTAAGAGATGAGGATCAAGTCTATTTTAATCTTAGACGTTGATTAGAAACTTGATGTCGGCCTTTGATTCGTCAACAGGAAAAGTATAAGAGAAAACTTGAGGGTCATTTGGAGACACACTAGCAAATACTCAGTATCGCAAGGAAAATTGATTCTCAGAGAGAGTTAAATCAATTTCAAAGGGGGACTTGTAGGGTGGAGGAAGAGCGGGTGATTAGCAACAGTCAGGGAGCTCAAAAGAGGTGACACAGGGACTTGAAGAGACAACGCAAAAGGAGATGCAGATCATAGAGACTCAGTGGATGACACAAAGAAGAATAGAGCAGCGCAGAGCAATGTTGCATGAAACATCCCCCCTCGGATCTAACCCCCGAAACGCAGTCCATATGGATGCATCCAGGAAGCGCCTCCCGAAACGCGGTTTCGAAATTCCGAAACACATTTTAGACTGAGAATGATGCTTCCTGGAAATTCTCGAAGCGTCCTTCCGAAATGTGTTTCAGGAATTCAGGATCAATGGGATTGTGGCATTTCATTAGATTATATCAAGTATGAAGGTATGCAATTAGCATTTAATCAAGAGCACCAAGCCCTATATGTACCCTAGTGTTGGTGGTGTTAATTGTTGAACTCCTTTGTCACACCCTTAGCAAAAAATTACCTTTCAATCAAGGCAAAATCATCGATCAAGCATGTTAAGCTTTTTCTACAATATTTTATGTCTTGGATTAGGTAGTTTGATCAAAATTGGGCAATGTTGACTAATATCCCTAGACAATTGAGGTAGAGGCAAAGGCTAGACAAGAGGAGAAGGATCTAGATTCTAGATGGTTGATGCATGTAAATGGTTGATGCTCGAATAATTAATCGTTAATGTACAATGGATGCTATATCTATCTTGATTTATGCAAAAATATGCATATTTTCATGTCTTCTACAACTAATTTGGTATTTGGGATGTTTGTTTTGAGTATAAATATAATATATATATATATATATATATATATATATATATATATATATATATATATATATAGATATATCACTTCCTAGATTTTTGGAAAATGATGCTTCTGTGTCCCCGCTTCCAAAAAACGTCCCTGTTTCGTCCCCGCTTCGTGCAACATTGGCACAGAGCCACGTAGAATGACGTAGGACTGACGCAGTAAGGAAAGGAAGTCCTCCAGGGTGTCAGAAAGTCTCAAAGAAAAGTCTCAGGTGTTTTCTCCCAGTGTCTCTACAAATTTTTTCTGTAAAAGTGATTGTTGCTAGAGATTAATAAAGCCCTCCTCTGCTGCACCGGTTTTCCCACATTGGGTTTTTCCGGGGACAATTGTCCAAAAATAATTGTGTTGATGTGTGTGATTCTTATGCATATATTTGTTTCTGTATAATGGTGTGATACCTGCAGTAGGATTTATTTTAATATTAATTGAAGGAATTTCATAAATAACCTATTGCGAAATAAGTAGGTAAAATAAATCAGTCTCTGCAGTAATAGAATTTATGTTTAGAAATTTTCACATTTTGGAATCCCGGTAGCTCCCAAAAAAGTCTCTTTGATGTGGTGCAATGTACTAACAATGTCCATCATAGTAGGTCGTGCTTCAGGAGATTCTTTTGTGCAGAGCAAACCCATGCTTATGAGTTGAGTGAGGCAATTCAACTCCTTATCTTCTATAGTACCCATACTTGTCCTCCTCAATATACTCCCATTGACCATGACTTTTACTCAGTGTAGAAAATCACTACCCTCCCGTTTCAACAAGTTCATTCCTTCCACAAAGATGTTGTGTGTGGGCTTCTTTCTAGTCAAAATCTCCAATAACACTATTTCATAGCTATAAACATCACCTTTTGTTGTGACACGTCCAGCCAATCCATATTCTACATTGAAACATTCTCATCGTCAGGTTTATAATATACAAATTTTAATAAAAAAAAGACATTGACAACATTGCTCAGTATGATATCTAGTTCATATAATATCTAACATCCTTTTGATATGCTATTTAGTTCACATAATACCTAGAGGAATGTAGCCTATTGACCCTTTGAGTGCATGTGTTGAAGTGATCTCTGAATCCTTCAAATTTGAAAAAAGTATACTAGCAATGCCAAAGTCTGTTAAATATGTTGTCATATCTTCATCCATAAGCACATTGCTAGGTTTCAAATCACAATGGAGAAATTGCATAAAACAATGGTGATGGAGATATGTCATGCCTTGTGTGATATCTATTGCTACATTCAACCTTTGAAACAAGCTCAAATTACTTTCTTCTTGGCCATTAGGATATAAACACTTCTCTAAGCTTCCATTTTTCATTAATGGAAATATCAAATCATTCATTTGGAGGTCTGAATAACATGTTAGGATTCTAATCAAATTCTGCTGCCTAACTTTACCCAAAACTTTGAATTCCTTGTCAAAATCCTTGTCGGCCCCCTCATTTTCCAAATTGAGAAGCTTGATAGCAACAATTGTGCCATCATTTAGAACCCCTTTGTACAATTTTCCAAAACTACCAACTCTTAACAAGTTGGCATCACTAAATTCATTTGTTGCAGTCATGATCTCTCCATATGAAATTCTTCGATGCCCTGTAGTGAAGGATGTCCTGTCCTCTCTATGAATATGTTTCTTGCTATTAGGAAACTACAAGATTCCCAAAAACAAACACAATACAACAACCACAGCAGCAATAACCATAGGTATGATAAATATTTTTGTATTCCAAACACTTTGATGTTTGTGAGAATGGCATGGTGGCAGACTTACCCAAGGTCCACGGAGATCAGGACTTCCCATGAATGTCGTGGCACCAAGATTTTTAAAAATTCCCCCTTTAGGGACTGCTCTTGACAATTTGTTGAAAGAAAAATTACAATGGTGAAGCATTTTGAGCTTTTCCAATGACAAGGGTATACCACCTGATAAATTATTATAGGATAAATCCATGTACTTAAGACTTTGAAGTTCATTAAGTGTGATTGGAATTGGACCTTCAAGGGCATTGTGGGAAAGATTGAGGTACAGGTAAAATTGGAAACTAGGGCCAAATTCCACTTTGAATAACTCCTATGGGAAATATTATTACAACATTGAATTCCTCTTTTTAAGAGGACCAAAATCGATCTAAAGATCACCAAATTCGGATAAGGAAAAATGACTTTTTGAATTTATGTTTCTCTCATGTAATTTATCAAGGTCGGCCTCTTCCATATGTCGGCTCAACCAGTGCAAAAGACACGTGTTAATTTATGGTATGTTCTATGCTTATAACAATTTACTTATTTTTCTTATCATATTCCACAAATTAGCAATCACATGTACATAAAGTAGAGTGCAGATAGAACATTAAACAATCGATAGAAAACAAGCCAAGACAAGAGACACAAGATGTGATGGCTAGCCAGGGACAAACCCCACAATGAGTGGGGAAACCCTTTGATCAAATATTCTTTTATCTTCAATAATTCAGTAGAGAGAAATAGTACAATAAATCTTATTTATATCAGTAGTAGCAAACCCTAGATCAGCAACATCAACAGTAGCGGCTTCATCATCAAACTAGGGCAGACGATATCTCACAAATCGACCATCGGATTGGCTTGATTCCACTACCAAAAGTTGCGGCTTTCAGAGGAGGTTCAGATGAACCTATAGCATAGTTCAGACGAGGAGATATTCTAGTCCATGTAGGTCAAACTTTACTTTTGCAGTTGCAGCTTCACTTTCAGTAGCTTCTTCAAACTAGGGCAGTCAATATCTTGCAAACCGTCCATCGGATTGACTTGATTCCACCACCAAAAATTACGGCTTTCAGGGGAGATTCAGATGACCCTACAACGTAGTTTAGATAAGAAGATCTTCTAGTACACACAGGTCAAACTTCACTTGTGCAGTTGCAGCTTAAGTTTCAACAGCTTCCTTCAAACTAGGGCAGTTGATATCTTGCAAACCGTCCGTTGGATTGACTTGATTCCAACACCAAAAGTTGTGGCTTTCCAAGGAGGTTCAGATAAACCTACAGTGCAGTTTAGATGAGGAGATCTTCTAGTCCACGCAGGTCAAACTTTACTTCTGCAGTTGCAACTTCAGTTTCAGTAGCTTCCGACTTCACATGTGTGAGGGAGAGACCCTTTTATGCGCAGTAGAGAAGAGACTCTTTTCTGCGCAGTAGAGAGAGAAAGATGTGATGAGATGAGTGAGTCCAAATGAGGAAAATTCCTCCTATATTTATACACAATGTTGGTGTTTGAATAGATGTGACTGTTGGGCTTCAGAGCCTACATGAGTTGTAGGTCGGCTTGATAATAATTCCATAATCAAAATAAATTCATATCTCCATGAATACTTATCGGAATCGGATGATATTTATATCAATCCTACACCTCTCGACGAGGGGAATCTAATAAAAGTATTATCAGCCATGAATAAGATGACCCACATGAAGTTTTTCCCTAGTCGCCAATTTTAACACTCCCTCTCAACTAGGGAGAACTTCATCTGCAATCTATCTATCGGTCGTTACTATTCATCCATCAAATGCATTGCCTTGTACAGCCTGACCCTTGCCCTACTCTACTCTATTCTGCCTATTCTGCTTTGTCTTGTTCTACCCTGTACTGATCTGTATGGCTTTGCTCTGTCATGCGCTGCTCTGCTTTGTTTTGTTCTGCTCTGCTTTTGTCCGAATTATGAAGAAGAAGAAATGATCGAGGATGTATCATACTGACTCAAAGTCAGTATCAGAGTATGTACCACTGGTTCCATACCAGTCTCAACCAACCTGAAATCAGCGTCATAGTGAGTACAACTCCACTGGTCCTAGACCAGTACCATCCTCAACTGACTCAAAGTCAGTCTTAGAGTGCGTACCACTGGTCCCAAACCAGTCTCAACCAACCCGAAGTCAGCTTCATAGTAAGTACCACTCCTACCACTGGTCCTAGACCAGTATCGCAGTCTCAGAAAGTGTACAACTGGTCCCAGACCAGTCTCAACTGACCCGAAGTCAGCGTCATAGTATGTACCACTCTCACTGGTCCCAGACCAGTACTGCACTGACACGAAGTCCGTCTCAGAGTATGTACCACTAGTCCCAGACCAATCTCAACTGACTCGAAGTCAATGTCATAGTATGGTACAACTCCTACCACTGGTCCTAGACCAGTATCATTGATCCCAGATCAATGGAGGTCATCCTAACGTAGGGAGTATGGTAGATACAACGATGCGTCCATCGATACTACTATGGTCCCTAACTTCATTTCCCTGCTCATTGATCAGATGAGAGGTACTTCCCATGAGACCTAGACTGCATGGGTAGGATGTCTCAATAGGAGAACTTAATTAATCCCATCCTCAAAGGAAAACTTAACCAATCATGCTACAATCGCCATGGAGAACACATAAATCCAGGCTGCCATGGAGAACACATCAATCCAGGCCTCACAGGAGAACACATCAATCTAGGCCTCACAGGAGAAGACATTAATCTTGCTACAATCGACATGGAGAACACATCAATCCAGGCCTCATGGAGAACACATCAATCCTGCTACAATCGTCATGGAGAACACATCAATCCAGGCCTCACAGGAGAACTAATCATCCCGCTACATAGGAGAGTGAATCATCTTGTTCCAAAAGAGAGCGAATCATCTTGTCCCACAAGAGAGCGAATCATCTTGTTCCAGTGCGCACCACCAGGGGAGGGTGTGTCACCCTTTGGTCGTATGCTTCTCTAGTAAGAACTGCAAGCCCCTAGAGCTCCCAGAGCTCAATGTATGTAACATGAAGGACCCTTGTACAAGGGTTTCTTGATGACTCCAAGTCATTTGGGAAAATCACAGATTAGATCTTTCGTCGGGGCTTTGACAAGGTGTATCGACCTGTACATCATCTTAATGCGATGGAGCCTCCTTGCTCATTGACTTACCATATCCCAACTGATGTCTATTTGCTTGGAGAAATTGACGAATACGGGATTCCTCAATAATCAAATCCCATCTCTGGTTGTTACAGAGAATCACAGTGGTATGTGTTCAAACAGCTCACTGAAGAGATTCCCCAACTAGGCAGCTTCATATGAGATCATACTCGTAGATATGTATCTGGTCTCGGCGGTGCTTATGGCAACCGACTTCTGCTGCCTGCTCATCCATTATATCGAAGTAGAATCCCAAGAGAAACAACACTAAAAGTGCTCTAGTGATCCTCCACGCTACTTGCCTAATCAACATTCGAATAATCATGCAGTTTCATATTTCTGGTAGTGTATCTCAATACATGAGAGATTGTGTCCTGAAGACATCTCAGAAGATTCTTGGCACCAATCTAGTGAGTCTCAACCAAATATGATCTCGCAATGCTAACTGCAAAACATATGTTCAGACAGAGGTTCACCAAGAACATCAACGCGAATGAGTTTTTGAAACTCAGAGGCATTCCCCAAATCTGGTTCGACATCACTACCATATAACTTATGAAAGTTAAGATCCTTGAGGTAGTCACAGGCTTGCGATCCATCATACCAAATATTTTCAAAATCTTCACCACATATTTTCCTTGAGATAGGAAAATTTCCCTTGGCTTCTACTACACTTCAAGTCCTTGGTTCTTCATTTCAAATTTAGAAGCCAACTCCCTCTTACATTTGTGAATGAGAGGGTATGCACCTGTTAGAAAGAGGTCATCCGCGTATAGCACCAGTCTGAGAGGTTTCTTATCTTCAACCTTAAAGTAAAGGTTAGGATCGGCTTCACTCCTAGTGAATACCAGCTTCATCAAGTAGCTATCGATCCTCTCATACTATGCTCGGGGTGCTTGCTTCAGCTCATGGAGAGCCTTCTTCAACCTGCATACATGAGAATTTTTTATCATAAATCTCAAATCCTTCGGATTGCTCCACATAGACCTCTTCTTTGATCGAGTCGTGCAAGAACGCGGTCTTGACATCCATCTGATGTAGGTTCCATCCTTGTGAAGAGGCAAGGGCTATGATCGAGCGGATGGTCGTGTATCTGGAAATAGGTGCAAATATATCATCATACTCTATACCTTCCTTCTCGGAGAAACCACGAGCAACAAAGAGAGCCTTATAGTTTTCCGTTCTTCCATCTACTGCATGCTTTATCTTGTAAAGCCATTTGGAATTAACAATTGTCTTGTCCTGGGGTCTGGGAACCACTTCCTAGACATCATTATTCATAATAGACTCATACTCTTCGGTCATAGAATCCTTCCATACTTGATGCTTAACGACATCTGAGAATGATGAAGGCTCATTTTGTGTGATCGTGTTCATGATGGTCAGGTATCCCTAATACCTGTTAGGTTTCTTACTTTCACGAAAGGTTCCTTGTGGTGCAGCATGTCCTTCAGCATCATCAAGTATCCCCCTAAGCCATGAAGGCCTCTTCTTAGAAGAGGAATGCTCAAGTGGATAAATAGGATCCATGGGTTCCTCCACATCATGAATTGTTACATCATTTGCCCATAGAGATAGCTTCCACAATCATACGGTTCTTCCTTTCTGCCACATCATTCTGCTCAGGAGTATGTGGTGTAGTAGTCTCCCTCTTAATGCCAGCCTCAGATATGCCTGAGTGAACCGACTGTAATATATCGGAGGTCTTGCTTTGGCTTGAGGGGAATGGTCCCCTTTTGAGCTTTCCTTCAGCACATCCTGGACATACACCTTCTTTCTCTATTCGAAATTCGGGCATCCCTGTCACCATTTGTCTTACACCGGGTATAGCTTTATAATGAAGGGGGGCAAACCTCCGATGACAAAGTTCGGACTGAAGAGTTGTGTCACAAGACATGACACCTAACGGACTTCCACCGACCTGATATAAATAATCAACTCGAAACCCAAGAGTGAAAGCATCTTTAACATTATTTTTTCCATATACATACCTTTCCATCGCTAAAGGTTACCTTGTAGCCTTTGTCTTCCATTTCGGAGATGGATACTAGGTTCTTTTTTAGATAAGGTACATATAATACATCTGGTAAGTGGATTGTATTACCTTGATTCAATTTGAGAGAAACATTGCCTACACCTTTCACGGGGTATTTCATGTCATCTCCAAGGACAATTTCCAGGTTAGTTTCTTTCTCTACCAGATTATGGAGTTTCTTTCTCTACTAGATTATGGAGTACTTCTTTGTAACCAGTGAAGTGTCTTGAGGCAACACTATCAATGAGCCAAATTCCCATTGAGTCGAAAGGAGTGGAGGTAGATAGAGCAGCTGGTAGATAATATTCAGCCTGCTTATTGTCAACAGTGTTAGATTCATAGCTGGAATTTCTAGCCTTCTTGAATGGTTGCCCTATTCCTTGATTTCCAACATTCCTTTTACCTTTGCTATTGAATTTTCCATTCCTTCGATTACCATGAGAGGGATTTTGATCATCATCATGGTGAGAGTCCTTTCTAGCAGGACATTCCCTTGCATAGTGAGCTGCTTTATTGCAGATGTAACATCGTCCTTTTCTTCCACCCTTAGGTCCAACCTTTCCTTTTGATTTAGTCCCAGAATTATTTCTTTTCTTAGCATGAGAAGAAAAGGCAGCAAGAGGACCTTTAGGCATGGGCATTTCTTGCTCTTCTACCCTTGTTTCTTCTTGAATGCATCTAGCCATTAATTCCTCGAAACCAGGAATTATATTATTGTTCAGAAGAGTAGTCTTGAACACATACCATTCGGATGGTAATCCTCCAAGAGTCATGAGTGCCATTTCCCTATCAGTAATAGTTTTCCCAATAGATAGGAGATCGTTCTTGATCTCGGTGATTCTTAAGAAGTATGCTTGCATACTCTCATCTTTACCCTTCTTGATTTCCCTCAGCTTATTTCTAAGAAACAAAACTTGATTTGCATCATTAACTTTAAATAAACTCACCAGTCTATCATATATTTCCTTGGAGGTGTTCAGGTCAGAGATGTAGGCCACCAAGTGCTTGTCGATAGAGTCTCAGATGATCTTCTTTGTTTTGACTTCTTTGTTTTTCCATTTATTTCAGGCAGTAGCGGATGCAATTGATGGAGGCTCAACAATATTTCCTCTTACATGGTCCAACACTCCTTGATCTTCTAGGGTTAGATCGATAGACCTATTCCATCCGTGATAGTCAGCTTTCTCATGGAGCTTTTCTTCAGCAGGAAAGAGTGTTGAGGACCCCATAGTTCTTTTAGGATAGACTTGCCAATCTTCTCTTTGGTGATTGCTCTTGCTCTTGCTTGGGCTTTGTCTTCATCTCAGCTCTGATTCCATGTTAAGTTATGGTATGTTCTATGCTTATAACAGTTTACTTCTTTTTCTTATTATATTCCACAGATTAGAAATCACATGTACATAAAATAAAGTGCAAATAGAACATTAAATGATCAACAGAAAACAAGCCAAGACAAGAGACACAAGATGTGGCGGCTAGCCAGGGACAAACCCCACAATGTGTGGGGAAACCCTTTGATCAAATATTCTTTTATCTTCAATAATTCAGCAGAGAGAAATAGTACAATAAATCTGATTTATATCAATAGTAGCAAACCTTAGATCAACAACATCAGCAGTAGCGGCTTCATCATCAAACTAGGGTAGACGATATCTCACAAATTGACCGTCGGATCGGCTTGATTCCACCACCAAAAGTTTCGGCTTTCAGAGGAGGTTCAGATGAACCTACAGTGTAGTTCATATGAGGAGATCTTCCAGTCCACGCAGGTCAAACTTTACTTCTGCAGTTGCAGCTTCAGTTTCAGCAGCTTCCTTCAAACTAGGGCAGTCGATATCTTGCAAACCGTCCGTCGGATTGACTTGATTCCACCACCAAAAGTTGCGGCTTTCAGGGGAGATTCAGATGAACCTACAGTGCAGTTCATATGAGGAGATATTCTAGTCCACACAAGTCAAACTTCACTTCTGCAGTTGCAGCTTCAGTTTCAGCAGCTTCCTTCAAACTAGGGCAGTTGATATCTTGCACATCGTTCGTCGAATTCACTTGATTCCACCACCAAAAGTTGTGGCTTTCAGAGGAGGTTTAGATGAACCTACAATGCAGTTCAAATGAGGAGATCTTCTAGTCCACATAGGTCAAACTTTACTTCTGCAGTTGTAGCTTCAATTTCAACAGCTTTTGGCTTCACATGTGTGAAGGAGAGACCCTTTTCTGCGCAGTAGAGAAGAGACTCTTTTCTGCACAGTAGAGAGAGAAATATGTGATGAGATGAGTGAGTGAAAATGAGGAAAAGTCTTTCTATATTTATACACAACGTTCGTGTTTGAATAGATGCGACTGTTGGGCTTCAGAGCCTACATGAGTTGTAGGTCGGCTTGATAATAATTCCATAATCAAAATAAATTCATATCTCCATGAATACTTATCGGAATCGGGTGATCTTTATATCAATCCTACACCTCTCGACGAGGGGAATCTAATAAAAATATTATCAGCCATGAATAAGATGACCAACATGAAGTTTTTCCCTAGTCGCCAATTTTAACAACACGTCTCTTCATCTCCACTGAATTGTATATAGGGGATCCTTCTCCCTCATTTCTAATCATCGAAAGGCTTGGATCTATGTCTATGGCAGCCGAAGTCTTCAAGGAGGTAGAAGGATGATTTGTTTCTAGGTTCACTTCTGCTCGAGGGTCAAATCTCTCTTTGATGGACAACCGTAGGCAAAGATAAGTTTGTATGGGTTATCTTTCTATTGCATATTTACATTAGGGAGCTGAATTCCAGGACGATTTTGTTTCCTGCCTTGTTTGTGGATAAGATGAAGAGCAAACACTCTCCTTATGAGGTCGCATCACTGTCCTCTTATTTCGAATAGGGGCGCTATGTATATCCCAGGTAAAGGAGGCTGAGATGCCTTTCATGATCAGAAAATCTCTCTAATGGAAGCTCCTTGTATGTTAAAGTTAGATGTAGTCATGGGGACGTGTTTTGGATGGATGTCAACGATTCTTGTGTAGCCCTAACCAGACTCAGTGTTTTGATGGATGACTATATGTTGCCCTGTCTTATCTTTTCTGGCTATCTCAAGTTCATGCATAGATTACATTTGTGAGTAGATCAATCATTGTTTAAGGACTGTTATGTATAGAACTTCAAATTGTCAAGTCGGTATTAACTTTGTACCTTTGTACCTTATCTCTCTATCTCTGTTGAATTTTTTATGACAATAATAGAAGAATTGATCAAGGGTTTTCCCCATGTTGGGGTCTTTCCATGACTTAAGCCATATCCTATGTACTCTTGTCTTGGCTTGTCTTCTTCTTTCTTTGTCTATGTTCTTTCTTCATTTACAGTCATGATAATGGTTTTATGTAATTACTAATGAAAAATGGGCGATATGAATATCTAAAGTAACTGTCTCATGATTAGAACATGTTATCTCAAAATTTGACATGGTATCGGAGCTGGGAGAAGTCAAGCCCAAGGTAGAGTTATATTGATCAGTCATATGATTTCACATTGACAAATTCTCTATGACACTACTTTGAGGTAGATCTCGTTGCTTGGTTAAGCATAAAATTTATGTTTCCATGGATCAGCTTAGAGGTCTTCGCATGACACTGGCACAAGACCTTCCTATCGTATGATCTCATGATCAGTATCAGTAGAATGATGCCTCTTTCTCATTATATAGACCCTCTAATGAGATATTCTTTCTCGCATGCCTGAGAAACTATAACTCGCTACAGGACTCGATCTCTCGCTTCAGGACTCTCGAATTATGATCTCGCTCTTGGATACCACTAATTGCATACAATCTCACTCAAAGTATGACTTCTATATGATCTCAGTATAACTAAGAGTCTTCTTTCTTCAAGATCAAGATCTTGGCTTCAGGCCTTTGACCATGAAGTACAAAATCAGATGTGATGGGAAAAGAACTCTACCCTCTGGTGAGTAAATAAGTATCCAAGTTTATGGGGAATGCAATAAGAAATGTTGGATCAATCAAATAATATTCTCTACACGTGATGTGGCTTCAACAACCATTGTATGAGCCATCACCACTATTTTTATCTCCAAGATAGGTTTATCTAAGAAAAAAAAGAGATGGCTGCAATGCTCTTGTTTTTTCTCCATAATGATGTGGATGAACCTAAGCAGTGATTGATGTTAGAATTCCTCCCGCCTTTCCAACCATATCATCAAAATATCCTCTAGGGGGATTTGAATGAAGTAAAAATAATTCAAGAAATTGGTAAATACTATCAATCTAATCCTCTTCATACTGAAATGTTTGAATGGATTGATAACTCCTTTTGCCCTATGATTATTTCAATAAGGTTGTCCATGTCTAAGGTCATAAGGACTTCTATCCGATCGTAGATGACTTGATGGGCAAGGTTTCTTTCCTAATATTCAGGGGGGGATATGGTTCGAAGGGAGTTGATGTCTTCGTTATCCTTAGGGAGATGATGTTGATGCAAACTCTTTGCAGGTGCTTTGACGTACACTATCTAAATTGTTGAAGCACAATATGATGAAAAGTAAGATGCTATAATTCATCTTACACTGAAGTCTGGAAGCGTGTTTAGGCTAAATGCTCAAAGTAGTAAGCCTATCTTCTATGAAGCCATTTCAGTTAGCTCTTCAATAAGCAAAGAGTAGGATTCTGAGAATCCAATATTTCACATACCACTTTATATGGACATACCTGTTTTATGGCATGTTTAAAGTGGAACCCAGTTCAATGGGGCTACTATTGCTTTTTGCGAATTCACAAAATCCCCCTCCCCCTCTTTCAAGAATTACAATTGGATCCTTCTAAGAAAGTGACTTGGAGAGTGCCCCAGTTCCCCAGGACTGGTAACATTTTTTACAGTCCAAACCATCCCCTCCTCCTCTTTCAAGTAGCATTGTTAGATCCTTCTAAGAAAAGTGATTTCGAGAGTGCCCCAGTTCACAAGGACTACTATCAACGACATAATAAAGAGATATAATGTGATGATTATAAATTTTTAAGGTGCTAGTGAGGACCTTCCAAGCCACAATTGGAAGATGGGTGCCTAAGATAAGCATGAAGTTATACTTAAGACCCGACTTTGTCAGGGAAAAGTAAAAAAAAAATATATATGACACCTCAGACACTAAAAAATTGTAACAATATTGAACTGAGGTCTCCAGATCTAATGAGTACCACTCTTAATGGCTTGCATTCAAGGTAAGAGAAAACAAAACATGCAGGAATGAACCCATAATAATACCACTAATTTGAAACCTTCACTTAGTAATTTTTCACAAACATGGACACCTATCTTATAAAGTTATTTTTGAAACAACTTTTTAAAATGAAACAACAAATAAACAAACAAATGACTTACCAAGGATCCAGAAGACTTAAAGCATCCAGATCCACTCTAGCCACTATATCAATTGTGTTGTCCAAATTTCTGAAACTGAAGTTGATCTTCCCTCGAGACCATTTCAAGATTTGAAAATGGAACATCAAGTTGTTGCCCCATAGAGGAACGAAAGGACATTAATTCTGTTGGTAAATTATATGCACCAACATTGTTGGGTGCAGGTGTAATCGGAGGCGGATGAACATGAGAATTCCAGTGGCTAGAATCCATAACATATTGCTTACAAAATCATCAATGCTCCAATGAAAGCTTGAATGAAATTTAAAAACTTCAGCAGAAACACTATGAATGCTCAACATCCAAGGCACCCCATTTTCAGGAATCCTCTATCTTACAAAGAAACTTCACAAACAAGCTCAATTTCTCAAAAATGAGATCAGAGTTTGTGACACAAATACAAGATCTGTAAATTGCAAATCCAATTCACAGAGGAGCCTAATTGGGTATAAATCGAACCAAAATTAGCATCCCGAGCGAGAATTTCCTGGTCATGCTACTTCAACCTGAAATGAAAGAAGATTGGTGGCAAGAATGCCACAGTTGCAAAAAAAATTAAAGAATCACACAAATGTCCTGGACAAGATTCTGTGCCTCCTCTTGAACCACTGTGAAGAGAAGGACGAGGGTTTATCCATTAATCCCTTTTTTTTGTTTTAACAATTTAATTGTGTTTGTGTTTGAAGTTCATGGGAATGAACATTGCAATGCAAGATTGTAATCATCTATTATTTCTAATTTTCCAATGTAATCAAATGAACTAGAGATCAGTTTCAAACTTAGGATGTGTTGAGAATAGAGGTCAATCTCTAGAGAAGAGAACATTTGTGAATAGTTTATTTGTATTTGACTCGCATCTTGGAACACTAATTTTGGATCACAAAGAATATGTTGCCAAATGACCTAACAAATTGCAAACATCTTCATTAATAAGGCATTATCAGAGAGTGAAACATAATTATCCAACAATTTTATTAGACACAAGCAGAAAAAGAAACAATAAATGATAATAGAGTATAGCTTGTTAAAGGAAATGAATGCTTTCAAAACTATGCCCTGGACTAAAATTTTCCAAGGTCAATATTTACCTAATAATTGAGGACAACTTGTTGAAGGACAACGATGCTTTCAAAACCACATCTTGGATGTGAATGCCTTCATGGCTACATCTTGCACTAAAATTCACTAAGCTCAATATCTACCTAATGCTTTTACAAAGTCCACAAAATTGAAAGGGCACTTTTACATCATATTTCAAACATCTTGTATAGCAAAATTTAGTGGGTTAAATAAAAAAAGAATAATAAATTTCCCACTCACCATGGTTGGGAAAAAATTCAATGATCATTTGGGGCAACATAAAAGGAGAGCATTTGCAAGATCAAAAATTTATCTACATATTAATGAAAACCACTCCTGTGAAACTCCTAGACCAGTTGCAAACTCTACAGGAATTCCTCCCTGTAAAACAATGGCTTCTACATAGGCAAGTGGCTCAAATGAATCCACAATAAGTTGAGATTTTTGAACTACAATTTCATGTTGTTCATCATGATATTATTATGGTTCTGGAAGCACAACCATTACTAGATACCTCTTAGACTTCAAATCAAGAAGGGAGTTATATTCAAGTAACCAAAAATGAGCATCATGCAATTGTAAATGTTGAATATGATTGTTTGAATCTAATCGACATGCACTTATCATCGATAGAAAATATTCCATGTCATCTTTGGAAATCTTGGGAATGAAATGAAGGCCCTTCCAAATGAAGAGGAATGGAGCCCAACCAAAAAGGCAATCCTCACATGTGTTTCCTTAGCTTTCGCTGCACCAAAAGCTGGACTCGCCTGAGGGATCACTGTGGCAACATCCACTGGTAACATCTCAATGCAAGGCACCCTAAACTTATTCCATTGGCAGGGGCTGATCTACTTTCACTCTTCTGGCAAGAGGCTGGAAATGGATTCAACAAGCTTGAGGATTTTATCAGAGAGAGGAGACCTCACCCCATACGGGATCACAATGTGATGGAAATTTCAGTTTTTTGGATTTGGTTTCCATAGAAAAATAGTTTGGAGTGTCAGATTGGGCTCCAAATGGAATGTACAAAAGTGATCTTTGGTATTTATCTGTGGCTTCATGTCTGGAAGTGAGAATGGGATAATTTTTACAGTATAAATCAAACTCTAATCTCTACCAGAATGGTAGTCTCATGCTTTTAAAGATGTCATGTCCCTTCTCAAATGAATTAGGCACGGGGTGCAGCAACACAATTTTGGCATCATTTTTGGCTTAGGAGGAGGACCCCACACGCAAAAATTAGGAAATATAGGCAATTCGATTTATTTCTGGTAGCTAATGGAATGTGGGGGCCACCACATGTATAATTCGAACTTAGCCAAGGAATGCATTGGAGGGAATTCAAACTAGTGGAAGGAAGGGCCCACAAGAGGCTAAGGGGGTCTAAAGTGATAAAAGAGGATGGAGCTCTCATTTTGCAGGATTCTGATTATTTCACAAACAAACTCACTCTTGTACGCTTTGTTTCTTAGTGAGTCTAGCGGCTGTTTAGCCACGAGTCTTCCGTAGGGAAGATTCAACCTCTACTTTGGGGGACTATCCGTGCCCACTCTAGGGAGTTTGTTCCACAAAGGTTGCAGGAGTTTCAACATCGATTCATAGTTCATCCAGCGACACAGAGGAAGGGACTATGTACTTTCTGGGCAACCAGAAATACGCATAAGAGGATTGAGCCAGCCAGGAGGTCCCTAACTTACTAGGAGTTTCGGGAGCAAGGAAGGTAGAGGACTGAGAGTATTTTCACAGCGTTTAGAAGCCAACTAGTCAGTACACACAGCAATACACATTTCTAGGTAGAGGGACTTCACAATGGCCTCTGGTAGCAAATTCGTGGGGCTTATGTGAGCATCCATCTTAGCCAAGGGCCATATGGGGAGTAAGGGATTAGATATTACAGGTGAAAGCAACAGTTGAGGGGTGTTTCCAGGTGGATTTGCAAGATGCTTCCTACAAATTGAATTTTGCAGCAGTAGCCGGAGAGGGGTTCCCAAGGGGCCGAAAATCCAAATTCAAAATTAGAGAAATTCCCTTCTTGGTTTTTTTGGGTTTTGTCCAAGGAGTCTAAGCCTGAAAGGACATAATTTTCCGGAGGTTTTGGGCACATTCCAGCAGGTCGAAATCAGCAAAACAACAGTTTTCTGGGACAACGCAGTGCATAGTGGTGCAGCAACTGAACAACCATCTTTCCAGCTATTCCATCACCTGGTTTGGTCTAGCTTGTCCTCGAGACAAGCCTAGGTGCACCACTTCATTCATATATTGTACTCATGCTCTCATATTTCATAATATATGGCTTAACAGTTCTACTTTTATAGTGTTTCATGGGTGTTTGATACATGCTTTTAATTTTATGTTGTTGCACTATTTGTTTATTTGAAATATCACTTAAATTCTTGTTTAGGAACATTACAGTGGTATTAGAGCCCAATTCTTGGCTCAACTGTGGGGGTTGGGTTCCTATGAGAGGAGAAGACCAAGAGAACATCACTTACCGGAGTCAGAGGTATAGGAGCAGAGAAAGGGAGCTGGAAATTACACCAGACAAGGAGGAAAGAGGGAAAGCAATGGTTGGAGAGGAGGAAATGGCAGAGCCCAAGAGCAGGGAGGAGATGGATTTCGATAACCTCTTGAAGGCTCTGAGTGACTTGGCCAAGGAGCAGAAAGACATGTCGGAGGAGATCAAATCATAAAGTCAAGACAGTGCTAAACCTAGAGGGTTTTTGTGTGGAGAGACTTTTGAGGCTTTTCAACCCTTCGATCATACCTCACCAGCAGGGCACTGCCCTTCAGTGAGTGTGCCCACTAGGGCCACACTACCTTCCTTCATGCCAATAACACAGATCAAACCAACAAGGGAGGAAGACACTCCCTAGATGGGGGATTACTTCAGAGAGTGGCAGGTGATGGACAAAGATTTCAAAGAAGCCCTCTCCTTCAGAGATTACTGCAAGCTCAAACAGAGTGAGAGGAACAAGGGCTATGGAGGACAGGGGACCCAAAACTATGAGTTGCAGAGAACTATAGGGAGGATGTACTTCCCTACATCTAATGGCACTACCAAGTGCACAGCCAGGGCTTGGGTTGAAAAGATGGACACATACTTTCAACTCAATCGGATGATGGAATAGGAGGTCGTTAAGATGGAAACATTTCACTTGGAGGGGGAAGCCCATGATTGTTGGTTTCATGGCCTAACCACTTCGGGGCATGCCCAGATAGTTTCATATGAGGACTTCACCAGGAGGGTGGTGGAGCAATTTGATCGGAGTGATTCGGAGGCATCCTTCAGGGAGCTGATACAACTGCGCCATGCATGCAACCTAGAGAAATATTTTTATAATTTTTTGCATGTGTCAGTGATGGTCCCGGATCTGTCCGAGGTTAGGAGGGTATACACCTTGATTTAGGGTTTGATTGAGCCTTTGCGTGGACTGGTGAATTCATGCAGATCCTCTATGATGCGGGACGCGGTGGTGTGCGCCAAAGATTTGCAGGGGGTCATCCCC